>OX375877.1:75247108-76447108 GCA_947359465.1 Metellina segmentata | reverse complement strand
GGGAGACGTAAAAGTGCAATATAGGTGGTGTCACTGCCCCCTCGGGGATGTGTAACGAGAGAGTTAAGTAATCAACGCGTCATCTGGTCTGCGACGGAGTGGGAGCGGAGTCTGCGTTTTGATGTGTCCCGCCTTGTAACGTGGGAATGGGTGTAATAAGGCAGACTGGATGGCATGGCAGAGCTCCCGTCTGTCGGCAGGGATATTGCTCGGGGCATTGAAGAAATCAATGCTTGCCAACCTTTTCAAAGACAGTTCTGCAAGTGTTCACGAATCATCTAATAGTATATGTTCGTTGGTTATTTTCATTGTCAACTCATTCAGTTTGAGCGGGGCCAAGGTAACTCGGTTGAAAGAGTGACGGATTTGCAACCGGAGCCGACCAACCAGTATAGTTGTTAAGGTGTTAGCCTCTAGAAAGGAAGGTTTCTGGTTCAAATCCAGACAGGGATGTTTGTAAGCGTATGGTATAGAAGCGGCTGGTGTATATTAAATTTGTCGTGGCCGAAAGTCCTCACGTTGGGTTGGTGTGTTAGTTTGGAGAGTGGGGTGTCAGCTCAGATCTTGCTTCGTCATCTGATTCAAAATTATGAGGTTTTGTCCTCTGATCTTTCCCTTAAGGGACTGATCCCGGACGTCGTCAATAGCCCGTTGTGTTGCTCTAGTACGACGTTAACTAAAATTACCATTACCATTGCAACCAAAAGGTTGCAAATTTGAATCCAATCAATGACTGTCGTGTGGAAAGGGGGGCTGGTGTGTTTTAAAACTACCATGGCATCATATGTCTTCACGTTCGAGTGCTGTGGAAGTTTGGATAGTGGGGTACTACCAGCTCAGGTGTTGACCTCGTCGTCTGACCGTGATTAAAAATAATGAGACGTTGCCTGGATATCTCCCTTCGGGATTGAACCCATACCATTGCGTCTCCAGTATGACGTTGATTAAGCACCTACCTACCGACACAGCATACCCGATTGTTTCACTGTGCGTTTCCCTTGTAAGTTGTTGTTAAATCTGCCGAAACCTCAAATGTCTTGATGTTGGCGTGGTGTTTAATTTGGAGAGTGGGGTGCGAGTTCTCAGGTGTCATATGTCCTCACGTTCGAGTACTGTGGACGTTTGGAGAGTGGAGTACTACCAGCTCAAGTGATAACCTCGTAGTCTGACCGTGATTAAAAACAATACGACGTTATCTGGATATTTCCCTTCGGGATTGAGCCTAAACCGTCGCCAATAGCCCGTTGTATTTTTCCAGTATGACGTTGATTAAACACCTACCTACCGACACAGCATACCCGATTTTTTGACAGTGCGTTTGCCTTGTACGTTGTTGTTAAACAGCCGTGGCCTCAAATGTCTTGACCTGGCGTGGGGTGAAAGAATTGGAGAGTGGAGTGCGAGCTCTCAGGTGTGACCTCGTCATGTGACCGTGAATCCAAATTACGTGGCGTAGTCCTCGGATATTTCTCTTCGGGTTGTGGTCCCGGACAGTCGCCAACAGCCCATTGTGTTGCTCCTGTGCGACGTTAATAAAATGCCTTTCTACATTCGGTTTGAGCAAGGTGTTGATTGCAAATGCCTCCAGAGAGTTGTTTGTAAATGAAACGGTGCTAGAGCCAAAGCAATTTCGAGAGACAGATTAGCACGAGAGGCATGTTTTTAAAGATTCCAAAAACGTCTCCTCTGTAACCCTATTCTAGTAGGAATTGTAGTTGCTGAAATGTAAAATGAAACGGCTAAAATACAAAATGGGCTAATTATAGAAGAAGACTTTGAACTTCTCGACAAGAAATCTAAATTAAAAATTGTAAAAAACTAAATAATTTCTTAATGAAGTTTTACAATTTTTCAACAACAGATTCCAATATTTTCCTTTCAAGATAGCAACTTGAAGTCGAAAGTTTAAAATTGGTGGCCCTTAACCCCCCCCCCCCCCAATAAAAAAAATAATAATTTCAATCCACTATTAGTTTTAAAAAGTGGCTAAATTTTTGTTAAACTTTGGAAAATTAAAAAGAGTTGCCAAAATATTAAAAGTAGGAGCTTTTGAGACAAGTTTGCTTTTAAAGATTCCACAAGTTCACAAGATTGAAAAATAACTTTTAGTTGTCTGTAGCAGTATTGAAATGCTTCTTTACCGATATATCACATTTTTTAAGTCCAATAAAGTGCTATATACGTGATAAGGACTTCTGACATCTTGATTTGGATTTAAACGGCATCGAATGCGGTTCGTTTAACTTGTAGATGAGATTAGCTTAATTATGTTGATGTTGACACTTATCTCTTAACGCCTAACTAAACATCTAGACCAAATCGATGAGTCCGAACTCCCCCAAAATGTCCATCTCTAGATCAGGACTTCTATCAATATCCACTCTTGTTAGACCAACACAGATAAGAAGATGACTTAGGAAGACTTTTTCAGAATCAGTACTAATGCAAATTGGGAATTCCTCATGTACCTAACCGAAGGATAGAAATAAGATCTGCCAGCTCGCATAATTAGAACCTTAGGAAGTCTATAATAAAAGCATCAACAGAAAGAAACGAATAATATGTCTTATGTCTTCTCTCACAACAAGAATCGATAAGATAGAATAACAAGTTTTCTTTTAGAGTCAAAATAGCTTCAGGGTATGAGATTGGTAGGTAGTTTAATTTACGTCTAATTGAATCGCAGCAACGGGCTATTGAAGAAGATTCGGGTTCAATCTTGAAGGGAAAGATCGAGGACAACACCCTGTAATTTTGATCCACGGTCAGATGAGGTGATAAAAACCTAGGCAGGCACTCCACTCTTCAAACTTGATGTCACTACAGATTTAATGCACACCACCGCCCACATATACCACGATATTTGGTTCGATCGTGTTTCAATCTCACATCCGGTTTCTGATCCTCGACTCTACCAACTGGGGTACAGCGGCTCCTCAGCATATGTAATTAAGACTTCTAGATATACCACATACTCTTCAAAAGTAACAGAAAATATTGACTAATTTCCAGTCCATAATGAAGCCAACCTCTGTCTTTATTATGTATTATTTTATTGAATAGTGTAACTTTAGATACCTTATTGAACTTCTTGATTATCTTCTTATCTTGATTATCTTATTGAACAGCAGCTTTAGATACGAGAATCCAAGTACAGTTTTAAACGTGATAGCAAATTCAATATTTTAATGAACAATCAATATTCAAATGCGCAGCCCAAATACACCAGCTTTATTTTTATATAAAATTCAAAATGAATGATTTTGTCATTTGAATTGTGAGTGCATGCCTTTATTTACGTACACCACTTTAAAAGAAGTATGTAAAGTGATTGTTGAATAAGAAAAGTTTTCACATACCGCGAAACTAAAAATTCTAAAAACTGAAAATGATGCAAAATACCTTAAAATAGCTATTTCCAAATAAAATCCAGTCACGAAGTTTCTGTTCAATGCGTTAAGTTATCGAATTTTTGTTTTTTCTATCGGTTTTTGTTAATGCGAACTATACTAGGGCATAAAAATGGATTTTTGTGAATGCGAACTGTACAAGTGAGTATAAATGAAGCTTTGTTGAAAAGCTGTTCCAGGTTTTTTTATCTAGATAATAAAGACTTTGGCATTAATTCAAATAAAACTATTTATTACGCCTCCTTTTGAAGGGGTTGTATTGGAGTAAATACAACAAAGAAATGCTTTCGGAGAAGCTAATAAACCATAGTTTTAATGGACAGACTGGTTAAACCTGACTCCGACGAGAACAATAATATATATTTCCAATAGCTAATAAATTGACCGAGCATTACACAGGTATAAATAATAAGAATACATCAACAACTTTAATTCCACCAAATTGAGGTGTACGTATACACTATATATATATTTTTTTTAGTTTTGATTTTAAAAATCCTGGTTTTTTTTTCTAATTGTCCATTGGTTTGTACTTTGATTAATTTCAGTGTGAAAACATAAGATTAAGCTAATTCTTAACTTTCTAGTTTAGATACTTAATGATTAGCTTATTTTAGAAAATTACTGATTAGCTTTTTTTAGATAATTACTGATTAACTTAATTTAAATAATTACTGATTAGCTTTTTTTAGATAATTACTGATTAACTTAATTTAGATAGTTCATTTATTAGCATGTCGGTACAGCTGCAGTCTACGTTTATAGCGGTAGCTATGGTCTTGGCTCAATTTTTGGCGGACTTCTAAAGTCGCCAAAGAAATAATCATTTCAAAAATTTTAAATGAACCAATGAAATCAAAGAACAGTTTAACGGATTAAAAAAAAAAACTTTCTAAAATATTCAAAATGAAAATTTAAACATTCCGCTTGCCGAGGTTACCATAAGAACCAAAATAACCGTAATACAGATGGGTTGCCTTAAGCTGCCATAAATCGCCTCTAGAAGATAGCTAAAAAAAAGCGCCAAGGCGTTACCACCGCTATAAACGTAGTCTTTGGAACAGTGAGCTCTCAAAATCCAATTTGTTTGGAAAGAATTATTCATATTTTGACTCAACTAAGTTGCTAGAAGGAATGAATACGTTTTTGCTTACAATTTTTTTCATCTAGAAAATATAAAAAATCAAGATTTTTTAAGGAATATTACTATTTAAAAATCCACTAAAAATTCTGTTCTTAACTAATAACCCTGAATGATGGTCAAAACATTCACTGCGTTATATAAATTATAATTATACAAAAATAATTATACTAGATCAATTCATTGTTGAGTTATTACTGTTTGAACGAAACATTATTGCAAAAACACTGTTCTTCAGAAATTAAGTTCTAAAGTTTTGAAAACATGTTTGTCATGGTGGAAATACCTAACTAAAAACCCTTGTAACTAGAAGAATATTTCGAATACTTAAAAGATCTTGGTATCGTTTTAAATCTTGCCGACCAACCGTGGTGGTGGTGGTTAGGTGTGGTTAAGGTGTTGGCCCTTAGATTATAAGTTTTCTGGTTCGAATCCGGGATCAGGGCATGGACGTAAATTGTGCTGTCATTTGTTAGGGGCAATGATGGTCCGGTACACCTACATTCTACTTTTATAAATGGTAACAACGGACTTGGCGATTTTTTTTTTTTGCAAACTTCTAAAGTCGCCAAAAAAAAATTTCAAAACTTTTTTTTTTTTTCTCAAAAAAATATTTTTTTTTACAACGGAAAATGAAAACTTGAAAACAAATTGAAGAACGTTTAAAAAAGTATATTTTTTTGAAACCTTCGCAAAAAGTTGTAAGTTTAAACACATTTCAAAACACATTTAAAACACCAGAAAAACTAAGCTGCGAATGTTGGGTAAGAATACCCTGAAACTTATCAATTACACCAAATACAGTAGACTTTTTGAAAAGTAAAAGATTTTAAAAGAAAAAAAGCAAGAAATAATACCACCTTATAAGCCAGAAATGTTCCGGAAAAAATACTAAAAAACGAAAATTCCACAAATTGCAAAATAAAAAAACTTTTAAAATGTTTTGTGAAAAATGTTATGGCATTCCACGTCAGTTCAACCAGGGTCCGACACCCATGGTCTCAGATTTTGATGAAACTTGGCATGTTTGTTCCTTTTATGGATTTAAGAACACGTATAAATTTTTTTAGCTCTATCTCAAATGGCTTATGTTTTATAGCCTGTTAAAGTTTTTGGAATTTTGCTGTTTTTAACGATCAGACGGAGGAAACCGAATTTGTTTTTTGTAGAAAATAAATTATATCTCCCTTGTTTATCAACCAATGTTGATTAAATTTTTTAAGAGTTTACATCTATATGTAAGGAGTCCAGAAAAAATTAAATTATACCTGCAAGTATCTTATACATAGTCAGAAAAAAATTCCAAATTTCTATTTAAAGATTTTAAAAATAAAATGGCGAGTTCTACGCTAAGTGGAATATCTTCAAAAGGGTTAAGGACAATCAAAAAATTTTTTTCGTATTCTTGTTCTAAAATATATGCTTTGCTACATGGAAAAATAAAATGAATGGTTTTTTCACTCCTTTATTATTTTTTCTCACTTTAAGATAAAAATCATTTGACTCACTAATTTTCTTAAAAACGTTAAATTAAAGTTACAATTTTAGTAAAATTTTAACTACAAATGTCACATATATCAACTAATTTCGAATAAAATTAGACAAAGCTAACACAAATTTAAAATTATTAAAGTAATATAATATAATTAATATTGTTAATCAGGCCTGCGTGTGTACAAAAAAAATGTTTTAAAATAGGTTATCCACAATTATATCTTGAGATTATTTAGAAATAAGATAATTAATTTCTTTATTTTCAACAATTAGGTCTAATTAAAGTAAATAAAATTACATTACAATTTAAATTTAGTTTTAAAAACTAGTTCTAAACTAGTCAACTCACTAACACAGTAACTTATTTCAAGAAATATTATAAGCAAAAAAAATACACTCAAGCTGTGACAAAAAAGATGTGTCTTCAATTTTGATTAGTACCTTATATGGTGTGTTTTGGCTGGTGCCAGTAGCAAACACTTAGAGTATGTTTGCACAATACATCAAAATGGGATTTTATTGTTTCACTGAGCAGGTATTGAAGAGGATTACAAAGACCTTTTTCGTATATTGTTTGTGAAGGAACAGTAAGACAATGTATGCTAAGTCATTGCGACAAGTGTCCATCAAAATATAGCCTTGTCCAGTTTTTACAGTCAAAATTTGAAAACTATGATGATGAAGACCCTGTCGAGTACAATCAGTGGGTTTTGACTGATCGAACTGAAATGATAGGGTGCTCGAGCTCAGTTGATGAGGTTAGTGATAACTTAGTAGAAAAACTGAACAGGTCAATACCTCATTTATACATTGCTAAATCACAAGATTCATTTATTAAAAGTTTAAAGGAAACAGTTTCCTTAAATACAGCTGTTATCTCTGGATTTTCGTGAAAGTTATGCTTTCACAATACAAAAAGAGGCGCAAGGTTACCACTGGACCTCAGATTCATGCACTATTCATCCTGTCTTTATTCATTCACTGCAATGATGCAAGCAATAAAAAACTGAATTTACCTCTTTGTATCAAATCTGATGACCTTAAACATGACGCGAGTATGGTGTATGAGATCCAAAAAACTGTAACTACCTTTCTGAAAAAACTACCCACATAGCAAACATTCACTACTTCAGTGACTGATGTTCTCTCTCTCTCTCTCTCTCTCTCTCTCTCTCTCTGGGCAATATAAAAATAAATACAACTTCATTAATCTGTGTCTGCATGAAAAGGACTTTCAACTAAAAGCCCAGTGGTCATTTTTTGCAACCAGTCACGGTAAAACAGAATGTGAAGAAATATGGGTTTAACGTAAAACACTTAGCAAATTTTTTTGATTGTCCTTAACCCTTTTAAAGATATTCCACTTAGCGTAAAACTTGCCATTTTATTTTTTAAATCTATAAATAGAACTTTGGAACTTTTTTCTAACCATGTATAAGATACTTGCAGGCATAATTTTTTTTTCTGGACTCTTTATATATTGATGTATACTCTTAAAAAATTTCATCAACATTGGTCGATAAACAAGGGAGATATAATTTATTTTCTAAAATAAAGAAATTCTGTTACCTCCGTCTGATCGATAAAAACCGCAAAATTCCAAAAACTTTAACAGGCTATAAAACACAAGCCGCTTGAGATAGAGCAAAAAAATTTATATGTGTTCTTAAATACATAAAAGGAACAAACATGCCAAGTTTCATCAAAATCTGTGATCATGGGTGTCAAATCCTTTTTTTTCTGGATGATTTGACAAGGATTGACCCAAAAATTCCATAACTGTAGAAATACAAATAAATGAACCAATGGTATCACAGAGAAGAAATTTAAAAGGACCAATGCAATCAAAGTATATTTTAAAATCAAAATAACCAATGGAAGCAAAGAAAAAAATTTTAAACAAACCAATGAAACAAACGACTTTAACGGATTTTGGAAGAACTTTCTAGAATATTCAAAATGAAAATTGAAAGTTACAGTTTGCCGAAATTACCATGAAAACCACAATAACCGTAAAGACAGATGGATTGCCTTAATCTACTGTAACTCGCTACTAGAAGTGCGCCAAAAATTTGCCAAGGTCGTTGCCACCGCTCATAAACGTAGAGTGTAGCTGTACCGATAGTCCTGCCACTGGGTGCTCCTTCACAAGTGACCATCACTTCCGGCCTTGTAGTGGCCGATGATTAAGTTCATATGTGCCCGCCATTGGAAAGAAAAAAAAACATTTGAAATCTAAGGAGTTTGGAAAATATTTTAAATTTATAAAAATGTATCTATATTATGGTCTATTTTCGGGTTTTCTAGTACATCATCATAAAAAACTTAATTCCTGATTTTATCGCACATTTCAATGCATCACTTACGGAATTCTAGTACTCATCCGAGCACAACTGAACAGGCGGAATGGGCAAAACCCAATTCATCTGGAGGATTAACTTCTTTCACAATAGCGGAGGAAGCTGACGGCAGTATCTCCAATGATTATACCCCGATACAGTGGATCCATAAACCACACTGCGTCGGCCATCTCTCGTAAAATATCCATCGCCCTGATCTTCGCGTGATATAAAGCAGCTATCCATTGAGCAGAAGTCTCATCCAGTCTTTCTGGCTCTTTAAGATAGCGATGACAAAGGAAGGCTATTTGGGTTCCCTTCCGCCGTTTATATCATCTTCATTTCTTGTCCTCCGTTTTGTGTTCTGGAGTTTGCATCACTGTAGAGCTTGAGTTCCTAGTGAGGGAAAATGGTTAATCAGCAACTTTAAAGACTTTTGAGTTTTTGAAGAAACCGAATTTAATGGTGGTGGGGAGTTTTAGATACTTGGCGTTTTCATTGTGACTCAAATAACTTTTAAATAAAATATTTCTTATTTATTTTTTTTCGCTCTTTTCACTTTTAGATGAACAGTTTATGAAGAAACCGTGCTACAGCAGATTTTAAAATTAGAGGTCTGAAAAAAGTAAACATAAATACCTTTATCATACCTAGTCAAAGAGGCTCGCAGAACTATTCAGTGCTAGTAATTATACTATTGTACTACAAGTAACATATTAATAATTATAGTATAAAATATAATTACTAATACCTTACTAGTTACTTTATAAAAAACCAGTAAGTATAACATATAGTTGTATTTACTGTTAGTAATTATGCTAGTAAAACACTAGTAGGATGCTTGAAATTGTGTCTTGGCTAAGATGTCATAGAACGATTTGGTACAAGTAATTTCACTAGTCAAAGAGGCCAGCAGAGAAATTTGGTAATAATAATAATGATGCTAGCGTATTTGTAGTTATACTTGTAAAGTACTTTTAACGTATTAACAATTATCCTAATAAAGTACTCTAGTAACGTGTAGTAATTCTACTAATAAAGTACTCTAGTAACGTGTAGTAATTATACTAATAAAGTACTCTAGTAATGTACAGCAATTCTACTAATAAAGTACTCTAGTAACGTGTAGTAATTATACTAATAATGTACTATTGTCGCTTGTTAGTAATTCTACTGATAAAGTACTCTAGTAACGTGCAGTAATTCTACTAATAAAGTACTCTAGTAACGTGTAGTAATTATACTAATAAAGTACTCTAGTAACGTGTAGTAATTATACTAATTATGTACTCTTGTCACTTGTTAGTAATTCTACTGATAAACTACTCTAGTAACGTGCAGCAATTCTACTAATAAAGTACTCTAGTAACGTGTAGTAATTATACTAATAAAGTACTCGAGTAACTTGCAGTAATTATACTAATAAAGTACTCTAGTAACGTGTAGTAATTATATTAATAAAGTACTCTAGTAATGTGCAGTAATCATACTAATAAAGTACTCTAGTAACGTGTTAGTAATTAAATAAATAAAATACTCTAACTCTATTAGTAATTATACTAATAAATTACCAATAACGTATTAATAATGCTAGTAAAAAAACTACTGGTAGCAATACCTAGTCATAGAGACCCACAAAACTAGTTGTATTGGAAAGGCTTGCAACGAACACTTCAGTACTCTCTCTGAAACATCAGCACTTCGTCAAACTAAGAGCGAGCTTATGCAGACTATTTCCCTCTCGATGCCATTCCGTCTCAACTTAAAACGGGAATGGAAAGCTAATAAACATATCAAACTTCCTCTCCTTCAATACATAAAACACACACCACGCTGTTCCTTACACCCCTGCTCCATTCGGTCTCTCCCTCGTACAAAGACCCCTCTGCACATAAAGCTGTCTTTGAGCTTAATCCTGCTTTTCTGCCAGCTCTTGATAAGATTACCATGCCATGAATCAATCTTGATGTTTATATCGAACCGTAAATTCTTACTTTCTCTTGCAGTTGATACGAGGAGCATAACGCGCAATAAGGAATTCACTTTATCCGACGCACTGTGGGTTTCAAAAAGTGCAGAATGCGGCTGTGACAGTGAGTTTGATTTATTACGTGGCGGAAACTTTGCAAGGAGCAAGGAATAAGCAGTTCTGTACTTCGCTAAAGTTGTTGATAACTGACAGGTATGGAATTTTTTTTTGTTATTGAAAGGGAGCTTTTTTAGAGTCTGATGTTCAGAGGCTTAAAAGTTTTGAAGAAGTACTTCCAACAGTTGAAATTGTACAGTTGGAGCAATTGTTTATTTTGGTAAGTATAAGCTTAATGCGTTCAAATTTATTTTGCTTTCCAAGCGTTTACTTTAATGGTTAATATTTAAGATTACCGTTGCCAGTATATTGATTCTACAATTACATCTAATAAAAGTTACATGTGTATGTATTTTTACATAAATTTCTCGAAATACTTTGTTTATTTAAGTTAATAGGCTGATATATAGTTTTCAGACATCAAATCGACATTCAACGAAAATTTTCCTTTTAAATTCAGCTATCTACAATGTAAAATTATTAATACTTTTGTATTTATGTAAAAAAATTATAATACACTTTATTCAAAAGAATCACTTATGTGTCAGAAAATTAGCACACTAGTTTAATTGTTTAGTTATGTATATAACATTAATATCTGTATTACAGATTTAAGTTTATATTACCAATATATAACTAGTAATATTTTCACAGGTATGAATAGTAATATTTACTTGTTGGCAAACGTTTAGCCAAAGTTTATTAACTTATACACATATGTTTGCATTATAATCCATATAAGTGAAAATTACCAAATCTTCAAACTTCTTTGAGAGGAAACTTTACTATGTCGATTGTATTACTTATATAATTTCAAGAGACAAATAAATTCAACATTCAGTGAGCCGTAATACAGAAGTTACAATGTGGCACTTAAGTATTGTATTTGATTATACTTCTAGTTTTATTTCATATATTTTCTCATAGAACAGTATATTTACAGGTCACTAGAAATGGACACATAAAATGTCTTTTATCAACAATAATATGCGACAAGCCAAAAATATGTACACTGCTGGCCACCGTAAATGCAACACCCTAAAGGAAGCATGCAAATAATATGAAATTTACAACATGCATTAGCGGAGGTGAGATATGCAAATGATTAGAATTTCAGCCCAGACGCACATCACACGCGCCTGTGGCGCCCTTTCAAAGCGCTATTTAAGGCTTGGAGATTTCGACGATTTCAAGTACGGCAATTGTGTTTTTCTTGTGGTTTTTTTTTTCAAAAACACTATCAATTATGCCTCGTAGAAAACAGCGATCATCTTTTGATCAAGTATCCAGAGGAAGGATAGTGGCCTACCGAGATTGTGGATTATCTTTCAGGGAAATCGGTAGTCGTGTTGGACGAAACCAAACAACTGTAATGCGGATATGTGATTGTTGGATGCAGGAGGGTACGACGGACCGATCGCATCCACCTCAGTGCACCACTTCACGTGATAACAGGCATATTGTGCGTATGGCAGTGTCCTATAGCTCAGCCATATCACGAACCATAGCACAGCACATTCAGTCTGTAACGCATCATCCAGTGTCTGCGCGTACCATTCGACGCCGCTTACAGCAAAGTGGTCTGTCCGCAAAACGTCCATTGCTTCGTCTACCTTTGAAGCAGAACCACAGACGTCTCCACCGCCAATGGTGCAATGAAAGAAGGATGTGGACGGCAGAATGGAATGAAATTGTCTTTACTGACGAGTCACTCTTCTGTCTGCAACACTACGATGGTCGGATTCGAGTCTGGAGACACCGTAGAGAGAAGATGCTGAACAGCTGCGTTATGCACCGCCACACTGGTCCTGCATCGGGTATTATGGTATGGGGCGGTATTGGATATCACTCTCGCATTCCTCTAGTACCCATTGCCGGTACTTTAAACAGCCAGCGCTACATCTCCGAGGTGTTGGAGCCAGTTGTAATTCCTTACCTTCAGGGCTTGCCCACAGTCATATTTCAACAGGATAATGCGCGACCACACGTGGGACGCATTGTCCAAGGGTTCTTCGTCAATCGCTAGATTGAATTGCTTCTCTGGCCAGCTCGCTCTCCGAATCTTTCGCCGATAGAAAACATGTGGTCCATGGTTGCTCAACGATTGACCCAGATTACTTACCCAGCTGCCACACCAGATCAACTTTGGCAACGTGTGGAAGCTGCTTGGTCTGCTGTACCCCAAGAACACATCCGAAGTCTCTTTGAATCAATGCCGAGGCGTGTGGCATCGGTGATCTCCAACAATGGCGGCTACTCTGGCTACTGATTTTGGCAGGAACCACACTTCACAGAAGTCTATAAATTTAATCATTTGATACTTGGTCAACATGTTATCTACAAAATAAATTTTGTTGTGATATCTCTTGTCTTTTTTGGTGTTGCAATTTGGGTGGCCAGCAGTGTATTAATTTAAGTTTAAGGAAGCTGTGTTGTTAATTTAGACACGTTGATTGTTTTGTAGTAAAATATTTTGACACGTTTTCAAAAGAAGATACTCATTAATAAAAAAATAGCTATTCAGAAATTTGTTTGTATGTAAAATATACACACTGATTACTGTAAAATATACACACTGATTACTATTACACACTGATTACTGTAAAATACACACACTGATTATTATTTTTTCAACATGTTTATAACGTTATTGAATATGCTTATACATTGCTAAGTTTGTCATTCATTATTGCATAAACGATATTCAAGTGAAGAATTCATTTATTACAATTCAATGGCTATTCATTCTAATAGTGGTTTCGTGCAACAACATGGATGTGAAATAAATAAATTTTGGATAAAATAAAAACATTTGTTAAACTTATGTATTACTCTCCTGTTTAAGCGAAACAAAACTTAAGGAAATACTAAAACTTTTTATTTCAATGTATTTTGGTATCTTGTATTTTAATTGTAAGGTTTGGAGAGCTGATTATAATGCAAAATTCTCTCTCCTCTAGGGTGACTCAATTGCTTGGGAAGTAACTTTGACGTTGTACATTTTAGAAACTACCAAATAGACATCAAATATTGTAAAATTTATAGAAGCTAACAAAAGAAATAAAATAATTCAAGAACTAATTTAAGTCTATGTAATCAAAATAATGTTTTTGATAAACTTTATTGGTCATCAAACGGAACAAAATTAAATATAGAGAAATAACACTTTTCAGTAGCAAGACATTGAGAATTTATTGAAACAGCCTTCACCATCATGAAACATACCCAAATCTGCTTTAAGTTCTAATAAAATGTTCCAAGTGACATTTGCCCTGAAGGGTTTAGAGAAAAAGCCCTATTTTTATTGGTTTAATAGGATATGAGATACATTATCAATGTGGTGTGATGGATCATAATTAATCTAATTTCCCTCACATTATTAATTACCATCTTGCTAATTATCCTCACAGTTCATTAAAATGCAATTACAAAATTCAGTTTAAAGAATATATTAAAATCTCAAGTTTCCAATATGGTGATCCATCATCCATTTGAGTTATTACACATTAGTAGAGCCGTCTTTATTCGCTAATCAGATGTAATCTGTACAGCTTTCAAAAACATATTTATTGATCTCATATTGACTGCAATTTGATGTATTCAATGTTAAAATAAACTTGAAAATCATGGTAATCATTCTGTAAAGCAGGAGATGATTTATGTGCTCATTATAAATCTTTTGCTAAATTTGTTAAATTGCAACAATGTGTTTTTGAAATCTTTGATTTCATAAGAACTGGGTAGTTTGAATGTAGAGGCTGTTCACACATTTTTTAGACAATGTATATTGTATTCACAAAACTAAATTACATAAAATTCTTGTGTTTTAAATGTTCTATTTGATAGCCCTTGTTCTGAACTATCTTTCGATACCGTAATTTCCAAGATAATAATGCCTTTTGAAGTGTCAGAAGAGGTGTTCTATCCCATTCCTCCTGGACAGCTTTCCAGAGTCCAGTAAGGGTTGTGGGACGACGTTTGGATAATGCAGATTTTAAAAGTCCGAAAGCACAAAAATCCATACATCGGGAGATTTAGTAGGGATATCAGTGAAGGGTATGACCTTGATACCGGATTTTTGTACCGTTTCTTTTAGGAAATTTACAGTGGATTTTGATGTGTGACTGCTAGCTTTGTCTTGATGGAGTTCCACAGATTGATGGGGGACCTTGGGACATCCCAAGATGCAACAATTTACTTTGATACAACATACTGGGTTTACAAATACACTAATACCCTGAAGTTACACAATAGGTGGGAAAGATGGAAAATCGCGTAAGTCGAATTTGCATAAGTCGTGGCATATACATTTTGTTCAATTGAGACCAAGGATTAACAAAAACACTAGTTTAGAAGAAAAGTGTTTAATAAAATTGCAGTTCTTTTTATACATACTGAAAAACAAAATGTTAAAAAATTAATGTGCAACATAAAAAAGTTATTTCGATGTCAATGGCTTCATAAAATCTACCAAAATCGTCTGACGACACAATGCCTTCTTTTTTTTCACGCGGAATTTCTTTGTAGCAAACTAATATATTTTTTATTCCTTGCTTTGTATATTTTACACGTGCTTCGTTGGATTCTATGGTTTCTAAAATTTTTAAGCCCCTTTCATCTGGCAGGACCACGCATATGGTATTCGACAGCCGTCTCATTGGTTTTGAGTGCAGGCGATTTTTAACTGATTTCCTGAAAAATCTGAGGCCACAGAGAGGTCTACTGGAGAGCTCGAGCTGAGCAGAGGTGTCTGTTTTGAGGTACTCGTTTATGGGGCCACGACCGTTTAATTTTTGCCTGTTTTGCAGCGCACAGGACACAGAGATGCAAATCTCTATTGTAATAGTTTATATATAGTTTTTTAGAAAATTAAATACGAGTTATTTGTAAATTAGGCTGTTTTGTTGTGTTTACAGACACACCACTCGGCCCACTACATAACAGCGTAACACAGCAAGAGAAGCACTAAAATAACTGCCAAGCCATAAAATGTAGAAACTGTGTGTAATTTTTTATGTATACGGAATGTAGTATGCGTGGAATTGATTTATTATGAATGCAGTCTATTTTAAACAATCTAAAAGTAGAGTTGAAAACTCTGTATTTCAAGGTACATGTATCCCAAGGTACAACATGTATCCCAAGATACAACATGTTTCCCAAGGTACAACATGTATCCCAAGGTACAAAAACATGCAAAACAACATGTGTCCCAAGGTACAACAACATGCAAAACAAAATGTATCTCAGGGTACAACAGCATGTATCCCAAGGTACAACAACATTTAAAACAACATGTATTCCAAGGTACAACAGCATGTATCCTAAGGTGCAACACCATGTTGAACCTTGAGACATTTGAATAGATTAAGAAAACAATTTATTAAACAGTTAGTGCTTGAGGTACAAATAAATAAAAAATGGCAAATTCTTCCGAAAGTAATGAATGTAAATAGTTAATGGAAAATACAAACAGCAAACAGAAAATGCAGCTACATTATAGCCTCAGGAAAAATATTTGTTTAAAACTGTCCCAAGGTACGACACCTTCCCCTAATTATTAATTAAAAACAGGATTCCAATCAAATTATGATTCATAAAATTTCAATCTGAAATAATGTTTTCTCCTTTTCATCTGATTTCAGAAAAAATTAATTAAAATATTCTATGAAATAAAATTAAATTACCGCGAAAGTTTATAAATTAATTTCAATAGTTTACCATCACATTTAGTTGTATAATTTTGTATTATTATATTTTAGTATCGTAATTATGAATATTTTATGTCAGTCTTTGTAAGTATTAATGCATACAAATTATGTCCTAAAATTATATTAATACAGGTGTCCCTCTTATACCACGGTTAATTGGTACCGTGTTATAAGGAAACCGTGCTATACGAAATATTGCAATATATTGCAAATTGCACGAATTGCAAATATACAATTTTGTATATTTGGTACTGTGTTATGTGGAAAACGTGCTATAGGATAATCCGTGTTGTAGAGAAACCCTGTTTAGCGAAACAGGAATAGTAAGATTGCGTTCCGTGTAATAAGGAAAGCAAAACCGTGTTATACAGAGTACTAAATACATAGGAAAAGTTAACATATTTATTTGTATTTTAAATAAAGTAACATAAGGGATCATTAAATAATATAAGTAAATTCATATAGTTTTAAAAACATTTTAGCTATGTATTAAACCGTGTGGACGTGTTCAGGGCACATACATACAAGCAGACAGATGAACAGACAGACCAGACATATAGACAGACCGTCCAGGCATATAGACAGACCAAACAGGACAGACTAGGAAAATTCTAGGACAGGACAGAATATACAGAACAGACATACAAAACATACAGACCAGACGGACAGAACATACAGACCAAACAGACAGAACATACAGACCAGACAGACTGAACAGACAGACAGAATATACAGAACAGACATACAGACCAGACAGAACAGACAGACAGTACAGAACAGACAGACAGTACAGAACAGACGGACAGAATATACAGAACAGACATACAGAATATACAGAACAGACATACAGAACAGACAAACAAGACAGACAGACAGAACAGAAAAGACAGACAGAACAGACAGATAGACAGAACAGAACAGACAGAGCAAACAGATAGACAGACAGAGCAAACAGATAGACAGACAGACTGAACAGACAGACAGATATGACAGACAGGATAGACAGACTGAGCAGAGACAGAACAGACAGGTGAAAAAAATCTAACGGGTCTTTATTTAACAGTTCAATTGACCACCAATTAGGTAAAAATTAAGCCGTGTTATACAGAAACTTTTACCGTTTTATAAGAGGGTAGTCGCAATTTTAGTATCGTGTTGTAGGGAATCCGCGTTGTAAAAGTACCGTATTATAGGAGGGTCACCTGTTCATACATTTTTACACGAATGTTCGAAACATGATTCTTGTATATTTACCAAAGGCATGTCTATATATAACTGCGATCAAAAAGTATCCGGAATGCTTCCTTTAAAATACATATCGCACCCCGGCCAGAAAAGTGACACAAGTCAAAAATTAAAATTTTGATGTTCTGTCATTGAAAAATATGTATGGGGTGCCCCAGCGTGTTATATTACTATTCTATAGAATATAATGGAAGTTACCACCATAAATACTTACCTAAAATTTAAAAGAAGCGTATACTATTTCAATATAAGTTTTATAGTATCCTTTAAGTTGATGTTTCTCAAATTCTGCAATTTTGAGTTATGTCACTTTCCTTGTCGGGGTGCGATATGTAGTATATATCGTCTGCAAACTTTTATCAAATATTTTTAAGACTTTTACAAACATGTGGCAACAAACAGGGACCTGTTTAATTTTATCGTCTGAAAATAAATTTATTTTTAATAAGAAAAGAATTTTCATTTTGTTGATTTTCCAAACTGTCGAATGTAATTGACCAAATAACATGCATTAAATTTTGTTCATGTGCATGTTCTTGACTAACCCTATTAAAAGTAACCGTACCCTCTGGGTAGAGTATTAAAATAAAAAGGAAACAAAACAGAAATGATTAATATTTCCCATATCTTTCTATGAAGATAAAAAACAATAAAGCTTTGTTTTTAAAACATTAACACACCATATATTCTAAAAAAGAATTTAGTTTATAACATAAGTATCACATCTCGTTGGTTTAGAGCAGAACCTCATTATGAGACAACGAAAAATTTCTGTACAGCTGATTACAGATTAACTATCTATTGGCTTTAATGTCAAAATTTAAAAGGATGAGCAGTTTATTAGTGTTGTGTAAATTGTTTTAAGCTGATTACAATATGAAAATGTGTTCCCATAATTATTAAAATAAGCATTTAAGATTTCATGAGTCCGTTAATGAGTTTCTGCTCTAAGTCAACAATATTCTAAGCCAACGATTGAAACGAATATTGTGAGTCTAGGTTAGCATGTATTGAAAGTAATGGTTATTAATTAACTTTTGCTAGCTCTGGATTTCTAAAGTAAGTAATATCAAAGTTTAGTAGTAAAAGTAATCTCAAGCAATGAAGCGGAGATATATCTCAATCTTTGTTAAGGATAAATTACATTTCAATTCCTGTATTTACTACTAAAATGCGAACGCCAAAGACGATTTGCTGAAACAATTATATAAAATCGTATTATATAAAATGTTTCAGCTACGTATGAAATAATTTCATTTCTTATCTGGGATTAAGGATTGCTTTAAAAACACAGTTCATAGTTTGCATTTGAATTCTTAAAGACAGAATTCTAATTTAATAATAAAACAGCCTCTAAAGTAAAGAAAGAAAAGTTTGAATAACTTCCACGAAAGAACTTGTTTACTTCTAACTTTTTTTCTTCACGAGATTCCTTTTAAAAGTAATTTCTCTGAAAGTAATCAAGACCCGTTTTCATGATTTGGCTGAAATTTAAAAATAAAGCCAACGAACATCCCCTATGAATATATTCATTCTCCGAAATTATCGCACTTCCTTTTGTGTTTATGCATGAAATACACTCATTTAAACATTAATACATTTTTATTCTCTTTCCAAAAAAAAAAGGAAAGACTACTGCGAGAGAAATTGAAATACTTTAATTAAAATAATTCTCCCTTTCTTTAAACTCGCACTGTGCCATCACGATTTCCATAAAGAGATTGGAGAATTATTTTTAAAATTTTCCGTTCCCACTAAAATTTGTGTTATAAAAGACTCGATAAACCCATAGCTAGAGAGGAAAGTCTTTATTTTTTTTTTAATTAAAGGCTTTTGTTGCCTTTAATAAGGGCAAAAAGTATTTTACTGAGCTATTATAAAAAGGGAAAGCTGTTACGGGAGTTGACACAATCGTGTGTTATTTTTCTAATTGTGAATGCTAAATGAATTTTTTTGGACAAGGGTGATGTAGAGAATGGTGTTTAATTTTAAATTTTGAAATTTATTGTACATTAAGCAAACGCATGAGCAAAAAATTATTTTGCTTAATGTATGCACCCGGCATGCACTTGGAGGAAACATGAACAAATGAAAATGAGATTGAAATCAATTTAGGTCAAATATATTTTTTAATTTTTAAGACAAACTTACTCTATGTCAATTTGATTGTAAATAAATTTCAAAAATATTTAATAATTCGAGATACGTAGACGGGTAGCCAACTTTGTATTCCTCAATTGTAAACTAGGAGAACGAATTGTCTAAGGTCTTCTTGTTTGGTATATTAAAAAAATTAATTTGTGTTCATTACATTTAATTACGTAAGTAAAATTAAATTTAATTTGACTACCTTACTTAAACAAAATGAATATTTACTTCAGGCTTACATTTTGAAACAAAGCTTTACCTTTTTAGCTTTATTGTAACAGAAGTGAATGAATGTACTGTAATGTCTGACTCTTGATCATAGTTGTGCGTGTTCAAATCACGTTCGGGTCACCAAATTTAGATGAATGTGTGAAAAAGTAACTTAGTCTATCAAAAAGTACTTCATAGTGGAGATAGGTTACATCACTATATACTTCTGCGTTGTTAGTAAACTTTTCTGTGGTGGAAAAGTTCATCATACACATAAATTAGCTGCTTCCTTTAAATTTTACGAACAAGAATATTTTAAACAATTCGTTACTGAAACCTTTATTTGCAATTTTGAACTATTATTGTAAAGACGAAATTTACTGAATAATATAACTGTGTAAATAAAGCTTAAATATTGCTTTTGCTAAGGGCTTACAGTATCCTATATGTAGATATTACTTCAGAAATTCCTCCTGTGGTCTGAACTTAAATTGTGCCACTTTGATGTTGGGTGTTACTATTCTTCTATGAGTAAGATATGTAAACTTTCAGTTCTCATATCTGCTTTGTTAATTTAGGTATGCCTTTACTCTTCAACAGTACTTCAAACAAGCTCTTTCATAGGATAGCATGACCATGGAAAACAGATTTAATAACCGTAGTACGAATGCAGAAATAAGACTCAGATTGCATGGCCGCAGAAAACCGATTCAATTACCAAACATAATCGCAGAAAACAGACTCAATGACCGTAGCATGACCATAGAAAACTGACTCAGTGGCCAGAGCATGACCGCAGGAAGACTCGATGACTTCGGCATGACAGCAGAAAACAGCTTCAATAATCGTAGAAGCAGGACCAGAGAAAATAGATCTCAATGACCAGAGTATGGCTTAGGAAACAGACTCAATGATCTGAGCATTACCCCAGAAATACTGAATGATCGTAGCTTGACCGCAGAAAAAAGACTCGATGTCCTTAGCATGACAGCATAAAACATACTCAATGACCGTAGCTTGAAAGCAAAAAGAAGCATCTCTGACCATAGCACGATAGGAATCGACTGAATGATCCGAGGAAACACTCAACGACCGTAGCATGGCTGGAGGAAACAGACTCAATGACAGTAACATTGCTGGAGGAAGCAGATTCAATGATCGTAGCATGACTGGAGGAAACAGATTCAATGACCGTAGTATGGCTGAACGAAGCAGACTCAACGACCGTAGCATGGCTGGAGGAAACAGACTCAATGACCGTAGCATTGCTGGAGGAAACAGACTCAATGACCGTAGCATGGTTGGAGGAAACAGATTCAATGACCGTAGCATGGCTGGAAGAAACAGACTCAGTGACCGTAGAATGGTTGGAGGAATTACTCTCAATGACCGTAGTATTGCTGGAGGAAACATACTCAATGACCGTAGCATTGCTGGAGGAAACAGATTCAATTACCGTATCATGGCTGGACGAAACAGACTCAATGACCGTAGCATGGTTGGATGAAACAGATTCAATGACCGTAGCATGGCTGGAAGAAACAGACTCAATGACCGTAGCATGGCTGGAGGAAACAGACTCAATGACCGTAGCCTAACAGGCCCAAACTGCCCGTACTTTTTTCGCTATAATAAAAATTACGAAATAAAGTTATTTTTATTAAAATAAAGTTAACTACATTCCTACCTATCATCACATTGAAGCTTTCATCTAAGCCACTTTAATAAATTGCAGACAACACAAAAACACAGAATATACCCAGTCCTTAAACTGGGTTTTAAGATCACTAAGCGCAGAGGAAAGCGGAGCTAAAAAAACAGGAAAACCCCAGCGAGAAATGTCATCAGTTTCTCTTTTCCCCAGCAGTTGTAACGTTGTTTCAGTGTGTGTGCTGAGTCATCATCTTTCAAGAAATACTCTCGGCGTACGGAGGCAATGCAATTTTAATGAATCACCCCGTTTCCACTCTAAGGAGGATGAATGAATTCTTGGAAGAGAAGGAACGGCATAATCTCCTGAGATGAAGACCAAGGGAAACTGCTTTAACCTGCCTCGGAAGAAAATGCTCAAAAAGTGCTTCGCGTTTCTGTATTCAATTCGTCTTTGTCTTTACATTTCATCACAAATTACGTTTCCTATCGTGTTGTGCCTTTTATCGTATTATTTAATAGTTGGTCGGTGTCGTACTGACCTTGTAAAAATTAAAGGATACCTCAATTTATTTATTGCAAAATTAAATATATATACATTGAAACCACGATTTAATGTATTTCAAGTGACCGGTATGAAATAACGTTATATGCAGGAAAACGTTAAATCGGGGTCGGAAAAAAACAAAACATAGAATGAAAAAAAGTTTGTATTATTTAATAGCCTTTTTAACGTTTTTTTTTATGGTTCGTAGATGGACACGTGCATCAGAGTTTAAGCCTTCCCATCATACACAAGATTCGTCACCATTCAACACATAATTTTTCTTACTGGATCCACCTTTAATAAAACCCAGCTTCATAATCAATTCTCTAACCAAAGCCAGCAAGTTCACTCTCAACCCATAGTTAATTATTGTGGTTGTTTGACCCCCTCCTCCGAATATGTTATTTGCTCAGTGAAGTAAGTCCTATTTTCTATAAGATCACGGAATGTCGATGATTTTTTTTATGTCTCAAGGATCATATCTGACCAAACAATATTTTCCCCTCAGTTAAATGGACATAAACACTCACGCAAAGTTTTACTGTCGCAGAAGAATATCACGCATCGTAGTTACAGCTCGCAGGTTGCTATCGCGGTCAGTAATATCACTGAGCCCTGTATGTTCCGGTATTATTTGATTTACAAGAGTCAGTCAATAAGTATACTGCTGTTTGTAAAAAATGCAACACCATGAAGGAGTCGTCAGAATTAAATTTAATTTAATACACAAACGCTTGTATTAGTACAAATAAATTAATAAATTTTCAAAGCAAAAAAAAAAAACAATATTAAATGTCCGAAATCAGTATTTGGTGTAGCCACCAAGCGCTGCAATAAGTGCTGCTATACGACGTGGCATAGAGTGAAACAGATGTTGAATGTCTGCTTGTGGAAGAGAATTCCATATTGTTTGTATGCGCACACAAAGTTCGTCTTTTGAAGCTGTAGGTCGCGGATCACGAGCGAGACGCCGACCAACCAAATCCCACACTTGCTCATGTAGGCGACAATTCCTACGAATAAGCAGGCAAAAGAAGTAGTTGCATTTGTTGGACTGAAAAGTAGTCTCGAACATTCCTTGCAACATGTGGTCGTTCATTATCATGTTGAAAGATAGCTTCAGTGATGCCTTGAAGGAAGGGAACGACTTCGGGCTCTAGCACTTCACAGACGTACCTGTTGTTATTCAGATTGCCCTCAATTCGTAACAGCTGAGATCGCCCATTATTCGAAATCGCACTCCAGACCATAACTTTGGGTGTTCGGCCACTATGACGTTCGATAACACACTCTGGAAGGCAGCGTTCACCGGTATAGCATCTAACACGAATGCGGCCATCATGATTCCACAAATTAAAGCAGGATTCGTCAGAAAAGACAACCTGTTGCCAATCAACCCGCCAGGCTCTGTGCTCATGAATCCATTGCAGACGCAGTAGTGGATGGTTTGGCGTGAGGGGATCCTGTATAAAAGAATCCTTGCACGCAGTCCACGGTGCAGCAGACGTCAGCGAATTGACGAAGCCGACATTAGTACACCTGTAGCAGTAGACCAAAAGTGCTGCTTACTGCCTGGAGGAAGCTGTACGGTCATTCACCGCCATGTGGACCAGGTATCTATCATCGTGCGCTGACGTCACCTTCCGTCGTCCACTCCCAGTTTTTCGAGTTGTCCGGTGCTCGTCGGTCCACTGCTTCCAAACTCGCATCACTGTGGAACTGTTCCGCTGCACATGAGCTGCTACTGCGCGAAAGGAAAATCCTCCTTCGCGAAGGCTCCCCCGTTCAAACTCCGTAAGTTGTTGAAATTTCACCCTATTTCGTCGTGGTCGCATACTTAGGTCTCATTAAACGTTTCCCACTAAAAAATAACCATGCACTATTTTCAACGTCCCGCTACAGCCCTCTATTTATACGCTCTTAGCATCAGTTTAGAGGGATTTGCTCACACCACGCATGCGTGGTGGCTCTGAAACTTTACTACTTTGCATAACATCCTATAATTCACATCTGCTGCAAATTCCATTTCATTCGGATGATTCTTCATGGTGTTGCATTTTTTACAAACAGCAGTGTATCTGCAATGTAGCTATAAACTTCATATCTTTAAAAGTAGATAATACTATAACATCAGTTTTGAACGTAGTCATTGCTGTTTAACACTGCTGTTCCATCGTTTCCTCAAAAGGATTTTCGGATGAACAGAAAGTCACCCATGAACCGCTGCTTTCAGTTCTTGGTCCGTGGTGAACGACTAATTTTCCACTGCATCAACAAAAGTCTTTTTTCTATATAACAGATTCATGCTACTATAAATCTTTGTTGTGTTCTCACTTGTAAGAACATTTTTAGCTTTTTAATTCATTCTAAGTCACTCCGTTGCTAAAATCACTATTCACGTATTGTGCCGAAAGTCTTCGCTGCATTTGGGCCTTCTTGGTTTTGCGGATAGGAAGAAGAAAGAGTCATGTTACTGCACTTAGCGTGGGCTATCGTACTTTTCTGTTAAAACAGTTATGCTAACATTACTTGATCGTACTTTTCTGTTAAAACACACACACACACAGCTATGCTAACATTACTTGATCGTACTTTTCTGTTAAAAAACAGCTATGCTAACATTACTTGATCGTACTTTTCTGTTAAAACAGCTATGTTACATTACTTGATCGTACTTTGCTGTTAAAACAGATACGTTAACATTATGTGATCGTACTTTTCTGGTATAACTTTACAACTAAAAAGTGTAACTATTTCCTCAGTACTTTGGGAATATCAAACATTAACGACCCTAAGAAAAGGTCCAAAGACTACACAAATTTCGGAAAAAGGATTTTCTCGTCTTGAAAGTTATGAAATTTATTATTGTGAGGGAGCCGCGGTAGCTCAGTCAGTAGAGCGTCGGGCTCGCATCAGAAGGGTTGTGGGTTCTGTCCTCGGCGGAGCCTCCAATTCTGATGATTGCGAGATCGGCGCTTCGACCTGGCTAAAGACCGTCGTGTTCACTAATGGTGACTGGGGCACGTTAAATAGGTCGTGGTCACAATGTCCCCCATGTTCCCATACCAAATCAATACCTCTGGGGGTACCTGATCAGGGGGTTATCGGCCTCTGATTGGGATCTAAATTACGATATGTGTGAGTGAATGGATGTCTGATAGGGACCTTCCTGTAAAACGGATGTGTCATGTATGTCGAGCAAAGTCGGACTTCCTCCCAATGGGGCTCAATAACATGGAAGGCGCACCCCCCTCGCCTCTTGCCGTCTTCGACGGGCCTGGCACTCCTCTGGTCTGCCAGTGTAGGCATAAGAAACAACAAACATTACTGTGAGGTGTACAAAGTACAATTATTTAGCTTCTTTGAAGGAACGAATATTGCTGTATGTGAGGAAAATCTATAGATACATCCTGTGTTCTACAGTAGAATATGTAGATTTTGGAACACGTACAAAACATGGTTGAAGTAAATATCACTTTAAATGTTAACTTCTTTTTACTTGATTTGCCTAATTACTCTACAAATTGTATATACAGCTACAAATCTGAGTTATTTGTTCAGAAAACCAAACTCTTTCAGCTAAAAAGTATTTATACTAAATTTAGCTTAGTTCGGCCCAACAAATTGGAGACTAACGGTTTTAAACGCATCCTATTTAATTATGGACTGACTAGAATTTATGTCTGAGCTATAGGGTTCATTTTATAGTTTTATTCAAACAATTTATGAAACGCTTGCATTGGTCTTAAAAGTTTCAACATCAATTTTATATTCAATGCTTAATGTCACAATAATATTTTGATACGAACATATACCCTATTTCTCTTGGTACTATTGTTTCCTGGTTCTTACTGGATTCTACCACCTGTAATATCACCTCTACCAAATTAGTTTGGCACTTACTTTCTGTGTGACCTTACAGGAAAGAAGAAACCCTCCCCAATAGTTTCCCCGATCTTAATGAGGCCGAAGAGAATACTTCCCCTGAGAGTGTTTTATATTTTATTTCTGTTTCAAGATTATATTGAACTGCCAAACAAAAACTTAAGGCTCAGTTAAACTCTTACGTCAATACGAATCCGCTTTCCGCATTCGGATCCGTCGAAACAATACAGATAATACACGATAATATTTTACTTTATTTACAACTATTTCTCTTGGTACTATTGTTTCCTGGTTCTTACTGGATTCTACCACCTGTAATATCACTTCTACCAAATTAGTTTGGCACTTACTTTCTGTGTGACCTTACAGGCAAGAAGAAACCCTCCCCAATAGTTTCCCCGATCTTAATGAGGCCGAAGAGAATACTTCCCCTGAGAGTGTTCTATATTTTATTTATGTTTCAAGATTATATTGAACTGCCAAACAAAAACTTAAGGCTCAGTTAAACTCTTACGTCAATACGAATCCGCTTTCCGCATTCGGATCCGTCGAAACAATACAGATAATACACGATAATATTTTACTTTATTTACAACTATTTCTCTTGGTACTATTGTTTCCTGGTTCTTACTGGATTCTACCACCTGTAATATCACTTCTACCAAATTAGTTTGGCACTTACTTTCTGTGTGACCTTACAGGCAAGAAGAAACCCTCCTCAATAGTTTCCCGATCTTAATGTGGCCGAAGAGGATACTTCCCCTGAGAGTGTTCTATATTTTATTTGTTTCAAGATATTATATTGAACTGCCAAACAAAAACTTAAGGCTCAGTTAAACTCTTACGTCAATACGAATCCGCTTTCCGCATTCGGATCCGTCGAAACAATGAACGGTGAGAACGAGAATGATTAAACCTATCAATTATTTCCGTTATAGTTGCTCATAGGCTCAGCGGATAGGGATCCGCTCTCCGTATTTGAATCAGTCGAACTAATGAAAGACCAAAACGGTTAGTAATTAAGCCAATAAGTCGTTCTCTTTACTCACTGTGTTCCGACGAGTCATGATAATCAGAGCTGATTTGCATTGATGTACAAGGATAAACGAGCCTTAAAGGCTTAAAAATAATCCGTATTTAGAATTTCAATTCGTCGAACCTGCAAAGGATCCGTCGAAGGACAAAAACGGGAATAATTAACCCAATCAATCTTTCTCGTTGCTCATTTCCACGGATCGAGAAAAATACAGTTAATTTGTTTTGAAGTTTTGACGAAAAGGCGGATGTCTGGCGTTGGTTTTTTAAAAAATCTCGCGACCTTTTTTCACTACATTAAGCATATTTCATGTCATTCAACATGCATTTCGTAACGATTGACTCCCAAAGAGTATCATCACACAATACGCCACAGCATGACAGACAACGACATGAAAGACAACAATGACCTCCACCCTCAAAAGACACCACCACGCTCCAGAAGAACGGAATCGACGTAACATCCACCATCGTCCTTCAGTCATCCCATCATCCCGTTTCAATGGCCGTTCTCGTGTCCCGGTATGACTCAGTTCCGCTTTATCTAAGGGATGCATTTTTAATAAGACGCCGGCCCTCCCTCGTCTGAAGAGGGGGTGGGCTGCCCCGGGGGACGCTCGTTCCTTCGGTGGCGGTTGCCAAACGATATGTGGTCTCGACGAGGTGCCAGAACGTATTCGATTAAAGCGCCGTACGTTTCCCCATTATTTATGAATGGGAGACGCTTGCTGAAGGGTATCGCTGCTGTCTCTTGGATGTACTAGGGTACTCGGGACTAGTGGGCTCGGAAATTGGTTGGGATTGTTTCTTGTGTTTGAGGATGGGCTGTAGTTGGGGGACAGATATATGAAGTAAAAAATAAGCATTAGTTCAGGATTTCATTATTGACAAAGTGACCGAGCAATGTCTTTTTTGATTGACAGTGTGGGTAGTAATGTTCAAGAACAGAGGGATACTGCACACCTAAATCGGACGCGTACATTTATTTACAATACAATATTGTTGTATAGTGTAATCGCCCATAGAACTCTTAGTACCTTTCTTTGTGCTGTTAGGGTTGTCATTCAATCCAGGCATTATGTGTAAATGTACTATAGCTTTCTTGTATGTCCGTTTTAATATACAAGAATCCTATCGGTTAATTCTGTATATATATATATATATATATATATATGTGTGTGTGTGTGTGTATTTATGTAAAGAACAGTGTATATTTTATGTACAATCATATGAGTTCAATATCATGTATTTAAAAAGGATTATACACAGGAATGTGTGTGTGTGTGTGTGTGTGTGTGTGTGTGTGTGTGTGTGTGTGTGTGTGTGTGTGTGTGTGTGTGTGTGTGTGTGTGTGTGTGTGTGTGTGTGTGTGTGTGTGTGTGTGTGTGTGTGTGTGTGTGTGTGTGTTCAATCAATACTATCTTTCCCTTTTGCGATCCACATGGCCTGTGTCATTCCTTTCCTCTGAAGGAATCGTATTTAACAAATATAAAGTTTCAAAATACACGCCGCACCACTGGATTATAAAACGATTCTATTCTTATTCATGGTCTTTTTCAGAATCGCATCCAATATTTCATGTTCTTAATCGTATCATAACTCAGTTGCTGTCATCCATCGATGTTCGTCCACAGTAACAAGTAGCAACCAGAACACAAGAACAACTGTTCTTGTAACCTATCTGTGTTCGTAATCAACGTG
Source organism: Metellina segmentata (assembly GCA_947359465.1). Classification (NCBI taxonomy): domain Eukaryota; kingdom Metazoa; phylum Arthropoda; class Arachnida; order Araneae; family Tetragnathidae; genus Metellina; species Metellina segmentata. The sequence continues at coordinate 76,418,506 of OX375877.1, read as the reverse complement.
TTGAAAGACAGGGAATCGTGACAATGATAATTGTTTTTTCGATTACTTAATACACAACTGTATTAAGGAAGGGTTTTCATATTGCTGCATGCATATATGCTGCTGCAAATAGCTGACTTGAATATCCTTACTTAAAGTGGAGAACAGTGTATATTTTATGTACAATCATATGAGTTCAATATCATGTATTTAAAAAGAATTATACACAGGAATGTGGGTGCTTTATTTCTTCATTCTGAAGGACAAAAGAAGGGATAATAAAGACAAGCATATAATAAAGAGTTTATTTTTGATCCATTAGTTTATCAAATGAATCCTATTTTTGTTGAAGATTAAATGAAAATATTTCATTATAATTATTTAATTTATTTTATATTTTTAGATTTTGGGTAACACTAAGACCTACATATTTTACACTATCTGCACACACCAAGTTATGATGATGCTGAAAATACCCACAACTAATTTCTAATACTTCAGTATAACCCGTTTTCTCTACTTAGAACCTCGGTAAAAAAGCATTGTAAAGTTGCTTTCTTTACAAAGTAACTCATCATGCTACATAACTGGATTTACAGAGACGTCAAAAATGAATTTGACACACGTTCAGGTGATATTCTTTCGAAGCAACATGAATTAATGCGTTTAAAAAATTTTCATTGATTTAATCGTAGTTTTATAATCCTACTCCTAGTACAATTTTGCTTGGGTTGCAATATTTTGTTCTCATTTATTGTCCTGGAAATCTTAAATGTTTCATTTCTCGAAGTTTTACAAAGAAAACTATACACAGCGGATGACCACACAGTTCGAAACATTTTTATAAATTAACGATTTTACATTTCAACCAGTGACTACTAGAATAGAAAACCAGGTTAGTACGAATTCTTTTGGTTTTTGTAACGTTCTTTTGTAAACGAATTTTAAATAAGTAGTTGGCAATGTGGTTTGGCTTCGCAACCTCTTATATATCCGCTATCCATTTTTGCCCAAAACTCAGAAAATTACTTTTTAGCACTGTGGTTCACTGTAGATTGAATTGGAAGTTTTAGGCCACCTCTGGTGACAACATCAAAAGAGGGAAACGACATAAGATGACGTTGATGAGCATTTCGCTGTAGTCGAACTCTGATTAGTACATGAGTCACGTGGTTTTTAATGAGTCTATTCGTTCAATATGAAAGCTGGGTAAACCTAACCCGCTCCTAAAATTTCAGTCAGATCAGATTATTTTGATCCCAAGCTATTGTCTGGAAGAGATCCTGGTAAGTTAGCTGCCTTTCTGTGTAGTGAAAAAATTGAGTTTCCCCCAAATATTACTTCAAATCAACCTTAATATAACTTACTTGTTAGTTAGATATACTTAAAAACGTGTTTAGAATAACATGTGTTAAAATGTACCGAATAACCTTCCAGTTAAATGAAATGCAATGAAAATGGGACATCCAAATGCAAATTGTGGTAACATGACAACAATATGAACTTCTTGAGACACGAACTAACCTTTATAAGAATCACACTGCTGTTTTACATTTTTGACTAATTCTTATATGTAATTATATACGTATCGGTGCTTATATTGATTTTAAACGGATTTCACCTTCTGATGATCAAGCACACATTATTACACCGTGAACATGTTGCTCTCTACGCTTGACCTCTGAAGCGTTTCTGACGTTTTAACCAATATAATTCTCCTAAGGATTCGTTCAATCAATAGATAGGTCTAATTAGTCATTATGTGTGTTTCAGGGTAATATCAATAGTACATTAATAGACAATCTCAATGAGACTGTAAGTAAAGTGAGTAATCAATCGATATTAGTAGAACAATCAATTGATATAAATAGAAATTTAAACAAAGATGTTGTGTATGGGCCTTCTAGTATCGTAAATTTCTCATTAGTTATTAAATATTTATAAAATTATATATATATATATATATATATATATATATATATGTATACAGGGTGGTCCCGAATTCATGGTACAAACTTTAATGGTAGGTACAGGACATTGTAACAATGATTTATTGTATAGGAATGTATAGTCGCAAGTGACGCGGTGAGGCGAAAACAGGGGAAATAACGGCCGAAAGGAAAAACAAAGATTTTATTGAAAGCGTTGTTGACAAGTGTCATGTTTACAGTAATTGTTCAAAATTGCGTCCACCAGTATCGATACATGCTTGACAGCGTCGGTGGAGCGATTGGCGTACACGTTCAAAGATGCCTGGTATTTCACGCACACCTGCAGCAGCTACAGATAAGCGAGCGACGAGATCCTCATCTGAGTCAACTGGAGTCTCATAAACAAGATGCTTTAGATGTCCCCATAAAAAGTAATCGAGGCTCGATAAATCGGGAGATCGGGGTGGCCAAGGGACTGGTCCACCACGCCCAATCCATCGAGTACCAAACGTGGCATTCAGGTAATTCCGTACATCAATGCTGAATTGTGCTGGCGCCCCATCGTGCTGAAACCACAACCGATGCATCATGTTCAACAGCGGCTAGACATCTACTGCCCTCTACCGGCAATGATACCAACCGATCACTCCATTTCTCTTTCCTTTTATTTCCCCTGTTTACGCCTCACCGCGTCACTTGCGACTATACATTCCTATACAATAAATCATTGTTACAATGTCCTGTACCTACCATTAAAGTTTGTACCATGAATTCGGGACCACCCTGTATATATATATATATATATATATATATATATATATATATATATATATATATATATATATATATATATATATATATATATATATATATATATATATATATATATATATATATATATATATATATATATATATATATTTGGTTGGTGGGGTTTTAATGGCGCAGGTGCTATATTTGACCATGCTGTGCCAGACACAAGACATATAATATCAACAATAGACATACACACGACCAATAAAAGTTTTTACAGACACGAAAGGAAATTGTTAATTTTTATAATTAACGTCGTACTAGAGCAACACAACAGGTTATTGACGACTGTCCGAGATCAATCCCTTAAGGGAAATATCCAAGAACAACACCACGTGATTGTGAACCACGGTCAGATGACGAGGCAACACTTGAACTGTCACGCCATTCTCCATACTTCTACACCAACCCAACGTGAGCACTTTCAGCCATGACCAATATAAGGTGCACCGGCCGCCTCTACACCATACGCTTACAAACATCCATGCACTGACCCGGATTCGAACCAGGAACCGGCCTATCTAGAGGCTGACACCTTAACCACCACACAGGTTGGTGGGTACACGAAAGAGAAAAACTGACCCATGGTGGAATGCCCCTGACAGGAATCAAACTTTGGCCGACTACAACTTGAAGGTTGCTCAATGGGCATACCCATCGAGCAACGACAACCCCAATTTTTGATTCTGAGATACAACGAAAGATGGAGTCACCCCTCCTCTTAAACACTCTCCGGGACGGTCACAGGGACAGAGTCGCGAACGCGAATCCCCCTCCCACACACCGAACGCTGTACGACACCGTTCTCATCTCCAAACTTACAAACGTTAAACACCGTGCACTCCCGACGTACAAGGGGGAAGTTGCCTACACACCGCGGAGGCTATAGAGTAGGGGAGGAGTCATTTGAATGGAAATTAGGCCGTCTGGAAAGCACTTAGCGTCACTCTACAAAAGGGGCCGAGAGGGAGGAGAATGCAGCGGAAAGTCAGCAGTTCAGACCCCGCATCCATCAAGGACGGCTATCGGCGGGGTTAATGAGCCGAATCCGCTCTCCCGCAAAAATGACGCTTCGTCTCGGGATGGAAAACAAGGACATTCATTGTACTGGGTGGATTGGGATCTTTACGTGGGCTTGGATAGTATCAATTCCCTCCTAGATGTTTTCTGTTAATAGTGTAGCGGGGTATAAGATATGGGAGACTCACTGCGTAATGTATTATTGTTCTTATTTTAGCAAGTAGTTTATGATGTGAAAATATCTGAAGTTTGTTTCCACCACTTCCGTAGAGAAGACGCCTCGAGAAGAAAAACGAGGACACATTATAGTGGGTGGATTGGAGTCTTTACGTGGGCTTGGATAGTATCAATTCCCTCGTAGATGTTTTCTGTTAAATGTGTAGCATAGTAAAATATATGGGACACTTCATGCATAATGTATTATTGTTCTTATTTTAGCAAGTAGTTTATGATGTGAAAATATCTGAAGTTTGTTTCCACCACTTCCACAGAGAAGACGCGTCGGAAAGAAAAACGAGGACACATTATACTGGGTGGATTTGTGGGCTTGTATCATATCAGTTGTGTTGTTTGTAATTGATTGTATATTAGGGCTTAAAGTATGGAACACTCACAGCACAACATTTTATTGTTCTTATATTCAAACAAGTAAACAAGCTCATACTACAATAGCTTCTGTCCTGATGATGGTGCGAGTCTTGCTTCATCGAAATGGTCATTGACGCTGTTCTAAGGTTTTAAAATTTATTAGTCATTGTTTTGAAGGTTCTTTACTTTTATAATGAATTTTACCCGATTGTCATCGCATTTAATCTATTGCTTTCCTTGAAGAATAAAAACAATTGTGGTTGTTACAACTAAGTTACGAAGGCTACGTAGGTTTACCAGTATAAGCACATGACATCTTTTACTGGCCGTGTAAGCTATAAAAATTTCAAGAGGAATTTTGAAGGAGATTTTTCAACATAAATGCCTTTATTTTTGTTAATTAATAACTTATTATCTGACCTGATTCCTTTCATGATACATACTAATATCATCTATATTATAAAGTAAAAATCTCTTTTAGCTTTTACTTACCAGAATATATTGATCTCTAGCCTGCTGAAGTCCAGCTTCATTTTTTTATGTGAAGGTTATGCACAGTCCAGTCACATTAATGTGACCACCTGTCAAAAGCCAGAATAACCACCTTTGGCAGAGCGGACCGCTGCGAGACGTGCAGGAAGAGAGTCCATTAGGTTTCTGAAGGTGTTCACTGGGATGTTGAGCCATGCCGACTCCAGTGCCGTGGCCAGTTGCGCCAGATTATCTCCCTTCTCCAGCCTGGATCCTTCTGGCAATTGTTGCATTGTGTTTTCTTTCAGACGTATCACGCCGTATACGCCAAAGTCCATCTGTCCGATGGAGCATAAAACGTGATTCATCGGAAAAAGCCACCTGTCGCCACTCTGCGGACGTCCAGTTGCGGTAGTGGCGTGCAAATTCCAGCCTTCGTCGCCGATGAACAGCAGTCAGCATATGTTCATTAACCAGGCGTCTGCTGCGGAGGCCCATGCGCAGCACCGTTCGGTAAACCGTTGTTGAGGATACACTCTTGGTAGCCCCTTGGTTCATCTGGGCGGTCAGTTGCTCAACAGTTGCACGTCTATTCACCCGAACGCATCTCCGTAGCCTTCGTTCGCATCTGTCATCTATAGCCCGTGGTGCACCACATGTGCCACGCCGCTGATTTTGGATAGTGCCATTTTGCCATACACGGTATACTTTTACCACGGCGGCACGCGAACAGTTCACAAAATTAGCCGTTTCCGAAATGCTTCCACCCTTGGCCGAAAGCCAATTATCATGCACTTTTGGACGTCGGATAAATCGCTACGTTTCTGCATTACGCCAACGAGTGAAATGCTTTCCGATGCCTTTATATACACTCCACTGCAATGTGCTGCCACCTGCCTTTTGTGATTGGTTATTTCACGACGAAAGTAGGAGTAGTATTACACTGCTAACAACTGGCTCACTTGCAAAACCTGCTAACAACTGGCTCACTTGCAAAACATGCTAACAACTGGCTCACTTGCAAAACCTGCTAACAACTGGCTCACTTGAAAAACATGCTAACAACTGGCTCACTTGAAAAACCTGCTAACAACTGGCTCACTTGCAAAACCTGCTAACAACTGGCTCACTTGCAAACCCTGCTAACAACTGGCTCACTCGCTTGACATGTTAGTGCCTAACTTACAGTTCGACATGTTGATGGTATTATTGTTTGGCTCACACGTAAAGTGTGTTATTGTTTGACTCATGTGAAAGTGTGTATGCGACAACATGCGAGTATTAGATGAGAAAAATTGTTAACACTGTGTTAATAGCCCTCCCCTGTTTGCGAGTCGAAAGAGCGTAAACCGTCCCTTAGGGGCAAGCCGACGCGAATGAATTCACTTCCTGCTTTCTGTAGAAAGTTAGCGCGTGAGGAGCGGAGGAGAGGTTTTTTTTTCAAGAGTAGAAGAATTTGTTCCCCTCCTTCGTTGTTGGAGGTGTTCCGTATTTAAACGGAGAGGGGAAGGAGAAAGTTCGCAAGAGGTCTTTGATGTGAGCTCGGAGAGGAGGGAAAGTCAAAATAAGGAAACAGCTGGATATTTATCTGCGGGAGAGGGTTTGATAGAAAAAGATTTTTACATTGCGATTCAAATCGTATGAAGTAGAAATGGATACTTACGTTGTTTATAAAGGAAGATGATTAATCTAATGAGGCTCATTTCCCATTTGTCGTTATGGTATTCAACACGTTAGGAGATAGAAGCACCTAATTGAGTAAAATGTTTATTTTTTCGCCTGCGCTTAAACAGAGATATGTGTTGGAATTGGGGTTAGCTGTTATTTGTATTTTTGCTATTGTAACATTTCTTTCCATCTTTTACGTTAGCGATAATTGCAAGTATGATGATCAGATTGATTTAACAAACACCTCCTGTGTCTATTCGGAAAAGTTGGGAAGAAGACTCTATTTCCACATTTGTAATAAAGAACATTCTAGAGTGTATGACATTCGTTATTTTTGGAAAGAGGAATTGAATAAGATAAACCCTCAAATTATTGGCGTACAGCTTAGCGAATATGAATTTGGAAAACTTTGCAAACACAGTGTTAAATTTTAAACACCCCAGCACTTGTTTAATTGTAGGACCAAGTCAATCTGGTAAAACATCGTTAGTGCGTAAGATGATTAAAAGCAACATCTATGATCAACAGATGAAAAACATAAAATGGTGTTACAATTATTCTTCACCTTGGTTTTTTGACGAACCTGGGATAGAGTTTGTACAAGGTTTACCTGAAAATTATGAAGATGTTGACTTCACGGTTATTGACGATCTGATGCATCGTTTAAATGAAAATATTTCAGAGTTGTTTACTGTGGTATCTCACCATAGGAATATAAGCGTTTCTGCGGGAGAGGGAATTGAATAAGATAAACCCACAAATTATTGGTGTACAGCTTAGCCGAGTATGAATTTGGAAAACTTTGCAAACACAATGTTAAATTTTAAAAACCCCAGCACTTGCTTGATTGTAGGAGCAAGTCATCTGGTAAAACATCACTAGTGCGTAAGATGATTAAAAGCAACATCCATGATCAACAGATAAAAAATATAAAATGGTGTTACAATAGTAGTATATGTTGTTGACACTGACACCTGGACTAAATATCGTGTGGATAGAAAAAGTGTTGACACGTGGTCTAAATATTGTGTACAGATCCCAGTTTAATAATTCCAGTTAATAATGTTAATTGAGTCCAGATGTTTGGTTCATCATATATGTATATATATATATAAAGTGAGGTGAGAGTACATCATAATTCAACACAGATTACAAGAGAGTGTTCATGTTGGTCTTAGGAATCGTCTCAATTGCATTAGTGATATTTACATTGAGTCTGAGAAACGGCATTAGTGAGGTGGAACATTTCGAATTCAACGTGTTATTATTCTGAACGGTTAGGTGATAGAAAGATTTTGTTTTTTCATGTTTGTCGGAAAGGAGATTCACACGTGTATGATATACGTTATTTTTTTAAAAGACGAATCTTTGGGTTTAAAAGCAAATGTTGTAGGAGTACAACTAATAGAATTCGAATTTTGTCAGTTATGTCAAGTATGCTAAAACTGAGACATCCTTCGACCTGCATGGTGACAGGACCGTCACAGAGTGGAAAAACACAACTTGTGAGAAAAATGATTGCAGAGCAAGTTTATGAATGCAATATGAACAAAATTGTGTGGTGTTACTCAGTGTGGCAACCTTGGTTTGTCGAAGAGAAAAACATAACGTTTGTTTGTGGTTTACCACCGAAGGAAAATACATGCAATTTGATCGTAATCGATGACATGATGAATGATCTAACAAGTGTTATTTCATCCATGTTTACGGTTGGTTCACACCACGAGAATTATAGCGTGATTTTAATCACACAAAATCTATTTCCTCGTGTGAGAGTTATGCGGGATATCAGCTTAAATACACACTATTTGATTATGTTTCGCAATAGCCGGGATCTATCTCAGGCTGCTTGTTTCTCTAGGCAGGCATTTCCTGGAAAAGGGAAATATTTCATGGATGCCTATAAAAAAGCAACCGCAGAACCTTTCTCCTATTTGCTTGTTGATGTTCATCCGAGAAGTCCAGAGGAGCAACGTCTCCGACAGTCTATATTTCCAGATCGTGGGCTTATTAATTGGGTCTTTTTACCGTTGAAAAATGAATAGAGTGAGACGTCATGTACATTTACTACACTTACTCTCCAATGCGAGTCCCCAACAGCGAAAAGCCATTTTAAGAACAGCGTCAAATGAACAAATTCAATCATTGTGTGAAATTTGTCAGAATTTGTTATCGGGAAATATACCCAATGCTAAAGTGAAAAAACTTGGATATTACAAGAGAGTGATTCGTCAGTTGGCAGATAGAAAAATACCAATTACAAGAAAACGCAAATTGTTCACGAAACAAACGGGTGGATTTTTGCCTTTGATTTTACCTGCCGTGTTGAGTCTGTTGGGGGGAATTGCAGGTAAAGCTATTGGTAAACGCATTTGAAAATGTCGAAGAAAATGGCGTTAGTACCACCGGAGCTGGTATCTGAATATTATCAGTTAAATAAACCCGAAATTCGATTGGAAGACAATATTCTTAGTTTGTTACAACAGAATGAAATGCCTGACGATATGAGGGCTAAACTTCTCTCTCAGTTAATACCCAAGTACCAGAGGGCAATGCAACCTCCGCCACCTCAGAAACCGTTTGAAATTCCTCCTGAATTGTTGGAGAGTATACAATTGCCCGAAACAAAACCTTCTGAAGATGTTTCTATTCCTAGTATGCTGGTTAAATACCTGGGATATGCTGTTCCGAAAACACTAAAGAAATATGTATTGCCAATCTTGGAAAAATTGAAGAGTGCAAGCTATACATTTAATGAAAACAGTGAATTAGAAGTGAATGGGAAACCAGAATATCGAAGCAATGCTATAGATCTTTTTAACTATCTGATGAGAGACACACAAAAAATCGAACCTCCTCCGAAAGGCTTTGATAAATTTTTTAAAGGCATTTACGAAATTAACATTCCACATCAGTGGATTGGCAATAAAAGACTTCGAGAGCAGTTAACTGTTTCAGAAATGAATCCACTGATGAAGAGAACGGGTTCACTCTCTTCTGTCGAGACTAAAAAACCAAAATGGGAAGCATGGAACGAATGAGAAAACTTTACTTCAATCCCAAAGAGCCCGCTTCGTTTGGAGGACTCAGCCGACTGTCAAAGGCAACCGGTATTAATAGGCACGATGTCCAGAAATGGCTTTCGCAGCAAGATGTCTATACTTTACACAAACCAGTGCGCTACAAATTTCAGAGACGGAAAACAATATCTTACGGTGTGAATGAGTTATGGCAAAGTGACTTGGTAGATGTACAGAAACTATCACGACATAATAAAGGATATCGTTATATTCTTACCATTATCGATGTGATGTCACGATTCTTTAGAGCCATTCCTATTAAAAATAAGAAAGCAAGTACGATGGTAAAGGTGTTTCGAAATGTTTTCCAAGAAACGAAACCTTCGAATTTACAAACCGACAAAGGAAGTGAGTTCTATAATAAAAAGGTTCGGGATCTGTTCAAGAAATATGGTATTCATCATTATTCCACTAAAAGTGAGACCAAATGTGCTATTTTAGAACGCATGCATCGAACGCTACGTGCGCGTATGTATCGAGTTTTCACTCATCGTAACTCATATAAATATTATGATATTTTACAATCTCTTGTGGATTCGTACAATCATTCCGTACACAGTAGTCATGGTTTCAAACCGGCTGAAGTAACCACTGATGATGAGCCGACCATATATAAACGCCTGTATGAGTTCAGTTCTCTAACCAAATTTCGTTTTGGTGTAGGTGATGTTGTTAGAATATCGAAAGCTCTCAGAACGTTTAGAAAGGGATATCTACCAGGGTGGACCGAAGAATGCTTTAAAATCTATAAAAGATATCCTACAAGTCCACATACTTATGTTCTACAGGATTTGAATGGAAAAGAGATTGACGGACGTTTTTATGCTGAAGAGTTACAAAAGATAGAAAAAACTCCAAATGGTTACTGGGCAATTGAGAAAATTATTCGTACTAAAGGTAAAGGACCATCTCGTCAACTTTTGATAAAGTGGCTAGGATTCAACGATTCCTTCAACTCGTGGATTAAAGCAGAATGGATCAGAACATAGAGGATTTCCATGTCATATTACCTTCAAATGCTAGTATGAACTACTTTCCGAACAACACTCCTGATCGTTATCGGACTAAATTAGCTTATCCGATCACTTTAAATGGGACATGGGAATGTTGTTTAGCAGAAGCAACCATACCAGGTAGATTCTTTACCATTCACCCCGGTTATAATGATGAATATTCTATAGAGAAAATAGTGGAAGTAGAAGGTGTAACAACTTTACCTAAATATGACATACCACTTTATAGTGAAGATCATGCAGACTTTGTGGAAGGAGTCAATGCAAATCTTAAAAAGACATTTACAGATCCTCCTCTTATTCTTTTTCTGAATGCGTCAAGATCACGACTTCGTATAACATTAAAAACAGGATGGGATATGTACATTACTTCACAACATGCTGAACATTTCTTGCAGTTTTTAAAATTGAACCCAAAAATTGATGATATAACACGTAGTAGAACTATAGACTATGTTTACAACTTGGACTATCACAAACCGAATTTAGAGAATTTTCGAAACCAGTTTATAACACTTGTCGCCAATAAACCAGTACCAAAACTCACTTATGATATATTACTAGATAAAATGAATGATAATGTATTTGAACAAATCAATAGAAAGATCGTTGCTACAACAGCGAATAGTCTAGCACAGTTCTTACGACGCGAAAATAGTATAGTTGTAAAATTAAAAGAACATATAGATATACTTCTTGAACGTGACTCCTGCCCCAATTTAATGAGGTCTCTAGGCATCGATGAATCTTCTTACATTATTAGTGGTGATAAAAAAGAAATCACATTCAACTACTCTAATCCATTAAATGGAGCTGAAGGTGAAAAGTTTAAGATTATTGTCAATGAAGTATTTCCAACACTTCATCATGAGCTTAGAACATATAATTTTAAAATACCCAGTGGCATGTATCGACAAGCCAAAGACTTCTTTAGTGAATTCAAATCCATTCAATTCAAAGTACTACCTAATTCTAAAGTCAAACTGATTGTACCACATGACACCAAAGTAGTGTTTGAAGATAAACTCTCGGATATATTAGGATTTACGCTAAACACTTTCACGGAAGGAGCATACATTTCCGATTATAACTTGGAGTTAAATGCGGGTATAACAGAAATATATGTATATAGTGATATTGTATCTTCATCGCTTGTTGGTGATTCATTGGTTCCGATTTTAAAAATCATACCAATTGCGAATGAACGACAGGATCAAATTGTGAAACATTTTCCCGTACCACTTTACTTTCGCGTTAAAAAGCAACACTTCGATGCTATTGAGATCGAACTGCGAACAAGTAGGGGTACACCCATACAATTTATATCTGGAAAAACGAGCTTGGTGCTCTCCTTTCGAAAAAAATCGTTATAAAGCGGTGTACAAACGACCCTTCCTTCATATATGTCTTTCATCATGCATAAACACGGTCGAATGCTAGATCCCCAGGACTGTATTGATTACTATTGTAATCAACAATCAGGGAAAGGGGGTTATTTTTCATCAGATTTCCCCATACAGAGAGGATATGGAATATTCACTAATTTGCGTCGATTTGTTCAACCACTTATGATCAAAGCGGGGAAATATTTAGGCAAACACTTACTAACCGCAGGAGAGAACGTACTACAAGACCTTTCACATGGGAAATCCTTCAGAGAAGCCTCCCGTAATCGATTACGGGAATCTGGCAGAGAGATCCAACACGATCTACTTCGCAAACTGAGAGGTGGTGGGGGTATTAAAAGAAAGAAACAAACGAAAAAAACTCAGATGAAACGCCGAAAGAGGTGTTCGAAAGACGTGTTTTCTAGTCTCTGAGAAAATGGAAAACTGTTATTGCACAAAAAGTGAACTAGATTTGTTCGAAACATCACGAATTCAGCTAGCAATTGACCGGTCGACGTTCATAGAAGTTCATCCTGTAGCATCCATTTCGGACAGCAATACAATTGAATTTGCCATATCTGGATTAGGTGAATCATATTTTGATCTTTCCCATGTTTTCCTCAATGTTCAAGCAAAGATTGTAAAAGCAGATGGTAGTGCATTTGTTGCTGCCGATCAATGCGGGCCTATCAATTATCTTTTAAATACTATGTTCTCTGAATGCCATGTCTCCTTTAATGATAGACAAATTTCCTCAGAAAACAATTATGCCTACAAAGCATATATTCAAAGCATATTGTTTCATCCAGAATCCTCTCAAAAGAATTTGCTGAGTGGTGCAATGTTTCATAAAGATACCGCTGAGAAGTATGATGATTTGGATATTGCAGCGGGGGGAAACAAAGGATTGAAGCAAAGATGGAATCGCACTAAGAACGGAACCCTCTTTGATATGTATGGTGCGCTTCATTTGGATTTAGGTAGTCAATCCAAATTATTAATAAACGGTGTGCCGATACGCATCAAGTTAGAAAAAGCGAAACATGCATTCAGCCTATTGACAAATAACGGTGAATACTGCCTTAATATTGAAAACATAAGTCTCTTTGTGAGACGGTGTGAAGTATCGAGTTCAATACTTATTGGACATGAGAAAGCGTTGGAACATTCTCTCATTCAAATGCCATTTACAAGAATTGAAATGAAAACATTCACGCTTAGCTCGGGACTAAAAAGTATTACGATACCAAATGCAATCAACGGTGCACTTCCCAGTCGAATCATTTTGACTATGATATCTAATTCTGCATTTAACGGTGATTTTAAAAAGAATCCTTTTAATTTTAAGAATTATAACCTGAACCATATTTCTCTGACAGAGAACGGTGTACAGATCCCGGCCACCGCTTATGCACCAAGCTATGCAAAAAATCTTTATGCTCGAAATTATTTAAGTTTGTTTACAGATCTTGGTAAACATGACACAAACATAACATTCAACGAGTATAAACATAATTTATGTTTTTACGTATTCGATCTCACTCAAGACTATTCTGCTAGCGATCCATTTGCAAACGTAACTCGAAGTGGTGATCTATCGATTCATCTGAAGTTTGAGACAGATCTCGACGAAACGGTTACATTGATAGCATATATGGAAATGCAAGCTCTTATAGAAATTGATAAAAGCAGAAACATCTTTACTGACTATTAAAATCATGGACACCTCAATGTTGACTAGACTTGCGTATAGCGATCATAAGATCAGAACTACTTTCGGAGGTGTATTCGCAAGTGATATGCTTCCTTCAAAAAGAAAGCGTTATCGTTCCTTCATCGTGAACACCGATCCTGCACATTGTGAAGGACAACACTGGCAAGCTATGTACTTTGATGAAAAAGGATACTGCACATTCTTTTGCTCTTATGGCACACCACCCGGTCGCAATATCAAATCCTTCTTAGTCAAAAATTCAACTCAACTTGAGTGGAATAGACAAACGTTGCAACATTTTAAAACCAGATCATGTGGACTATTTTGCCTCTATTTCTTATGGCATATCACGAGAGGGTTATCCATTGACAAACTACGAGTTACAGATGTATGTGAAAACGAACGAATCGTTCAAAGTTTTGCCCATCAATGGTTCAAAATTGGTAGCGCACCAGAACTGTCTTATAATCAATATTGTCAACCTCTTCGTAACGCATCAAAGAATCTACACGAATGAACTAGTAGTAATAAATACACTATCGCATCACGAATAAAGTTATTCAACAGCTCACCATGGAGCGATATGGTTATATCATTCTGAATGCATGCGATAAAAAGGTTAAAAGTGCAAATAAAGTATTATTTGATGATATCGTACATTGTGTAAAAAGTGGGATACTTCAAAAGATCGACAAAGATGAACTGCTCGTGTATTTTCAAATCTTAGAAAATTCAGAAACGATCAAATTAATGCACAGAGATCCAATTAGTTGTAGATATGGATACATGTACTTGTATCAACCCTGTGATTCGGAGCAACATATGATACTTGAAACTGCATCAGATATTTTGTTTTCTAACTTACTGGATTGCATTATCAGTGCGAAAGCTTATGGTTTGGAAGTTCCTTGTATATCCAATCTGAAAGTAAAAATTGGATATTACAAAATTTTTGACAGTGACGAACTCATGAAAGAGCTTCACTTCCCCCACTGTATGGAGAGAGCTTAATACAGGCTCGTAAAATGGAGAGAATCGTGTCAGTACACGTTTCTAACTTTACGAACTATAAGTATGTACTCTAGTAGGAAATTCATCATTTGAATTCCAACATGGAACGGTATGGATATCTCGTTCAAAGCTCAGAGAAAACATATGATTATATTCACTACGAATTGTACAATAGTGTGTTCGATTGTGTCCAAAGTGTATTGGCATCTCTAGGACTAAATCAAGAAAACAAAAAAAATGTACGCTATTTTAAAATACTCACTAATGAAGACATAGTGAATTTGGTCCATGAGGATGACAAAGAACATAGATTTGGAGTGTGTCATCTACATCGCATGTCTCCAAATAAAAAACTCTCCCTGTATGGAAGTGGACTCATTTTGTACTCAAATATTCTACAATGTATTGAAGCCACGAGTGATTGTATTTGCCAGATAGAAATGAACTTTCCAAACTGCATCCTCAAGTATGGTTACTTTCAAATTTTAAATGAGGATGAATTTGTTAACTTGTTAAAAATGTAAAACAAAAAGCCTGCGAGCTTTTCGATTTTTGAAAGTGTAAGGTAAAAAAATGTACTCATCACTGGTTTTTGTTTGAAATAAAGAATGTTTTCAAAATTGTGTTTTGTCTAAATGTTTCAGTAGATTGATATGTATGTAAAATGATATGTATGTCCATGGAGCATTTTGTATGATACATATTCGAAAGTTTTTTTACTTTTATTTGTATACTTATATTTTCAAATGCTTAAATAAAGAATTGTAAGCGGAAATATGTATGTTTCTTTTGTTCTTTCATTAATATGTAAAATAATATGTACAACTTTTATATCATTACAAACCAAAACATCGAACTCTGAAAATATCTTAGAGTCATTCATAGTGTAACTACTTTTCGCAAAATAAGAACTCTGGAGTATTTTTACAAATTGTAGTATCACAATGATGTTCATGCTGACACCTATAGAAAAATTCTAAAAGCTAAAAATTAAGATAAAATTAGGATTTATGCAGACTTGAACTTGAGACTGTAAAAGATACTCATGCTCGAGTGTTTGTTCATCTAAAGCACTCGACCATGAATATCTACCAATGGGTGGTGTATAAATCTAATGATCAAACGAAATTCCTCTCACAACAGTCCTTCAATTCCTAGTACATTTAACACTCAATAAACGGAGAAACATACTTTTTTGTGTCAGCACTTTTTCTATCCACACGATATTTAGTCTAGGTGTAAACACTTTTTCTATCGACATGATGTTTAGTCTAGGTGTCAACAACATTTTTAGCGACAGACCATTTAGTCCAGGTGTCAACAACATATACTACTTACAATTATTATTCACCTTTGCTCTAAGGGATGGTTTACGCTCTTTCGACTCGCAAACAGGGGAGGGCTATTAACACAGTGTTAACAATTTTTCTCATCTAATACTCGCATGTTGTCGCATACACACTTTCACATGAGTCAAACAATAACACACTTTACGCGTGTGTGTGAGCCAAACAATAATACCATCAACATGTCGAACTGTAAGTTAGGCACTAACATGTCAAGCGAGTGAGCCAGTTGTTAGCAGGGTTTGCAAGTGAGCCAGTTGTTAGCAGGTTTTGCAAGTGAGCCAGTTGTTAGCATGTTTTGCAAGTGAGCCAGTTGTTAGCAGGTTTTGCAAGTGAGCCAGTTGTTAGCAGTGTAATACTACTAGTAGGTGGTGGTCACATTAATGTGACTGGACTGTGTATTTCCTTTTGAAAAACTCTTAGTGAGTAGAACTCTCCTCCGCCCTTCGTTTTCTCAGAACTAGGTTTTATGATTTAGCGGGTTTTACTTGTCATGAAACATAGTTTTCAATAGCTTTCCCTCCACAGTGACTATATAACCGCTACAATTCAAACTAAGAATCCTAGGAAATATCATACAGTTTGACGAAAAGGTAACAATTGGTTAGACGTTCTGCAGGCAAGACCATAGAATAGATGCAAACATGTGAACCCCCAAGAAGGTTAAAGTGTTTTAGTGTTGACAACTCAATGTGGGTCAGTCAAAAGTAAAGGCAATTTTGGTATTTATGACAATTATAACAGATAGATATAATTTGGATGTTACTTCTATGAACATTTCAAAGATAAGTTTGATCGTGCATCATTCGGTGCGGTAGTATCAGCTGTGTAATTACCAAGTAAAAATAGACGTTCCACTCGTTGATTGCACAGTTGAGGAGCAGCGTTCAGTAGTCAGGTTATTGTGAACGGACTCTGTTCAAGAATCTGGACGATCGAACGTGTTTGACTACATCCGAATAGGTTGACCATCAACCTCGTACTGAGTATCATCTAACGTGATTTAACGCAATGATCCAAGAAATCCCATGGAATCTCGGCAAGGGAAGTTCTTCAAATGTTGGAACATCAGACTTAGTTCGTTGGTTTTGAAGTTGAGCCTATGCTTACTTAAGGGCCACATTTGGTCAAACTGCTCCAAACCCAAGATAGACACCATCAAGCAATAGACATTTACACACAATGAAACTTTACAGACACAGAGATTGCTGAATTTATATCGCACCTAAGCAACAAATGAGCTATTAGATTCGACGCCGATGGTGGACACTGTTTCACCTGTGTGGTTTTCAGCTGTATAGTCCTCCTTAAGGAGGAGATTCGAGGATAAGGGAGAGCTGAGAAATCATACATACAGGGTGGTCCCGAATTCATGGTACAAACTTTAATGGTAGGTACAGGACATTGTAACAATGATTTATTGTATAGGAATGTATAGTCGCAAGTGACGCGGTGAGGCGAAAACAGGGGAAATAACGGCCGAAAGGAAAAACAAAGATTTTATTGAAAGCGTTGTTGACAAGTGTCATGTTTACAGTAATTGTTCAAAATTGCGTCCACCAGTATCGATACATGCTTGACAGCGTCGGTGGAGCGATTGGCGTACACGTTCAAAGATGCCTGGTATTTCACGCACACCTGCAGCAGCTACAGATAAGCGAGCGACGAGATCCTCATCTGAGTCAACTGGAGTCTCATAAACAAGATGCTTTAGATGTCCCCATAAAAAGTAATCGAGGCTCGATAAATCGGGAGATCGGGGTGGCCAAGGGACTGGTCCACCACGCCCAATCCATCGAGTACCAAACGTGGCATTCAGGTAATTCCGTACATCAATGCTGAAGTGTGCTGGCGCCCCATCGTGCTGAAACCACATGCGGTTACGAATGGCGATCGGAACATCATGCAGCAGTTGTGGTAACACTTCTTTCAGAAAAATAAGATAGCTTCCGCCAGTGAGCCGCGTGGGTAGTAAGTATGGGCCAATCAAAAAGTCGTTCACAATACCAGCCCACACATTAATACTGAAACGTTGTTGAAACGCATGTCGACGCGTTGCATGTGGATTATCGGTTGCCCACACATGGGAATTGTGCGCATTAAAGACACCCTCGCGTGAAAATGTCGCTTCATCTGTAAATAGCACATAATCTACGAAATCCGGCTGCAACGAACATTGCTGCATCACCCACAGGCAGAAGTTCACGCGGCGAGGATAATCTGCTGGATTCAATGCTTGTACTTTCTGAAAATGGAAGGGGTGTAAGCGATTTTCGTTTAACACTCTGCATACAGTCTGATGACTCACACCTACGTCACGCGCAACAGTTCTTGTGCTTGACTCGGGTCTATCAGCCACAATGTTCAAGATGCTTTCTTCCAGCCTTGGAGTGCGTACAGCTCTTACTCGACCAGCGCCATGTCTGTTGACGTCGAACGCACCTGTTTCACAAAGTTGACGATGTAACCGTTGAAAAATTCTATGATCCGGCATTCGTCGATCAGGATACTCCGCGCGATACATTCGTAACGCAGCTCTGCCGTTACCATTTGCACGGCCGTACATGTAATGCATGTCTGCTTTTTCTGCATACGTAAAGTCACCCATCGTCTACGGCAGCACAATTGTGAATGGCGCTTTTCCCTACTGCGATGCATCATGTTCAACAGCGGCTAGACATCTACTGCCCTCTACCGGCAATGATACCAACCGATCACTCCATTTCTCTTTCCTTTTATTTCCCCTGTTTACGCCTCACCGCGTCACTTGCGACTATACATTCCTATACAATAAATCATTGTTACAATGTCCTGTACCTACCATTAAAGTTTGTACCATGAATTCGGGACCACCCTGTATAAAACATTACAGCATAATACATATAAGACATTTGAGTTCACCAAAAAAGGAAGTGCAAGTGAAGGGGAAAAAATGTAAGCACAAAAATACATAATGACAAAAGAAAAAGATGACATAATGTGAAAATTGACACAGAACAAAGTGAGAATAAAAACAAAAAACTTATGTATAATAAACAAAAACCATACTAAAAACAGGAAATCGTATTCAGGAGAGAAAAAATGTAAGAAAATCCTAAAATCAGAACGTTTAAAGACAGACAAAATGACAAATACTACTTTCGAAAGAAAAGCAAGTTTATTTTGAGAACTTCCAACTTCTCAGCTTTAATGGATGTAATCAATGTTGTAACAGAGAAATTCCATCACTTTAAGAATTTTGTGGTGGCTGTGTCTGTTCTTGGCAGTACATTGGCACCAATGGGAGTAGTTTGAAAAGAAGGTTTCACCAAATACCACGGACTTGTCAGATCAAAGTCAAGATCACCTTCTCGGTCGCAGATGCACAGCGCACTTGTTCTAAGATGAAAACGTTCTAGATATGCCAGAAATGGACTATGGCCTGTGAAAAATTGTACCAGCTTTGAGTTCTGGTATTCTAGGTCGATTGAAATCTTCGGATAGAGAACCGACAGTCCTGGATAAATCCTGAAAGGAAAGATCCGAGGACAACACCCGAACTGGCACTCCATTCTCCAAACTTCCACACCACGCCAACGTGAGGATATTTGAGACTTGTACAGATTTAATCGGCACCAATCCCTCCGTACACGACGATCTTAGGTCGGGACGATTCGTTTCGAAGACTCTGCTCTCCGATTGCTAATCCGTTACTAATCCAACCGGGGGTGGTACCACGGACCCTTAGAGACACAGAAGAGAGAAATACACCAAGGAAGAAATCGAACCTTGCTGGCGCAGCGGACTAATCCATTGAGAAACGGCAAACCCCATCACTTTGAATCTGGTCCTAAAAGTTCCCGTACTCCAACTTTAAAAAATTTATTACTCGTGGGTTTTTTTAATTATTGAATTTTATCGTCTGCTTATAGTTTTATCGAGTCTTTAATATTTATCGTTTGGTTTTCTTCGGGCTCAAGTTGTGTGATAATAAAGTTCCATGTCATTTTGTTTTTCATTACAAAATGAGTTTGCTACGCATTCAGAGAATAGTGCTGTTTGAGGCTTATTTTGAATGTAAATCATATGAAAGATGTAAAGAATTTTTCCAACATAAATATTCAAATGAGTAAAGATACGCTATATCAACTCGTTCGGTGATTTCGTGAGATAAGTTCGGTTTAAGACAAACAAAAGAGTAGAAGACCGAAAGTCGTTAAACCAGATTTTGTGCAAGAAACGCAGCAGAAGATATTGCAATATCCTCATCAATTCATGAGGTGTTTGTCAGAACAAATGGGCACATCACATAGATCGACACAAGGCTTTAAGAGCTTTTCATTTTCGTGCTTATGTAAAAATGTTACAAGAGCTAAAGCCACCGGTCAATGAGAAGCGGCTTTATTATTGCCGATGGTTACGAAGATTTAATCGCAACAATATCAACTTTTTTTTGACAAAATATTTTTCTCAAATTTTCTTAAATGAAAATATTTTTATTTAAGCGGTTACGTGAACACGCAAAACTTCCGCATTTGGGCGACGACAAATCCCCATTCATTAATGCAAAAACCTTTACATTCTCAAAAATTGGTGTTTGGTGGACCGTATCACGCAAAAGGATTGCTGGACCTCTGTTTTTCAAAATTGTTGATGGCATTGCATACATAGAACTTATCCAATAATTTGTTGCATTATTAGAAGTGAATGAACGAGATTCTTGTTTCCAACAAGACGGTGCAACCTGCCATACAAGTTATGAAACCATAGGCATGCTTCAAGATTTTTTTAGCGATCGACTCATATCAAGAAATCTTTGGCTACCTCGTTTCCCTGATCTGAGCATCCCTGACTTTTTTCTGTGGGGATATTTATGGAACAAAATTTCTGAATATAATCCCTAAACAATAGATGATCTGAAAATTGCCATTACTCAAAGTATACAAGAAGTCACTCCCAGCATCTTGAAACGGGTTTCTAAAAATATGCGCAAACGACTTCAGCTTTGCCTCAAGAAAAGGGCGGACATTTTGAACATTTGTTATAAAAGTAAGCTTAAATTTGTTTCCTACTTATTTTAAAAGTGCTTTCCACCATTTGCATAAAAACAATTGTTTTTAAGTTTGTTGTATTTGTATAGTAAATTCACAAATAGTTAGTACGGGAACTTTTAGGACACTCTGTATAATAGCGCATGGTGACATGGGACAACAAATGGTGGGCATTGTGCTAGCAACCTGCAAGTTGTAAGCGACACAGTCTTGATTTCTCACTGGGTGTATTTATTTCTTCTGTATCAATAAAACTTGTCTTGAATGTGTGTCCAGTTACTTGACAGTGTTTGATTGAGCTTGGAAAAATATGGTTTTTCAATCATAAACCTCACTAAAATAATACCTAAATCCTGAGAGTGTTTCTGTTTACCTTGTACGACGGTTGATGAGATGGAAAAAACTGGTCTATGGCATAACTGAAAAATTGCAGCTTCATTTTAGTGAGATATATCATAAAAGCTTGTGTCTGCCTGAACTTCAGCAGCTGGGAATATGGGCTGGCCTTCACGTTTAGCTTAACCTTACCAGGAGAAAACTCCCAATATACTTCATCCAGTACTCTCAGCATAACTAGTAATGTTATACAATGGGCACTAATTCCCTTTATTAGATTTTTCACTTCATAAAAAAAAAAAAAAAATATCAAAAACTATACTTACACAACACCACTGTACCCCAGTGAATGGAAAAAGCCCAAACTATTCAACCAGCGGAATATAATGACGCAATTTGTTTATAACTAGGTTTTCATGTGCATATAATCGAACAGGAAAGCGTGGTAGGAGTTAATTATTTTTATCTAAACATTATAAAGATTTCATTAAAAAATTCAATTAACCTTTTTCCGAGATTTCCGAGAGTTCCGAGATTTTATTTAACATCTATTGATTCTGTGTTTTATCTACTTTTCGTTGCCATTTTGCAAAAGAATATCGGTAAAGATAACTACGTGAATTTAATTTTGAAACTTAGGATATTGTTGTAAACATCAATACAAATTGTTTTCAAAATACAATATCAAATTTGTGCTTTTCCATCAAATAATTATCGTCCATAAAGTACATAAACCAAACCGGAAATTTTTATTTTCAATTAATATCATTTGGTAAAATATATTCCCGATTCTTTACTCACATTATATTCTTGCCGTTAACCACAAAACTGGAATACAGTGGTAAATCCCTGATCAGCCACTTTTTCCTATCTTATTGAAAGCAGAAAAGGAAAGCGGATAAAAGTGTTTAGTTCTTTTTTCTTAACATTATTAATATTCTATTAAAAATTAAAAATTAAAATTATTATTTAAAAATTTATATTCTATTAAAATTTTAATATTATATTAAAAATTCAAAGAATATTTTCATTCCTACCTTTTATGAAATATCTATTGATTCGGTGATTTTATCTTCTTTTCGTTGCCACAGTGCAAAAGAACATCAATAAAGACAAACATAAAGTTTAATCCTGAAACTAAGGAAATTAAAACATTAATAAACATTTTTTGCAAAATTCATATAAAAAATGTACTTTTAAACGAATAATTATCGTCTGATAAAGAATAAATCACAATTTTTTCTTTTCAATTAATATCGTTCGGAAAAATACATTTGGTATTTTATAATCGTTTGCAAAATTTATATAAAATTTGTGCATTTAAACAAATAATTATCGTCTGATAAAAAATAAATCGTATTTTTACTTTTCAATAAACATTGTTTGATAAAATACATTTCTATTATATTAGTCGCAACATATACTCTCCGGCTAACCACAAAACTGGAGAGAAAAAAGTGGGAAATCCCTGTTCCGCCTTTTTTCCGCTCAGACTGAAGGCAGACGCTTACTTGCGGCGGACATTTATGGACCGAAAAATAACTGGTTGTGCGTGACCCTTAAGCTTTTACGGGAAACGGTAACATTGATCCATGAATATTTCATAGACACAAAAGAGCCTATTAGTCGGACGCGGAATGGCAACGCAGTTCATTCATCATCGCACTCACGTATTGCCCCCGCCCTCTTCTCCCCCTCGTGCGTATGAATGGTATGAATGACAATTTTTTTCACGTCATCCATTTTTCCCGAATGCTTCTTAGGGATAGAGCTGTGGATTTTTTCGATTTTTTTCTGGTCAGTGGTGGGGAATTCCATGTACACGTCAAGCAGTTGCGTGGGGAAGTGATTTTATAAATAGGTTTCCGTTTGAATTTCTTACAAAGAAAAGGCAAAAGTCTAAAAATGAATTATTTATAGTGATAAATCAGCATTTCTGTTCAGTTGTCAGGTGAAATGCATAAGAAACTACCGCTCAATACTTCCTTTCCAATGAAACTACTTGGGATCCTTCACTTTGGGATTGTTAGAAACTGTAGCTCAGTTGAAAGAGCAACAGATTAGCAATCGTAGTGCGAGTTTGATAATAGGTCCTTCCATAGATCGTGGTGTATGCGGGGACTGGTATACGTTAAAACTGTCATGGAATCAAATGTCCCCAAATTGGTGTGGTGTGGAAGTTTGGAGAGGTTGAGAGGCCAGCTCAGGTGTTCACCTCGTATTTTGATCATTGTTCAAATTTAAGAAGCATTGCACTTGGTAGGTAGATATTTTAATTAACGTCACACTGGAATAATACAACGGACTATTGGTGGTCCGGAATCAAATTCGATGGAAAAGATCCGAGGACAACACCGCGTAATTTTGAACCACAGTCAGATGGCGAGTGTTGTACTTTATCTTTCCCTTCGGGAATGATCCTGAACCGTTTCAAATAGCCCGTTGTGTTGCTTCCATGCGTCAAAAATGCAACAACCTAAGTTAATTGTAATTGTAATGGTAGTTAACGGCGTACTAGAGCAACACAACGGGCTATCGACGATGGTCCGGGATCAGTCCCTTTAAGGGAAAGATCTTAGGACAACGCCTCGTAATTTTGATCCACGGTCAGATGGCGAAGCAACTCCTGAGATGACACCCCACTCTCCAAACTTCCACACCAACCCAACGTGAGGACTTTCGGTCACGACAGATTTAAGGTGCACCAGCAGCCTCTACACCATACGCTTACAAACATAAATACTGCGAGTTGTAGGTGGCACTGATTTGATTCCTGTAACTTACCCTACGCGTAACAGACACTTCTGTTCTTCTCAGTGGGTTAGTGGGTTTGTGGGTACGGTGAAGAGGCGGCTGGTGCACCTTAAATCTGTCGTATCCAAATGTCCTCACATTGGGTTGGTGTGAAAGTTTGGAGAGTGGGGTGCCAGCTCAGGTGTTGCTTCGTCATCTGACCGTGGTTCAAAATTACGAGGTTTTGTCCTCGTATCTTTCCCTTAAGGGATTGGTCCCGGACCGTCGTCAATAGCCCGTTGTGTTGCTCTAGTACGACGTTAACTAAAAATTACCATTGCCGATGGCAACATCGAGTAATTTGGAACCACAGGCAGATTACGAGGTCGCACCTGAGCTGGCACCTCACTCTCCAAACCTCAACACCACACCAGCGTGAGGACATTTCGGACCACAACAGATTTAACACGTACCAGACCCCATGTACATTACGGTCTTTGGTTGTATCAAGTCTTGAGCTCACAATCCTTTGCTTGTCAATCCACGACTCTGCATACTGGGTTACCACGGTCCCTTTACCAGCAAGACATTGATAGCATATCAAGAAAGTATAATTATGCTCAATACTATGTGCGCTGATTTTAAACATTTTAGCTAGTTCTACGATTTCAGGACATTGCTAATAAATTCCAAAGAATGAACTCCGAATTAATATACTGTAGTTGATTAGTCAACTCTAATTAGATTTATCCCATTGCGTCGCCAAAAGGCGATAAACTCTATGTTTAGGTAACCTCGATATGCATCATTCAAGATAATTTGGGTAGTGGAAATAAAAATCTTCGAGAAGCTTGTTTGCAAACACTGGAAATATCTCTCATAATAGTTGATTTCCCCGATGCGGAGAACGCACATAATCGTCTGAACTCCTTTTCAACTTTCATTCACCAAATTATATTATGTTCGAAGTTAAATGTAGTTTTATCAATCATATGCAATTAATATGCACGTAGGATTAGTTTGGTCTTAAAATCCTTCCGGATGGTGTCAAAAAGGTTTCAGAGTACCACTTAATTATCTTCCTAGCATCGATCTTTTCCAGAGAGGCATCTTCTAGGAAACGGCAATTTTTGGGAATAGAATACTGATCTAATTGGACTTCAAAAGGTTTTAGCTTTTCGGAGCACAGAAATACCGATTCATTATGACTCACAAGTTGAAAAGCCTACACAACTCAACTCTATCATGGTCTACCGACCTTACAAAGGGTTTGTGGTAAAAATATTTCCCACGACGTATACGATTACTAGATATGAATGAGGTATGATTTTTCTTAAAGTTCGAGTTATTAAATGTACACGCAGTTGCTGCTCTTAAGAGGTCTTACTGTGAGGGTTATATAATCAGGGAATGAATTTTCAGGAGCATTATATTACGGTGAATAGAACATTTTGCACATAAGATATCACTATATTTAAGCCGGTTGCTTCAATTCAAACTCCTTGGCTGCCACAAATTGCACAATTTCTTCGATTTTATGTTTCAGTTAAGGGTGATTTGCCAGGCGTTTAACCTGTGCGCCACAGTACATCGATGCTGGTTTTTAATGCACAGGCCATAGAAAAAATATAAAAGTAGAGCAATAGTAACCTTTTCATGAGCACAGGACCATTTGACGAACTTCCATCATGGGGTTAATCCACGGTATGGGTAGGATGCCCAGTTAGTGTACCATCATCTGATTGGTGCAAGCGAAAACTGGCGATTTCACCATTTTTGTACACTATAGAACCGCACATTCACACGCCTACCCTGTCATAAAATATTAAATCACCATACGAAACGATAAGATATCAAATAGGAAAAACCAGGTTAATTTTTCACAGAGCAATCACGGGATTACTAGTCGACAAGTTGTTCACACTTTTAGAAGCTCTACTCAATAGCAAAGTTCCAGTTTACTTATATTCCCCGCATATGGTACCGTTCCTTTATCGAAGGAACCTGTGATACCACAGTACACCGCGTAGGTTGCCTTTGTAGATTTTGAGGCTTTTATCTAGAGTCTTAATCCCCTAATTGAATCACAGGGGTGTCCACAAAAACTAGACGATCCATTTACAGGATAAGTATAGTTTGTGAATCAGAACTGCTCCAGATTCAAAGTATAGGTACTGGTGGCCATCACTATAGAAAGAGGTATCGTGCAATTTGAGTGTGGGATAAGTTCGACGAGGTTTTTGCGCTTTTGGCCATTGGTTGTTTGGTGACGTTTCGAATGCAGTCCTTTGTAATGGTGAGTTCCGCTTGTTTCTCAAGTACCTGGAGAGCCAATTGCCACTAAGCCCACCAATCTAACCAACTCGAATGCTTCAAGATTCCTTATAGCAAATAATCAACTCGTTTCTACGGCAACAGACTCAAATTTTCGGCTCGTGGCAGATACACAATACAAGAGTACCTCTGGTGTTATGGTGCTGGTTGGTATGTAGATGAGTTGCGGTGGGAAAGGTGATAATATTGTGATCCGGAAGCGCTTCCATGCCACAGAAGCAGATGTCACTATCATGGATGCTCATTCGATATAAATATTTCAAGGGCCGTGTAGTAGTGGTGAGCTCCGGTGTGGAAATAGGCGCTTCACGCACACCATTGGGAACCCAACACGTGTCATCCTTACTCAACTCCATTATGGCATAATAATCTTACGAAGGGTTTGGGTTCAAAAATTGTATCACAACAAGAAGATGAGTAATAATTTTTTCACGCAAAATTGAAATTTTGAGTTATTAAATTCACGACCAGAGGTGTTGCTCTAAATAAAATTTCCTGTGATGATTTTAGAGGTAAGAGACTGAATTTAAGTGTCGTTATTTTACGTGAAAAGAGGTTAGACCTCAAGTAATATTTTGTGCAAAAAGACGACTGAATTTAAACCAGGCGTTTCTGTACAAATTCCCTGGAGGTCACAAATCGCACGATTTAAATGATTTTCTTTGTAGTGTAGCGTCGTATGGATCTCTCTGACCACAGCTTTCATGGTAGTCCTTATCGAGATTTCCTCTGTTACGTGGAATCGCCGTCGAAGGGAATCGGCTGACGAATTTATGACCGGATGGGGGTAACCCCTCGTTTTTGAACTGTAGCGCTTTCGGCAAGAACGTGTGAGGTCTCCACTGGAAGAAGAGAGAATCGTTGAACGCATGAACGTGAAATGACGCCGGGCTAGTCTGCACCGATGAAGCCGCAGGACTGATACCATATTTGTATATACCATCTATTAGCCTCGAAAAATAGCCTTAACCCTTCTTTGCATGATTTTTTCTTTATTGGTGAAATAAATCAAGGTGATATAATTCATGTTCAAAATTAAAGGGAAAATGGTTAAAAAAATCTTAGTATATATTTATAGTATAAATTTAGCAAAAAACAATATGATGGTATCATGTGGTATTTTTTAAATTAAACGCAAACTTTTTCAGAAATTGCTCTAAAAATAACAGAAACACATGTTACAAACCTTTTTTCCACTCATTTTCACTTTTTTAGCAATAGAAACTCAAATATAATAAAACAAAATTACAAACGAAATCATACATTTATTGCAACTACAATAAACAGCGGAATGACAACTTCAAGCTCGTTTTACTGATAGTGACACTTGCTTATTTTTGACAGCTATGTTTTTTTTTATGCAATGGACATTAAAAAGGTATCCAGACACGATCAACTTAAAGTGAACTTGTTCTTTTATATAATTTTTGGGCATTCAATGTTATGATGGAAATTTCCACCATTATGCAAAGAAGAGTTAACTTATGTCTTTAGTAACTAGTCTAACAATCTTTAGTAACTATCTTTAGTAACTAATTAAATGTGCTGTATTTTTAAAAGTTTTAATTGTATTCAAGCCACTAGCCACGTAAATTCTACTCACGACGTTACAGTAGTAAGGGGTGCACAGCCATGCTCTTACACCAGGCGTCATACTGTTGTACTGTTAATTCTTTGGTGTGGAAATGAGTGGTGATACGACAGGTGGTGGCATAATGGTTCGGGTCTGCTTCCATGCCACAGATACAGAGGTACCTACTCAGCATAGTTCAACAACCATCCGTTGCACCAAGCTGTTGATAACAGAAACTTATTTCTCCGTCGCAGTTCTTTTATTTTTCATACTCAACCGAACACAAGTGGGTGTTTCTTAACACCACCCCGAGCCGTCAAACCCAGGGAAGATAATCTCCTCCCACGCATCATGCCCTTTTCAGTCCAATGTAATCCCGTAACGACGCCCGGATTTAACACTCGGCAATCCGGCATCGTGTCATCGGGGTAACGGGGATCCGGCACGTCACATCTAATCGTCGCTTCCATTTCTCAAACGCTTCCCCTGACCTTTACCCCCTCGCGCATGCGCATGACGCCCTATTAACGCCCCCTTTTTTTTTTTTACCAGTGCGCTCATTTCCACGTAAAACGCATTAACGTGCGTTTTATTTTGTGTCTTGGAGCGCAGAGTGCGCGATCGACCGCTTTTTGCGCCTTATTCAATTAGTTCCCGCGTTCCTGAGCTGTGAAGGATGTCGAGAAGTGGCGAGAGCGCCTTGCAAATTCGTTTAGAAGTGGCAGTTAATGCTCACTTAGGGACGTGGAGACGGTAACATAGACTCACCGGAACGGAGAGGTACTTACGGGGTTAACGTTTGCTAACTGTGTTAAATGGATTGAAATTGTTACGAGGGTGTAACTTTAATGCAAAAGGTAATTTTGTGGTCGGTCAAAGTCACATAAAAAATCAACTAAAAGTTTTTTCCCAGATACATTTTATGTGGATGTATCCAGTTTAATGGAAACAACCATTCTGTTCAGAAAAATTACTCCAAGCAAATTGAAATTCATATTAATTTCTTTTCGTAAATCGTTGGCTCAATTGATCGAATCGGGGATTTGCAACCGGAGGGTTGCGAGTTCGAAACTCGATCCAAGCGAAGACCGCTTACCAGCCGGTTAAAGTGTTAGCCTCTAGGTCGGAAGGTTCCTGGTTCGAATCCGGGTCAGTGCATGGTTGTTTGTGAGCGTATGGTGTAGATGCGGCTGGTGTACCTTAAATCTGTCGGGATCAAAAGTCCTCACTTTGGGTTGGTGTGGAATTTGGAGAGTGGGTTTCCAGCTCAGGTGTTGCCTCGTCATCTGACCGTGGTTCAGAATTCTATGGTGGTGTCCTCGGATCTTTCCCTTAGTGGATTGATCCCGGACCGTCGTCAAAAGCAGGTTGTGTTGCTTTGTACGGCGTTAATTAAAAATTAACAATTAACAACCGGTTAAAGTGTTAGCCTCTAGGTCGGAAGGCTCGTGGTTCAAATCCGGGTCAGTGCATGGTTGTTTGTGAGCGTATGGTGTAGATGCGGCTGATGCACCTAAAATCTGTCGTGGCGGAAAGTCCTCAGGTTGGGTCGGTGTGGAAGTTTGGAGAGTGGGTTTCCAGCTCAGGTGTTGCCTCGTCATCTGACCGTGGTTCAAAATTACGTTGTGTTGTTCTTGGATATTTCCCTTAGGGTATTGATTCTGGACGGTCGCCAACAGCCCGTTGAGTTGCTCTAGCATGACGTTAATTAAAATTACCAGTACCAGTTTAATGGAAAAAGAATTGCTGCTCAGACAAATTATTCCAAGCAAATCTAAATTTATTTCAAAGTATTCATTTCTTTTAGGCCGACCAACTGGTATAGTGGTTAAGGTGTTAGCTTCTAGATCGGAATGTTCATGGTTCGAATCCGGGTCCGGGCTTGGTTTTTTGTAAACGTATGGTGTAGAGGCGGCTGGTGTACCTTAAATCTGTCGTGGCTGAAAGTCCTCACGTTGGGTTGGTGTGGAAGTTTGGAGAGTGGGGTGCCAACTCAGGTGTTGCGTCGTCATCTGACCGTGGTTCGAAATTACGAGGTGTTGTCCTCGAATCTTTCTCTTAAGGGACTGATCCCGGACTGTCGTCAATAGCTCGTTGTGTTGCTCTTGTACAGCGTTTCCCAAAGTGTAGTACGCGTACCCCCAGGGGTACGGGAAGAGTTTGGTGGGGGTACGTGTTGCACCTGAGTTTGAAGGGGATATGCACTGCACTGTGCTTAGCTTCGCCTAATTCTACGTTCTCATGAGTCAAGTCAAGACAGTTTTGTGAGACGTGAGATGGTCCGGAGTGACACGGCGGAAGTATACCACACTTCGTTACAGAAACAACATACTTCGTTAATCCTCCGTCGGGCGCAACCGTTCCCCGCTCCTCTCGTAGAAAGGGTAGAAATCTGCTAGTAGTCTAGTAGTCTCTTATCTTTACCGGATGTTTCGACCCAACCTTTTAATTTTATTCGCTCGCTTCGTGGACAGCTGTTAGCGTCCTTCTGATTTCTCAAGTACATTGCGCCCGAATGTGTTACACATATAAAGGTACGTTACAAGGCAAAGATATTTCATTGTTTCACGTTCAAGACAAAGTGAACGCTGCCATCGCAAAACTAAAGTTATGACAAAAGAGAGTTGGTAATGGAGAAGTAGACTCGTTTCCCTCTCTTCATGAGTTTATAACAAGTTCGACTACTAAAATTGCTTCTCAAGTACATTGAGTACGTTGACAAAAGAGAGTTGGTAATGGAGAAGTAGACTCGTTTCCCTCTCTTCATGAGTTTATAACAAGTTCGACTACTAAAATTGCTTTCTCAAGTACATTGCGCCCGAATGTGTTACACATATAAAGGTACGTTACAAGGTAAAGATATTTCATTGTTTCACGTTCAAGACAAAGTGAACGCTGCCATCGCAAAACTAAAGTTATGACAAAAGAGAGTTGGTAATGGAGAAGTAGACTCGTTTCCCTCTCTTCATGAGTTTATAACAAGTTCGACTACTAAAATTGCTTCTCAAGTACATTGAGTACGTTGACAAAAGAGAGTTGGTAATGAAGAAGTAGACTCGTTTCCCTCTCTTCATGAGTTTATAACAAGTTCGACTACTAAAATTGCTGATACTCTGAAATGCATAACACAGCATTTGGAGAGTTTGCAAGTGGGCTTAAAAAACTATTCCCCTTTAACCAAAAATATTGAATGGATAAGATATCCGTTTAACATTAACACAACATCCATGCCAGAAGATTTGTCGCATGCGGAAGAAGAGCAATTGTTGGAATTGGCTTCGGACGGATTCTTGAAAAATAAACATAAAAACATAAGGAGTACTTCAACATCATTCTGGTTGCAAATGCAACTTGTGAATCCGATTTTAACAGAAGAAGTTCTAAAATACATCTTCCTTTTCCAACTTCATATTTATGTGAAGTTGCTTTTTCAGCATTTGTAGACATTAAGTCGAAAAAAAGGAACAGACTATTGGACGTGGAACCACATCTCAGATTAAAATTAACAACCAGGGAACCAAATTATGACGATCTGTTATCTCAGCACAAACAATTTCATCCTTCTCATTGATCCAAATAAACGTTATTTATAATATAACTTTTATTTATATTTTTTATGAATAATTTTATTTCTCTTTTCTTATTATTTTGTATACAAAAAAAAATACATTTTGATTTGAACACATAAAATATATCCATTTTTTGACGAGGGGTACTCAGCGTTACAAAAATTATAGAAGGGGTACACATGTGTCAAAAGTTTGGGAAACACTGCTCTAGTACGACGTTAACTAAAATTACCAAATTACCATGTTAAAAAGACACTAAATACTCACTGAGGGTATTAAAATAAAATGTGAATTGCGATTTTTCAATGCGAAAGTTGTAGCAATATTTATCCTGATAATTATGTTAAAGATTGTAATTTCTAATCAAGCAATATATAGCTTGATTAGAAATCTTAAGTGGATGATAAATCTAATCCATGTATTTCAGTTTAGTCATTAAACGTTATTTATTAAAATTAAAATAATATTATTTACGTGTTCTGCGATAATGATATTTTAATGACTTGAAATGTCTTACCAACGTCTTCTTCCGTGTTAAAAAAATATTTTATTGTAACTCAAAAAGTGGTGCATTTATATTCAGCAGTGCTATTCTTCGAATTCTGCGGCATTTGTTCGAATATAAATATTTGAGCTTCACATTCTAACACTTTTATCATCAGTATTGTAAATATTTCCACTTTTCAGTACTAAGAAACATTTGAAGTGCAAATTTTTGTTACTTGGAGTTCAAATGGATAAATGATCTAAGGAAGTTCTATCATCTTCAAATTCCAACAAAATATTTTTTGTTCAAGAATATATTCTAATTCAAAACTAAATTTTTACGCCAGGTTGACTTTATATTAATTATCACCACAATTACAATAACCTGACTAACTCGCTCTATGTTCCATAAATAACTATACTTAGCATGACATATAAAGGAAAGGTACGTTGAAAACTGCACTTTACGCTCAGATGAACTTTACAAAATCTAATAAAGTATTAATTTCAATTATTCGATTGAAAAATATTTAATCATCCTATGTGTTCCTATACCACTCATATTTTCTTATTCCAAAATATAAAATAGACAAAAAGTGAAGAAAGAAAAGCAATAACAGAGATTACCGGCGTTTATCAAAAGCTTTTTTGCTGCAGAATAAAATTTTTGCTTTCGGCCCATGTTTTGTCAAATTGGAATAGTTCTCAATTTTTCAACCCTTCAGTCAAAATTACATTATTAAATAGCATTTGATAGGGCTCGATCGGTTTCAAACGGTTTAAATGACATCAATTGCAACTGGCGCCATCTGTGTTTCCTCTTGTAACTTAATCGTTTATTGATGCACGTGAATAAACTATTCTAAATTTTTCAATGGGGGTACATATTTCGTTTAAAAGTGGATAAACGGTACCGCATCACTGCATTAAGTTCTAAACAGAATGTTATCAAAACTTTTTATTGAAACTTATTGTGGTTTTCGCACTATATATGTCATCGAAGTTGCTTTAAAAGATTGAACAAAACAACAATTTTTAAAATTTTCATTTAATTATTTCCGTTAGTGCTGTTAACTGGATAGAATTTTGTTATTTCCCGTGTTCTATGAAAAATCGAAACTTTAAATGACCAGTTGAATGTAGGTTCTTTTTATAATAATTTATTCTTGTTACAATTTGGTGTGAAAAAGTTTTGGAACTTCTCGAAAGATTTAGTATTTACATTTATCAATAGATAGCAGTACAGTTTATTTTTATTTTTTGAATATTGGAAGTTTCCTCTCAGTTTATACGAACACTTTACTATATTGTTTTAACGAACGGTTTTTTTTATAAAAGAAAAATCTATTATCGTAATGATTGCTCGCAAAGTAATATTATATATCTGAATAATTATATAGAAATAATATATCTGAAAATCTATCTGAATAATCTGAAAATTAATATAGAAATAATATATCTGAAAATCTATCTGAATAATCTGAAAAATAATGTATCTGAATAATCTGAAAAATAATATATCTGAATAATCTGAAAAATAATATATCTGAATAATCTGAAAAATAATATATCTGAATAATAATATAGAATATAATATAACGCTGAATAATAGTTGAAATATTATTCAGGATATGAAACGGATAATTTACTTCCCTTTTAAAATGTATTGGCTTCCGCTTAATTAAGGATTATATTATTAGTCTTCTATAATACACAAAATGCAACAAATATATTGACATATAAGACACTCACACCACAAGATAGCATTAGACACTCCAAAACACAGCTGCGAATATACAATTTGCATGCTGTAATAACAACAAAATTCGTACAAAATTTGAT
Source organism: Metellina segmentata (assembly GCA_947359465.1). Taxonomy (NCBI): domain Eukaryota; kingdom Metazoa; phylum Arthropoda; class Arachnida; order Araneae; family Tetragnathidae; genus Metellina; species Metellina segmentata. Next base: position 76,384,581 of record OX375877.1, on the reverse strand, counting down.
CAATGTTGTGTTCAAATTCCACGTTACCTATAAAAATAAAAATGGTTCTCCGACCCACACCACGGGTAGGGAAAGGTGAAAACCGCTTCGCATTCAAAACACATCGTATGGAAGGTTAAAGAAATCTCTCAAACCGATCAAACTGGTCGGAGACTCCCATACTGTCAATAGCCGAGGATTCGAAGAAGAATGGGATCGAAAAGTTGTAGTTGCTTGATATAGAACTTGTAGTTGCTAGACTCTTTCATCGTCTTGTCAATTGATCAATTGATACCAGGTGTTCATATTTAATGTTAAATATCAGAATTTAAAAAAAAAAAGCTTTTCCGACACACGCCACCTACGGCAAGGCCTCCACTTGAGATTTCTAGTCGTGGGATTTCTCAGTTTTAAAAATAAAACTCACTGTTTCAAATACAAGTGCGACAAAAATAAGTGCAAAAACTTGCGACTAAACAATCGCAGCAATTGAAACGTTGCAACCGGCCCTATTTTCACTGCGACGTGACTGTCACTCTACCCAATGAATCACACTGACAGACATGGACATCCACTTGCGATAGCAGCCTTGTTCTGTTTAAAATACTGCAAAAACTTGTCTAAAATGTCTGACAACGAATCCGCCGGAGGTGATTACGGACGAATATTAATAGTAATTGGTACTGAGTTACTTATTAAAAAAATGAAAAGAAGAAGAATTTTAAAAAATTGAAGATCGTTATTGATGGACCAATTATTCCCAACAATTCGTCAAAACTATTTTTTGTCATTCGGTAATGCTGGAAAAACTTTGCAGGGTGCTCACACAAATCTTCAAATAACTTGTAAAACTGTCCTGTCAATAATCTTTGACTTGTTATTGGATGTACACAATAACGATGCTTCCTTTGTTTACTTCTCTCCCGAAGCAAAAGAGCGATCGCACAATTAATTTCAGTGACAACCATTGCAAAATTGTTTTAATTCAGCGATTTTTTTTTTTGGTCGCCGCGACTAGAAATCGCTAGTGGAGGCCTAGCCAACAGATGAAGATAAAAACGCTTCACACTCGAAACACATCGAGAAAGGAGTCTCCAGCATTGCCAAGGGGACCTCCTTGGAAATAGTTGCCACAGAGTTCCAGCACAGGTGCCTTCGATTCATGCCTGTCCACCACGATAAGCACAATATATCGTTTACACACATGATTTGGCCACCCCAAAGTCCAGACCTCAATCCCATTGAGAATCTGGGACATACTCGAAAACGATTTAAGGGCGCACTCCACTCTTCCTTCATCCATCGAGGTTTTGGGAGACTTCTTGTTGCAACTGTGGCCCAAAATACAAATGGACACTGTGCGGAAGCTCATTGCACCAATGCCACAATGAATGAAATCACGTGCTAAAGGGAGTCCAACGAAATATTAAGGTATACTACTTTTTTTGGACACGTAATGTATATGAGTCGTTATTTTTGAAAGTGGTATTAGTCCACTTTGAAAAAAAAAATTAATTTCTTTCACAATTTTAATAATGATTATTGCATAATAATATTTGACAGGTATGTAATAGGGAGGCGACATCGATGTTCAAAATTTAAGCACCCACAAATACTGCCCGTTGTTGGCATTTTTATAGATACATTATTTTAAAATGTAAAATTAAATGTAAAGGGTGTTAAAATTTAAAATGTAAAGGGTGTAATTATTGAAATTATATGCGTTAAATAATATCAATACAATTTATTTAAAGAAATGCTATTCAAATTTCTATATTTTTTTTATTTAATATATAATGCAAATAATGTAAATATTAGGCATCAAAACAATTTAAAATGCCCAAAGAATTATATAAATGAGGTGAAAATTAAAGGAATGAAATTGTCGATATAGTTAATATATTATTTACATTTAAGTTATATAATAAAGTAATAAATAACATAATAAAGATTTCTTGTAGCTAATAAAACAAGATATAATAAAAACTTAGTTTAACGGTCGCGTGTATCTGTTAAATACACAGATCTGCAGGAGACCTATTTACACCTCAAAATTCAAATTATGACTGAAAGTAATTCTAAGTGAGCGGGAGGAATAACCAATAGCTGGTATTATTAGCGCTATTTGGTCTAAAAATATGTAACTAAAATCAACTATAGTGTATCTCCTACATACGCACGACCGCTGGAAGGTTAACTGAATTTTTCGGATCACAATTCGCTGCTTTATACTGTGCCAAATGTACCAACCTTAATTCTTAGAGGAAATGCAAATTTTCAGGATAGCGATTTTGCCTATCTAGATAAATTAGTTTTCTCACCAAGCGAAAACACGAATCGGGTAGAATCGTTATTTTAGCATTGTGAGTGCGGTTGACAGTTTCAGGAATCAGTTGAATTCTCTTGTTTGTCTGCCTCTTGGCAATTGAATTATCTGAGTCGCAAATGTATAACAAACTTTTCTCTTATCCACATGGTGTCGGACTCCTTTGGGAAGGTCAGAACAAAAATTCCTTTATGATGGCAATGTGCGAAAACAAGGACACATGTTAAAAACAACTGCTGATTTTAAAATCATACGTCATACTATTTTCGAGGTTGAGAAGACGGAAATTGCGTGTAACCATCCATTCAAAAGTAGAAAAATGCAGAATGTTGCCAGTTTACATTCCCGAATGTGAGATCAAATTGCTCGAGGACCTCAAAAAAATCCCAGCCTCCATTATTGTCCATAAGATAACATTCGAAGGTTTTTTTCAATTTCACAACTTCCTCAAATTTTGTTATTCCGGGTAAGGTAAGGTAATTTTAACTAACGTCGAACAAGAGTGTCTCATGATCCGCGCATGCACACTTTAAGCCGAACTGGTGCGCAACGCTTCCCTGAGACACATAAGAGAAACGAGGAACGATGGTCGACAAAATAGAACGCGGAGTGCCGTCTATTCGGCTAGAAACGTAGAATGTGTTAATGATTGTTCTTATCACTTTAAGTCCATCCTGCTGTACATAGATTTTCTGTGTGTGTGTCGTCTTTAAATAAAGGTGTAATTCATCTCAAAATAGTATGTGTCATTAACGAAGTTTCCATTGCGTCGCGAAAGTACCGAAGCCTGATATTACGAAGTAAGTTGATGTTCACAAAGAGCAACACAACGGATTGCCGACGGTCCGGGATCAATCCCCTAAGGGGAAATATCCGAGAACAACACCACGTAATTTTGAACCAAGGTCAGATGACGATGTTATTCCGTGGAGAGAGGTATGAAGTTAAGAAGGACAAAGAAGGCAAGGTGGAAGTATCTTATAGGACTAATTACATCGTCCGAAAGGAAGGTCAAGCATAGAAGCAGTCAACAACTTAAATTCAACAACTCAAAATTTCGAAAGCCAAGTTTAGGGACTAGAAGATGTGCAATGATCTAAAACCCGAAGGAGTATTGTAGCTTTTTTCATATAATGGAACTATCTTCTACAGTTTATGACAAAAATCTGAGCCACATCTTGCGGAGAAATTAGAGAATGCAGAAGACGGACCAGGATGCTAATTTAATACTTATCTTTCCTTTTTTTTCACTGAAGTTTCTTTGCCAACTCTCAAATACTCTCCACTCTTCACACTCAAATACTCTCCACTCTTCACATTCAAATACTCTACTCATTTTCGATGTGATTACTTTTTCAAATGCATTTTAAATGCATTTTTTTAATGAATTATCTTTCAAAATTCATGAAATGTTAGTTTAAAGCCTTCATTTTCATATTAACATCTAAGCACGAAATTGCCTTTTAAGCAATTGGTACTACGTCATAAACACGAATCTGTTTACCGGCCCCAAATGTAATCGAAATCGGTAATTACTTGCATTGGGAAAGATATGGTCTGAAGAAAAAAGTAACCTTTAAATCGTAACAGAAGTATCAAATTATTAAGTTTACGGAAGTATCAAAACTTCGAAAAACTTTTTATGGATTTTCAGGTTTTGCTGATGCGGGCAGTTGGTTTGGAGGTATCGATATATTCTACTGCCAAATGAATATATTACAATGCAGCTTCTTTTCCAAGATGGGTAATAATGCACCTTTGTATGCAATATTTGTTTTCTTGCCTATCCCATAGTTTCGTTTTGAGACGCTTATACAGATGCTACAAGTATTTAAACTTTAGAACTTTAATTTCTATAGTACATTTATGAGTTCCATCGCATTTGTACTCTGTTACAAAATAAAAAAAATTGTTTTTAAGTACCTATTGCAGACAGCCAGTCCGCAACCTTCCGGTTTCTTCATTTGGATCTCCAGTTATAGATATACGAATGGTAATGTAATTTCTGTATAGATTTCATAGCTTCAAACAAGCTCATCTGAAATTAAAAAAAAAATTTAATGAATTTATTTAATAAAACATAAATTTATACAGCATATTTTATGCATGTGATGAGACAATATTGCCATAAAAAATTACAGTTTTTCCTCTTACGCTTAAATTTTTGTCAGAACGGTGATTTTAGAAACATCCAAAAGGTGAAAATAAATTATGAAAAATCTGAAGAATGTGTAAATTTTTAAAAAATGCTTGGAAATATCGTTTATGAAATTTGACGGACCTTACCTTCTACCTGTTATGTCTGATACAACTGAACAATGATCAATTTAATAGTAGAAATTGGCAAACGGATGTTTCTAAGATAACAGTCTTAACGATATTGCTAACGTGCGATAACAGTTATTGTTAGTATGAAAAACCTATTTATAGTTTCTAAAAATGGCAATTAGTGAGAAAATTTAAAGGTTATCGTTAACTGTTAAAATTTGAAATTGAATGTTAAATTAAACAGCAAACATCAATTCTCATTTATTTCAGATTTTTCATGAATCGATCTGGTTAGTTTGCAAGTGACGATATATCTCGTTGAGGCAACCAGGATGGTTAAAGTTCTTTGGAATCTTCTTTTTTAGTCAAGTAACAAACATAACAAACAGTTCCTTATCAACTACGAATAATCTCGATATAGCGACTCTCGATATGGATATGATCCCTGAAATGGACAAATAGGCTTTAAGATTGGATATATCTGGATATAACGATAGTAAACTCATGAAATTTCATGTTTAGACAAATTTGACGACGTAGAATATGATTCAAACATGATGCTGCTATTCGAAATTTTGTTGTTTATAAAAATTTTATATGAAGACAGCCCGCTTTCAATGTTTTTGAATTTGAATTTGTAGAGAGCGTTATCCCCAATCGAATGATATAATTGAATTTTCTCTACCACAAATAGGACTCGAAATAAAGGGGGTTCATTTTTTTCCCGCGACTACTTAAAAATAAACTTAAGTAGCCAGCCCATTTTTTCTAAATCAGTGCATCAAAATCCATTTTTATAACATGATAAACATATATTAATTTATAAATCTCAAAATACCTCATAAATTCCATTTATTCAGGTAGCCTAGTAATATGGATGATTTTTGAAAGAATCCACTTAAGCATACATTTTACAACAAGAATTTTGAAGGCATATTCTTTTCGTGGCATAAAAATATAATTTAAATGTGGTATTTTAACATTCCAACAAATAAGACAGCTCAAAATAAGAAATGTTTCAAAAACATAAAATATACGAGATATCAATAAAAGTGTTAATAAAAATAAGTAATTTATACCATCCCAAAAACAAACACAAAGAAAAAATCAGGAAGACTTCTCTCCTACAAAATACCCTTACCAGCAGATACGAAAAAATGTCAACATAAAATGTAATAATGAGCAAATTAGAAATTATAAACAATTTTGTATTCCTAATAACACTAATAAAGTATAAATATAATTTTGCTAACTGTATTATTAAAATATCTCTCCTAAAAAATACTCTTACAAGGAGATACGAAAAAATGTCAACATAAAATGTAATAATGAGCAAATTTTTTAAACTATAAACAATTTTATAATCCTAATAATACTAATAAAGTATAAATATAATTTTGTTAGCTGTATTATTAAAATCAGTTATAAAACAAAATCATAAATATTTTAGAAAATAAAACGGAAACTCGATATGAAAATGCATGTTTTGAAGAAATTTCCTTTCCTTGGCTTCATCTGAAGAGTAAAATCTAATGTTTTGTTATGACTTATCTTTGAAAGGATCTGATGACAAAGAAAATGATTTATCTTTTTTTCGTGCTGCCATCTAGAGTGTATGATGAAAACTAATATAGTACCTCGGGGAAAGGACGGAAGAAAGCATTGCAATAGATTGGTTTAAAAAAGAAAAAATTTGTCCAAAATTTAATGAAAATGATAAATTAATCCAAATGAATTTCAACCAAGAGAGATTTTTACAGGAATTAAAATGACTTAAAATTATGGTAAAACCATTATTAACACATTACTATTTTTAGTACAGAAACCCATTTTCTGCCAAATTATTGATTTTGAAGTATGATTTTGAGTATTTTCAATCTGAAATGAACTTATTAATTTATTTTTGCATTTTGCAGTTGTTTAATTTTTAAATTTTAATTAAGTTGTAATTCTTTTGTCGACAGTTTCAATGCTTACTCTATGAAATAAATAAATTTCCATTTCACAAAAATTGAAAATTAATTTTACTTTAATTTTACATATCTAATGCTACGTCATGTACTGTTTTCAGTGCACATGACGTGAGAATGACTCAACTACAGCTTGGTAAGTAACGTGTTAAGTAAGGTCGTCTTAAGCCTTTATAAAGCATGGGATAAAGAGGTGCACAGGGTCTTATACTAATTCATTCGCATAAAATGAATGCGAAAAAAACAGTGAATTATAAAAAGAAACCTTGATGTCAATAAAATCGATGCTTTTAAGTATAAAAAAGAATGATGAGAAGAACATAGAAGTCTAGGTGTGTAACGTAAAATTTCAAAGCATAAACATTTCAACACATAAATGATAAATAAATGGTTAACTGTGCCATATAAATTATTTTTTCCTTGCAGATGGTTTCTCTTAGTTCTTCAACGTTAATTTTAGAAACAGAACTACATATTACGATACGATACCGATTGCGACATTCACTACCCTACAACAATGGACCGGACACCAGTGGATTTGCATAAAATCCGACTACTTGTTTGGGGGTGTTTTTCGTGGTCTGACCTGGGACCTATGCATGTTGTTCCTGGTCAATTGAACGCCGACACTTACAGGAACAGTTTAGATAATCAGGTTCTTCCTACGCTCTGGCAATTTTATGGAATGGACGAATGTTACTTCCATGACAACAACTCTCCCTGTCATATTGCAGCCTCTGTCGAGCAATGGTATCAAGATATGGATGTAAAACGTCTTCACTGGCCTGCTCAGAGTCCCGACCTAAACCCCATAGAACATTAGTGGAAGGAGTTAGAGCGGCGCTTACGGACCAGGGAACCACGTCCGAAATCAACAGCTGAGCTGGCGACATTCTTGCAGCAGGAATGGACACAAATACCCATAGCTGTGTATCAAAACCTTGTTGGGAGTATGCTTAGTAGGGTTGCTAGTGTATTATAGCAAGTGGGGGACCATCCCCCTATTAAAGCATGTATTCTTTCCCTTATACTATCACAACTTGCTGTCCGGTCCATTATTGTAGGGTAGTGTATTTATGACCGATTTCAACTCGCAATAACTCCGGCGTTAAGCGTGGCACCTGTGCTAGTACCATTTCACAGCTCATAGATAGCATTTAGTGATAATTAAAAGTAGTGGGATCAATGGTAGTTCCTGGCCGATGTAAATGGGCACTTAGGGGCTCGGTGCAGCGAGTATACTTCTGTTTTCATTTTCAATACGACTGAGCTAAAGTTTATGGGGCATTGATTTTGGTATGTTATTAATTTTTACATAGTGTACAAGTCGTGTGAATTGAAATACTAATTACAATTTTCAAACACACTGCAACACAAAATAAACATTACCAGCGTTTAAATCTGAAGTTTTTTTTTTTTTTTAAATCATAACGTAATTCAGAAATCGCCAACCTACATCCTCAGATCAAGCAAAAATATTCGAATATTTTACTCGATCTCTGATTTGTTAGATAAAATAGGCTGTTTGATTTCAGTTCAAGAGCTTGAAAATATGATGATTTCTCCATTATCTATTTGTGTCAATCAAACTTTTAAATAGCTTGTAGATCATCTGCTGCAACAGTAATGAAATTATTTCGTGTTTCTGAACATCTCAATGGAATTGAATATCTCCAAACAAATAAAAAATCGGTTTCTTGAAGATTTCCGTCGGGTCCTCTTTCTTCAGAAGACGGAGAGAGAAAGGAATCTGAGAGAGAGATCATCTTCCCGGATCCATCATACATCCGGGACCCAAAGAAACAATCCCGTTTACCTCCGCCGCCCCTCCCCTCTTTTTTTTTCGGGCTCAGACATTCTTTTGTTTTGATGGTCTGAAACTTTCATCATCTATATGAACTGTTTTAAGCCCGGTGCACACATCCGGTTTTTTAACGTGCGGCACCGCTGTGGCAACGCAAGTGCGGTCTGAGATACATAAGATCCAATGGAGTAGTGCACACATGCCTCCGGCGCCGCTGCGGCGACGCACGTTCAACTTGCGTGCATTTTGTACCGCAGTTCCCCACAGCGTAGCAGTTCGCCGCACACGCTTCTCCGGTCTGAAGTACCTTGTTTTCACAAAAAAATGGAACATAAGTAATAATTAATAAATGGTTGTTTCCAGAAACGTCTATTTTGTTTCAAAATATGCTTTTTTTTACACTAAGTAAGCGAAATAAACACTTTTTCTTCCATAGAATATTTATCGCGGCGCGAAATGAGAACTTGCGTCATTTCACGGTTATGTGTGCATAGTTAGGCTTCGGTGCCGCAGCGGCGCCGCATGTTGAAAAATCGGATGTGTGCACGGGGCCTTACTGGGTTTTTTATTCTTTGGAAAACGAAACGAAAAAAATTCTTCAATTCCAAGGTATAGAACTTATTTTTCTAGTATTCAGTGGCTCTAAACAGAAAATATTTATTTACTTATTTAGACTGCAGCTTCTCCATAGAAAATATTGTTATATTACAAGGAAATAATAAACACACAATCACAAGATAAATGTACTTGAATACAGTTATATGAGAAGATAAAACAATATTCATTATAACAGATTCATTAAAAATTGTCAATTGAAATCATTAAAAATTTATCAATTCTTCAGAAAGAATAACATACACTGTGGTGTCCAAAATTATCTTTACATGCATAGAACCACGGATGTCTCAGAAACTGTGAACTATGATTTTATGAATTTGTGTGGAATGAGACATAACATCACAACACATAAAAACGAAGGAAAATTAAAGAGGAACACACATTTTTAAGAACCTTACAAATTCTGAAATTGTTTGCATAGCGCAGAGACTGTCTGTCTTGAAATATTCACACATCTAAACGACCCTACTTCTAAACGGCCGATAATGCGCCACTTCACAGATTCTGTTGCGTAGTGAAATGTTCTAATGCGTTCAAAGTACAAAACTCTCGAGTGCAAACACGAATAGAACAGTTTATTTAAGATCCAGTCTTTCCCGACTGGGAGCAATCAGAAGATAAAACTCATTTAGATATTCATACGTATCATCTTCTCATGGTAGCAGTTCATAGTTTTACAAAAAGACGTCTGATTTTAATATTGCCAATCTACTTATGCATCGATTGTGATCAACATGTCGCCATTCAGCATAAATTAACTATTCAAGAATGAAAACTCATTCTCCCGAACGTCACCTTCATGGTGGCGGTGGAGGTTTCGTTGCAACCGAACGAACGACCAATATTATCAGACACAACCGATTTTCCAAATGATACCTTCGGAGCCATAACAAACCGTTCAACTTCAAGGCCCCGTTCACATTGAGACGAGTAAAAGTTTGAGTCACATTGACGCGCGTTTGGTGAGGCTAGCGAGGTCCTGCTCTTCAAGGTCTCAAAGATAGAAACCTGAATTAGAGCAACAAAAAAAAAACATAATTTAATGACGGGACCTCGCTAGCCTCGACAGACGCAAACAAAACTTTCCTTTTTAGGTGATTTTTTGGTGGACACACACAAAGCAATACAATCTAAGGACGAATCAATTTTACTATGACTGAGATTGTAATAAAGCTTATCTATCATTGTAATTATTAAATCTTTTAATAGTCTTTGTCAATTATCATCTGACCGAATCGAAATAGTGCGCTCCAATTCGATTGGTTCAACTGTTCTGTCGGAAGATAGCAGGTGTTCTCAGAGACTAAAAACGATACTTCCAAACTAACTCTCTGCTAAAGAACTTCTTTTTAAGAAACTCTCGCCTTTATTTGGTTTAATATTTCAGCATGCCTTACTCGATACTTTGTAGCGTTCAACACAAGCCGAAAGAGGTAAATCCCATTCAATTCTTATTAGGTACTATATTAATTTTTGAAAAGTTTGATGCGACCCCATTTTAGTATCCGCTAATTATTCTTTCATTTTATATGACCGAAAGCTTTTTCTTAACCCTTTCGAATTTCTCTGAAGCGAGCTGTAGTTTTCTAAGGATAGTTAACAAAATTAATAAACGACTTATTTACTTTATTTAAAAATATTAATTTTTACTTTCTTGTCGAAGGTACCTTTTCAAAATATATTTTATAGAAATTAGAACACTTTAAAATAGGAAAAAAAATTAAAAATTAAGAATTTTAACATTTTAAAATTATTTAATGGCTATGAATTGACACAAGTATTTAAGAATTAAATTTATTTAAGCACTTTCACGATCAAGAAAATTCGTTTAAATTTTATTTATGTGACAGGGAATACGTTTTTCACTTTATTCGAATATCTCAGATGAAAATAACAGTTTTCTCATTTTAATATTTTACTACAATAATAAAATTCTTATTTACAGTCAGTAATTGAACGGTTTGTGCTCATATTTCATGAATAAAATGAATATATGAATAAATTTCCCTATATCTAATCTTCAATTGCACTTTGTCAAGATTCCTTTTAGTACCTAAAATCTTGTTAACGTGGTATGATTAAATGTGAGCTATATAGTACAATTTTTAATTTTTGTGAGTGTTTTCAGAATATTTTCCTCAAAGTTCAGAATATAAATTGGATCAAGAAAAAAACTCCAACCACTATTTATATTTTTTATAATACAATTCAAATTGAAGCAGTTATGCAAATATTTTAGCGATAGCTACTAAATCCATATTTGTATGAAATATAGCTAGACTAAACATTTTTTTGCATGATACTTTAAGTAAAACTTAGTATCATAACAAACTATCGAATATTGAACTAGTAAACATGATACTAAAGGTTAGTACTAATATTAAACAGCAAAAGTTTCGCAGAGCACCTGCTTGGCGATATTTTTTGTACCGTAAGAAAGAGTACATTCTGAGGTATACTGCAATATTTTCAAAATTAAAAACTAATAATTATAAGATATAGAGATACGACATTTTAAAATAAAAAAATACCGAAAATATCCAAATTTTTCCCAAATTTCAAAAAAATATTATCAAGAACCAAATTGAAATTTCAAAAAAAACTCGACGAGCTGTAAAAATTTACGTTTAGAGGTACTCTTTAAAAAAAACTCACGATTGAAGACTGAAAATTTATATGTGTTTTGCTCGCTCGCGGAAGAAATTTCGCTTTTTCAATTTTGCCACTTAATAAACCCTAAACTAATAGCCCCATCGGAAAAAAATCTTAAGAATTGTCCAGGGAATACGATGAAGAACAAACCGTTAATTTCGTTTTTTTCTGATCAGTACTTGCTCGGGAAACCGTCTAAGAATCAAGCTAAACAACGCAGTTTTCAATCCTGCGACATCTGCGGCGGCAGTAACTTTTTTTTAATATAGAGAGATATTAGAGAACGCTTATATTTGTCTCCGCCTACTTATTGTTCGTGTTTGTTTTCTTGAATAAATAATGAAGTAGCGTAAATTTAGGGATATTTTAAGAAACCTCTTGGGGAAGAGGATTTTTGGGTAGATTTCATTTTTTTCGACGCGATCTCTTTGTGCTCCTTGTTATTTTTATTGAACTATCACAATGCTAAAACTCATGATGGCTTTAAAAATATCGTTATTAATTAAGATTCTGCAATTTCGTGTCACTGTTTTATGAATAACCCAGGAACCGAACATGGATTATTTTGCTGTTTTTAACTTTATAACGAAAAAAAATTCATCACCTTGAAGTAATTTCCTTGCTCCTATAATAAACCAGTGTTGCTCGAGTGCGATGTAAATCCAACTTGAACCCACGGCAATATAATATAATACCAGGATTGTGGAAAATTTCTCAAGTAAATGTTAACAGAGAACTCTCAAATGATATTTATGGAATAATTGGAGTTTCTGAGATAAAAGAATAGCTTAACTTTAATGCACAAATCTAACTTATTCTCTATTTATTTTATAACTAATAACTATATTTTGATTCCAAAGGTTCACCAGAACACACTTTTAGTTCCGATTGAACCAAATATCGAAAAGCTTGTGTACAAAAATGGTATTAATCATGAACGACGCTATACAAAATTGCAAGTGTCGAATCAAGAGTTTTTACTTAACACATATATTTTTAATTATTACATCAGACATTGTTAAAAACAAGAAATAACATTATTTACTATTAATTATTTTTGTTTTTAAGAATTATTTTGACCATTTCAATGGAAAAGTTTTTAATGGGTTTTATTTGTGGAAATTTCTTGAAATGTCGGGAATTTTAATAGAATCTATCTGGAAGTTCCATTTTTAGGTCTTGTATAAATGTATTAATGAAGGCTTTATAATTTACACGTTAAACATCATCCTTACTCCATATGCTTTTGGAAGATGTTTAGTTCCGAAGTTGATGACACGTGTTTCAGATTTTTCTCATTTATGCCACTTTTTGATGATTGAGAGCATTTTAATATTTCATGAGCATGTTTTTGGTTTTAAGACTTCTCAACGGGAGAGGTAAATATTACCAATAAGGGACCAAATAATTTGTTTAGTAATTGGGACAAACCTCCTTAAACGATTTATGGCTGGGGCCAGGGACCTCCAAACATTAGAGACCAAACATAAAAGTAAACAGTAACACTGTACGTAATTTTACAAGTTGGACTGTTAGGCTTATAGGCAACAGATTAAGCATTCTTAGTTCTATATTCCTGCCGTGAGTTTCGTGTTCTTGTGGTGTGTGAGGACTACAGAAAATGCCTTAAGAATACATTGAAACGACTTGAAATGAATTTTTAATGGCTAAAATAATAATGGTATTCTACATAATTAATGTAATGGTAAATTGAGGCATTCTTCATAACTTTCGAAAGATGGAATGTTAGAATCTTTAGAGTACTTGTCTTAAAGAAGAAATTGATCAACTGATATGTCTTTAAAAATATGTTTTTTTTTACATTAAATGCATGAATTCATGGTAAACAATTATTTCACACTCATTATTTGTGATTTTAACTTCAAAAGAAACTTTCAAAGTTCATAAACTTCATAAGAGCAAAATTATCTTGAAATTATTATCGAAGAGACTAGATTATTATCTAATTATTTCACAAGGCGACTTAACCATTTGTTTTGTTTTTTATCCCAAGTTAAAATTCTCGACAGTGTAGCCATTAAAATACTTTAATGTTTTTCATGTCCGCAGCGTCAGTAGGTGATCTTAAAGGTGACTATCATTCAAAACATTTAATTAATTTCAGTTCAATTCAGTTACATCTTTTTAGATGCTGTTTGAAAGTTGAAATTCTTTATGTCACTTGATTAGTATTCACATTTTTAAGAGGTGGTTTGCACAATGCAAAATCATTTGCTTTGTTTAACGAGTTATTTAATTTAATTATTACACACAAAATAAACGATTTTCTTTAAAACTAACGTTGTTGATACCTGAAGAGGGGGAAATATTATCCTTCAGATATGAAGCCAAACGGATGTGTTGATTCAATATCATTCTCTGAGCGCAATCATAAAAGTATGTGCAAAAGTGTTTGTTTTCATAAGCACATAAAAATTTTACCCTACACCCTCAACATAATCGTTTGATTGTACAATCATTCAATTTTTGCACCTTTTAAATTAATTTTATTAACGTCTATTTTATCGTCGAGCGCCTCACGTTATGTGCACAATCAAACTTTTAACATTGATGAACCAGTACCTACCAACGGTGACAAAATTCATGAATTCACGTTTAGATTATTTAAATTTGACAAATTATGATTCTGTGTGCAGGGTTCAACATGGGAACTGGTCTTATCATTTAAAATGACATTTCAAATGTTTGTGTAGTGAATTCTCATTGGACACTAGAATTAAAAACTGAGAGACAAACAGAGGGGGTGACAAAAAAAAAAGAAGTACCATCTGAATGGGAAAAAATATAGTATAAAAAATGTTAGAGGGTCGTCCGTACGTAAAATACCCCCAAGAATTTAGACCAGTGAATTAACTCAAAGTGACAAATTTAAGTAGATGTTGTTTCCATTTTTGATAGCTTTATAGAAAATGATTGTTATATTACATGCTTTATATTGCAGCATATCCAGTTATAAACAAAAGGGTTTAGTATTAACTCTTAGGCCAAGTTCACATGAGGCTTTTCAACGCGCGTATGGCGAGGCTAGCGTCTATTTATTCCTCTAATTCAAGTTTCTATCTTTACGACCTTGAAGAGCGGGACTTTGATTGCCTTGCCAAAAGCGCGTTTGACCAACACCACCTTCTTCCTTCGAATGGAAGCAGACCCCTCCGTACCGAGTTACTGAAAACCCACAGCGGATTAGCCGAAGCTAGGGAAAGCCTCTAATGAGAAATTTTAGAAGTGGGCCTAGTGACACGCCGTCCGAAAAACCCTTATCTGCCCAGGATGAACACGATAGGGCGTGGACGTGGTCGACCCCGGAATGTGTGCGCTGAAGATATGTGGTCCGGCTCAATGATATCAGTCAACCTTAGGTCGACCAACACCACCTAGACGGACAAGGCCGCGGCGCTCATTTGTGACGTCAGAGCAAGTAGGGAAACGGTGAAGCTGGATTCTCCCAATGACACCGCAAAACATTAACAAGTGCAACCCAAAATAAGCTTACTCGGTTATCTACCGTAGTTTGATATGAGAAAACAAATGCCTAAATGTGCTTTTAATCTTTTTTTTTGTGTATGTTTTCTTTTCAAGGAAAACTTAGGCTTGAAAAGGAAAGTTAATTTTAAATAAGAAATACTTTCAGCAGCTGCCTTGAAGAATACAAATGCAATAGAATTTTATAAATATTTCTTGTTAAAATTGAATGCCAGGAAATCAAATCTTAAACACAATAGAACACAAATGAAAGTAAGAACAAATTTTATTTTTGCACGCATACAAATATCAGCAAACATTTATATTATCTTAGTTATGTAAAGGTAAACAAGATAAAATTCTGATTATATTCAAATTCATATAAATCAACCTTAAAATAATATTACTTAGTTTTAGTATTTATTCTGGTGCTTTATATGATTTTTAAGGGACATTTTACTCTTTGGCTTTTTTGTTTTTATGTGTTTGGGGTAAATATTTTTTTTCTGGCATAGACTGCAGAGTTGCATTTGTTGGGGAGTTTTTAACTGATTCTAGTTTACGCTGTTTATAGCAAGTGAAACAGGTTTTGGTGTATCATTTTTTAAAGTGCAATAATTGTTTAGTAAAGCATTTGTTGCAGGTCTTAAAATTAGTTTCACTACATGATCTGTTGAATGCCCATTAGAACAACTCTCATCGTTAAGAAAAAATTCATGCTTATTAATCAAATCAAAACTAATAGTGATTGCAAGCTCCCTTTGATTATTCTGTCTCAAAAACAAATGTTCATTCTTTTGGTTAACTAGCTTTTGTACAACTATGTAATTATATGTAACAGCAGTAACAACATCTGGAGATGGACATAGCAAACCACCTCTGTCTAAATTCCGAATAAGAATGTAGTCCGAAATTAAATTTAAAGTTTATCTAGAACTAAAGATTTTGAGCAAGCATCACAGTTGAGTTTAGAAATTGCTGAACGAGCACAATAACTTGATAAATAGGTAAAAACTGGCAGCAGAGGTTTTAAATCAAAATCCGTTTCAGAAATATATAATACAAATTGGGAATATCCAACATTTCCCTTAATTTCTGAGCAGTTGTTTTCAGGGTCAGTGTTTTTAATTTCTACTTTACCATACATGTTGGAATTTAAAACAAGTGGAAGAAAATTTTGCGTCCTTAATTTGGCCTCAGATTTATAAATTTGTGAAACTGATATTAGATATTGTGAACCCGCAAGTGTTCTATATTTTCCAAAGCGATCTTCAAGGGAGTCGGTTTGAATTTTACCAGGTAAAAAATATGTAAAATTCAACTCCTTAATGTAATACTTAGACATCTCAAAAAGAGCATATGTTGTATGTGAGATGGCTAAATGTGTTTCTTTTGTTAGTTTACCTGTGGAGCATTTTTTGTATTTCCATGCATCTAACCAGGAAAGAAAATCATTCAGATATTCTACTTTTACATCATTTGCGGACAGAGTTATTGGTTCTTGAAAGGGATCCTGTAGATGCTGTCCTTTGAGTTGAGTCTTAACATTTACAATTTTCCACCATTTGCAAATCAAAGTAATAAAATCGGCTGTTGGTTTGTAACTTATTAAGTTATGTTCCTGTCCTAGTTGCAAAAGAGCTTGAACAACAAAGTCATTAAATATTTTAAGGACTAGCTTCACATTTTGCCTCTCTAGATTACTAGGAGTCAATGATTTATGTGTTAACCCATAAGAAAATTTTACTAAACTATTGTTTTCAACATCGTGTAACGCTTTTAGTGTACCAAAGTTAGCTTCAAGAAGCGGAAATTTTTCATAATCATTAAAATCTGGATAATAAAAACACTGACTTATATTTTTTGGTTAATCCAATTGTTGCGGATGCATTTTAGGATATGCACAGAATCAAATATATAAAATAAAGGACTAGTAGCATCAGAAGGGTGGGGATACACAATGCTTACTTTTGGAGGAGTGTGGAATAAAGACATAGATTTACTATTGAGAGCATTGTTGTCCGATACAACACCTATGACTTTAAATCCTATATCATGGAGCTTAACAGGAATTTTTTTTATAATTCCATTTAAAATGTTTGCATTTATGGTTTTTACAGGTACAATATGTACAACAGATTTAAATGAAGAAAGAAGGCTCTGTATCATAAAAACCTGAGCAGACGTTGCAGCATTTTCAGAATTAAATGCCATTCCCAATATATTTCCACCTTTGTAGTCAAGATAAGGTTTAATATGTATTTCGTCAATTAGCAAAACAATTATTTTGTCACAAGACTCTAATGAGTTAATTTGTCTTGATATGAACATCAAAAAATTCTCATCAGATTGTTCTAGTTGGGGGTTAGTATTCAGTGATGCACAAATCTTCTTCAAGGTCCTTGGATGTGGAATCATAACATAACCAGAATTTCTTAAAAAGTTATAGGCATGAGGAGATATTGAATGTAAAATACAATAAAATATAAGCATTTCAGGAGAGTATCTTAATAAAAATTTACTGCATAGAATGGAATTAATTTGTTCAATTAGGAATTGGATAGAAATTTTTTTATCATCATTTACATTTACCATTAAAGTATTCAATAGTTTCACAATAGATGTAACAATTGATGGTAACATTTCTGTTGCATTTGAATCAACTTTATCAGATAAAATATTTAAAATTTCTAATATTACATTTATATCATTTACAGTTTGAGGGAAATTGAACTTACCCAAATTATTTAATGCTATGTCTCCCAAAAAAACAGAAATTTTTAAACTTTCATTTATGATGACAGAAGATTTGATAATGAGTACATCTGTTGTTTCCATAAGAAGAAACAGTATTTTATCAGTTCTACAGACAATGCTCCAACTCGCAGGAACATTTACTACGTTTAAACATCCATTTAACTGTTCTAAAGAATGAAACTTTGTTTTCTTGTCATGCTGTTCTTTGGATGATATGCTTTCAGCAATGCAAATCTGTAAATTGTCATTTTCCACCCTCAGTCTTCTTTCATCGGGACTTTCTCTGGTGTTGGTAGAAGTAGACGAGAGATAAATGGGACAGTTTGGCAGAATGGATGGAAAAGCATCAACTTTAAGCCTAGATCGCCTCAAAGAAACAGAAATGTGCTTTCCAGTCTTAGGATCATAGGCTGTAGTGCATCTTTCAATTGACTCCTTAGGGAAATGTAGCTCACATACCTATACGAAGAAATATTATATATATATCTATATATATATAAGTTTTTAGCATACTTTTTAGAGAAAAATTAATTTAATACTTGTATAGATATAAACATTTTCTGATCACACATTCTTAAAAAAACGTTAAAATTACAAATAAATGTTGTTTGTTTTAATTATGCAGCCGAGAACATATTTTGAAAACAAAGTAAAGCCAATTACTTAACTGCACATCAAGCTTTTTTTTCTCAATAAAATAGGAAATATTCAAAAAGAACGCTTATTACAAATGTAAAACAAAAAACAGTGTAAATCTTAAGAAAATGGCTCTAGCAAATGTTCTTAGCAAAACAAAAACGTTCAAATTTTTGTTCTAAATATTCGGCCATCAAGTGGCGATGGTACTGTGTTTTTAAGTCTAAATAATATTTTGAACAAATGAATTACATACCTTAGAATATTTTGTAGGCACGAAATCCTTTCTGCAAATTGCGCGAATCCACTTCTTTCTCAATACTTCTTCATTCGGGAAAGAGAACACTTGGACTTTGGGGCTATTTGGATAGTTGCCCCTGCATCCTGGCACGCAACATGTGAACACCATCACTTTTTAAAACGAATTTAAAATAATGAATGCATACGTTGAGCCTAACCCTTTTTGCGTGGTAACGAAGTCACGGTCTACACAGGAATAATGGCGAGCGGAAGCTTCTGTCTTCGGCCACGGGGGCGCCTTCTGGCCGAAAAGCGAGTTGCAGAAAGAGGCGTTTCCCCTTAGTATCGTGACGTACCGGCGGGAAAGTCCGACCCTGGCGCCACGACATTTCCCGCACATCTAAATCGGATTTCGTATTGAATTGTTGAACTCACTGAAGATGTATCCGACCCCACACAACGGCGATTTTTGTTTTGATCAATAGCTAATAATATGAAGTATTTACACACGGAGGCTCATTAATGAAATGAGTACCATTTTTGAGAAAAACGCTACTGAAAAGTAAGAAAAACAGCAATCTCAGAGACCATTAACCACTCCCCCCTGCTGTTTTATTGGCCTTGTGGATTGGAACTCTCTGGGTTTGCGGTTTTACTAGGGGGGTTAGTGAAAGGGGATTGTAGATCATTCAACAGTGCAATTTCGGAAACATCTTTACGTTTCTCCTGGGGAAGCTCATTTTGACCACTTGTTTGGAATAGCTGGAACACGCTCAATCTCAAAACGTTCTGAGAAAAAAACTATAGTGATTTCTTATACACTTTAATCTACTATCGATACTTTCATCGAACATAATCCATCCAATAAATAAAGAAATTTCATATTTTTGTTCGATTTTTCAAAATAATCGACTTGCATTTTGAAAATAATGAAAATTCAAGTAAACGTTTTTAAATTCTTTGTGAGTTTGCGTAACCAAGAACTGATCTAGTGTCGACGAGTTCACGGAATGCTAAAACAAACTTCTCTTTGGAAATGCGTAACACGGGTAACCATGCAACTACGAGAAGGTTATAAGAGCATTAGAAAAAATTTCTTTATCATAGCCCACCTTGTAGTGGCCGCGGTAACCTTGTTTGATAAGAGTCGCAGATTAGCAAACGGAGGGTTGCGAAATCCAACCAACTAAAAGACCGTCGTGAAGGTGGGGACTGGTGCACGTTAAATCTGCTTTGGCCTCAAATTTCTGAACTT
This sequence comes from Metellina segmentata, assembly GCA_947359465.1. NCBI lineage: Eukaryota > Metazoa > Arthropoda > Arachnida > Araneae > Tetragnathidae > Metellina > Metellina segmentata. The sequence continues at coordinate 76,364,593 of OX375877.1, read as the reverse complement.
TGGCGCTGTGTGAAAGTTAGGAGAGTGGGTACCAACTCAGGTGTTGAACTCGTCATCGAACCGTGGTTCAAAATTGCCAAGTATTGCCCTCGGATCTTTCCCTTTGCGATAGATTCCGGACCGTTGCCAATAACCCGTCTGTTTGTTGATTCCAGTGCGAGGTAAATTTAACAACCCACCCCACACCTTACAAAAAAATATTCCGCGCCTTACAAAACCTTGATTATTTATTTTAATTTCCACCATACTTCTACGCTTGAGGATAAATCTTACAATCGAGATGAGCGATTCATCTGAGTAGTGGCTGAAGAAAATCTCGGAATTTGAGGTAATACCGGAATTCATGGGTCTAATTCCTTATCAAAAGAAAAAGGGGTTGTCAAAAAAATGTGCTCCTTGATAACCGAAAAGTATGAGCATATAAACATCGAAGTGATCAAGATGTACGTGAGAACAAGAACATTTATTCGCATTCGGCACTCGAATAAAAAGACTTGTATACGTCGAGCAGAACGGGCTCAACAACGCAAACCTAAAAAGTGGGCAGCATCCTCAAAGTTGAAAACCATTGAAGATTCTGCAGAAAAATAGGTAAATGCTCAGAATGTCTCTAAACATTACTGCATTGAAATTTGGCTATTGCAATATAATTACTATATTGCAAGTTTCTATTCATGGATCCATACTTATATATAATGCTCGAATCTCTCTATATTAAAAAAAAGTTCCTGCCGAAACCAGATTGAGTGAAACCAGATTAATACGAATTATTCAGATAGTTTCACTCTGCGAAAGGAATGTTGGTTTGCGAAGCAAACCAAATGGCATCTGTAAAAGGAGTGTTGGTTTGCGAAGCAAACCAAATGGGATTGCGTAGCAATCCCCGGGGGTTGACGAGCGTAAACGAGCAGGGGGCGGAGCCCCCTAGTTCATCTAAAAATAGTTTTCAAATGTTTTTTGCTTATTTCTATTAGTACATTCTTTTAGGGATATTTTGGAGTTTTTGTTGTATGCTGTTTTATATAAAGCTCTTTTTCAAAATATTCTTTCTACAAATAGTTTAACATGAATCTAATGATTAAAGAATATATTTTGAACATTATATATGGATCAAGTTCTTACTGATACCAATTCAAATGAGAGAAAACAAAATAATTTTACTTTCCATGCATTCCATTGCTTAGTCACAATTTTATATATTTTATACAGAAACTAGCTGACCCGGCAAACGTTGTTTTGCCTTATAAATTATTTCTAGTTTCTAGATAAATTCTAGTGTAGACAAAAAGTAACTTACTTATTATAAGTGTGTAAGTATGTGGTATATGCGTGAAATGGGCATGGAGCGCTATGAACGATAAGGGAATATAAAAATAACAAACGCCAAACAATATTATTTTCAAGTTATTATAGTTTATTTCTTAAAATTACATATCACATATTAATTACGACAGTAACACTAACAAACAACATCAATCTTTTAATGCTATAGCGTGGACAATATTTTTTGTTAGCCCATCTTTAGCGAGCACAAACAAACTGGATGGTTTACCGACTCGAGAGCATGCTACGTACAATTGCCCGTGTGAAAAACATGGTGTACTCAAATCTAAGCCACAAACAGACATCGTTTGGCCTTGGGATTTGTTGATTGTCATTGCAAATGCCAATCTAATCGGAAACTGAATTCGTTTGAATTGAATTGGCACATCTGTAGGTATGATAGGAATCCGTGGTATTAAGATATTTTCACCTTTGAACTTGCCATTTAAAATGCTGGCTTCGATAACGTTTTTCATCAATTTTCGAATGACTAATCGCGTACCGTTGCACAACCGTGGCGGGTTTAAATTACGAAGCAAGATAATTAGAGATCCAACCTTCAATTGTAAATTATGCGGTGGCATGCCTGGCAAATCCAGTGAGTTCAAAAATTCTGCTTGAAAATTGACAGCTTCGCTGGCATCGCAAACTGTATCAATAGATTTGTATGATACCAAGTTCCCTGGCAACAACTGTTGTATCTTCAAATTTAAATTGTCAAAGTCTGCATTTTTTGCTGCTAAAATAGCTCTTTCTGCAAGCCACTCATGATTTATGTACTGTGTGTGTACATCGGGAAATATTTGTTCAATGAGAGTATCTTGCGAATCAGCGATTGTGCAGAAATCGGTCGGTAATTTTACGTATCCAGTTTCATCTGTAGCAACTTTTCCATCACCGATATCTAAGAGTTGTTTTGAGAATGTTTCAGCGGATGGATCTTGAAGCATTTGAACGCGCATATTTACTTTCAGCTGTACTTTTTCAACATTACGCCACAATGGAGATTATTTTAAGCAAACGTTGATCTCATCAACGTATGTTGAACGTGGAATGACGGGAAGTGTTTGTCTGAAATCACCTGAAAGCACCAACAGAGTGCCGCCAAATAGTTTGTCGTTGTTTTTAATATCTTTCAATCTCCTGTTCAACGCCTCAATTGAATGTTTGTGTGCCATAGTACATTCATCCCAGATGATAATTTTACACTGTTTCAGCACGGTGGCCATGGACGATTGTTTTTTAATGTTACACACTGCGTCAGGGTTATTTTGAATATTTAGTGGCAGCTTAAATACTGAATGAGCTGTTCTGCCTCCATCCAATAAAGTTGCCGCAATGCCCGATGATGCAACGGCCAATGCGATGCCATTATTTGATCGTATTTCAGCAAGAATTAGTGAAATAAGGAATGTTTTGCCAGTTCCACCCGGTGCACCCAAAAAGAAGAACCCACCTTGTCCTGCTGAAACTGCGAGCAAAATGCGGTCATAAATGGTTCTTTGTTCGTCATTCATTAGTGGGACATTGCGAGTAACAATCGCTGCCATTTCTACAGTGTTGTACTGCAGTTCGCGATTCATTTCAGTGTTAATTAAATCAGATGCAGTTCGATTTGGCGAATTCATACCGAAATGAGTGAGTGATAAGTTGGTAATGACAATGCAAAGATCATCAATAGCAATCAATGCTTCATTGTACATAGCGTCGCTGAATGTTATCTTTAGATCGTTGCACCGTGTACGATGTTGATGCAATATATCATCAGTCATTGAATCTTTGTGATTATCCCACAATATCTGTGCTCGAGCTGGGAAACATGTAGTCAACACTATAGCGAATAGTAGACGAATTTGTATTGCTGTACAGTTCAATGCAGCTTCAGCAACCATACACTCCCACTGGTTGTCGTCTTCCAGCAAGCCGAGTGCAAGGCATGCGTCTTTATATGTCGGATACTGTTGCCCATTCACTTTACGTATATCTTGAAATGATAATGGGCCAGTAACATTAACCAACAACAGTCGAAGATAAAAGCACTCGGTGTGTCTTGGATTGACTGTAAATAATCGCCCCAAAGCGTTCGATTAAAATAAATTGAGACATGCATCAACTGGTGAGCCTTGCTTGCGGGGCATCCATTTTTTTGTTTGAGCCCATGTGAAATAGTGTGGTACTTGTGAATAGAGTAATGTTCTTGCAAAGGCACCAAAATCATCCGTACTATTACACAATTCAAAAAATGCAGTGAGTGTAGTTTTAGGTGGATTTGTAGCACGATCAATCACTGTCTCGTTCGTGAAAAATACACGCTGACCGTTTTCAAGATGGACGGCTAACTGAACAATTGCTGGATCCCGTTCATGAATTGGAAAACTGAAGATACGCCAAGCAGCTTCATTGGAGCTGATGTACCAATTTGGTAGAGCGTAATTTCATCGTTTTTATCCATTGGAGGAGCATTTACATTAGTATTTTCTACTCTAAACACAGCCATATCACTGCCTTTATGGACATACTTGCAAATATATTTGATGCTCTTCATAGAACTGCAAAACTCAACATTAATATGAGCATTGTATGTCTTGCTTAGCAGAGGCGAATACGGCACCACCCAACGATTGTCAATGTCAATGTCTGTGTTGCTGATATTTTTAATAAATGATTGTCCGTCATTATCGGGACTTCTTCGACGATATATTGGATATCCGTTAGTATTTGTTATCGTATCATTAGTGAAATCTTTAGGGAAATTTTTAGTACATTTTCCATCTGCCATGCAAGGCGATGAACGATGAAGAGTACCGCATGGACCATGTATCATGTTTGCTGTAACAATATCAAACAGCACTTGGTCAGTAGACGGATCTGGAATTTCCGCAGAAATGATACTATCGATTTCTTCAGGACGGATTTTGTCGATTAACCAAACCAAAATGTGCGCATGAGGTAATCCTCGCTTTTGCCATTCAACTGAATACAGCCAGCAACGTGTGGGACCGAATACATGTAATTTAGTAATGATACTTATTAGAGACTTCAACTTTTGTCTGAATACACGTGCTGTAATGTCATGACGATGTATTGCATTTTGGCCAGGCAATAGCAAAGATGTAATCTCTGGTCATTTTGGATTACATGTGAACGTGATAAATAAACACGGTCGTCCATATTCGCTCACGTAAGCCATAGCATCCTGTATATATTCTTGCATATGACGTGGACTGCCTACGTACGATGATGGTAAAATGACAGAGTTACCAATTTCGACGACGTCGGCGTTGTTGTTAATAGCGTCTCGTAAGTGAATGTACTCTTCCGCACGCAGCTTGAGTTGATTATATCGTAAGTATCGTAGTCGTTCGCCCTCTATCTTCGCGTACATGTCGACCATGAATTGTTGACAAAGCTCACGACATCGTAGAATGACGTTGTCCAGGCCGCGCCGAATCATTAATCGGTACGCATAATAATCTTTCGAGCTAACGTTCTTGTTTGTTTCAGCTCCTGTAATAATATATTTATGAATATTAATTTAAATTAATTCCGTTCAATAATTTAATTGTTTTGTTAAATGGTTAATGATCAAGTTCATAATAAATGTACCTGATACGGGATCTCGTTGTTTTATGTTTATGCAATATCCGTCTTGCCCCTTCCAGAATATTAGCGGATATTGGAGAGCGTCATATGAACGATGTGTATCAGCAATGAACTGAAGATTATTATTTCTTCTACGAATCACAATTTCTCGTGTACCTGTACGATCGCCAACCATGATTCCAGCAACGTCTTCAACAACAGGTGCATTGAATCTACGAATATGTTCTCCAGCTGGTGTTTTATCAGGATTCATGACAATAGCGTGATTATCGCTTTGTAATTTGTGCATGTGTGATTTGAATATTTTCAACAATTCATTGTGCTCGTTCAATAGAGCGTCCAAGTCGCTGACGATGCGCCTGGCAAAAAATGAATCAAGGTTATTATAGTCACAACGTGCATTCACGCGATTGGCAAGTGCGCTTCCGGAATCCTCGCCGCCCATGAAGTAGATTTGTAAAAATTTATGTGGTTCGTTTGGCATTGGCAGCAATGAGCCCATTTTATGATAAACTTGGCCTCTGATTTTGAATGTAGAATTGTATTGTTGACCATTAGCATTAGTATTTCGAACTATTTCTGTTGCTCCAAACGATGTCATTTGAAAGCATGAATTGAATGTTCGAATTGACTTCAGGAATACGTTAGAATCTGGATCCGTGCCGATAAGTAAACCGTTCAATGGTTCAGGTGGTGTTTCAATTTCAGGTAGTTGCACTTTTCCTGACGCGCAACACATCCCAGGTGGCTCATTTTTGAATTTGAGAGCATGACAATGCGGACATTCCTTATCCATAGCACCAATTACCACTTTTGAATGAGCATAATATTCAATATCGGGCTCATACTGGAATGCTAGACGCAAAAATGAATCAGATGTAAATGCACGATGTACCTGTTGGCGTTGTTGGTCATTTGTTCTGCGTCTATTAACCGTTAAACGGCGTGATTGTCGTTGTTCTAAACGTATAACTTCATTGCGCTCAGCTCGTGTATCTTCTGATTGTTCTTGACGCAATTGCTGCATGCTCACACGTGCATCAGCATTTTGTTGCTGGACTTGTTCTTCGGTTCTTTGGGATCTTTTATCTCTCATACTTCTGGACCTACTTGTATTACGGCTCAAATCAGCCCCTTTGCGTTTTCTTGGCATTGCTCACTGTACAAAACACATATAAATAGAATTAATGAAATAACTTCATTGCGCTCAGCTCGTGTATCTTCTGATTGTTCTTGACGCAATTGCTGCATGCTCACACGTGCATCAGCATCGGCCAGAATTATAGCGAAAATATTAGTTTTGTGAAAAAAAATTTGAAACAATAGTTGTAAAAAATTCAAATAATTATATAAAAAAAGTATACTTACAACACAAAAGCCGTTGTTGGTTGGAGCTCGTGACACGTGTTGAGTACTTTTAAGGTTATGAAAATCACTTGTTTAACTAAAACTTGATTAACTGAACTAATCGTGCCATATACACGCGCGGCAAATTTTAAGAATCTAAGATTGGTAACACTAAGCATATATCAGGATTAAACTTTAATAATAAAAATAAATGTTTATTTTCTTTAAAAAATTTTTAGATTTTTAATCGAAGTACAGTTAAAAACACTATAATTGATCAGCTATCGAGCGGGATGAAAAATGATTAAATTACTAAAATGGCCATAAAAAAATAGGGGTTGGTGATAAAAAAGTAAAAATTAAGGGTTGTACGTATTTTTTAATGCCACATTATAAAAAAATAAAAACAAAAAATTTCGTCAAAAAATTAAAAAAATAAATTTTAAGGGTGAACAACCCTTATCACTTAGGGGTATGGAAAATAGATAGTAGCCGATTCTCAGACCTACTGAATACGCATATAAAATTTGGTAAAAATCGGTAAAGCCGTTTCGGAGGAGTACGGTAACTAACATTGTGACATGGAAATTTTATATATTAGATATAGTGTTGATATTAATTGATTGTTTTAAAATTTAATTTGTGGATTATTGACGCGTATATTTTCTATGAATCTCTAAACAAGACTCCAATAACTAAATAGTACACACACACACACACACACACTTCAATGGAAACAGCTCGAAAGTCTAGTACACCTCGCAATATATCTTAGCGATACTTAAGGAAAAAAAAGAAACACACTGTGCTTCATTTCTATTCCTCTCTTCAATTAAAATGTTATCAATTTAAAAAAAATTAAAACACTTTCCTTTAAATCACATTAAGTATTCTGTGGAAATTGATAAACCCTTTCAAACTTAAAGTTACTTGTAGAATATTTCTTTCAGGTTTAAGAACTCTTCCTGCAGTTTGATTGAACAAAATTGTCATAAATACTATATAGTTTTGTTCCACAGTACTCGTGCACTTTTCAAACAATACTGTAGATAATGATTTCCAATTTTGTTTAGTTGTCCTCTTATATTTCACACCCTGATTTTTTTAAAGAATAAATCTTCTACGTAATCTGCAGATTGCAAACCGGTTATTTTAAATTAAAATAGGGTGTCTTTAATTGAGTGTTAATCGCGTTCAATGAATTAAATACATACTCAAATATGTGTAAACATACCTAAATTACTGCGCTAATTAAACGCAAGAACTTAGCTCATACCAATTGTAATCTATTTATATGATGCACAAAATATGCTATATTTTTTTTAAATAGAGCAATAAAATCAAATAAAAAAAAGAATATTCTTTGTTTTCCAACGATTCTTATTTTAAAATTATATTAAATTTTATCAAAACTGAAACGAATACTACACTGTTGAACAGCTAATAATCGCCTTTCACGAAGCAAATCCCTTGAGGATATACAGATGCCTGGTAAAACCGCGAAACGAGGGAACCAGGGAGTCCAATTCACAAGGCCAATAAAACAGCAGGGGGGAGTGGTTAATGGACTTGGAGATTTCAGTTTTTCACACTTTTCAGCAACGTTTTACTCAAAAACGGTACTCATGTGGTTGATGAGCATTCGTGTGTAAATGCTTTAAATTATCAACTATTGATTAAAACAAAAATCGTCGTTTTGTGGTGTAGGATTCGTCTTCAGCGAGTTTTACAATTCAAGACGAAATCCGATTCAGTTGTGTAGAAAACGTCGTGGCGCCAGGGTTGGACTTCCCCGCCGGTACGTCACGATCACTTTCACGTTCAGAACGAGTTTCCGCTGTGAAGGAGCAAACCTATTCCCCTTCTATAAACCTTGGTCTTCGGCACTTCCTTCCCTACTTGGTGTGACGTCACAGACAAGTTTCTCAAGGCCAACTAAAAAGACAGGCCCCGAAACTAACGGCGAGAAAGAAAGTCACGTGACCATCTTAGTCGAACTTCTGCCGATCTCCGCTTGTTGAATCCATTGCATATCACCGTTGCGCGGATAATACGTTGATAATACCCGATATGTAGCATATTTATTTTTTTAAACTCTGGTTATTTGTGCCTTTTTGAAAAGAATATTCATAATATACACACTAAATTTCTGTTTCAGTTGATCATTCAGAAAAAATACACGAAATCATACCAGCATTTCCCAAACTTTACAGACAGCGTACTAGTGTTTTTTGTAATATTTTTTTGCAATCCTTATTAAAATAATATGCCTGATAAAAAAAATTGTAGTTGTTATAAAAGGAAACGTAAGAAAAATAGTTAAAAATAAGCATAAAATAACTAGACATGTACCATATTTTGTACTAGCTTTTATTCATTTTTTTTTTCTATTTTCTGACGATCGGGTACCAAGCACGGACCCAATTTGACAAACACTCCACTGAAATGTACTGTTTTAAATACATTTAGTTAGTAGGGAAGGAGAACTACTACTTTTTAATTATAATTTACTCTAAAGTATAATAAAGAAAATTACAACTAGAGACCAAATAATGTTAAGATTTTTCTTTATTTTAGTAAAATTTTATTCATACAATGTAACACATGTAGTGAAAAAATTTATGTATTTAAAGAGATAACATAACAAAATGAATTTTTATAATACAAAATAAAACAATATTTATCTCTCACTATCAAATATTTTTGTTCAACTAGAATAGCAATATAAAAGCATAGGATAAGAAGTCAGCCATTACATCATTTCTCATAGCTAGTCTAAGTATAAACACAAATTTAAATAGAATTCTAACAATGAAACAACTAGAACAAATGGAAACTAATGTTCAGTAATCTACCTATTCATAGATCAAATTAAAACAAAAAACAGATGTTAATACAAGATGATAAATTGTACAACAGCTAATTTTAATCACCTTCCTTAAAAAAACAATTTCTTCAAAACATCTTTAAGACAGAATTGTAAATTGATTTGGGGTATTTTTTCATGACTAATGTGCACTAATTGCTGTATGTGAATAGATGACTTTAATACTAATATCTTTAATGACCATTAACGAAATTTGAAAAGGAAACCGTAGCAATGAATTAAAGTATTACATTCCGAGCTATAGCTAGAACTGTAAGTGCAACTGGTGGCGATCTAGTATCCGCTGTGGTAGTCGCCAAATTAAATGTTTGCGCCAAATCAAGATGGCAGCCAATCTAAGCAAATCCAAGCTAAACGTCCAAAATCCGGTCGTTTTTCTAAACGGCGTTTTTTTTTTTTTTTCCCCCCCCCCCCCCCCCACACTTTTTTACAACTTTCCGTCAATTTTTAAAAATTAAGTTAAACCTGGACGTAACTGATGAAACAACGGACATGTTTAGAGTAAATATCACATAGAAAAATTAGAAGATTTGCAAGTGAAATTTGTTCCATTGTATTAAAAAGGTTTTTCCTTTTTTAAAAATTATTCTTATTGATATCTTTGCACTTATATATCCTGATATTTTACTTTACTTTTCAAAACGATACTTGCAAACGCAATCCAACAAACGAAACACTGTAGAATTCTTTCTGAATAGGGTTAAGCCTTAAAACTGTAGAAAAAGCGCGAAAACTGAAACAACTGCCATAACAAATCAATTAAAGGAAAGTGAGCAACAAAAGGGGAAAAAAATCGTAACTTACAATCTTCAATTTCAAAAATCAAATTTAATCCATGGAGAAAAATAGCGTTCCATTCAAAAATTCAAAGAACAACAAAATTTAAATCAATAAGCAAAACAAAAATAATGTAACTTATATACAATCTTCAATTTCAAAATAAAAATCAATCCAGTGAGAAAAATTCCACAGTCCAAAATTTCCAACACAAGGAGCAAATATCAAGAAATCAGGGAGAAAAATAGCGGTACAACAATTCCAAATAAAATTACTCTGTTCGTTCTACAATGCAGGTGTTGTAATATCGTCAGGAAAAACTTTAGGGTTTCCATAAAATGAATATAACTGAATAAAACAACAAAAAACCACATTTGGCAATAAATCGTTCAAAAGTTGTAACTTAGCATATACTACATACCATCCGTTCACCATGCAAATGGTCGTTGTTTACTCGTCTCGTAGTCCAAGACTTCGACTAAGTTGATCACGTGATATTTTGGTTTCGAGGCCTGTCTTTCTAGTTGGCCTTGCAAGTTTCGGTTCAGAAACAGGGCCTTGTTCGTCTAGGTCAGGGGTAGCCAACCTTTTACATACTATGCGCCAATTTTTTTCACATCAAGTTCCGATGCGCCATACAACTCAAGCACCTTTTCTACCTTACGTTTATGGTCCTGCCATATCCTTAATAACTTTTTTAATAAAAGTATGTTTATAGACATAATTAACATTTGTAAATGCTTTAACTATTGTACTTAAAACAATGTCTATTACAGCTTCGATAAACATTACCATTAATAAGACTTTTGAGCCTGTTTGGATATAGCTAGTCTTTCAATGTTTGGTGTAAAGTTGTTACTGAGAGCAACAGAGAATTTTTCAAATTTGTATCATTCATTCGAAACATCGTTTTCCTTTTAATGAATTTCATGGATGAAAATGCTTTTTCATTTGTAATCAAAGAATATGTAGGCGCAAGGATGCAATGCGCCATTTGTAATCATCCAATGCGCCAAGTTTGGCGCATGCGCCACATGTTGGCCACCCCTGGACTCTAGGTGGTGTTGGTTTGACTCGCCTCATGTGAACGGGGCCTTATAGTGCCAGAGACAAGTGGTCATTAATTTTTATGCGATCATCACTTTTGATTAGTTTGTATGTCTTGCCTCTTCGTGCAGCTGGTCCATTATAGGGCCTTCTGTTATAAAACCAACAAAAAAATTATCAGATGCAGAATTATCATCTGCGGTACATTTAAATAAACACCTGTCTAAAAAAACGTCTGTGTCGGATTACAATGAATTACGTTCTATAAAGTAATCGTTTGCGTTGTATTAAAATGTCTTCGTATTGATTAAAATATTTATCATCTGCGTAAATTATATCTCTACTATTATAAAAGGAAGTGTTTGTTTATCTGTTTGGGGCTGCACAATCCTGACGATTCTATGGCTATTACAGCAATGAGATTTAGCAGTTTTGTTTGAGGTATTCTGCCTTGATTCCTTTTTATTCCAGTTTATCCATTTTTTCACAATATAATACTCACCTCGTATAATCTCTCTTTTCTGATCTGCTTCTCTTTTTAAGGTAGAAATCCTTAAATCATTTAATTTGGAATTAGAATGCAGGAGTAACAGAAGTTTATTGTGAATTGGGATACTATACAAACTTTTTCTATTCTTAAAATTTCATCACTTCTGTATTTATCCTCAATGCTTCATCGCCTCATCCAGTAATTGACCACCTTGTGCAATACTGGATACAGGTTCATTTTTTTAAACTTAATTTATCTCAAACAATTTCCAAACAATCAATCATAATGAAATATCTAATTTAAAATAGTTTGACTAAAAAGCCATTAATTGACTAGTTTGGTCAATGACACTTGTATTTTTGTTCTACGTGTGCTATATTTGTATGAAATATAGATAAACATTTTTTTTGCATTATACTTTAAGTAAACTCCTCAGAACAATTCACTATAGTATAGTTTCATAAATCCCAATGATTGTTTATATTTTCAATGATTTTTTTATGACATCTGACTTTATAATTTCTTTCAATAAAAGACAAATTAGTGAACTTCAGATTAGTTACCACTTATTCCAGAAGTCCGTTTACTGTAAGAATGTGTTTAATTTATTGCGGAATAAATTTGTTTGCTTGTTTTAGTAATAAGTGTGTGTAAATTGTAAACTATTGGTTGGTAGAATGGATGATCTAAAGAACTTGGAAGTTTAATACCCCCATAGTTCTATTAATTTAGTGTATCGGTCGATATTATAAGGCGGAAAATTGGATTTCATCATTTCAATAAATTTGAAAATATCAAGGTTTGCAAGAAATAACAATTAATTTTCCTCGCCCCAACACTTGTTCCTGCCGTTACAACAACATTGCAGCCATAAAAGTTAGAAACCAAATTGACTTTTTTATGTTGAAAATTGGACAACTTTTTCAATGGTATATACATTGCTGTTTGTAAAAAATGCAACACCATGAAGGAATCATCCGAATGAAATGAAATTTGTAGCAAATGTCAATTATAGGATGTTATGCAAAGTAGTAAAGTTTCAGAGCCACCACGCATGCGTGGTGGGAGCAGCGCCCTCTGAACTGATGCTAAAAGCGTATAAATAGAGGGTTGTAGCGGGACGTTGAAAATAGTGCATGGTTATTTTTTAGTGGCGAACGTTTAGTGAGACCTAAGTATGCCTCCACGACAAAATAGGGTGAAATTTCAACAACTTACGGAGTTTGAACGGGGAGAATCATCGGTCTTTGTGAAGGAAGATTTTCCTCTCGCGCAATAGCAGCTTGTGTGCAGCGGAACAGTTCCACAGTGATGCGAATTTGGAAGCAGTGGACCGACGAGCACCGGATAACTCGAAAAACTGAGAGTGGACGACGGAAGGTGACGTCAGCGCTCGATGATAGACACCTGGTCCACATGGCGGTGAATGACAGTACAGCTTCCTTCAGGCAGTTGGCAGCACTTTGGTCAACTGCTACAGGTGTACTAATGTCGGCTTCGTCAATTCGTCGACGTCTGCTGCACCGTGGACTGCGTGCAAGGATTCCTTTATATAGGATCCCCTCACGCCAAACCATCGACGGCTGCGTCTGCAAAGGCTCATGAGCACAGAACCTGACGGGCTGATTGGCAACAAGTTGTCTTTTCTGACGAATCCTGCTTTAATTTGTGGAACCATGATGGCCGCATTCGTGTTAGACGCTATGCCGGTGAACGCTGCCTTCCAGAGTGCGATATCGAACGTCAGTGTGGCCGAACCGGAGTTATGGTCTGGGATGCGATTTCGTATCACGGATTATCTCAACTGCTACGAATTGAGGGTAATCTGAATAGCAACAGGTATGTCCGTGTAGTGCTAGAGCCCGACGTCGTTCCCTTCCTTCAAGGCATCCCTGGAGCTATCTTTCAACAGGATAATGCACGCCCACATGTTGCAAGGAATGTTCGAGACTTCTTTTCAGCCCAACGCATACAACTTCTTCCTTGAGCAGGTGTGGGATTTGGTTGGTCGGTGTCTCGCTCGTGATCCGCGTCTTACAGCTTCAAAAGACGAGCTTTGGGTGCGCATTCAAACAATATGGAATTCTCTTACACAAGCAGACATTCAACATCTGTTTCACTCCATGCCACGTCGTAAAGCAGCACTTATTGCAGCGTGTGGTGGATGCACCAAATACTGATTTCGGACACTTAATATTATTTTTTTGCTTTGAAAATGTATTCATTTATTTCTACTAATACAAGCCGCTTGTGTATTAAATTTCATACCATTCTGATCACTCCTTCATGGTGTTTTTTTTTTACAAACAGCAGTATATATATATATATATATATATATATATATATATATATATATATATATACTGCTTTTTAATATATATATAATTATAATTATATATAATATTAATATATAATTTATATATATATATTCTTTTTTTTTATTATTATTAAATTTTCGAATTAATTGCAGGTTGTGCAGACTCTACCAACTGATCCTGCTTTTTTCGTGCCCCCATTACCGATAACTGCACCACAGTCACCACCAATGCCACATCCACTACCAGTAACAACACTTCCAACACCGCAGGTAATATTTTAAAATATTTAGGTTTATAGTTGAATTGACATTACACTGGTCAATACAACGTTCTATTGACAACAATCCGGGGCGGGAAAGATCCTAGGACAACACCCTTAAGAACCAGTCAGATGACGAGTTCAATTCCAGATCTGGCACCCACTCTCCAAACTTAAACACCAGATTAACGTAAGAACATTTGAGCAACGATAGATTTAACAAGCACAAGTCTCACGTACATGAAGTCCTTTTGGTTGTTTAGTACTTGAATATACATCGCACAATACCATCCGGAGACAATCCCGCTGACAGTCAGGAATCATTTCGAAAGAAATGATCGATTATAACACCTCTCAATTTGGAACCTTAGTCAAATAACGAGGGCAACAGCTAAACATTATTAGGAAAAACTGCATTTGTAATTTAGATTACATTAATCTTGGGACTCTGGGGTCCCAAGTTTACCACCCTCTAAAGTATTTCTTCTTTTAGTTTACAATTTTTTTTAGCCATTTTCTCACTTAAAACCTACATTTGCCACTTTTGCACCTTCCATCCTTATTTATATTTGAAATTTACTTTCCCAAAGAAAATGATCACGCCATTTTGGTAAGAATAACAATTCTGAATTCTAAGAAAAGATTCAATTCCAAACATATATCATATGTATGTTTCCAGTCCTGTTAAATGTATCGGCAGCTCACCTACTGGCTGAACTTTATAAATAGCCCTCAGTTTAACCTTTGTAGTACTGAAGAGTTCACTAGTCGAGTGTTGGAAATCAGACAAATTTCTGTTTAAAAAGTAAGATCATTATAGGGTGAATATCCATTCAAATCCAGACAAGACGGTACTCCTCATCATCTTCAAATCGAATATTATTTAGTAATCATTTTGGGCCACCTTGAATCAACATATTTCTTTATAATCTACAAAACAATAATTTATTCGAGAGATAGGTCTGAGAAAGTGACGTCACAAATTGAAATCTATTTTTCTTGCATGCATCCCCTACTTTAAAAAAAATGAATTTTAAATTCATTTTTCTCACAAAAACCATTTTTTTAAACTGATTAGTTTCTATGTAAATATACTGTCAGATAATAAGAACATTTTGCAGCTTCGAATAATTAAGCTTAAATAAATTATTTTATGTTGTGACCCTGATCGAAATTCCAAATACGATTAGAAAATAAAGAAATACCGTCGAAATCCCTTTCAAAGTAGGAAAAATCCCTAAGCACGAGTCAAATTCTCTGCAACAATTTTGCAATCCCTAAACTATTTTCGGTATTTTCTTTCAACCACTGATTTTTGTATTTTCTTTGAAAAAATACTTTTTTACTCACATCGTTAACCGAATAATATAAATAACAATTTACAATATTAACGTAATTTGAAAAAAATTACATAGCTTAAAAAATTATTTGTTAAACATGTACTCATAATTTCACAAACAAATTAGAATTTTGCTGCTTAGCTCATTACAAAAACAAATTTAAAAAATACACTGTAATTGTTTTAATACAAGGGCAGAGTTATAAACTACACATTTAAAATGTTATACAAATATTAATAAATTCCTATAAATATACTGTTGTGTTGCTCTAGTACGACGTTAATTAAAAATTACCAAATTACCTATAACTATACTAAAACATGTATACATACAATATGTTTTATTATAGTTATCTATATAAATAAGAATGGAGTGTTTGTTTGTACATTCAATATTTTCGACCCATTTCAAGTTTTCTATCCGTTTTGGACCCTTCTGATGCCGAATCCGCCGTTTTCTCGTTTGGTGTCTGTCTGTCTGTCTGTCTGTCTGTATGTTGTGCCCTATACACGTCCACGCGTTTTAAGATATTTTCATGAAAATTTGCATACAGTGAGTACTTATCTTCATTTAGTAAGTGGCATTGGTCGCGAAAGTCTGTCAGTCCGTCTTTCTGTTCTATGCTCGATTTTGTGTTTGTGTGTTTGTGTAGACATCACATGAATTGTATTCCAGATATTTGATTGCATTGTATTTTATTTTATACATTATCTATTTGTTGAGTGAATGCAATATTAAACATTTCTTTATTGTTATATTTAGTTGAGTTTCATGCTAAAACACCTGAGTAAGTATACTTAAATCAACCATAATTTGGTAGTTTTGGAAAAATTGGAATGTCTATTGAATATTACGATTACTTCGATTGCTTTACCAGTACTGCTGAAAAAGTAATTATTCTTCAAAAAATTATATTTTTTAATGGAATTTCAGCTCTGATACTTCATTTATTTCGAGTCTTATTTTTGTTCTTTGCGCAATGAAAACGATTTCGGAATATTTGAGACAGACGATATTTTTCAACGATACGAGAATGAATAAGATCGCGTGAGCAGTGATATGTCTGTTTCTTTCGCTCTGAATTAATTTCACTTTTCTAAATTTTGTGCACTTTTAGTTGTAAATTGTGGCAACTGTGCGAGATCAAGAGATAAAAATGAATCACAAATTAATATCGTTAGAACAATTTTTCTGACATCTTTTATTTTGTTCTATTTTACTGTTTTCTGTTTTAAATATTTATTATTTTAATAAATGTGTTTTCCTTCTCATCACACGCAACAGCACCTCAAAGTATTAGACTTAAAAATGTTAGGTAAGTCAGTATAAATTTTCAGTAAATTTTAAGTGTAGTTATGCCATTATTGAAATAATAATGCCGTTATTTAAAGAATAATACCGTTATTGAAAGAATAAAAATGTTTAAAAATCCAAACTAGAACTTTTTCCAACATTAAAAAATTCGTTGTAATAATGACAGGAGAAGATTGCAAAATTTCACAATGTCGCATACCGGAGGCAAAAGTGCCACAAGTAAAAAAATATTGTTTTGTTGACTATGAGTGCGAGAGCACTCGCCGCAAATCGTAATTTTAACTAATTGAGTTGCACATGAAAAGAACTTAAGAAAGGGAATTCCAAATATTCCTATAAATCGTCTTTTATAGTAGTAACCTTAGTATCACCTTTCGTCTTTTTGTAGCTTTGTCATACAGCAATTGTGCGATGTATGTGAAATGTATTACATGAATGGATATGCATGTGTAGGATTTGTGTCCAAAGTAAGTTGTAGAAAATATAAAGATGGCGAAAGTAGTTAAAATAAATTTTTATTCTACAAAAAACGTAAGTCATTATATATTTTGATTAGGAACCAAATTTCTGATCATAAAAAGGACCATAAGGATTCAATTTAAAACTGTATGTGTGTTGGAGAAACGGGAATTTTTAACAAGACTTAGTTGATCTTGGAATAATATCACACTAAGTAATTTTGAAAAATTGAAATTTTATGTCTTATGAGAAAGAAAGTCAAGGTTGCTTACACTATTTATTGAAGCTGTTCTTACGCAACTTATATGCATGTGAATCGTTCGTTGAAAGTGTATTTCTTTTTGTAAAAGGGCTGTAAAATCAACCTTCTGTTTATTAAAAAAATTTTATCGATTGGGTTTGATTTGTCTACTCTGATGACATGTATTGCAAACAAAATCTCTGTTATTCCACATGTCACTGAATGGAATTTTCAGGAAAAGTGCATTTGCTTCATATTAAATTAGTAACGAATGCTGTAACAATTTAATTTACTATCTTCTCATATTGATGATGAAATTCGAAAATATCGCTTACTAGACGAAAGAATGGCACAATGAAAACATATTCATAGGAAAAGTAAGTGCAAGACAATCCACCGAAAATTCGTCATTTTTACTGAAATTGAATGCACGGGAATATTCGTAGTCACTCTAAAACTTAAAATCAACTTCAGCAGAAGTGTGACGAATATGAAATGGATAATATCGTTGGATACAGCATATATGCATATTGGTGTCCGAAGTAAATTGTAAAAGCGACGGAGTAGTTAAATTGGTATTAAATTTTTTCCCCGTACACTTAAATGATGCTAACATTCTTTTATGAAAAATAATTGATGATGACTTTTCAATCAACATATTATTAATTCAACCCGAGCAAAGTCGGGTATTTCTGCTAGTTGTCAATATGATTGACGGTTTCGATTGATAGATATTTTTATATAGCAGGGGTGGCCTGCTACACTACCTTAGGAAGCCACATTTCAGGAAGAAATATTTGAAAGAGCCCTTTTTTTTTATTTATCTTTAAGAACAAGACAAACAGCGAGAAACTGAAATTTAGATCAATTTTGTAAAGTTTACCCACATATCACTCCTGCCTTGGTCAGCTGTTGGAGCTTCAAGATGATGAAGCATTAAAACAGGTAAAATAAAAGGATTGTTCAACTATTGAGTTTTGGAAACAGGTTCCGGAACAAAAATATCCTACAGCTAGAGTGTGCGCTGAGATTAATCTCAATTTTAGTTTATGAACCTGAATTTCGACAGCTAACTACTAATATGGACAACATTAGTAAAGCATCCACAAGCAAATCTCATTTTTAAAGGTTTTTTTTAATTGTTTGATAGAAAATTATTAATTTTATGTTCTTGAGTAACTTTATAACTTTTATGTTTTTGAATAACTTTATAACTTTTATATTTTTGAATAACTTTATAACTTTTATGTTTTTGAATAACTTTATAACTTTTATGTTTTTGAATAACTTTATAACTTTTATGTTTTTGAATAACTTTATAACTTTTATGTTTTTGAATAACTTTGTAACAATATTTTTAAAAAAACTTTTACTTTTGGACATTGATCAGTTTTAGTTTACTAATAACTTTCTAACAAGATTTAAATAAAATAATTACTTTTGGATATTGATCAGTTTTAGTTTACCGTATTTCATACATACATTTTTTTTTTTTTTTTGCATAAGAGCAGTTGCAATCGACCCATTCGATCAGTGTTTTTCGAAGGGGAGTGACGTGTTTGAAACATAGATTTGGGCTTTCTTGCATCGACTTTGGATGTCTGCCTTGTTTTAACGTATTACCATTTTATGCAAAGCAATACTTCTTTTGTGTTAGTTTAAATATTCTTCCCACAACTCAGGATAAACACGATACAAAGTAATTAAAAGCGTCACAAACTACCGTTAACCAACAAAATGGCTTTTCGTGGGGCTCGATATATCTGTCATGTTTGCTGTATTGAATGAAACTGCCCGAACTATTGACAATGGCGTATTTTACATGATCATCATCTCAGTCAATGGCGCCCGTCAATGTTCTTCATTCAAAACTTCTATGAATGTCCGTCCATCGATAAACAATCGCCTCCAACACGATCGATTGTTTGCTTCAATGAGCGTCATTGATAATACTATTGACAATATTATTGTTCGTCTAGGGACACCTTTAGACAGACTATATTTATATATGTTTAAAAATAATTAATCATGTTAAAAAATCGTATCGTGAAAAGGTATTTGAGCTGCTGGTAGTGGAGATTTGAGCACTTACAAGTCGGAGGAATACCTTTGACCCCGGTTGAAATTTTGATATCTAACGTTGAAATTAGAAATCAATGTTTGTTAAACTGCATAAGCTATATAGGGGACTAAATTAACAATATTCTAATGAACTGATATAAAAAGTTTCAAAAATTTTAAACATGGCTTTTTCTTATCTTAACCAAACTTATGCAATTTCCGTGGCAAATTGTTCAAAACTAATATAATTTTCAGCGATATTTACTTATTATTACAAACAATACATTTAAATATTACTACCAAAAACAAGTTTATCTTTAATAGTTTAAGCGTAGCAAAATTTTAAGTGCCATGAGACATTTTTGACAAGTACGATTGAATACTTTTGTCAGTTTTTCAAAGGGTTTTATTTCATGGTAAAAAAAAATTTATTTTGTAAAAAGAACGAACGTGGCATAGCTCAACAAATGCTATTGGTCACCATATACTAAATTTTAAAAAAGGTAGCGAGGTCAAGATTTTTTTTTTTTTTATCGCTTGAATTTTAATGGATTCACAATAATGGTTTCTCTTGGCAAATAAATTAATAAGAGAATAATGCTATTGTATATGTAAATATAGTTTATAACTCACACACACATTTTCGTTTTTCTTTTAGACTCTAAGTCGAAGGAGTACATCATCATCCACAGGAAGTTCCGACAAAAGACCACGACAGGGTACGTTATGCAGTCGTTAATGCTTGAATGTAGTGTGTAAACACCGACACCTGTAAGGATCTCAATTCAGCTGAAAATATGTCATCTTGAACTTGTTTTCAAAAACTAAAACGTGAAATGTAAATAATGACGTGTGAATAACATAGACATGAAAACCAATCATAAACAAGAGTTCCCAAATTAAATGGTTTAGCACTCTAATGGGTTTACACGCATATGCCCATTTTAGAACCAAGCGTCTTCACTGCGTGACTCCTAACCTATTATGCCCTTCTTGACCCATAGAATATTTCCTAACGTTCTTTTAACCAATAGTCAGCAGAGTATTACATGCAATTACCTCATAGGTTTCACTTCTTAACAAGGGGTTCCAAATCTCCTCTCCAAATCTAACTCAATCCCTTCTGTAAACCTCTTTGACTCGCTTTGACGATGCTATGAGACTTGCTGATGATTCTTTGAAAAAAAAATCCCATAACTGAAAATTTTCTCGAAGTTGGTGGAAAAGTATTACAGCACAAAGTCGCAAATCCGGAATCCTCCGAATTTCATATTATTTGCATTTTTGGTCAAAATAACCTTAATCTAACCCCCCCCCCCATTGCTGGAATTTTGTGATTGCAATAGTAAATTAGCAGATATATAAATAGGAATAATTTTTTTTTAATGGAAAAAAAAGTTTTCTAATACAATGTAATAAATTTTACTTGCAAATCTAACTTTTTTGTGTGGTATTTACTCTGAACATGTCCTTTTTTTGCGTTTTTTCATCAATTAAGCCCAAGTTTAAGTCCTTGTTCTTTAAAAATTATCGGAATGATGTAAACAAGTGAGAAATTCAAAATAACGCCGGTTAGTAAAACGTCCGTATGTTGGACAATTCCGGATTTGGGACTTTGTACAGTAAAAATTGATGTTTAAAAGAAGTAGTTGAATTGTAATAAAAATATAAACTATACTTTTTGAAACTTTGCTGTTTGGTTGTAATAATAAATGAATTATGTTCCATAGGAATTATTAAAAGACTAGCTTTTTACTAAAGTTTCTTCTATCATTTAATATGACAGTAAACATTTGTTTCTTACAAGAAATCGATATTTATTATTCAAACAACCATAAGTACTTGATGTTATTTAATTCACAAAAATAGATTATTAAAAGGATGTATTTAAATTCAATTCACTTCAATTATTGAACGACTTGTCCTGTATAAACTCAAAAACGTAATTATTTTCATTAAAAAGGATAAGTTTTTTACCTTTCTCTCTTTTTTTTTAAATTTTGTCCTTTAATTGATACAGTCAAGTAAACGGGTCAAATTTGAAATTAATATAATTGAACGAAATTATTGTAATAAACTGTAGGTAGTTAATTAAATTAACATCGCACTGTATGTGCAGCACAACGGGTTGTAGGCGAAGGTCCGGAATCAATCCGGAAGGTCATCGCCTTAAAATAAGCTCATAACAATTGTCCCGTTCACACCATCTCTATTAAAGTAACGCATGAAATTAGAAATCTCTGATTTGCATCTTTCTAATTTATTTATTCAGCGATAAAAAATAAAATAATTAAATGTATCATTGAGCAATTTGAATGCACACAGTAAAACATGATGAGTTTGTTAGAAATTTTCACATTTGGTTAATTTTAGCATTTCTAGAAAAATACAGGGTTTTGTCTTTTTCCAAGTGACCACTTTCACCATCTCTCTAGGATTCATAGTACACTCAAACCTGTTTTTGTGCGGCGGATATAGGGACCGCATAAAAAATCTTCCAAAACTTCACGAGTAGCTATAAAAAATATTTTTTTCAACACATTTACACTCATGTCCATAAATTAATGATAATGCAAGCTCCGGAAAATAAAGGTTCAGAAACAAAACAAACGCGACTTATTCATAAAGCCCATTTATTAAACAAAATATAAAGAACAAAAAAGATGGTGTATGTATGATACCATTCATAAAAACTATGATTTTTGCTCACTGGAGCAATTACAAAAAATATCGACCTTACAAAAACTTAACATGACATGGTTGGTATGATGGTTAATACATTGTATGTCTCCCACACGATGAAATACAGTTCGTACAATGTCTAGGCATGCTGAGGATCAAATTATAGAGCTGATCTTGGGAAAGATCATTCCACTCAGCAAGCAATGCTCTCCTAAGTTCCGGTACATATGTAGGAGGACGGGCTGCAAATCGTCGGCCAAGCATGTCCCACACATGCTTTATCGGATTCAAGTCAGGTGAGAATGCTGGCCATTCCATACGGATGATATCCTCAGATTCATGGCATTCGTTTACAATGTTTGCATGGTGAGGACGAGCGTTGTCATCCATAAACACAAATTCTGCGTAAGTTGGCACCCCTTAACAAACGTACATGTTATTCCAGAATGATGTCCCGATAAATTTGCCCTCTCATGGTTCCTATTTGATCTGTTCTGGAGCCCAGTATAATTCCTCCCTAAATAAACAATCCTGCACCACCGTAACGGTGTCGTTCAATGATGTTGTATTGGTGGTAACGGGTACCTGGCGTTCTCCATATAAACGTCAGCCTTGAATCAGACTGCAAGCTAAATCTGGACTCGTCGGAAAACATCGCACAAGCCCACTGGGACGATGTCCACATTGCATGTTCCCTACTCCAGGCTAACCGCTGGTGATAGTGAGTTGCCGTGAGCGGAACACATATGACAGGCCTGCGAGCATATAGACTAACATGTACCAAACGTCTGTAAACGATTTGCCTTGAAACTGTCGGACCCGTGGCTGAAGATAGCTGACGAGAAAGGTCGGATGCTGTGCTCCGACTGCTTCTTTTTGCAGTTACTGCCAAATACCGGTCGTCATTCGGTGTTGTAACTTGGGGTTGACCTGTACTGTAACTTCGACTTACATTTCCATTATTTTGGAATCATTGCCAAAGCCTAGTGATGACACTTTGGGCGATTCCAAGTTCCACTAAAACTTCCTTCTGAGTACGCCTACATTCCAGGCGGCCGATAATTCTACCACGTAAAAAAATCATCGACATGCACTCTCTGTGCCATAACTATTCGGTTGTGGCACTGGGTGGCTTACAGAACGCTTGTGAACAATTTTACTTCTTTGCTACCATTCCTTGTATACACCTCTCTTACACTCTCGTCATTTTGACGTACTATCGGCGTCATCTGATGGCTTCCAGGAATTTGGATATTATTCTTTAAGATGTGTGCAATAATTCTACAGGTGAAATTTTTACTTTAGAGTTCGATTTCCGTGTGATTCTGAATTATCCTTCATTTATGGACATGAGTGTAAAATGTATTTTTTTATGCGGTGAATAGAGGGACCGCATAAAAAAAAAAAAGTCTCACGTAGAAAATAACTCAAAACCTAACAAAATAACTAGAAATTGCTTATTTAAACGAAATCAAGACACGAAGCCTGGCAACTACTTGGAATCTCGTCAAACCTTTTGGAATCTCATTTAGAAATCTCGTTAAGAAAATGCACATGTGAACATTTTTAAATATTTTATTTACATATGTACTTATTTTACACATAGAAAACTTTGCAAAATGTATAACCATTATCCTTCGTAGTCTGACAATGAGCGGATTTTCTTGTGGTGAACTGGTTCAAAATCATTTTCGTCACTTGAAGATACAACCTCGCACTCGTTTAGAGTTGACTTTTTTTCAGTTACCATGTAGTCGGTGTAACGGACTAAAAAGCATAAAATAATTTATCCTGGCCCCATACAGATTTATAACCCCATACAGATTGTCCTGAAAATTTGTGATTGTAAAGTTTTAATAGCTATAAAAAGGCTTGTAAGATCTAAAACGAAAACGTGGGACTCTTTACACTCCTCACTATTATCTATTGCATGTGCCCCACGTTTCTCGTTTTAAATCTTACAAGTATTTTTATAGCTATTAAAACTTCACAATCACAAATTTTCAGGACAATCTGTATGGGGCCAGGAGATATTATTTTTTCTTTTTAGTCAGTTTCAAAAACGTGCTATATTAAATGGGTTTTTTTATTTAAGTAATTTTTATTGATAACTTCGTCAATTATGTTAAAATTTAATTGAAATTTTGAAATGACTGTAAGTAGATTGCACTGAATAATTTTTTTTCATATACCGTACAAAAAAAGATCGTACAAAAAAGATCGCACAAAAACAGGTTTGAGTGTACACTCAAATCTTCTGCATATCTTCTTTCGGTACAACTACACTCTACTTTTATGGGCGGTGGCAACGGCCTTGGCGATTTTTTTAGAGCACTTCTAGTAGCGAGTTTCGGTAGATTAAGGCAACCCATCTGTCTTTTCGGTTATTGTGATTTTCATGGCAACCTCGGCAAACGTTAACTTTCAATTTTCATTTTGAATATTCTATAAAGCTCTTCCAAAATCCGTTAAACTCGTTTGATTTCATTGGTTCCTTTAAAATGTTTTCTTTGCTTCCATAGATTATATTGATTTTAAAATATCCTTTGATTGCATTGTTCCTTCAAAAAATTTTCTGTGATACCATTATTCATCTCTTTATTACAATATTTTTCACGAAAAGTTTAAGAGTTTTGTTTTTTTTGCCATTTGTGGAAGTCTTTTTTTCCCCCAGAACAGTTCTGACGTATCAGGTTGTATTATTTTTTTCTTTTTTTTGTAATTGATAAGTTTCAGGGTATTCTTACCCAACATTCACAGCTTAGTTTTTCTGTTGGTTCACAAATGTGCTTTGAAATGTGTTTAAGCTAACTACTTTTTGCGAAAGTTTTTTTAAATATACTTTTCAAAACGTTCTCCAATGTGTTTTCAAGCTTTCATTTACCGTTGTAAAAAGAAAAAATATTTTTGAAAGAAAAAGAGTTTTGAAATAATTTTTTCCTTGGCGACTTTAGAAGTTCGCCAAAAACAAATCGCCAAGGCCGTTGCTACTTTTTATAAACGTAGACTGTAGCTGTACCCTTCTTTCTGTGCTTTCTAGGTTGTTTGTTTAAAACGTAGCTGTTCGATCATCAGAAATTTGTGTGTGCATAATATTATTTAATAAACTAAACTCTTTAAAATACTTTTTTTTTCGATTTGTCCTTACACTAATTCTCTGAATCTCTGCAGATTCAGACTCCGAACAAGATTTAGAAGAGGGTTCCGAGCCATACAGATGGTAAGAAAAACCTTTCTATTGTTTCTTTATCTTTTAACAAAAAACTTTACTACGTTATGCTAAAAACTGTTTGCTCGACAAGATGTAAAAATGTTATGTCAACCAATACAATAGTCTAATACAGCGTTTCTCAAACTGTGCTCCGCAAAAAGGCATGACATGTTTAAAATTTAAAATATTTTTATCAAACATATTTTAAAGTTCAAAATTAAAAATATATTTTACGAAAAAAATGGGACAAAAATATTTGTATTTTATGACCTTTTACCAACTTGGTGTGTAAGAAAAAATAAAGTATAAATTCGTCATTTTTCACCGATCAGGTGAAATATTGACTATATATAAAGGTAATCGGCATTCAATGTATCAGTTTCTCGTCCGCCAGTCGACCTAAACAAAATTTCGTCCAGAGGTAATACCAGACAACACAGAGCCAGAGGCTGAACTCACTGTCTCCGCAAATTAGAAGCTCTGACACCTTTCCAGAATTATAGGAAAATTGAAGTTCATTTCTTGCATTTGATTGATACTTTGAACTCTTATATTCTAAAAGGATTTCATGAAAACATAAAGGAAGACGTTTGGGTTGTAACACCATACTCTATATCCAAAAAATAATCCTTTTTGACATCACAGGAATATGAATGCTTGCGTGATTTGACATTAGATAAGCGATAAGATCAAAGTTTGAAACAGAAATCAATCTCAGATTTTTGGTGTATGCTAAAAGGTGAATTTAAATTCCTCTCAGATAAAGCGAAACTCATTATCCTGCCCTTCGCAACCACTTATACATGTGACCCTCTTATAACACGGTCAAATGGTATCGTCCAATACGAAACATTGGGATCATACAATTTTGTATATTTGGTACCGTGTTATATGGAAACGTGCTATAGGATAGTTCGTGTTGTATAGAAACCGTGTTAAGCGAAACTTAGGAATTATGTAAAAGTAGAAATTGCGTTCCGTGTAATAAGGAAACTAAAACCGTGTTATACGGAGTACTAAAAACATAGAAAAAGTTAACACATTTACTTGTATTTTAAATAAAGTTACATAAGGGATCATTAAATTATATAAGTAATTTCATATAAGTTTTTAAAACATTGTAACTATGTATTAAACCGTGTGGACGTGTATAAGGCACACAGAAATATAGCCAGCCAGACCAGACATACAGACCAGACAAGACAGACCAGACTGACAACACAGACCAGACAGACAGAACAGACAAGACAGAAAGAACAGACAGAAATTAACAGAACGGATACAACAAGACAGACAAACCAGACAGACGGACTGAACAGACCAGACAGACAGGACAGATCCTTTATAGTATCCTTTAAATTGATACTTCTTAAATTCTGCAATTTTGAGTTGTGTCACTTTTCTTGCCGGGGTACGATATATAAATATGTGTGTGTGTAACATCAAACTTCTATTTTGTTTGATACAACTGGTTTCTATACGTTGGTTTTCGATTGTTTTCAAATTTCAAAATCATTTCTGGAAGGATTCGTGTCCCGTGGGCTCTCCCCTCGAAGCATCACTATCCTTGATGAGTACTTTTGAAGTATATTAATGAGAAAAGTAAGGAAAAGATATTCACATTTAAAACATCTTTTATTACTATATCTCGTTCTAGGGAGGATCCGGATACAAGAAACTGGAAATCTAGGGTGCAGAGAACCTACAGTCGCCACGCACCATATTACGTGAGACCAAACAGGAGAGACCTGCCACGAGGGAGGAGGTTTGCAAATCTCAATTATTAGTATAGATATGAGAAGTCCAGTTTTTTCAGGTAAAAAGTCAGCTTTTGCCTTTTGATTTGTTGGTTCTTAAAATGTCTAGAGCTACAAATTGTGGGTTTGGAAATGAGGGTTTTTTTTCCCCCTTTTGCAAGCAGGCGAGCATTCAATAAAGTCCCAAACTTTTTTCCTTTTTCTCATTGTTCCAATCAAATCTCTATATTCTTTAAAGAGTATTGCGTTTAATTCTTTTATGTTTTCAGCCAAGGCCCTAAACATATTTTTATCTGAATGGGTAACTTTTATTTGCGATGACAGAACTAGCTTCAGCATATTTTTTTGCTTGATTTTATCAGGCATTTGTTGAAACCTTCTCTGCAACACTACTCTCATTGGTGCCAAAATACTGCCAAGAACATACACTGCCACCATAAAATCCTTAAAGTGATGGAATTTCTCAGCTCCAACATTGATTATATCTGTGAGAGCTGAGAAGTCTAAGTCGAAAGTTCTCAAAATAACTTTGCTTTCCTTTCGAAACTTTTATAGGTCATTTCGGCTGTCTGACATCTGTATTTAACGTTCTGACCTTTGTATTTTACAATATTGTTATTATTATTTTTTCCTTCTGAAAATGATTTTTTTTGTTTGTTTGTTTATGTTTATGTCTTTTTTTTTTCCCCTTATTTTGTTCTGTGTCAATTTTTTAAACTTTGTCATCCTCTTCTTTTGTCATTTTGTATTTTCGTGCTTACATGTTTTGCCCTTCACTTGACTTTCCCCTTCTGTGTACTTAAATGTGTATGTATATATTGTGGATTGCTTAGCTCTCCCTTATCCCAGAATCTCCTCCGTAAGGCGGACTATACAGCTGAAAGCCGCACAGGTGAAACAGTGTCCGCCTACGGCGTCCAATCCAATCCAATCAAACTTCTTTTAGAGACCGAATTACCAATGGTCTCTCCACCCTTGCTGAAGGGAGGATACAATGAAGGTATGGGTATTAGGTTACATACGTGGCCTTCCGACAGTAAACTCCAAATGTTTTTTAACACAAACAATTGCATTTTTGGGGCAATTAATATCTTTTTTATAGTACAATAGTTGTTCCTCGTAATGTTTTCGAAAACCTTTATAACAAAAGAGTAAACTGCAGTTTTTCTTCAATACCACCAGTATGTCTATATTTACAATGTAGCAAATCTCTGCAACAACCAGTAACCAGTGGTTAGTATCGATCAGTAAGTCATATACGCTTGGTTTACCTGTTATTCCAGACTAAATAATCCTAAACCTTCCTAATGGTTTTGTAGAAATATTTTGCCCATCAAGATCTGTCCTATTTTACAAGTAACGAGAAAGCTCGTCGAGACAAAATTGCCCTATTACTCCAAGTGGAATGAAGATTCAAATGCGAAATAAATTACTCATCCATTACTGGCGACAATTACGAGCAGGTATGTGTCTGATAGATTGGTCACTGTAGGGCAGTTTTCGACCCAAAGATAAACCACCAGCAGGGCTTAGAACATATTGGTTCGAATGTTGGAGAGTTTCTAAGCGAAATTACGTCATAAGTAGCTGACTAGAAGCCTCTTTGTTTTTTCCTTTAGTTACCTTATCAAGAAGGGATATGTACTCGTATTTTATGCGGTAATCGTCAGCACTATATGTTAGGATGTATAAATATTCATCATAGTAAAAATTGACGTGACTCAAATACTAGCTCAATCGAAAGACATCTAAACAAAATATGTGCCCATCTGGAATGTTTTATCTTTTTTAATGTTGACATTACCTGTTTGCAAAGATCTGTCTATAAAATATGCAAAGCATGAATTATTGTTATGGTATTGGTATCCAAATTAAGAATTAGCATTGTTTGACATTTTACATAGCCAGCAACAATAAAAAAACCTTTGCCACAAAAATAACAAAACCGAAGGATTGAAGCGTTATTTTTGCTGTGTAATAATCTTACGTGTAACCGTTGGAAAATTCTAAATGATATCCATGCTAAGTGATAGCATAATGTACAATATGGGCTAACACCTATTATACTAGTAAGCCCACATTTTAAAACTATTAGAGTAGTATTAAATATCGTACGTCAAAATGTAATTCCCAATGATTGGTATATTTTTAACACGAAGTGTGTCTAATATCCATTGTGCTAATATAATGCTACACGTCAAAATTGCTGTGGTACTGGGATTAGTAAAATGCTTTTGTGTAACAACTATTGGTGTAAACCTTTTGGGGTTGAGCTATAAAAATGTACCAATTTTTTTGGAAGGGCTATTTTTGATTGATATTGTATGTTCAACTAGTTACCAACTTTCCAGACTAAGCCTGATTGATATTGTATACACTCTCAGCGCATACAATTAATCGTAGCTTATGGGAAATAAAACAAACTGGAATTCGAATTATTCTTTAAAAAAATTATATTTAGCAATGTTTACCTAAAAAAATGATTACTAAAATGCTGCTCATAGAAAACTAAACGAATCAAGGCATCAGAGATACAGGGGCCTCAATCCCATGATAGTACTTTACGCAAGTCCAACTTGATTGGCTAATCGGATCACATGACCTAGATACGTTTGTCATCACGGTTTATAGTTGTTGGCGATTTATCTCTTCCTTTCTGCTTTTCTTTTCAGATCCATGGCTATGGGTGGGTAGAGGTGGGAGCCGAAAATTGTATCCTTTTATTATATAAGTTAATAATTATATAAGTTAGTGTTTTATGTATGCTTTTTGTTACATCAGAATGGTCCTAAGCCAGCGGTGGATACGACACTATCATCCTAAAGCAAAGGGGACGGCAGAGGGGCGGAAAAATATAAGCTGGTAGTGAGTTCAGGAGTGGTTCTTAGATTATTTATGTAAAATCAACGGAAGCTTGGAAAAATATGAAAAGGGTATTAAAAATTAGGAAAAGTAAATTAGAATGAAAAGGAATAAAATTGGAATTTTTTAAAAATAATTTGGAGGATCTAAAAATTTTTTCCGGCAGCTGGGTTCGAACTGGTGAATTCATGCTCCGCTGCAGCCGCTAATCTGAAGGTGGGTGACTTTAGCCATTAGGCCATCGTTGCTTCACGAAGAGAAGCTCTTTAAAGTATAAGTACCCTTAATATAAGTTGGCAAGAAATACTACTAACAACCATACAACATATATATGAGGAGCAAATCAGAGTCAACTTGTCGGACACTTACGCTGTACGCTGAGGCGCTAGTGTATGTATTGTATTTCTACGAAACAACGCGCATATTCAAAATCAAATGGTTACTGCAACAATCAGATTGGCGAGATATCCAAGTGAAGCCAAGCCCGTGAAACTAGCCAATCAAGTTGGACTTGCGTAAAGTACTATCATGGGATTGAGCCGCTTCTATCAGAGATAGGGTTTGTTATCAAAGTTCAGTATTGATAATCAAAAACGTTTTGAATAAGGTTGTTCAAAATGTATGTTCTGGTTCGGGTGTCTAGGGTGTTCATGGATGAAGACAAGAACAAGTCAGGTTCAAAACAATAATGATATATTCTATGATTGAGCATACAGCTTTAGGCTCTTAAACCTAACTAAAAGATACACTGAACGAACATGTCGATGAGAGCTTCGCAGCTGGTGACTTC
The DNA here is from genome assembly GCA_947359465.1 of Metellina segmentata. NCBI lineage: Eukaryota > Metazoa > Arthropoda > Arachnida > Araneae > Tetragnathidae > Metellina > Metellina segmentata. The sequence continues at coordinate 76,333,825 of OX375877.1, read as the reverse complement.
GCTCTTTTCTACTCTGCTCTCTGACTGGACTGGACGTTTCATTACGCACCTGCTGCAAAAGCAGCTCATCTTCACATCAGAAAAGGGCTTAAAGCGAAAAATTTAAAACAGAAATATTGAATTTATAAAAATAAAAATGAATTAATGGTTGCTGGTTAAAAATATCAACCGCTACTGGAAAGAATAGAGGGCTTACTCCGACCGCTAGGTCATTTCCTCAGTTGGTCACCCTCCCAGGTGGTGACCGCGTCGGAAGGTGCTTAGCTTTCCGTGATCAAACAGACGGGTGCGAACACCACTGCGCAGCTATTTGTTGTCATGCTACTGGGAATAGAGGACAATAATTAAAATATTGCAAAAGAGTTTAAAAGAGAAATTAATCTTAGCTATTAAAATCCTATGAAACAATTAGGTGTCCAGTCGAGTCGCAAGAAGAGAGCTCGACCCTACGAGTGTGAACGAACGCGATCCGTTAAATGGGATATTGCAAGTTTAATTTGCATGGGTGGTCGAATTAATTGAAATGATGCCATGTGCATCAGGTCCCAATTGAAGCATCCCTCGTTGACGTTTGGGTCTCGGTGGGAAGGTCTGGAGATGTTTTTCCAGAAAGGCACGGGGCCTTTTTTGAGAGCTTTTGACTGATGGGTCATATGCTGGAATTGCTCTCAAAGCTTCATTTGGAACCTGAGGCAAATTTTGGAAGAATTTTGCTGAGGAATGTTGCATAAATTCTGCAATGGGTTTAATGTTGAGGTCTGAATGTATGACATCATTTCGGACAAAATAAGGAGCTCCAGTAATATATCGCAATGTGCGGTTCTGGAAGATCTGCAGCTTTTTTAAATTTTGAGCGTTAGTGCCCACCCAGATTTGAGATCCGTAGGTGAGCATAGGTCTAATGATGGCTTTATAGAGGAGTAATTTATTTTGAAGGGAGAGCCTACTCCTTCGGTGCATGAGTGGAAACATCATTGCTTTTGCAATGCTTGCATTTCTCAGTGTGCGAGTAATATGCGCATTCCAAAGCAACTTTGGATCCAGCACAAGACCTAAATACTTGTACGTTTTAACCCAGTAAACGGGTGTCCCAAACATTGAGATGGGGGGTATGTCTAGGTAATCTGGGTTATTAAGTTTGATATCAGTCTCTGCTCTCTGCACCTGCGCTCCGTCTTATGTACTCCGTGGCGCTGGCATCGCTACGAGTGTCGCCACTGTTCAGGTGGTTTGGTGGATGGTGGTTCGAGTATACAACATGTATTTTGTGGTATATATTTAAAGTTTCTAAAATAAATGCCACTGCATTTTTCGTAAATCACAGAATTTGTACATTAAATTACATGATCAATATGTTCTCCAAGGGGGACTTTTGACCCGAAAAGAAAAAGGGGGAAGGTTTGAATACATGTAGCCTTTCTTTAAATGACCCTGATTGGGATATTTTCTAAGAAAAATGTTTCTGCTTGAAAAAAATTAATAAAAATTGCAGATGATGTTGACTAATGTGATTCACACTGCTGATAACACCATATTTGATGCCTTGGTTTATTATGAATTCTCTTTCTGTATTTTTTTTCATAATTTTGTTCAAGTTTTTTAACAGTTAATACTGTTTCTGTAGGTTTACAGAAGACGACTTTGAACGTTTCATGGGGCTCAAGAAAGCTTGTTTTGAGTAGTTTAAAGTATGCATATCTTTGGTAAGTCTTTTATTCAGTATTTATAAATTAATACTTCAACCCTATTTGAACAACCAAGAAAATTTCAAACTTTTTGTAAGAAATATGTATAATCTGAAAGATGAAAACAATGAAGCAATTTTAAAAATATTAATTAGTTACATAGTTGAACCATATATTTCAGTAAAAATAATTGAAGGGAGTTTCCATTGTTATGTGTCTTTTGTTGACTGAATTATAATCAAATTCGTATTGTTTTTAAATGCCACTCTTTTTTACAACGAAAAGTGTTATTGTGATTCTAAGTTGTTGTAGGAGTAGAAAACCGTTGATAAAAAGTAATGGTACCAATAAATGTGAGTGGTAATGTTGTGTATGTTGTGGAATGTAGGGTTATGCAGAATAGGAAGAAGTACAGTTCCAATCAACTAAACAATATCCAATAGAATTGCAAGTATAGGACATCTCCCGGGAGAAGGCAGTTGAATCACGTGTTTTTGAAGCAATCTGTTACTTAAATTTAGGGACTGGTGGAAAAGTAAACAAATACCTTACACAACTGGCGTCTTTACCGTAGATTCTGGTTCGTAAGCTTTATTGTTCGGTGCCGAAAGCGATACATGAGTAACGAGTTGTAGTGGGGAAACATCCAAGGAGATCCCTATTTCTGCTTTTTCGTTTGGCAACCTTCTTACACGCTTTCTCACCTATTCAGAAAAATCAACTGACCTAAGGTCTACTATCTTCTCCCAGAAGCTACACTATACACAGCTTTGGTAGAGCTTAACTGTTCGATCACCTTATATTACACATTGATTAAATTTGTTTAATCTACTCTTCAACATCTTTTAAGTTTTGGAAACATATTCCCTCACACTTTTTTACACGTTGACTATTTTCCTTATCTTGTTCTCTCCCCTTACATGAAGTTGTTTGACATTGTTGTCTTTTTCCAGAAGTATACCACTTGTTGGTGTGTGTGATGATATTGACACACAAAAAAATCATAGACTCTATAAATTTCTCTTAGCTATTGGAGCATCGATATAAAGCTTTATCTGTAATATTCTTGAAAGTTGAGCTATAAAAAGACCCAAGTATTTATTGCTTCAAGTAAGTGATAGTGAAAAGGTTATAAAGGATAACATAAAGAATATGTACAGCTAGGTTAAAAAACTTAATAAAATTTTTTTAATCTAGCTGTACATATCCTTGATGCATATATATATAGCATTGAAAGATTAATGTAGCTTCCTAAATGCAGTGGGAATAGTTATGCAGAAGAATATGGAACGTTATTATCCAAAGTAGCCTTTTGAAACACCAGTGACATTGATGAATAGGAGTGTATGTAAATTAAACTGGTTATTTAAAGTGTATTATTCTTATATAGTAGTATGGAGTAGTAGTTACATAGTAGTATGATATATACTCTGGCTGAAGTGAATGTTCATTAGAAGATTACAAAAATAAGTTGACAGATTGCTAGCTTTGTATGTGTATCATATAGAGATTCGCAGAACATAAGCGGATCTAATGGGAAATACTTTAGAGATTGCAGTTTATTAAAATAAAATTTTTTAAGTTAAAAATTTGGCTGCGAAATTGCATACAAATTTCTTAGACAATCATTATTGCTCCTGGTTGTTTAAAATTGTTGGATGTGTTTTGTTTCAGGCAGATGTGATGAATATTTCTGATTTTTTATTACAGAATCAAAAAAAAATTTCTTTCATTTTACTTTCCATAAAAAATTCCTTCTTCAATGACTTATTGAATCTTTTTCTTTTAGATGATAATCTATCCAGTGTCTCTATCCCCTCAACGTGTTGGGGGAAGATTTAGCTTTCTTTCTCTTTATTATTTAATACATTCGTCAGTGCATTTGGCTGCCACGCTGACGGGTCTGGGTTCGAATCCCGGTTAAGTCATGGTCGTAAAAATGTGCTGTCCTTTGTAAGGCCATGATGGTCCTCCCACTGGGTGCTCCTTCACAAGAAGCCATCACTTCCGGCTATGTTGTGGCCAATTATTATAATCATAAGTGTCCGCCATTAGAAAAAAAAATCTTGTACAGGCAATTTACTATATTTTATTTTACCTATATTCACTTTGGATGTAAATTCACTGACTAATATATTAGTACACATCCACTGCACCAAATAATTACGTGTAGTAGTAAATTTTAAACTGCAATAAATGTTATTTTGCATCATTTTCAAATGGTGAGTTAGGCAAAACATTTTCTGTGATGTTCCAAATTATGTCTTTTAGACAGCGAAGGAAAAGTTACATCAATCATGCTATCACTTGGAGAAAATCTTCTGAAATGTTTTAATTAGTTCTCTTCTTGCAAAAGGATGTATCGACTGCATGGTTTATCTAAATACTTAATACAGCCATGGCTTGTAGGTAGTTTGGAATTGGATCTTTGACAGTCACGCGGCAAGTGTGCCGTGATATTCAAAGTTGTGGAACCGTTGCTACTTCCCAAAAAATTATTTCGAAGATGAGGACTAGGTCACGGGTCTAAAACAAATTATCATATTATTGATGTCACTTTTCATTTGACAATGGAAATACGTCATTCGGAAAGAAAAATTTACTATCGCATCACTTGAAAATTATTCAAAATTTTCATTTCAGTCTCTTACGTGTAATTTATTACACTTGTAGCTTAAATTGTGAGTTTGTATCGAATTCCCGCAAGCTTCTCATTGGCTTGAGCAGTGGAGTTTTAATAATTTTGAAAAATTGTATTAAATGTTTCTGTGATATTTCTAAAAATCTCATGTGTATCAAGGAAAACTGATTTTTTAAGCATACCTGAATACAGCTGATGTGATGTTTCGTGAGTGTATCTGGTGTTTGCCTCAATGCATATCTGATATATCGCTTATACATTTCTACTTTAAAGTCTCAAGAAGATGTGGTGGTGTGTTGTGGTATATGATTTAAAATACTTTGCACTCATATAGATTTGATATTCTGTGTGGTACAAATTGTTTATCTTTGAACGCTACTTGAATTTATAACTGTCAAGTATAAATCATGCCATATTGTTGATTCATATTATATTTTCAATTGAATCCTGGATTTAGAAACATCGTTTTTATTTTATGAAATTTTTATCTATTTTTATTTAATTTTTATCTATTGTCTTCAATCAATCTAATATTTCTTATTTGAATACAACCTAAATAAATGTAAAATAATCATAACTTGCAAAATTGCTAATTCTTTTGTACAATATTATGTAATTTTTATCAATCGGTATAAACCTTTGGATATACTTTTGGCCAACCAATAATTTCACCAACTTGTATTTCTTCTTAGTGTTTTTTAATTTCCACCTATATTTATAAAGCCTAATATTTTTGCTTATTTGTGCAAAATTTTCTAAAATTATTTGCAGACATTTTATTTCATTCCTCAACACATGATCTCTAACCGAAAACAAGTTTTTTCTTTCACTTTTTTGGTAAAAAGTTGTATTTGTGTATTATAAAAAGATGTACTTATATGCAATTTACTTTTACTTCTCTCATAAAAATTATTTGTCTTACTGCGTTATAATTTATTACAATGCAACGTATGACACCAATTTTAAATCTAAGAAACATGTAGTAGTTGAAACATGTAAAAGAATTTCAGTTTTAATAATTTCTAGTTACAATCTTTGAAAACAGTAAAGAGGAGTTAATATTTATTGTTCACATTTCTGAAATACTTAGTTTATCGAAATACGGTATATCCTGATACACAATAAAACACAGATACTAAACATTGAACACGATACTCAACACTGGAATTAAAGCAATATAGCTAAGTGAGATATAAATGGTATACAGTGTAGAGATGACGCAGTAGTTACTACTCAGTTGCAGAGCAAGAAATTATCGAAATTACTTTTTCTTTACACAATTTAGCAGCATCAGAAGATTTAATGGTGAAAGTTTTGTGCTCACATTTAAGCCACGGTTTTTACAGGGTGGCCCAGTGGGTAATGTTTGAAACGAATCGAAATTTTAAAATACATAAGAGTGATGAATAGATTTTAATGATTGAATTTAAATAGTAAGCAATTAATGATAAAGAGGTTCGAAGTGACCACTTTCTTTAACAAGGACAGCAGTGAGGCGGTTCAGGAATCTATCCATAACGCGTGAGCAGACTTCGATGTCAATCGTGTAGACTGCAGTTCAGGAAATGTCCCAAACAAACAGACAAAAACTTCCTTTTGATAATTGTAGAGATTGTTACTATTTGAAAAAATTATTTTCTTTAATTGAATTGATTATTCAACAATCTTAGAAAATAATTCTTATCTTTGAACTGGAGATGAGCGTGTTTAGATGCATTTTCGCCAATATAACTGAATCCGAAATTTAAATAATCATTGTAATATTGTCTATCAACATTTTTTATTTTGCACTATGAGTGCCATAAACATATTTTCGTTTTAAAAATTAGTCCATTTTTCTGTTTCGAATAATTATTTAATTCTTTGGACGGTAATTGGAGCTATTTTAATTTCCAGAAGATCAATTTGTCGAAAAAGAACTTCTACCAACAATTACAAAACAATACATTTTATGACGACAACTGTCTAAAAAGTTGGACTTACTTGAAAAAGAAAAAATAACAGTGACTTTTTAGCAAGAAACACGTCCATACACTTAGGTTGTTGTCATTCAACTATTTGCACACAGACTTCACCCACACTCGAAAACAGATTTGATTTATGTTCTAATCGAAATCCGTTATAGGAATCGATATAAGCCAACATAAGTACTACTAAAGACGATGAAACCAAAAACAATGACTTTTGCCTTTTCGTCTTAAACGTTTCAATTCTTCAGGTATGCAAATTTTGTCGGAACACTTTCTCTGAGTTCACGGAGCAACAGTGTTCCGCGGAACACCGGTTAAGAACCACTGCACCTACGATCACGGCGATGCCGAAACAGAAAAGTACAATATTTTATTCAAACGGAAAGATCGCACAGAGGGCAGCACTGTTTCTGAATGTTCATTTGAATGCCAAGGTTCTGCGGTCAGAAAGCGATTTTGAATCGAACCTTTTTGACACGCCGTAAAAGAAATTGTGCTCTTTTAAAAATCCTGCAACCGAAATCCATTTTCAGCAGGAAACGAAAATTTGAGCAATATTAAACAACGGAAATTCGAATAATGTATTCACTAAAGTAAAATATGTTTTTCAAATGTATTACATTGTATTAAAACACTTAGAAGACATTTTGTATGATACTTGCAGACAGACCAACGCAACGAAGTTCAGTCACTAAATGAAGTACTCCAGTAAGCAAAATTTCATGGAAATACACACAGCTGTTTATACGTACGGGAACACGCACGCAAACAGACATCAAACTACTTATTTTGAATTGAAAGGATAAAAAAATTTAAAAGGCTTAAAAATATTCAATGTACAAATATTCCTTTTTTTTTCCCCCAGCTGCAGTCTAAGTTTATAGAGGTGGCAACGGCCTTGGCGCTTATTTTTTTGGCGCACTTCTAGCTGCGAATTATGACATGTTAAGGCAACCCATCTGTATCACCGTTATTAATGGCAACCTCGGCTAGCGAAAAGTAATTTTGAATATTCTAGACAATTCTTTCAAAATCCGTTAAACTGTCTTTTGGTTTCATTGGTTCATTTGAAATTATTTTTTCATTTGCGACTTTAGAAGTGCGCCAAAACAAAGGGCCAAGACCGTTGCCAACGCTATAAACGTAGACTGAAGCTGTATCCCTTTTTTTTTTAATTATGTAGAAACTAAAAAGATCATGACTGGTATAAAAAGTTAGGAGTCGAACATGAAACGTTGACTCGTGACTTAAAAGTAAGTTATTTGAAGTTTAAAATTATCGCATATCAGCTGTGGCTTCCACCATGGAAGTATAAAGTTTAATAAATGTATTGAGCTTTGGAATTGGATCTATTTCTTTTCACGATCCACAGCGGATGCTGCAGTGTAAACAAGGACAGGATATCGTAGAAAATGAGGCAAATAAGGTAAATTGTTTCTATTCGAAATGATTAGTCTTTGGACTTGTTTTATCAGCGGAACTCATAACTTTCCCTTTAGGCACAATGTTACATGTGAATTGGTTATTTATATGGCTATTAAATTAGTGTTTTATTATTTTATGCAAGGCAACGATCTTGCATCCTATCGCTACCTATATTATTTGACATTTTAGACCATGCGAAAAGAAAATGTACCTACTTTCTCACCAAATGAGTGTGCTGCGAACGATTACATGAAAAGGCAGGTTCGGTAAGATTATTTTTATATCTAATGAAGATACTCTGGTTTCCAATTTCGAGTAATTTAATACCTGGATGTGACTTTACTAACATTCCTTAAAAATTATTATTAAAAAATAGGTTGTAGTGCGTATTACTTACACTAGATGGCAGCACCACAATAAATTGAAAGCAAAATTTGGGGAAATCGTAGTCATTCGTGAAAATTTTAGATATTGCCGTTAAGATATGTACTTTTTTCTGAGCAAAAACAGGAACTTATTCGGAATATTTTTTTGTTACTTCGTTTGCTTTTTCCTGAATTTCCATTGCGATTGAATCTGTATAATGCTAAGTGAGCAATCAATGATTGATTCTTTCAATTGTTTTTAAATGTCCCTCATGTTGTTTTACTTGGATGATTAATAAAACTTCCGCCAATTAACTCTTTATTTATATGTTTTTTATAGTTTCATAATTTTGATTTAAGTATTTTCCGACAGTGATTTATATTCCGCTGTTGTTACGTCTCACGTTCCCTCTCTTGACTTCGGACTCTTAATTAAGACGGTGTCTTTTTTTTATATAAAAATTGGACAATTTCTTCCGCAGAAGTAAGATTTTTAAATAGTGTTGTTTTATGAACATGAAACAGTGTTTTTTATAACTTTACAATCAGTTTCCCTTGGGTAAAATCCAAAAACTTAAGACAATTCAGTATTTCATCAGTTCAAGCAATTCAGATATTGCTGCAAATCCAGATCTTATCTCTATCATACTAACTAAAAAGCAAAATATTGATCATAAAAGATTAATAATAAAGTATTGTGTTTGGTATAGTCCACGGTTATTATCAGTTAAAAACCATTTGAAATAAAAATATATATATATACCTCAACCCCCCTATGCATCGCATTAAAATTTTATGCTTTAACAGATGTCTTAAAATAAAAGAGAATTTAATTGTGACTTGAATCATTTGTTTCATTTCTCCTCATAATTTTTACTGTCCAAAAATCAAAACTTGACGATGAAATTTTAGGCACCTAAAATCATATTTTAATTTATTACAAACAGAAAGGGCGACGGGAACCAAATGTTATATTTTTACCACTATTTATTGCTCTCTGCAATGTCAATCATTTTTTGAATGTTTGTCTCATGTTTCCACACACACACATATAAGAATATCTCCATATAAATAAATTGCTTTTACTAACACAGATCGTTTGTGAAACATTAGCAAATATATTCATTTAACAACTTAAATTCCTTATACTTTTGGAACAAAGTCACCCATTTAAACATATTAATTCAACGCTGGGAAGCAGGCCATATTTACCTAGTTTAACTATTCACTTTATTTCAATCATTCTCATCCTTTGGTACCGGTTTCCCTAGTAAAGTCAAAGTTAAAATCTTGAAATTTGGAGAATTCCATATGTATTTACTGATAGAATTTACATGGTTTGTTTGAATTTATTATTATACAAAATACAATTTATTTTTTGTTTGCGACACTTTTCTCGAAGATACGATTTCTTATTTTTTACACAGTTTGGACTAAGAACATTAAATAGAAAAATTTTGCGTAGTAACTTTTAATTTTTTTTTTATGTGCGAAAAATTCGCTAATTTTCCTTTTTTTTTTGGGGGGGGGGGGGGGGAGATTATTTTTATTTTTTTAAAAACTATTGTTTGACTTTAATTTATTGTGACAATTTTAACTTTAGGTGTTTTTTTCCTCCAGTTAAAAATTTGGTGAAGTGGTTCGATAGACAAAGCAATTCAAAGAGGTTAACAGGTTGAAATCCATCAAAACTATTTTCTGTTCCCGACAATTAAAAAAAAATTGAAAATTTGAGTTACAGGAAGGGCAACATTATGTACTCCGGTTTTTGATGCGTCTGGCAGTTTAGTTAATCTAAAGCAGGGATTCCCAACCGATGGTACGCGGCAACGTTGCAGGTGGTACACAAGAATGATACGAACGACCGAAATATTCAACGAAGTTTGTTCGATTTTTTAGTACGTACAACCACGTTATGCTATTTCTTATGTCATTTGTTACTAGTTACTTATGTAAGAGTGGTTTTTCTGAACTTTTGTAAAAAATATATATATATATATATAGAAACAGAGTAAGTGTTGAAGAGGACTTAAGAGTAAAGTTAAGCTCCATTGTTCCTGATATTAATAGTTTAATAAAAGACGTTTCGCACTAAAAATTGTTTTTGATTATGTTAATCTTTGTTTGCTTAGTTTATACTAATTATTAAAAATTATTTGTATATAGACCTGTGAGTAAAAAATAAAACTGTAATTTCCAATAATCGTTTTATTTTTTCCTTTATTAAAACATTATTAATACGAAATACAAGTGCATTAATCATAAAATATGAAGCTTTCTTAGTATTTTAATTAAAATAAAACAAGCCATTGGGCGCTTTTCTGACATTAGATATCTGTTTCTAAAAAAATATAGGACTAGTGGCACGCCAAAATCTTCTAAAAATTTCAAGCGGTACGCAGTTACTAAAAGGTTTGGAACCCCTGATCTAAAGGGTGCTTGTGTTTCGAAAACAAACTATTTTATTTTCAGCACCGTATTTTGAATGATTTCTATGTGAAAATATTTCAATAACTTTTTTGCGTGAATGTTATGCAAAAAGGGTTGTCAAGGGGAACACAGGAAGAAAGACTAGACTTAGGGGTATATGACGAAAGGTCCAAAACCGTACTAGCTTCGAAAAAGGGTTTGAAAACTCGCGAAATATAAGCAGACGGGAAATTTTTGTAGACTGAGTATCTCTACTATTATAAAAGAAAGTGTTTGTTTGTTTGTCTGTTTGGGGTCGCAAAATCCTGACATTTCTATGGCACTTACAGCAGTGAGATTTGGCATACAGGTAGTCCGAATTATTTGCAATTTTTGGGATGCGGCGAATTTTAAAATTCAATCTAGAAGATTTTTAAATGAATTTAATAGTTTTATTCTCGATTGGTTTTTTAAACGTAGATGACTTTTTCTTCTCGTGCGACCTTGCAGTCAGGGTTTGGAATCATGCCAAGTTTTTTTCATCCGCAGAACGCGGAGAAAATTATTTTTTTCATTTCCACGTTGAGTTTGCGCGAATGATTTCCAAACCAGACGATGAATCTTTTAACTGAAGTCAAAAATCTTTTTTTTTCTATCTCCTAGACCGTTTAAGATAAAGTAAAAATTTCAACGGATTTGAAATCTGCGGAAAATTTCAGTATAGATTGATACCTAAAAATATCAATTTCTTTAAATAAATAAATTTTTTAATTGAACATATCTTCAACGGATTTGAAATTGCGGCAAATTTTACACCACCTAAATACCTTACACCCAGGGCAACGCCGAGATAGCCATGCAGTGGCTAGTTGTTATCAAGCAGTAGTCACGCGACGACTAGTTGTCACGTGACTGATCTGTGAAAATTTGACTTCGTTGGCGATTTGCCATTTTACCGTCTCGTTTGGTGATATAAAATTTTATGCCGTAGTAGATGTGTGAGTGTGCATTCCTACAGAGTTGCGACAAAAATGATTAAATCGTCAGTCTAGTACTATGTCACGCGAGCCAATCAGATGAAGAATCAATGGATGGGCGTCTTATTCCTCTCCGTGACCCAATCATATGGTGCATGTTTGTTTCCACCCAGTCGACGAAAGTTTACCTAGAGTCACTCTACTACTAGTTTTGGCTACATACTGAGCAAATGAAAAGGTTACTACTGTGTGTTCACTCAATTTTTTTTATCTCCTCGGAACCAGCGCATTATATCATTCAACCAAAGTGAGTCAACCATTCCCGAGATATTACGATACTCTCCGGAACACAGAATTCCAACCACAACTATTACGAAACCTCAAAATCGTTCCAAAGTCACGACCTCAAACCGCATTCGGAAATGAACTTTATGAAGCAGTTTAATCCACCGACATCTGGCGAAGATCATGTTCTGTTTCGAAATATCGATCACAGCTTCCGTAAAACGGAAGTGTTTATGAACATCGGACTGATTTATTAGCGCATCGTCATTCCGGAGAGTGGAATTAATGAGCTGAATACTGCATCTTAATGGGCCAGGCTTGTCCCAGGCATTAAAACTTAAACCAGACCAAAGCTGTAATTCACGCCCCATGCCGAATTGTAATGGAATATTCGCTTCGCAATGCGTATAGGGTGAGTGCGTAGGAACACACGCAAGAGTTCTCAACTGTCAAACGAAGATCTTTCGCATTCGATTCTGCATGCGAGAAGGGGAAGTTTCAATGATTTAGGTTTACGTTCGATTGCGCAAAATCGTTAAATTTAGGTTCTGCTTGATCAACAATCGTTGAAACGTTTCGAGTGGGTTGCTTTGTTTGCTCGTAAAAAAAAGGATGAATTATTTGTCATACGATTTCTACACCTCTGGAAAAATATAGTGGTTGTCAGAACACTTAGGTTCTGATTTGGAATAAAGGGAAATTTTCAGTTTGTGACCTTCCTTGAATAAGACGGTCATTTAAAAGAATTTGGGAATTCAAATACCTTATAGAGGGGGCTAAATACCTTTTTTTTCTAATATTTTTTGTTTGTCTGGTTCAGTCGCTCTATTGTTCTGCATCAAAAGAGAGCAACGGCTTCAAATGAAACCGGATATGTATTGAATAGCCTCGGATGAGGTCCTGGTCTTAGCGATTCTTGGATAAAGAATCGCTCCAAGTTCTGACAGAAGCATTACATGGATGAATGTCTAGGTTCTGATTTAAGAACAAAAGTGATTTATTTATTATTTATTTTTTTTTTACCTTTCTTCTAGAACGACATTTATTTCGCAGAATCTGGGAATTCAAATGCTTTTGGATTAAAAAACTTGTTCAGATATTTTTTTCTAGCTTGGGATCCGTCGCTCTATTGTCTTTTCCATACCATGAGTATTAATTAAATGGAAACCTACTGCTTCAAATGGAATCCAAAGTTTTTCGAATAGCTTCGGATGGTCCCGGTTTTAGCTATTCTTGGATAAAGAATCGCTCCAAGTTCTGACAGAAACCTTACATGTATGAATGTCTTAAACCCAAAACTAGCAACAGAACACTCAGGTTCTGATTAAAGAATAAAAGTGAAATTATTATTATTTTTTACCTTTCTTCTAGAACAAGACATTCATTTTGCAGAATCTGAGAATTCAAATGCTTTTGGATTAAAAAACTTGTTCTGATACTTTTTTCTAGCTTGGGATCCGTCTCTCTATTGTCTTTTCTTTTCCGTGAGTATTAATTAAATGGAAATCTACTACTTCAAATGGAATTTAAAGTTTTTCGAATAGCTTCGGATGGTCCCGGTTTTAGCTATTCTTGGATAAAGAATCGCTCCAAGTTCTGACAGAAACATTACATGGATGAATGTCTAGGTTCTGATTTAAGAATAAAAGTGAAATGTTTATTTATTTTTTTTTTACCTTTCTTCTAGAACAAGACATTCATTTAGCAGAATCTGGAGATTCAAATGCTTTTGGATTAAAAAACTTGTTCTGATACTTTTTTCTACTTTTGGATCCGTTGCTCTATTGTCTTTTCTTTTCCATGAGTATTAATTAAATGGAAACTTACTGCTTCAAATGGAATCCAGTCTTTCGAATAGCTTCGGATGGTCCCGGTTTTAGCTATTCTTGGATAAAGAATCGCTCCAAGTTCTGACAGAAACCTTACATGTATGAATGTCTTAAACCCGAAGATAGCAGAAGAACATTCAGGTTCTGATTAAAGAATAAAAGTGAAATTATTATTATTTTTTACCTATCTTCTAGAACAAGACATTCATTTTGCAGAATCTGAGAATTCAAATGCTTTTGGATTAAAAAACTTGTTCTGATACTTTTTTCTAGCTTGGGATCCGTCTCTCTATTGTCTTTTCTTTTCCGTGAGTATTAATTAAATGGAAACCTACTGCTTGAAATAGAATTTAAAGTTTTTCGAATAGCTTCGGATGGTCCCGGTTTTAGCTATTCTTGGATAAAGAATCGCTCCAAGTTCTGACAGAAACATTACATGGATGAATGTCTTAAACCCAAAACTAGAAGTAAAACATTCAGGCTCTGATTAAAGAATAAAAGTGAAATGTTTTTTTTTTTTTTTTTTTTACCTTTCTTCTAGAACAAGACATTCATTTCGCAGAATCTGGAGATTCAAATGCTTTTGGATTAAAAAACTTGTTCTGATACTTTTTTCTACTTTTGGATCCGTTGCTCTATTGTCTTTTCTTTTCCATGAGTATTAATTAAATGGAAACTTACTGCTTCAAATGGAATCCAGTCTTTCGCAATAGCTTCGGATGGTCCCGGTTTTAGCTATTCTTGGATAAAGAATCGCTCCAAGTTCTGACAGAAACCTTACATGTATGAATGTCTTAAACCCGAAGATAGCAGAAGAACATTCAGGTTCTAATTTAAGAATAAAAGTGAAATTTTTATTTTTTTTACCTCTCTTCTAGAACAAGACATTCATTTTGCAGAATCTGAGAATTCAAATGCTTTTGGATTAAAAAACTTGTTCTGATACTTTTTTCTAGCTTGGGATCCGTCTCTCTATTGTCTTTTCTTTTCCGTGAGTATTAATTAAATGGAAACCTACTGCTTCAAATGGAATTTAAAGTTTTTCGAATGGCTTCGGATGGTCCCGGTTTTAGCTATTCTTGGATAAAGAATCGCTCCAAGTTCTGACAGAAACATTACATGGATGAATGTCTTAAACCCAAAACTAGAAGCAAAACATTCAGGCTCTGATTAAAGAATAAAAGTGAAATATTATTTTTTTTTAACTTTCTTCTTGAACAAGACATTTATTTTGCAGAATTTGGGAATTCAAATGCTTTTGGATCAAAAAGCTTGTTCTGATACTTTTTTGTAGTTTTGGATCCGTTGCTCTATTGTCTTTTCTATACCATGAGTATTAACCTTTTAAACGCCACAATTCATTTTTAAAGTTTTTTAGTTTAATTTTTCGCTTAAATGGCTTTTTATACAGCTAGTATAACTGTTCTAGACTTTTTTGGCGAAAAAAAAATCTTAAGTATGATTTTGAGGATGTTCCCTTTTGGGAACATTGGAGGTTTGGGATCAAGTAAATAGGGACATTTTTCCGAAGGGTAATTGTTTTGCAATAGACTCAAAAGGAGGACTAAGTTTGGTTGCTATTTCATACTTTAATATATTTCTCTTCGGAAGGATACATTTTTCTCTTATTGTCAGTGCCACGGGGGAAGCAAGTTTTATGTATCTGGTTTTTGCATACAAGGCTCTGCTTTCTAACATTCTTCTTGCACAATGCCTTGGATGCAAGCGACGAGATAGTGTTCGTCCGTCTTTCTACAGTGAATTGGTAGATGAGATCGTGGTCCTGGTCTTTCTGAGACGACTCTTGATCCTAGTGGAGCCTCTGCTTTGGCACCATCCTATTTCCCTGAGTAAATTTTCATCTTATATAGATACCCATTAGATGAGCATATCATCCAAATTTTGTATCCAAATCTGATGGGGTTTCCGCGAATAAGCATCTTACAAGAATGATGTCCGTAATACGGCACCATTGATCAGTCAATGCTGAGTTTATCATGTGAAACACTCCAAACGGAATCAAGTTTCTACACATATTCGTATATTGGCGCCATCTTTTTTAGTTTATAACGGGGTTGAACATCCTTATTGTTGTCAACAAGATTAAAGTACTTTTTGAGCTGACGAAAGCGTGCTCAAGCCATTATCTTAGGAAAGATTGTAACACATGTCTCCAGAATTACTCTAATATAAGTCCTCTGTAGGCACCGTGTGGTAACCGCTCAAAAGAAGTAGACCTAGGAACTGAAGAATATCTTCACAGCTACCTGTTATTATCTGCCCCTTCGAAGTGTATACAACGCTGTCATCTCAACTAGATGTTGCACATAAATCATAGGGAGTATTTTGTGGAATAACTCTAGAGGAACTATTGTCTCAAGCTCATGAAATTTTTCAGACAGCTTTTCGAGGTTTTTTCCTGAAATATCATTATCCAATGTCGCATCCCTTTTCCATCTGGGATTGGGTTCTTGTCTTCCCTTCTTTGCACTTGGAGCAGAACATGAGGGTTGCTTCTAATTTGATCTTCGCCCGGATCGGGAATTCGGTCATCTGAAATAGTCGAATCACCATCTTCATTGTTAATCATCAGGTCAATCTGGCCACAAACATCTTGAGAACAAATCTCATTCAAAGCTTCATCGTTGATGTGTTCTTCATCACTCAAATCAGCGACTTCATCAGATGGCGAGCGTAAGCGAGCAGGGGGCGGAACCCCCTAGTTAAGTAAAAAAATGATTAAAACTACATCGTTTAACGTATACTATATAGTAGTACTCTCTGAGATAGGCCACAAAAAAAATCTTTGATCAGAATGAAACCCACTGGTTGAAACTGTAAAGACTACAAGTCACACCTTCGTCGAGTCTTAAAAAAGGAATGTTGTTGGAATGTGATCTTTACAAAGGTCATTCAAAACGAACACCTCTTTTTTTCTACCTGTAAATTACGTGATACATTTCAACCAACCATTTCACCAAAGGGGAATGTGGTTACTATTCTTGTAAGGTGATTAGAGTGAAAGAAATCATCCCAATCGTAAACATTTATAATTGTAACAATGCGATTACCTTACAATAGAGTTCACGGTTTGCAGAGAAAACGGGTGTTAGGCATATGCAGATACAAAAGTGCCAGCTGGAAGTATGAAAGAATCAACCACCGCATTTATTAAGTTACCCATAGCAGAAGAATTGTGATAATTAAAAAAAAGGAGAGTATTGACTCAAATTTTTTGCGAGTTAAAAAAAATCCCCTCAAACACTATACCCCAAACGCCATTGTTCCCATTTGGGAACATCAAAATTGTTGCAAGAATTACTTCCTACAAATGACACATGAAAATATTTTGTTAATTTGTAAGATAATATATGTCCCTTGATTACCAAATCACGTCAATAATTTTTTTAATTACATTTAAAAACAACAGATATTAAAATGTGCATGGCACTTTGAAGTTCACAAATTCAGTAGATTTGACCTAAATTATGTAAAAAAGCTTAATTTATTTTTTGAAAAACGGTGGCACCTAAAATAAATTCATATTATTATGTGGCATTTCGGAAAGTATGAATATTCTAAACAAAGAATAAAGTTACTAAAAAAATTCACAAAAAAATGTTCCCATTTGGGAACATTGGCAGGTAAAAGGTTAATTAAATGGAAACCTACTGCTTCAAATGGAATCCACCAAAGTTTTTCGAATAGCTTCGGATGGTCCCGGTTTTAGATATTCTTGGATAAAGAATCGCTCTAAGTTCTGACAGAAACATGCATGCATACCCGAAGCTGCCGAGATAGCTATTCGATTTATGCACATACATGCATCTATGCCGTCCTGTATACAATCACATTTGTATACAGGATGTCTGTTAGTATCTTTCAACAATTGAACTAAAAAAACGTTAGAGCGTCCCGTATAAGGTAAATCACGTTTACTGTAGCAAGAGAGTAGGGAGGGAACGAAATGGGTAAAGTTTTGCTAAGTGTAAAAGTGCAGTTTTTCTTACCCCTACGCGTTTTTAAACGTTTTTCTCTTTTAATTGTATTTTGAATAATAAAGCTGTACAAGTGGACGATAAAGACAGAAAATCCAATTCGAATATTGAGTTCCTGGATTACATTAATTTCTAAATAAAAAAACCTGGTGCTGAGACCACGAGTTCAAATAGTCCGGGAGGCAGCGACACTTTTGGGACAGTCATATTACACCGACTGATTTTAGTAACAACAGTTAGCTAATTTATAGGTAATTCCATATAATCGTAAGGCCCAAATAAACAAACAAACGCTTTTTTTATAATAGTAGATATGTGAAAAATCAAATTCAGCTGGCACGACCTCGGTGGGTGCAAGCGGGGGGAGGGACGTTAAAAACATGTAATATATATATATATATATATATATATATATATATATATATATATATATATATATATAATTTCAAGAACACAAGAATTTCTAAAAAAATGTAACAAAAGTCTTAAAAAATAATAAAAAATGAAGAAATGTTGGTGGATCAGGGCGTCATCAGGGAGGAGCCTGACCCAAACAACATAAAATGGTGTTTTCTACATATGAGCAGCATTAGGCTGAAAAAATTGCTCATACACTCCCCCAAACACCACCAAAAATCAAGTAAAACAAAAACAGAACAAAATACCAAAACATAGCAGGAATAGAACGAAATGAAACCCGAAGCCGCAGCTGGGATATCATCAACAACAAGCCTAAAAATTGCCACCAAATGCCATCAATTACACAGTCTAACTTATATGCTAACATCATACCTCCGATGCAACAAGTCCAAAAATAATAATAATAATATGAAAATCCCCAGCCCCTTATCAAAAATATATTCATAAAAAGTAAAAAAATAAAAATAAAATTGAAAAGTAATTCCCATGGCTCTGGGTAAATTACGAAAAATAATTATTCATGTGTTGTGTAGGTGTTGATATTAATAAATCTTTCAAAAATATTTTTAAAGAATGAAAACGGGTATTTGTTATTGAGAAGTGTGTTTTTTAGATATTTACATTGTAATAAAAAGTTAGCATCAGAATTACAAATTTTTTTGAAACGTACCAATTGACCAGCTATCGTGTTGTAGTATATTCTTTTAGAGATATTGGAGTCCCAAAATATTAATTTATTGACTGTAAATTTAAAATCGCTTCGTTTATCATATACATTAATGTCAACTTTGCCGGATGAAACAGAAATTTTTATGTCTAGAAAATCAGTATTATTGTTATCCAGATTGGTTTTAATTAAAGAAAGTTCGTCTGGATAGATGGATTTCCAAATATTAGCAAAGTTGCTATTATTAAAAACAATTAAATCATCAATAAATCTAAAAGCAGTATTTATCTGAAGGCAAAAGTTTTTTTCAAAATAATGAAGAAATAAATTAGCAAGAATGGAAGAAAAATTGGAACCTTGGGGAATACCCTTAACTTGAATGTAAATATGCTCACCATTAAATATAAAATTATTGAAAATACAATAATTAACCAAAAATTCCCATTCCTCAAAATCCAGATCAATTAAGTTATTAAAATCATGATAGTAATAGTTCAAAACATCTCTCAATTTGTCCAGGGGTATGCTGGTAAAAAGGTCTTTAAAATCATAGGTATGAATATCATTAATAATATTTTTATCCAAAAAATTCAAAACCTTGTTATTATCACATATAATCCATGTAAAGCCTTCATCAAAAATGGCAGCAAGAATTATTCTTGCTGCCATTTTTGATGAAGGCTTTACATGGATTATATGTGATAATAACAAGGTTTTGAATTTTTTGGATAAAAATATTATTAATGATATTCAGACCTATGATTTTAAAGACCTTTTTACCAGCATACCCCTGGACAAATTGAGAGATGTTTTGAACTATTACTATCATGATTTTAATAACTTAATTGATCTGGATTTTGAGGAATGGGAATTTTTGGTTAATTATTGTATTTTCAATAATTTTATATTTAATGGTGAGCATATTTACATTCAAGTTAAGGGTATTCCCCAAGGTTCCAATTTTTCTTCCATTCTTGCTAATTTATTTCTTCATTATTTTGAAAAAAACTTTTGCCTTCAGATAAATACTGCTTTTAGATTTATTGATGATTTAATTGTTTTTAATAATAGCAACTTTGCTAATATTTGGAAATCCATCTATCCAGACGAACTTTCTTTAATTAAAACCAATCTGGATAACAATAATACTGATTTTCTAGACATAAAAATTTCTGTTTCATCCGGCAAAGTTGACATTAATGTATATGATAAACGAAGCGATTTTAAATTTACAGTCAATAAATTAATATTTTGGGACTCCAATATCTCTAAAAGAATATACTACAACACGATAGCTGGTCAATTGGTACGTTTCAAAAAAATTTGTAATTCTGATGCTAACTTTTTATTACAATGTAAATATCTAAAAAACACACTTCTCAATAACAAATACCCGTTTTCATTCTTTAAAAATATTTTTGAAAGATTTATTAATATCAACACCTACACAACACATGAATAATTATTTTTCGTAATTTACCCAGAGCCATGGGAATTACTTTTCAATTTTATTTTTATTTTTTTACTTTTTATGAATATATTTTTGATAAGGGGCTGGGGATTTTCATATTATTATTATTATTTTTGGACTTGTTGCATCGGAGGTATGATGTTAGCATATAAGTTAGACTGTGTAATTGATGGCATTTGGTGGCAATTTTTAGGCTTGTTGTTGATGATATCCCAGCTGCGGCTTCGGGTTTCATTTCGTTCTATTCCTGCTATGTTTTGGTATTTTGTTCTGTTTTTGTTTTACTTGATTTTTGGTGGTGTTTGGGGGAGTGTATGAGCAATTTTTTCAGCCTAATGCTGCTCATATGTAGAAAACACCATTTTATGTTGTTTGGGTCAGGCTCCTCCCTGATGACGCCCTGATCCACCAACATTTCTTCATTTTTTATTATTTTTTAAGACTTTTGTTACATTTTTTTAGAAATTCTTGTGTTCTTGAAATTATATTGCTTACCATGCTATGTCTGCAGCTTCAGCGCGCTTGCATGGGTAGTTTCGAGTTTCGATTTCTGGTTAATGCACCCCGGCTGTTTGGTTATTTTTTGTTATTTTGTGTGTGTTATGTTATTTTGTATATTGTATGTTGTTATTATATATATATATATATATATATATATATATATATATATATATATATATTTTTTTTTTTTTTTTTTTTATATATATTTTACACCGGCTGAAAATTCAGCACGAGATAATTATTTAGAAATTAATCAAGAAAATAATATTCAGCTGGCTCGGCAGTGGTGAAAATCCTTCAGCTGCACGAATCAAGATACCGCTCACCAACTTCTTATCAGGCTAATACAAACTCCTAGCTTGTCTCCATGCCCCCTCTACGAAATTTTGGCACAGCTGTCCCTCTAATTTGAGCATCTGCCCTTAGCGTCCCAGTACGCTGTTGCAAAGCGAAATGATCGGACTGTCTCTCATCTAAAATGTCGTCAGTCAAACCGTAATGTGCTTTCTTTTACAGAAGAAAGTTGAAAATCATCACGGATAACGGTTTAGCTTTTAAAGATGTGATACTACTAACACGAGTGAACGATATCACTCCAAGTGTAAACAGCTATTTAAAGCGTTACCGCCTAAATATCGAACATCCTCTGCTGCTTCTTCTGCATAAGTAAATTCATCATATTAAACTAGAGAAAATTAAATACTTTATTTTAGTTAAAATTTATTTACTTTCGCGCGCGGATGAGTTGCTTTCCTAGAATATGCACGTTACTTTGCCATCAACCCACGCCGAAAGATTAAGCCGCGTTTACATCTGAATTTCAAACACGCCCCCTCCCTAAAAACAATAAAGACATTCCGCGAAACGGCTCTAATTTTATCGTCAAGATCTCGTGTTGGTCTGGCGATCTGGCGTGTTTGCAACATCAATCTACTGGGCAAAAATGAACGAAATTTTCTACATTTACTTTGCAAATATATTTTTTTAATTTTTCTTCAGCAATTGTGTATATATATATATTTTTCTATAATTTTTCGAACTTTATACACTATGTGTTTCATGTAGTTTTTTAATAAAATATATATTTTAATTTTTTTCTAATTGTTTTAATCAAAAATCACGAAGATAATTGTATAAACTTTCAGTAGTTAGTTAATGCAAAAATGACGTGATGTGTTATAAAATATTTTCAAATATATCAATTTTGCCCAATGTCAAAATTTTGATATTTTTAAATTTTAATTAAAAAAATATTTAAGTTTTGAAAATATAAAATAGTTATTGCAATTGCAAAATGCAATGTATATGTGTAAAAAAAATTTCAGAACAAAAACTTTAAAATTGAAGATTTTAGAATTTTGATTCCCGGACCGGACCTCCTTAACTAAAACTTTAAAAAAAAAACTACATTTTATCAGATGGACCTGATGCAGACATGCCACAGGAAATTGATATTGATGAATATTCTGAAGAAAGTACACTAGAAGACGATGATTTTGATGTTTCCATTTATGAGAATATTTAAGTTTTCTACCAAAAAATGATTAATGTTATTTATATATGTTATACTAAACCACACATATTTTCCCCTTTTGAGATATAACGAAATAAAAACAAAATCGTTATTTTGAATGTTTTCCCAATTAAATCAATTTTACACCACACAAAACTCGAGTATGTTATAGGATGAAAAGTAAGGTTTAAAAAAATACCATTCAGCTGGATCGGTAGTGGTGGAAAAAAGCTTCAGGCCCAAATATAATTTAGCGCGCAACCACTTCATAGCTTCAGCTGAAGGTTTTTCCACCACTACCGAGCCAGCTGAATAATGTTTTCTTTATTAACACCTAAATGACTATCTCGTGTCAAATTTTCAGCCGGTGTAAAATATTTTGAAAAAAAAAAACTTTTTTTACATGTTCCGAACGCTCCCCCGCCCACACCTACCCGAACTGGACCAGCTGAATTACTTTTCGTAAATCATTTATTTCATATAACATAAATCATCTATCCAAGACCAATTACTGGTAAGAAAATCAGCCGGTGTAAAATAATCACCTTCCAACTGTCGCTGCCTCCCGGACTAAAATGAGTGTGTGCATGGTTCTGCCATTCTGTTATTTCGCTGCATGATGGCTAATTAACACCCTTGGTGGTTGTTTCAACGAGGTATAGCGTCATTAGCTAAACTAACCAGATCGGAAGTCATTGGAAAAACCTCACCAGATCTTGAAAACGTCATCATCAAAAAGTTAATAGTCGCACCTTGACAAGATATCTCGTCATCCGTAAAATTTGTCCGGTCTTGAAGGTCTTGATGGACGAGATAATACGTCGAAACCACCACTCGATGGGAGGCCAGACTACTGCTAAAAGTGGAATCCGAACCTGGCTATCAAAACATCTTTCATGAGCTTTGATCAGAATCTATAGAAACATACGAGCCGACATCAAAACATATAACTGTGGAACCGAGTTTTGCTTTTTGTAATTCCCGAGTTGAAGAATCGCTCATGTGTATAGTCACATCACGAGAGGAAACTGGACACTTCTCTCTTTAAGGAGAGTTCATTTCACTGCAGATAAAGAGGAAGGTCACTTGAAGAGTAGGTGCCTACTCCATTGGGTCATCGAAATTTCGGAATACCGAATGTATTCTGATTGGTTATATCATGGCACCAGCTGCTGTTCTTTCGCCACGCGCTTTACAACGACTTGAGTAGAACAGGTGATATTCTTCCAGATGATTTCTGATTGGTTTTTGACTTTTACCGTTGGGTTATTTTTGGATTGCGGAGACAACGTAGAGACGACGGTAAGACAGAGCGAGAAGCAGCGGGTGAGGCTGGCTCACCGCGCTGGACACGGAGAATATATACCTTTATGTATTGGTGTAGTGATGTTAATGTGATGATGTAAATGCAGATGATGTCTGATTGGTTTTTGACTTCAACCGTTGGGTTATTTTTGGACTGCGGAGACAACGTAGAGACGACGGTTAGACAGAGCGAGAAGCAGCGGGGGAGGCTGGCTCACCGTGCTGGACAGGGAGAATACATACCTTTATGTATTGGTGTAGTGATGTTAATATGGTGTTGTAAATGCTGTACATATTCTTAATTTTCTTGGAATAACATGAACTTCTTATATCTTAGCTGTTGGTTGTCTTCTCCTTGTGTACAATTCGTACTGTTTTCACGCTACCGTTTTTAACGACGAGATCACACCCTCCAGCCTTTTATCTACCTTTGTTCTAGAACCATTTAGGTCAACAGTCATTCTTATTCTAGACTAAATGAGTGCTAAAAAAGAGCGCCTAAGATTGAATAGAGCTTCCTATCCCTCTCAAATGCAGTTGACACTCATCTAAAACAAGATAATAGAATCTGGGCAGTACCACGTGAATAAAGGAGGAGCTAAGCTCTTCACGATTGACCCCGGTTGGGTCTTTTTTCGATGTGTACGCACTGTTGTTCTGACAGATACATTGTGTATTGGTTGGATCACTCTTCACACCACATAGTCAGTGGACTAACAATGCGATCGATCTTTGCTTTTTGTATACACTTTCACGTACACATAAAGCGCTTTGCATCACATTCGAACAAAAAAGAACAATAAAAATCGAACAGGTAGCATGAGGTGGGGAAAAGTGCATCCACTGAATATATGGGTGTTTGTGATTAACCTTTTGACTACGGTATAGACATAACAAGCGCGATTCTTATAACTTTCAAGGTACAACTGCTGAATACTGCTGTCAGTAGGTTACCGGTCGTTGTCTAAAGATTAAAATAAGGACTGCCACCTGCTGGAAATACTAGATGGGGTCAATCCTATAGATCAGAGGTGACCAACTTGTGGCGCATTGGATGTTTACAAGTGGCGCATTGCATCCTTGCACCTACTTATTATTTTAAAGTCGGCGCCATAACTGAATCCATCTTCATATTTTCAACACCAGAGTGCTCTTATTTCAATTCCTTTACTCATCAGTTCGTCGAAATTTTGTGTGAGTTTACAATTGATATTCTGTGTAATATGACGTACGTACTTGTGATCTGTTTGTTCTTTTTCAACTTTTAGTTTTGTACCTTTTTGTGTTTTTTTTTATTTTTTACATTCCTGTTATTCATCACAGTGCAAAAGAAAATGAGCAAAAGAAGCGCAGAGAGTGATGGAAGGCGTGAATGAACAGTGGGGAAAGGAGTTGTTATTTATAGCAAGTCCATCATGAGAACCGCTTTGCATTGTTTGTGAAAGTAATCTTTCACATAATAGAAGACATGATCAAAATAGACATTATAAAACACAGCATCAGACTAGTGCAGAAGGAAAAACTGAAGCTTGTTCATGAGTCGGAGCTATGTAAAGAATGTGACTAAGAAAAAGGAAGAAACCAGAAGACAAAATATATTTGCTTAACTAAGTTGTGAAGACGCTTCCATATATTTTCACGCCATCTTGCTAATAAAGGTATTGAAAGGAAAGCAGACGAAATTGCGATATCAAGGCTTGGAATAATAAGGTGTTTCAGACAGTTACGAGACGTATCGAGGAATTCCTATGGCTTCTTATTCTCATACTTATTACTAGCCACTGCGTGATTAGCCCGGCTGCGTATTTAGAATCACTGGTGTTCACAGCACAAAACGGAAATACGTCATATACATAGATGCGCAGACGCGCCCGCTCAAGCAAACATTGTAATTGGCATACGACGACACGCGCTGTCGAATCATTTCACCTTGAACTTGCATCATGTACTTTTTTATATTTTATTCTAACTATTAAAATCTTTTCTTGGTGAAAAACACAATCTACTTAAAGGGGTCCGGGACACAAAAATCGTCAAATTTTCGAAATTTTTTTTTATTACTTTAAGAAATTCTCTGTGTTTTTCTGCTTAAATTGACGTCTAAATCATGTTTCTGTCTTAATTAGTACTAGAGATATAATAATTTTTTTGGTGGGTTGTTTTGAAAATCTAACACTCTTGACAGGTGTTGTCATGGCAACAACATGTCTTTAAAACTTGAAATGCGTTTTTCTTCATGATACACTTTTTCAAGATTTCCTGTATTCACATTGCTATAAGTCGAAAACCGATAAAGTTTAAGGATTGAAATTTGGAATATATCTTTTTCATACATTATACTTTAATTTTGATTCAGCAAATTTAAAACAAATATTTACTTTTAAAAATATGACTTTTTTTTTAAAAAAGTACCTTAAAATTTTCAAAAATTTTCATTCAAATATTTTTTATTTTTTATTAAATTAATATTTTTTAAATTGCTGAATCAAAATTGAAGTTTATAAATTTGTGAATAATTTACTGCAAGAATTTTGAAAATTGATCAAGAATATTTTGAGTTTTAGCAATTTAAAATGACCCCTCTTTTTTTCAAAATTTTTTAATTTAAAAATTTTAAAAAACTTTTGGAAACATTTTGTTTTGTGATTTCGTTTATTAGTTAGAAGGGTAATCAGTACAAAAAAATTCAAAATTTTTAATTAATTAATAAAAAAATGTTTACAATGTGTCCGGACCCCCTTAACAATTGCAATATGTCCATGTACATATGATAAAGGAATTACCATTTTTTAGAGGTTATGTGTGTACTTCCGATATGCCGTGTCAACATTAAGGCAGGTGATTTTGACATGCTTTCATGTAACTTTCATTTAATTCTTTGTAATAAACTCCTTCCAAATTATGCAAAAGAAAGAACACAATAAAAGGAAGTTATTAAAGCCAAAATATTTTGGAAAGAACGAAAAATAAAATTTCAGGGTCTCAAAATTGTGTTCATCTTCGTCCTTATATTTGCACTGAGTAATTGTTTTATGTACTTTTTATTTGATTCTAACTTTTAAAATGTTTTCTGGGTGAAAAGTGAAAGCTTTTATGATTTCCAACCTGTCAATGCAAAGGGAATCGAGAAATTATCCCTTTTTAGTGGTTGCGTTTGATTCTAATGTGCTCTGTTACCATTGTCAAGGCAGGTGATTTTGACATGTTTCCATGAAACTTTCATTTAATTCTATGTAATAATTTCTTTCCAACATATAGAAAACAAAGAACACAGTAAATTTTTCATGCAAAAAATTGTGTAAAAACAATAAAGAAAATTCTGGGCGTGAAAGTATCTGCATCTTTGTAGAAGCATTTCACCGTGAACTTGTTTCATGCACTTTTAAAATAATTCAAAGTATTAAATGTTTTTCCTGCTCAAAAACACAAACTATTTGACAATTGCAACGTATAAAGATTAAAGGAATGAGGAAAGTAGTCTTTTTTAGAGGTTTTGTGTGTATCTTAAATTGGATGTGTTAACATTATGAAGACACCTGCTTTTGACATGTTTCCATGAAATTTTATACTAATTGTATGTAATAAACTATTTACAAAATATACAAAAGAAAGAACACAATAAAACCAACTTATTAATACAAAAATATTTTGGAAAAAGCAATTAATAAAAATTCTAGGTTTGAATGTGTTCAGCTTTGTCGATGCATTTCACCGTGAACTTGTTTCATGTACTTTTTACATAATTCCAACTTTCTAACCGTTTTCTTTGTGAAAAACAGAAAGTATTTATCATTTGCAACCTGTCCAAGCAAACGAAATCAAGAAATTGGCACTTTTTGAATGTTTTGTGTATTTCTAACATGCTGGGTTAACATTATGAAGACAGCTCATTCTGACATGTTTCCATGAACCTTTGTGTTAATTCTAATTAATAAACTACTTCAAATACAAATATTGACGACCAGCTACAGGCTCAAGCCCAACAAGGCTGGTTCTTTTTTTATGAATTTCCCAATTCCCACTGACTATCCAATTGTATCTTAAATTCGTACACTCCCCTTGAATTAACTATATTTTCTGGCAACGCGTTCCATTTGTCTATTACCCTATTAAAGTAGTAGTTTTTCCTTAAATCCCGATTAAAATGTGTCTTATTCAATTTATACCCATGGCGCCTTGTTCTGTTATCCCTATTGAACTTTAAGCCCTTTGTGTCCCCTTGTTTTACCAACTTGAAAAGCTGAATCAAATCCCCCCTCCTTCTTCTTCTTTCCAGTGTAATAAAACAAAGTACACAGTAAAAGAGACTTATTGATACAAAAATATTATGGATAAAAACATTTATAAAAATTTGGTGTATGAATGTGTCTGTTCAACTTTGTCGAAGCTGTTCACTGTGAAGTTTTTTCATGTAACTTTTGGGGTTATTTTATACACACACACAATTAAACTTATTTCTTCGTACATAATTCAAAGTAAACACAGATACGAATTTTATAAGTGCAAAATGAAACATGTGAAAGAAGCTTTTTTTTTAAATTGGCTCTGAAAGTACTTTGTTGACCCAGCTCACCGCGAACATTTTGACACTCATATGTTAGTGAAATTCAAGTGTTAATGTTTTTTCTTTGTAAAAAAAGTGAAACCATTAATAAATACGAACTTTTTTATCCCAAAAGTAAAAAGAAGTTTGCATTTTTAAAGCAGTTCTGTGTGAAAATGTGTATGCAGCTTTGTCAAAAGTTTTCACCATGGATTTTTCTTACTCCTCTTTTAGTAAATTTGAACTATTAATGGGTTTCCTAGTTGAAAAAGTGAAAACAATAAATAATACTAACTTTTTATTGCCAAAAGTAAAAAGAAATAAGCGATTTTAAACATTTTGGCTCTGAAGGTACTTTGTCGACAGAGCTCGCTGTGAACTTTTTCAAACTCATTTAAGCTAATTCCAACTTTTTTTTTTTTTTTTTTGAAAAAGAGAAACGAATAACTTTTTAAACTTTTTAATGCCTAAGTAAACAAGAAGTAAGCTTTTTGAAAAAAAGCTGTGTGTGAAAATGTGTCGAGTGTGTAATCCAACTTCTCTCTTCAAGTTTCAGATACACGTGTTGGTTTATATGGAGCTATGCTACACACACAGTTATTCATTATGGCTTCATTTAATACATTTTTCATTTGCACAAAGAAATGTAAACCCACAAATTATTAATTTTTAGATTAAGCGACCATTACACAGCTCTCAGTACGAGCGAGGGTCATGTGTCGGCATGCGGTGTTTGCGCGGACGCGTCTGCGCAGCTACATATATGACGTATTTACGTTTTATGCTGTGAGCGCCAGGGATTCTAAATACGAAGCCCTGCGTTGTCCGTGCCCGTGGTGAAAGATTTTAATCTGGTGTAAAATTTTTCTCAGATTTCAAATCCGTTGAAATTTTCAATCTATCTTTAGCGATTCCGATTTTACGAAAAAGAATTAACAATCCCAGTCAAAATGTTTTTTATTTTTTGCTCTCATTCCCTGAAATGGAATCTGTTTCTTTTTTTTTTTTTAACGCGAAGGACAGGAGATGCAATCTGTTTCACGTGACGTCTCTTGCAAAAATATAAAATATATATATTTAATTTAAAAATTATTTATTTAAAGAAAATCATAATTTTAGGTATCGATCTGAAGTGAAATTTTCCGCAGATTTCAAATCCGTTGAAATTTTTACTCTATCTTTAACGGTCTAGGAGATATAAAAAAAGATCTAAGTGACTCGAGTTAAAGATTATTAGTTTTTATCGTCTTGTTGGAAAATCTATCGTCAGCGCAAAATCAAAACGGAAACGAAAACAATAACTTTCTCCACGATGAAAAAAACTTGGCATGCTTCCAATGGCTGGCGGCAAGGTCACAAGGGTAGAAAAAGTCCAGATTCGAGTGTTTCTTCTTTCGCGGAAGAAAGGCGTTAAAAAACCCGATGGAGAATAAAACTATTAAATTCATTTTAAAACATTCTAGATTGAATTTTTAAATTCGCCGTGACCCAAAAATTGCAAAAAATTTGGACTACCTGCGTGCCAAATCTCATTGCTGTAAGTGCCATAGAATCCTCTGGATTTTGCTGCAAGAAACAGACAAACAAACACTTCCTCAAACACTTCCTATCAAGAACCAAATTGAAATTTAAAAAAAAACTCGACGAGCTGCAAAAATTTACGTTGAGAGGTATTCTTAAAAAAAAACTCACGACTAAAGACTGAAAATTTGAATGTGTTTTGCTCACTCGCGGAAGAAATTTCACTTCTTCAACTTTAACACTTAATAAAACCTAAACTAATAGCAG
Source organism: Metellina segmentata (assembly GCA_947359465.1). NCBI lineage: Eukaryota > Metazoa > Arthropoda > Arachnida > Araneae > Tetragnathidae > Metellina > Metellina segmentata. The sequence continues at coordinate 76,304,033 of OX375877.1, read as the reverse complement.
CATCGAAAAAAAATCATAATAATTATCCAGGGAATACGATGAAGAACAAAGCATGTTAATTTCATTTTTTTCCGATGAGTACTTTCTCGGGAAACCGTCTAAGAATCGAGCTTAACAACACATTTTTCAATCCTGCGGCGGCGGCGGTAACTTCTTTTTAATATAGAGAGATACCTTATCAGTTGAGTTGTATTTGGCCAGACTTTCTAGAAAAAGTCTGTTTATTTGAAAAAAAATGAAAGAAATTTAAAAACTGATCAGGAACATAGTTTAATATGGACTTTGAAGAGATTAGAATTCGAACTTTCCCATTTCACATTAAAGTTAAACCGGTATAGTAGTTAAGGTGTGAGCCTCTAGATCGGAAGGTTCGTGGTTCGAATCCGGGTCCGGGCATGGATGTTTGTAAGCGTATGGTGTAGAGGCGGCTGGTGCACCTTAAATCTGACTTGGCCGAAAGTCCTCACGTTGGGTTGGCGTGGAAGTTTAGAGAGTGGGGTGCCAGCTCAGGTGTTGCTTCGTCATCTGACCATGGTTCAAAATTACGAGGTGTTGTCCACGGATCTTTTTCCTTAAGGGACTGATCCCGGACAGTCGTCAATAGCCCGTTGTGTTGCTCTAGTACGACGTTAACTAAAATTACCATTACCCATTAAAGTTAATCATAAGACATTGATTAAAGATATCAATTGCAATTCGTGGCAAAAATCCAAGACTTTCTTTTGCCTGCCTAGCTTTGCAACCTTTCTACATCTTGTAATTCGTGTAATAGATTTAAAAAAAAAAAGGAATTCACTGTTGAATGTTGCAAAATACTTGTCCCTTTTTTGCCAATATGTCGGGCATCCCGTTTCGGATTTTCATGGTGACAATATGAAATCTAAAAAGTTTACCGAAACAGCAATAATTGGTTCAGTATGTTGCAATGCGTTGCAAATCCAATCCACGACGACACCAAAACAAAGCTGTCCTCTCGATGCAGCTCCTTCCATGGACAAAGGGTCATCCTTGCCCTTGTACCCGCATACCTGGATATAATGTTGCGATGCATCTTCTCCCAAAACGACTTTGTGCAACGCAGCAGCTCTCCCACTCAACTCATCTTATCGCACTCCTTCGAGAAGAACAGCTGATTGGGTCAAGGCGATGAACGGTCGCAAGGAATGTTACAGATAGGGTTGGGGTGGACCAAGGACGGTCGTTGGTTTTACAGCAGGTCGCCCAGCAATCTGCTCGCATTTCGGTTTGCAAAGAGGGTAGGGTTATGTTGTCATTAATCTCAAACCGGTATGAGGTGGCTTTATAAGGTTTTGTGGAACTGTGTATATATGACCCCCTTGACATTAGTGCTTTTTTTTTTGTGAAAGATTATTAATCATGGGGTCGAGTAAGCGATGATTGTTTCGAAGAAAACGATCGGTGTGGAATGCCAGGAATTTCACTAACCTTTGGAGAGACGACAGCGAACCAGATTTTGTGCAACAACGATATCATGAGATCAAGGTTCCCACGTCTTTATCCAAAAAAATTCAAAAACTTTTAAGGACTTTTCAAAACCAAAAAATAATAATTTTCAAGGACCTAATATTTTTTAAACGACCTAAAGCAAGACATATGCAAAAGTTGTCAAGTAAAAAAAAAAATGAAAAAAAAAAAATATATATATATATATATATATATATATATATATATATATATATATATATATATTATGATTTGAATTAACGGATTATGATTTGAATTTTCTTTTCTCACAGAACCTGTGATTTTTGTTTTTTGCAAAGTGGGCTTCTCGTCTCAATAACAGCTACATATCGATTTCGGTCGTGCTAGAATATATCGTACGATAAATTATTTTGGTGGCACGAAGAAGAGTATGGGAGCGTGCACACATGGTTCCATGTACGCGATACAATCTCCATTTCGCTGTCGTCTGCCACTACAACAGACGGCTGTCGTGGTTTATTTTGTTTGAGAAACAAAACAAATCAAAAGTTTTGACTGGTGTAATGGCTTCTTTATTCCTAGTCTAAGTTTCTATCTTTGCGATCATTGTTAAAGATAGAGTGAAAATTTCAACGGATTTGAAATCTGTAGACCATTTTACACGTGAAGGATATCTTAAATGTGATTTACGTCAAAAAAAGTTTTTCTTTCAATTGTAACTTTTATATTTTTGCAATAAGAATTTGACTTCATTTCTTTTTCGCATGCCAGGTTTCCAATGACGTCCTGACTGCTAAAGCTACGGTTTTCTATAAAAGCGGAGCTGTTATCTAGCGGTCGTGATGTCATGAATGGCGGGCATAACAAGGCGGCTGTCTCAACAGAGACCAGAGGTGCCAACTTAGACGGTGTGACGTACTCGCCTAACCCTGGGTAGCGGTCATATAACAAAATATGCAGGGAACAGCACTATTGATTCTGCTCGGAATAAGGTGAGATTTATTCAGGGTTTCTGGATTAATATAGAAAACTATTTACATCTTTTCACAGGAGATGGCCTCCTATACAAATCAAACAAGAGTCCACGGTGAACATAAACATACAGGAGATGGCATCCTGCAGTGGAATCACGACAGTTCAAGTTGAATGGAACGGAGATCTTTGAATTCTCGCAGCAGTCAAGAATGAACGAGCTCCAGACGGCGGGGTCTTTCAGGAACGATTTCCTAGAGGTGTGTTTCCACAATTCGATTCGATCCGAAGATCTAGCAGGCACTTGCGTCCTGGGAATCCGTTTTAGGACTCTAGGTCCGAGGCGACTCTTTCTGTTCCACAAATGGAAGCGTCGTCTAATTCCAAGCGTGAACGTCCGTCTGCTGAAAAACTCTTCTCGTTCTCGGCTCGAAATTTTGGGGGTCTTGACGTCATGTCGAGTTAGTACTCCCTGATTGGCTATGACGGCAGGCGAGCGCTAATTCCGGAGAACCCTACTTGCCAGCTCGCTTCCGACAACAAGTCTGTGTAACGCCCTTTTCAGTCTGAAGTCGTTCTCAGGCCTCGCGACACCTGTTTCGTCAAAGGCGTGCCGATATGAATAGTCTATTGAAATATAGTGTCAAAAGTCCAGACATCTTGTCTGGACCCGGGTGCCTTGTCGCAAGGAATTTGCGGCGGTACTTGAGGGTTTTTTTCGAGGAGTGTTAGAAACGTGGGAATCATTATTTGATTCCTCACAACGGACAGAATACTGTGGAGAATGGACGATCTTAGACGTAGCATAATCAGTATATCACGTGGTGTCAAAGCGCGAATCACCGGTTTCATTCAGAACGACGCACTTGCTGTGGAGGAAACTAGTCTGGACGCAAGACGAAATTGCACAATTATGTACTAGTTAAAAAAAATCAAGTACTTTTAAGGACTTTTCACCAAGTTCCGTAATTTTCAAGGATTTTCAAAGGCCCCTAGTTCAGAAAAAAAATTCAAGGAATTTTCAAGGACGGTCGGAACCCTGGAGATTGGTTGGTTGGGTTGAATTTTATGAACACATTTGACTAAGCTACGCCAAACAATCGATACCATGGGACGTCTGCTACTCAGATTCGCTTCTTAATAATTCGATTTAGTGTGTCATTTTTCAGTCACATTTTATTGGCAAAACTCGACATGCCATTTACGTCTTTTGTAGGCTAACCTAAAGCCTATCGTCGCCCATTTCCAATCGAAATGCATCTTTAATTCGAGGTCATAGGAATGTACTATTTGTCCATTTTATACATTGTTAAAATACACTTTATTTGAATAAATATTTATTTTTCGCTGCAAGTCCAACATTTTGTCGTTCTTGACCTTTTAACCCACTTACCATGTCGTCGAATTACAGGTGAAACACTTTACAGAAATCGAGGGGGGGGATCTACGCCCTGTGTTGATCTCATTTCTCAACAAATCTAACCTTAAAGCAAAGAAACAATGACTTAGTGAACTTCACCAGTCTACAGAAAACATTTTTAGGGGACAATTGTTAAAATCGTTTTACTGTTCACTCTTGCTTCTCAAAACCCCCTATTTCTCCAGGGTCCTGTACTACTCCCCCAAGGCTTCTTCGACGCCCACAGAGAGACCGTTGCCCGCACTTTGGGAAACTGAAAAAATCCAAAATAAAATACAAAAATATTTTACGTGGATTCAAATTACAGTAGAACTCCAGCCGAACTCCGACTATCCGAATCGCTGATTATCCGAATCGCTATGAGAATTTCAGAAGAAAAAAATTAAGACGGAAACGTATTGCGATTCGCAAAATAATGAATCTGTCAACGCCAGGGGTGGTCAACCTTTAACACACCATGGGTCAATTTTTTCACATACGAGTTCAGATGCGCCATACAACACAGATACGTTCTCTACTTTCTTACGTTCATGGGTGGGGTTGGAAAATATGGATAGGGGTAGGATCTGCTTCGCTTAGGGGAGGAATAACTCAGACACGCCAACTAAATTAACTAATGAACGACAGTTCAAAAGATGCACGTTTATTGGAGCACCAATCTTCAATAGTGAGAGATGATCTCTTGAACGTGAGGGCGATCGTTGTCGTGGACCCCACTGATGGTGCTACAGCTGCCGGAGAGTTTCGTTTGGTGAAGGCTGTATTAATTAAACTGAGACCACTCTTGTGTTGAAAATATGGATATGGATTAAGTTATGGCACCTAGTTCAAAAGAATAAGTAAGCGCAAGGATGCAATGCGCCACTTGTAATCATCCAATGCGCCACTTTTGGTGCATGCGCCACAGTTTGGCCACCCCTGGTCTACGCGCTCTATTGTTTTTCTCTCCGCTATGTTCACCAAGCAATGACTTTCATTTACAGTACGGTACGTACATACTGTAGAAATGTACAACACTTGTAAGTGCGCTTAACATGTAAAAGTGTTGCCTTTGCATTTAATTAATTAAAAGCTCTTTTTCTTTAAAAATAGTTTTTTTTCTCCCTTTTTCAACATACATACATACAGTAATTAATTAAAATATATGCTAGACCCTTTTTTCGGAAAAAAAATCCAACTATCCGAATGGGGGTCCGGTCCCAATTGATTCGGATACTTGGAGTTCTACTGTACTTTAAAAATTTGATATGAAAATTGAAGGGAGAAAGAAATCCTTTGTATTTAAGGATGTCGCAAGTGCTTCATCAGGATACACATCATGAAAAGGGAAACAACTTCCAGACCAAAATGACAGAATCTAACGCTAGATTAGATTAGGATTTCGATCAGACTAGCACTGCTGTAGCTATCACATTCATTTGAACGATAAGCAATCACAAAAGGTTGAAAAATCTGATAAATCTCTTACTTTTGCAATTGCGGGACAGATATTTAGTGACCGATAAATCTAAAAACCAGGGCTGGTGTGAAAGATTTTCTCTAGTTTGACTGACGTTTCATTTGTCACATCATACGTTATCTTGAAGGAATACTGAAACGAACATGGTTTTTGCTTTCAGCTGTATCGTTTCCAGATTGACACATACAGATTTTTGCTGAGATAAATGAACGATATATATATATTTTTTTTGAATCGATGTAATATTCCAGTCGTCTTTTTAGGAATGGTCTGAAAAAGTGAACGCAGATGATCTTTGAGAACAAAAAGTGTCTGTCTGCCAAAGACCTGCTCCAGACATAAAGTCTGTCCCTATCTGTTGCAGTAGATACGGACCTTATCCTATTTTCCATTTACAGTCTGGAAATATATTTGAAAAGACTTGCGTGTCGCCCAAACCTTTTTCAGTAAATTACCTCTTTCTACAACTAACTAAACAAAATGGACTTTTTTTAATCGAGAAAAATAGACAGTCATTCTCGAGATTCACCCCTATCCAAAATGAACGAGTCATGTATCTTTAACTACCACCACTTCCCAGACATGGTGTTGGGAATCATGATAAACAAACAGCATGAGCACGCGCAGTTTCAAACGAAAAAGAAACAAGTCAACTTTCCGCTTTCGACTAATTCCACCAGGAATCGAGGACCAATTCCAATCGGCGTACACGGGGGCTTGTGTAAGATAAATCAGTCGTGGCCTAAAATGTCCTCACATTGGCAAAGTGTGGAATGGAGCGCCAGCTCAGGTGTTGCTTCGTCATCTGACCGTGGTTCAAAATTACGAGGTGATGTCCCTGGATCTTTCCCTTAAGGGACTGATCCATGACCGTCGTCTATAGCCCGTTGTGTTGCTCTAGTACGACGTTAACTAAAATTACCATAACCATTACCATCCAATCGGCCCGCTTCGACTAATCGTTTAGAGGGAACAGTTGAAGAGCCAATTCGATGTGCCAGTCAATTCCAACTATCTAAAGACCTGTGACAGTAGACAATGCTTCTATTTCTACCACGGCTTGATTCTTCGTTGCCACTCAGTCATCTCTTCGCACGGTGGCTCGCACTGCGCTGCTTAAAACAACCCAGGACACTCAAACGTTTGCAATCATCCACTGCACAACAACACATCCTCAAGTACATCCGTGACCTTACAGTACGCAACTGTTTTCAGTTGACTTGTGGTGGAATCTATAGAATTAAGACTAAATTCTAGTGAAGGAGTACCATTGCTACAAAAATTAGCTTCCCATAGAGTAGCATACGTATATAGCAATGAAACCTACGATTCACCTTGATCAATTTTCTGGTTGATTGACTTTACATTGTCTTTACGAGTTCTGCTAAAGCAAGATTGCAAGTTATACACCGTGATTGTTCCGGCAGAATGTCTACTTCGCAGTTGTGTTTTCCAAAAATGTCAAGACAATGAATTCAATGAAGACAAGGGATTTGTGTTGTTTTGACAATGAAAATTCGGTTCTTCTAAGCACCCTTTAACACTTTCACAAGCAGACATTTGGTGTTCCACTGAAAGGGGTTAGAATAGTTTATTTTGCCCTCTTTCGTCGAAATTTAAGCAAAAGTAGGTGGTAGCTTACGTCGCACAGTAATTTAAGCAAACATATGCAAACTTTTCATCAAAGGAGACAAAAAGAAATACCACTTAGTTGTAGGAAGTTTGCATCGATATAATTTAAGAGGCTCGGAATTCTCTGCGTTGAGGTTTCGATTCACTTTGATATCACAACTTCTAACCGCAACTTACTGAGGTTTTTTTTACCTTCTAACCTGAAACCTCCAGGTGGCAAGCACGAGCAAAACTCGAAAAGTTCAGTTCGAATACTACCTGGGAAAACACATTCACGACAAACGGCAACACGAAATAATCGGACATCAAGCCTTTTGTAATTTTTCTAGTCTGCCACCAGCCGCACAGAAATCCTTCCGAACTGCACTTTGGCATGATAATTGGCGGATTAAAGGTGGGGGGGGGGGAAATTTAGGTTGTTTTTCTTTAATTAATTTTGCACTATTATAAGTCGCCTAAGTCCACCAAGAGGAATATTTATCTCCTTCGAACAAAAAATTGGGGTTTCAGGGAATTCATCCCAAAATGCCCTTTTCATTGAAAATACTAAAACAAGGACTCGGGAAATGCCCCTAAAATTACGAAAATACCTGGAGATTCTATATTTTATATATGAAGACATCAAATGGTCCATACAAAAGGTTATAAATCATCTTGGGTTTTTTTATGAAACACATTTCGGTGCACTGAAATGAAATTTCATTTCTGTCCCTGAAACATATACTAGACTAGCCACTGCGTGGCTATCCCGGCGTTGCCCGTATCCTTTGCAAACCAACATCACGGGCAACACCGTGATGTAAGATATTAATCTGGTGTAAAATTTTCCGCAGATTTCAAGTCCGTTGAAGATACATTCAATTTAAATGTTATTTATTTAAAGAAAATCGTATTTTTAGGTAACAGTCTAAACTGAAATTTACCGCAGATTTCAAATCCGTTGAAATTTTTACTCCATCTTTAATGGTCTAGAAGATTGAAAAAAGAACTGTGACTGTAGTTAGAGGATTTATCGTCTGCGCAAAAATTAAAGCGGAAACGAAAAAAATAATTTTCTGCGCGTTCTCCGGGGGCGATGAAAAAAACATGCATTATTCCAAGGCTGACTGCAAGGTCACGTGGGTTATAAAAGTCCAGATTCGGGTGTGTCTTCTTCCGGAAAAAACGCGTTTGAAGAACCAGGTAGAGAATAAAACTATTAAATTTATTTAAAAATCTTCTATATTAAATTTTAAAATTTCTCCGCGACCCCTAAATTGCAAAAATTTTGGACTACCTGTGTGCCAAATCTCATTGCTGTAAGCGCCATAGAATCGTCAGGATTTTGCGCCCGTGAAAAAAAACAGACAAACACTTCCCTTTATAATATTAGAGATTACAAAAAATCCCTACTCCTTATTATTACTAGTCTCTCTCCAATCCAATAGTTAATACAAATACAAATATTGACGACCAGCTACAGGCTCAAGTCCAACAAGGCTGGTCCTTTGTTTATGAATTACCCAATTCCCAATGACTATCCAATTGTATCTTAAATTCGTACATTCCCTTTGAATTAACTATATTTTCTGGCAACGCGTTCCATTTGTCTATTACCCTATTAAAGTAGTAGTTTTTCCTTAAATCCCGATTAAAATATGTCTTATTCAATTTATACCCATGGCCCCTTGTTCTGTTATCCCTATTGAAATTTAAGCCCTCTGTGTCCCTCTGTTTTCTTGTTTTACCAACTTGAAAGGCTGAATCAAATCACCTCTCCTTCTTCTTTCCAGTGTATACATGTTTAGCTTACTTAAACGTTCATTATAGTCTAGATTTGCTATTCCCTTTATTATTTTTGTAGCTCTGTGCTGAACCCTTTAAATTATTTTATATCCTTTCTCCAATGCAATTATTCAATTTAGAAATCTTATTCATACTATTCAGAAAATTACATGATATAGTCCTTTTAGAAACTGATAAAAAATTATGCAGCATTGAATTGGGTGTTTATTGCCAAGAAAGAATGTTATGATTTGATTGATTATCCTTTTGATTTTAAGAAGAATATAGAAATCCTTTTATAAAAATAAACAGCAATAAACTGATAAAAATGCCAGCGGTTTGCAAAATAGGTATTATTGACTATCTAAATGCTCTATTCCAAATTCTCTTCCAGAGTTCATCCGAAAAGAAATAAAAAAAACTGAGCTTTCAAAAACCTCAAACATTTTTAATGACGAAAGGAAATGACTTATTTCAAAGCTTAATAATGAACTTTTTTGAAAGAAAACTAAAAATGTTCTAAAACTAAATCTTAAATAAACCATTTCCTAAGATTCACACAGCCGATTCTTGTAGAATAGTTTTTCACACCTCCCCAATCGTTTACAGATATTAATCTTTTTGAGTACCGAATTCCAAAAATCTTTGAAATAATTCTTTAAATAAAAATTAAATAGCGAAACATTTTTGCGATAATTGCGCCAAATAAGAAAGCATCCATCAAAAGAAAAGAAACCTATTCTGTATATAAAAGTTCCCTCTCTTGAAGCAAAGAAAGATTACGGCCAGTTTGAGTCCTTTTTTTCCAAGGCTATTTTTTTATATATTATGGCACGCATAGATCGCAATAGATTGCCCCGTCGGAGAGCAAGTGGATATTTTTACGAGTGCTACTTTTCCCAGTTTTAAAAACAAAACCTTTTCGCATACCTATAAATATCAAACCCTGGATGTTTGACTTGACCTGGGACAGCTATCATTGCTCTTGGTTTCTGAATTTAGGTGAAATCAAAGATGTAGGAACACTGCAGAAAAATCACGCAGGGTTATAGTAAGAAAATGTGACATTTGAAAAATGTCAAAGGACTTTTTTTCGCCAATCATTAAGGCTCAAGAAAAAAATTAATTTTCAAAATTAAAAACCAGGTCTTTCAAAGGCTCATGGCAACCCTGCCTATGCTGTTGTTCCATGCTTGGCTGTTCGTATTTGACGTAACCAATTTGGCAACATTTTAAAATAAAATTTGGCATTTTCAGAACATTCTTCTTTGACTGATAAAAAAAAAAAAGAAGAGAAAAATATTTTTGTCGGAACATTTTTGAAAAGCAGAAACTTTTAAAGAAACCTTGTCGATTTTTTGTTGCATGGTAGGTAGGAAGTTTAATTAACGTTGCACTGGAGCAATACAACGAGCTATTGGCGACGGTCCGGAATTAATCCCGAACGAAAGACCCGAGGAGAACACCTCGAAATTTTGAATCACGTTCAAATGACGAGGTCAACACCTGAGCTGACACCTGTCTTCAAACTTCCTCACCACTTTAACATAAGGACTTTTGAGACCACGAAATTTAACGTGCACTAGTCTATGTGTACACGACGGTATCGGGTTTGACATAACTTCGATTTCCCTCAACCCTTCGGATCCTAATCAGTTACTCTTCCAATTGTGCTACCGCGTCCCATTGTCGTTGCATAGACCACTTAAGAAGAAATATAAGCCTCTTTGGCGGGATGTAAATGCAATAGTCTTCCTGTTATTAATATAAGACACATTTTGTGTCAAGTTAAATATAGGTAGCGGTAATGTTTCTACGGTAAATATATGTTTCCCGTATATTTTCTGAACGCGACGTTGGTTTGCTTGTTTTTCGATTACGATTTCAGCTCTTCTCTATTATACTAGTGTTTGTTTGTCTGTTTTTTCGCCGCAAAATCCTGACGATCCTATGGCACTTCAGCAATGAGATTTAGCACACGGGTAGTCCAAATTTTTTGCAATTTTTGGGTCGCGGCGATTTTTAAAATTCAATCTAGAAGATTTTCAAATGAATTTAATAGTGTTATTCTAAATCGGGTTTTTCAACGCGTTTCTTCCTGAAGAAAACACACCCGAATCTGGACTTTTTCTACCCACGAGACCTTGCAATCAGCATTTGGAACCATGCCAAGTTTTTTTAATGGGAAAAAATTACTTTTACACTTGGAGAATTTTTTTTTTTATTATTCGTTTTCCGCGATGATTTTGCGTGGAGAAATGAATTTCCAGCAAGACGATCAATCTTTTAACTGGACTCACTTAATTCTTTTTCCCCCATCTCCTAGACCGTTAAAGATAGAGTAAAAATTTCAACGGATTTGAAATCTGCGGAAAATTTCACTTTAGATCGATACCTAAAAATATGATTATCTTTAAATAAATAATTCTTGAATTGAATATATCTTTTATATTTTCGCAAAAGATTGTGACGTCACGTGAAACACATTGCATCTCCTGCCCTTCGCGTTAAAAAAAAAAGAAACAGATTACATTTCCTGTCCTATTCCAATTCAGAGAACGAGAGCAAAAAATAAAAAACATTTTGACAGGGATTGTTAATTCTTTTTCGTAAAATCGGAATTGCTAAAGATAGATTGAAAATTTCAACGGATTTGAAATCTGGGGAAAATTTTACACCAGTTTACTAACTTCCATCACGGCGTTGCCCGTGGTGTTGGTTTGCGAAGGGCACGGGCAACACCGGGCTAACCTCGCCCAGTGGCTAATAAAAATCCCAAAAAATCAATTCCGAAGCAATATATGATAGTTGATTGATCAACACCAAGTAGATTAAACGCCAAACTAACTCTAATTAGTATCAAGCGAGACTTCTGAACAGACATAAATTCTTCGAAGACCATCCTGGATGTGTTTGTATTTACTCTGAAAATCTCGTGTGCTAATTTTCTAATCAACAGCATTGGTGTTGTTATACTACGACACCTCCGCTAACGACAAAACTTGCTTTACCTAACCTAAATTCGTCGCAGACCATTTGGCTTGTTTGTATTTACACTGAAAATCCCTGTCGTGCAAGTTTTCCAAATCACCGCATTAGTTTCGTATTCCACGACAACACTTGCTCTACCTGACGTAAAATTTTCGCAGAGGCATTCTGGTCTGTTTATATTTACACTGAAAATCCCTGTCATGCAAGTTATCCAATTAACAGCATTAGTATCGTATTCCACGACAATACTTGTTTACCTAAACTAAAACGTTCGTAGACCATCTGGCTTGTTTATATTTACACTGAAAATCCCTGTCATGCAAGTTATTCAATTGTCGGCATAAGTTTCGTATTACACGACAACGCAGGCTCTACCTGACGTAAAATCTTCGCAGAAAGAGACTATCTAGCTAGTTTATATTCACACTGAAAATCCCTGTCACGCAAGTTTTCCAAATCACCGCATTAGTTTCGTATTCCACGACAACGCTTGCTCTACCTAACCTAAAATTTTCGCAGGTCTTCTGGTCTGTTTATATTTACACTGAAAATCCCTGTCATGCAAGTTATCCAATTAACAGCATTAGTATCGTATTCCACGACAATACTTGTTTACCTAAACTAAAACGTTCGTAGACCATCTGGCTTGTTTATATTTACACTGAAAATCCCTGTCATGCAAGTTATTCAATTGTCGGCATAAGTTTCGTATTACACGACAACGCAGGCTCTACCTGACGTAAAATCTTCGCAGAAAGAGACTATCTAGCTAGTTTATATTCACACTGAAAATCCCTGTCACGCAAGTTTTCCAAATCACCGCATTAGTTTCGTATTCCACGACAACGCTTGCTCTACCTAACCTAAAATTTTCGCAGGTCTTCTGGTCTGTTTATATTTACACTGAAAATCCCTGTCATGCAAGTTATCCAATTAACAGCATTAGTATCGTATTCCACGACAATACTTGTTTACCTAAACTAAAACGTTCGTAGACCATCTGGCTTGTTTATATTTACACTGAAAATCCCTGTCATGCAAGTTATTCAATTGTCGGCATAAGTTTCGTATTACACGACAACGCAGGCTCTACCTGACGTAAAATCTTCGCAGAAAGAGACTATCTAGCTAGTTTATATTCACACTGAAAATCCCTGTCACGCAAGTTTTCCAAATCACCGCATTAGTTTCGTATTCCACGACAACGCTTGCTCTACCTAACCTAAAATTTTCGCAGGTCTTCTGGTCTGTTTATATTTACACTGAAAATCCCTGTCATGCAAGTTATCCAATTAACAGCATTAGTATCGTATTCCACGACAATACTTGTTTACCTAAACTAAAACGTTCGTAGACCATCTGGCTTGTTTAAGTTTACACTGAAAATCCCTGTCATGCAAGTTATTCAATTGTCGGCATAAGTTTCGTATTACACGACAACGCAGGCTCTACCTGACGTAAAATCTTCGCAGAAAGAGACTATCTAGCTAGTTTATATTCACACTGAAAATCCCTGTCACGCAAGTTTTCCAAATCACCGCATTAGTTTCGTATTCCACGACAACGCTTGCTCTACCTAACCTAAAATTTTCGCAGGTCTTCTGGTCTGTTTATATTTACACTGAAAATCCCTGTCATGCAAGTTATCCAATTAACAGCATTAGTATCGTATTCCACGACAATACTTGTTTACCTAAACTAAAACGTTCGTAGACCATCTGGCTTGTTTATATTTACACTGAAAATCCCTGTCATGCAAGTTATTCAATTGTCGGCATAAGTTTCGTATTACACGACAACGCAGGCTCTACCTGACGTAAAATCTTCGCAGAAAGAGACTATCTAGCTAGTTTATATTCACACTGAAAATCCCTGTCACGCAAGTTTTCCAAATCACCGCATTAGTTTCGTATTCCACGACAACGCTTGCTCTACCTAACCTAAAATTTTCGCAGGTCTTCTGGTCTGTTTATATTTACACTGAAAATCCCTGTCATGCAAGTTATCCAATTAACAGCATTAGTATCGTATTCCACGACAATACTTGTTTACCTAAACTAAAACGTTCGTAGACCATCTGGCTTGTTTATATTTACACTGAAAATCCCTGTCATGCAAGTTATTCAATTGTCGGCATAAGTTTCGTATTACACGACAACGCAGGCTCTACCTGACGTAAAATCTTCGCAGAAAGAGACTATCTAGCTAGTTTATATTCACACTGAAAATCCCTGTCACGCAAGTTTTCCAAATCACCGCATTAGTTTCGTATTCCACGACAACGCTTGCTCTACCTAACCTAAAATTTTCGCAGGTCTTCTGGTCTGTTTATATTTACACTGAAAATCCCTGTCATGCAAGTTATCCAATTAACAGCATTAGTATCGTATTCCACGACAATACTTGTTTACCTAAACTAAAACGTTCGTAGACCATCTGGCTTGTTTATATTTACACTGAAAATCCCTGTCATGCAAGTTATTCAATTGTCGGCATAAGTTTCGTATTACACGACAACGCAGGCTCTACCTGACGTAAAATCTTCGCAGAAAGAGACTATCTAGCTAGTTTATATTCACACTGAAAATCCCTGTCACGCAAGTTTTCCAAATCACCGCATTAGTTTCGTATTCCACGACAACGCTTGCTCTACCTAACCTAAAATTTTCGCAGGTCTTCTGGTCTGTTTATATTTACACTGAAAATCCCTGTCATGCAAGTTATCCAATTAACAGCATTAGTATCGTATTCCACGACAATACTTGTTTACCTAAACTAAAACGTTCGTAGAAAATCTGGCTTGTTTATATTTACACTGAAAATCCCTGTCATTCAAGTTATTCAATTGTCGGCATAAGTTTCGTATTACACGACAACGCAGGCTCTGCCTGACGTAAAATCTTCGCAGAAAGAGACTATCTAGCTAGTTTATATTCACACTGAAAATCCCTGTCACGCAAGTTTTCCAAATCACCGCATTAGTTTCGCATTCCACGACAACACTTGCTCTACCTGACGTAAAATTTTCGCAGAGGCATTCTGGTCTGTTTATATTTACACTGAAAATCCCTGTCATGCAAGTTATCCAATTAACAGCATTAGTATCGTATTCCACGACAATACTTGTTTACCTAAACTAAAACGTTCGTAGAAAATCTGGCTTGTTTATATTTACACTGAAAATCCCTGTCATGCAAGTTATTCAATTGTCGGCATAAGTTTCGTATTACACGACAACGCAGGCTCTGCCTGACGTAAAATCTTCGCAGAAAGAGACTATCTAGCTAGTTTATATTCACACTGAAAATCCCTGTCACGCAAGTTTTCCAAATCACCGCATTAGTTTCGCATTCCACGACAACACTTGCTCTACCTGACGTAAAATTTTCGCAGAGGCATTCTGGTCTGTTTATATTTACACTGAAAATCCCTGTCATGCAAGTTATCCAATTCACAGCAATCGTTTCGTATTCCACGACCAAAATTGCTCTATCTAGTGTAAAATCCTCGCAAACCACCTGATTTGTTTAGTTTTACACAGAAAATCCCTCTCGCATACAAATTTTCGTATTGACGACAGCTTTAGTTTCCTATTCCATGGCACCTCCGTTTACGACAAAACTGGCTCTACCCAAACATGGAATCACTTCAAAATTGCAATAACAAAGCAAAAAAAGCGGTTTTTTGAATCGCCACTTTCCGTTTCCATCTCCTGAAAGCGCAGTCGAAGCGTTCCCGTGAACGTATCGATGCCGCCCTTATTGGGACGGCCATGACTGCACGTCCACTTGTTTTGACGAACTCGGAGGACAACGCACTGGTCAAGGCTGCTCCAGCGCTTCGAAAGCCTCACTTAACTGCCTTCTTCCTCCTCATTAGCATGGGCAACGATCAAGGATTGGGTACATGGATATCGGAAGACATTGAAATAGTTACCACGGCATCGTTTCCTGGTCAATGTATTTCAGAAGTTTGGAAGCATTTTTATTCGCACTACAGTCAGATAGTGACGTATTCCAAAGACAATCAGCAAAATGTAACCTAGAATGGCAAATTTTGGGATTTTTTACAGCAAAAATTAAATAATTTGAAATATTAAGGAGATCCGGAACACAAAAATCGTCAAATTTTCGAAAAAAAAATTTATATATTAAAAAAATTATATGTGTCTTTCTGCTTAAAATGACGTCTGAATCATGTTTTTTTATCTTTATTAGAACGAGAGATAGAATGAATTTTGTGGTTCGTTGTTTTGAAAATCTAACACTCAGACAGCTGTTGTCATGGCAACAACATCTGTGAAAGACGTTATTTAAGTCTACGGAGACCTTTAAACTATGCAGAAAAAAGGTAGAACTTGCAAAAATCAAACCAAACCAAAGATTTAAGTGGAAAGAAGGAGTTAGATACTCATCTGGATGCTCTCAGAGGGCATTTAAACATTTTATTAATTGTAAATCTGTCTTTAAAACTTTAAATGCGTTTTTCTCCATGATGCATTTTTTCAAGATGTCCTGTATTCAAATTGTTATAAGTCAAGAACCGATAAAGTTACAGGGTTGAAATTTGGAATACATCTTTTTCAAACATTATACTTGAATTCTGATTGAGCAAATTTGAAACAAATATTTACTTTAAAAAAAAGTATCTTATAAATTTTTTGGAAGTTTTCATTCAAATATTTTTTATTAAATTAATATTTTTAAATTTGCTGAATCACAATTAAAAGTTTATAAATTTGTGAATAATTTACTGCAAGAATTTAGAAAATTGACCAAGAATATTTTAAGTTTTAGCATTTTAAAATGACCCTTCTTTTTTCAAAGTTTTTTAATTAAAAATAATTTTTGAAAACTTTTGTGTTGTGATTTTGTTTATTAGTTAGATGGGTAATCAGAAAAAAAAAATTAAAAATTCTAAATTATTTAATAAAATTTTTTTTTCTGATGTGTCCCGGACCCCCTTAAACTGGTTAAATGGATTGGTTGAGATGGATTTTTAAGGCACAAGAACCAAAATTCAAATGAAGAGACATATTACCAAGGAAGAATTTACTGACACAGAAGATAGAAATACAAGCACGGATGAATCGAATATGAGCAGTATACTCGGTCCAACGAAAGATAGTCCAGTACACGGGGGCTTGTGTACGTTAAATCAGTCGTGGCCTCAAATTGGCAACTGTGGAATGGAGGGTGCCGACGTCGTCATCTGACAGTGGTTCAAAATTACGAGAGTTGTCCTCAGATTGTGTAGCTCCAGTGCGACGTTAATTAACAATAAACCATCAGGTAATTTGTATAATGCGGTACATATCTTTCGTCCCCAGTCTAATTAGGAGTCACAGCATTTTTCATTAATCTATGACTCATGAAACATATTCATCTGACCGTGGTTCAAAATTACGAGGTGTTGTCCTCGGATCTTTCCCTTAAGGGACTGATCCCGGACCGTCGTCAATAGCCCGTTGTGTTGCTCTAGTACGACGTTAACTAATTTACCACTAACTAACTAAATTACCACTACCATTACCTGGCCGAAAGTCCTTACGTTGGGTTGGTGTGGAAGTTTGGAGAGTAGGGTGCCAGCTCAGATATTGCTTCATCTGACCGTGGTTTAAAATTACGAGGTGTTGTCCTCGGATCTTTCCCTTAAGAGTACCGTCGTCAATAGCTCTCTGTTGCTCTAGTACGACGTTAATTAAAATTACCTTACCTTACCGTATGCCGACCAACCGTTCTAGTGGTTAACGTTAGTTAAAAATTAACAATTACCAACCGAACAACGTAGTTTACGTGTGTTAGTTACGCGTCGTCAAATTTACGTACATGTTAAATTTTTCGTGCCTTCAAATGTCCTCTTGTTGATGTGATACGGAAATTTGGAGAGTGGGGTGCCAGCTCAGGTGTTGACCTCGTCATCTGATAGTGGTTTAAAATAAAGAGGTGTTGTTCTCGAATATTTTCCTTTGGAATAGATTCCGGACCCCAGTCAATAGCCCGCTGCGTTGGTCCAATTCAGCATAAATTCAACTGCCTCATAAACATCGTGTACAGCATCCACATTGGTAATTTTAGTTAACGTCGTACTAAAACAACACAACGGGCTATCGACGACGGTCCTTGATCAGCCCCTTAAGGGAAAGATCCGAGGACAACACCTCGTAACTTTGAACCACGGTGAGATGACGAAGCAACACCTGAGCTAGCACCCCACTCTCCAAACTCCACGCCAACCCAACGTGTGGACGTTACCAAACTCTTCTGTCAACGAAACAGGAATGCTTTTGCTACACTCGAGGAATTTAGGCCTTCAAAAGGCAGATGTCCAAAGAAGATATATAATCTTTGAAAACTGATTTTGAGTTTCTAGCTAGCTAAGTATTAATTACTCTATAAATAGTTCGAATTTTATTATGAAATTACATACACAAGTTTCTTTTATTTTATTATTTCTCTCGGGGAATTTATCCAGGACCGTCAATATCCTGGTGTGTAGCTCCAGTACGACGTTAAAGTACCTACCCACCATTTATTTTTTATTGGCGACATAATTTTTTCTTAAAACCAAGTTTTAAACTTAAGAAAATAACAAAGAAATTCACAAAATTTTGATTTCATCATACAAATGATTTTTGTAAAAACAAAATCTGAAATGTGTACAATTTTTGTAGTTTGATACAGAAATTTAATGTGGTCTTTGTTACAGGTTATGAGAAAAACTGTTTATACTAGGTACTAGACACTGCGTGGCCAGCACGGCGTTGCCCGTGATAGTTCTTTTCGAGGGGTCAAGCGTGACTACTGCTCGCTAAGAATTCCTATTTGGTTTGCCTCGCAAACCAAATGGGAATTTTTAGTCAAACTAACAACAGCCAATCACAGCGTTGTCCGTGGTGGACCCGTCATCGTCAAATTCGAATTGCGAAGAGTGACGTCACTATCTCTGGCGAAAATATAAATATTTAATTGAAAAATTATTTATTAAAAGAAAACCAAACGAATAAGGTATCTATCTGTTGTAAAATTTTCCGAATATACAAAAAAAGAACTAAAAAATGCCAGTCAAAAAAAATTTTATGTTTTGCTTTTCTTCGCTGGAATCTGTGATTTCTCGAACACTATCGAGGTCAAATTCGTATTTATTTAAAGAAAGTCATAATTTTAGTTATCGATCTAATGTGAAATTTTCCGCCTATTTCAAATACGTTGAAATTTTTACTCTATTTTTAGCGATATAGTTGAAAGAAAAAGAACCTCCAGTGTTAAAACTTTTTATTTGTGTTGTTCCTCTGCTGAGAGCGTTCAAACGGAAAACCTTCCGATCTAGAGGCTAACACCTTAACCACTATACCGGTAGGTCGGCTAGAATCTGCCATCATTCTACGGTGTTGTGTAGATATAAGGATGGTAATTTTTAGTTAACGTCGTACTAGAGCAACACAACGGGCTATTGATGACGGTCCGGGATCAATCCCTTAAGGTAAAGGTTGATATAAGAAAAATAATAATAATTAAATTCCATTAAAAAAATGCTCTAGATTGAATTTTAAAACTTGGGCTTCGTACAAAAAATGCGGACAACCTGTGTGCCAAATCCCATTACTATAAGTGCCATAGATTGGTCAGGAGCGCACACATATACAAACACTTCCTTTTATAACACTAGAGATTTGTGACACTTTTCTGTTTCTATAACATGCGATTAACTTAGCTAATTCAGATGCAGTATTTTTCAAAAATTTACCTTCTCTAATCCCTCAACCATCTTTTTTAACTAATGTTTGACGTAAATTAAAACTATCTAGAAACTAATGTGATTTGTGTCTGACATCCAATCAGTTTAAACTTGTATACGCAAGGTATTTATAGTAAAATCATAAAAATCAGAATTAAATAAAAAATAAATATGATATTTTAATTAAAATAAATCCAATTTTTAAGATCCTAAGGGGCTTCCCCTCCCTGTTCGCCAATCATGGCTGAAGACTGAAAATTTGTACATCTTTTGCTCACTCGCATTAGAAATTTCGCTCTTTTAATTTCGACTCTTTTTCACCCTAAACTAATAGCCGCATCGGAAAATTTTTTTATTCGTCTTACCTGTACAATTTTGAACAAACCATGTTAATTTTGTAATTTTCGGATCCGTATTTTCTCGGGAAACCGTCTAACAATCGAGCATAAAAAGCTTGTTTTCAATCCTGCGGCAGCAGCGTCTACGGTAACTTTTTTTAATATTGAGAGATTTTTTTTCCCATCCTATGTGTGCTGCAAGTTAATATGGTCTTGTATCTCTAAACAAAAAAAAACTATCTTGGGAAAATTCCCTAACAATTTTAGAAAGAATAATCCATAGAATTAGTATATATAATAACCGAGACCTCTTTTTCATGTAATGCTATATTAACTTCATTCAACCCAAGCAATGTTGCATTATCAGCAAAATTGCTTGTCATTTAAATTTAAGCAATAAGTTAAAAGTGGAAGTATAATAGTTCAACTTAAGGATTATCAAATTGTCACAATTATATGTGAATATTAATATTTTTTCACCTCTATTCAAGAATTTAAAATACCAATCGAGAAAAATTCATTAAATGAAATTCAAAATGGCTCATGTTTTTAGTTTATATTCCAGTTTCTATATCCAAGGGTTTCCATTCTTCAAACTAAACAAAAATTAGAGTATTATTCTATTTTTTCATTTAACAGATTACAAAGATTACTCATGCGAGCATGGGTGAAGAAACTCGCACACAAGTTCCAGGATTACATCTCAAAGATCCAGTTTAAAAATTAAATTTTTAGCTAACCTACATATATTGTCTTCAATTTTTGACCTGACTTGATTAGTAATATTGATCTTGTGCTTCAAATGCTGGTGAAATAAGATATGCAATATACCTATAAAAGAAAAAGCTTTACAAATTTTTAAGGACTCTCAGCATATATTAAGGATTTTTAAAGGCCATTAAAATTTAAAATGAAACATCTGTTTCTCTCTCTTAGGTTATATTTGAAAAGAAAAAAAGAAAGAAAAAAAATTTCCATTTAGAATTACTCTAATTCAGATTTAATTGTGTCCCCCCCCCACATACAATCCATTTACATAAGTGACAACACAATATATTACAATGTTTCAAATTCTTGTAATTTTAACTTTCCACCAAGAATAAATAACAACTGCTGCTTTTAAGGGTAACCTTCTGAATGTGTCCCCCAGTTTTATTTAAATTTACCTTGGTATTTAAAAAAAATATATTAAGGAAAACAGAATAGCTATGTAAACCTCCTGTAAAAGAAATTCTTAGCATACTTGTAAGTTTATTTTGTCACACAAAAAGTACTCGGAGCCAAGAGACTTCCCAAATGTAAAAATTTAATAAAATGATGATATTTACAGATGACAGAGATCATGAATGAGACATCCAATGAATGACTGTACAAACCATGGAATTGGCTCCAGTGAACTCATTCTCATGAGAACATAAATTAAATAATACAAATTAGCAAATAAAGTATCTTGCAAATCACTAGACTTGATAATTCACAACACATATTTGCAAGGAACTAGAAGCATTTTTACAGTGAGGACAAGAATTTGAAGAATACAACATATTTTGGGCTCTTAACTCACAATATTGTAAAAACACCAGGGACAAACAAAAGTCATGCCACCTTTAAGAGTTTGCCCCAAAGCTGACTTTTCAGATCCACATTTGCGGCAGAAGTTATTTTGGTCAATCTTATAGTCCAATCTCAGACTTACGGGAATCGGCATCGGTTGTATTTTGGACAGATCTTTGGGCTTCTTTCGTTCAACACTATAGTCCAAAGTGAGACGTAAGGGAAATCCCATTGGTTGTATTTCGGACGGAAGCAGATCTTTGGGCTGCTGAATTTTTTTATTAAGGATAGGACGAACATTTTTCAAGCAACTTGCAGGGAAAGATTGCTTCTTTCGCAAGGGAGGGCGCTTGTCCAAGTCGGACTTGATCTTCCACAGCATTAGCTCCATGCAGGCACGGGCATCCTCGATACTATCATGACCCGCCTTGCTATCCTGGATAGATTTTTCTAGATATTCATGAGCCAATGCTTTCAACTTTCTTCTGTAGTTTCCTTCGTGAAAAACGACCTGGGTGTCCACCACCTTCTCATGAATGAGTCTTAGGACTCTTAAATCATTTTGGAGGGCATGCCCAACCAGGATGGTGTCTTTGTTCAGAGTCCGGAGCAGGAAACTCTGTACGTCTGCAAGGGTTATAGTGATGCCCTTCAGATCATTTGCTGTGATGCCACTAAATTTGGTGTTATAATCCAGAACTGGATGCTCAGGTAGTACAAAGGTCTGATAGATGGTCTTGCCTTCCAAGTCCACCAATCCGACCTTTGTCACCTCCATTCCAATGGTGGTGAAAACCATTTCGCAGTCCAAAGCGTAGACTTTACGAGACTGGTCTTCCCGTACCTGGCGCTTTCCCTCTACTCTCTTGAAGATAAGATTGTCCAAAGCTAATTCTGAGCTGACATGATATAGCGACAATTGGCAACCCTTGGATCCATATGAAGTGTCGCAGCATTTGAAATGGCCAACATCGCACCGTGCTGTATGGTACAAACAGTTGGTCTCTGAAATGTATTCATCCTTTTCAATATGAAAAGTTTGGTGGCACCGTGAACAAGTCCTGGAAGTAGGATCTTGTCGAAACTTTTTGCATCTTGAGATGATTTGACCTGGATTTTCGGGACATTCTAAGGGGAAGTCGTTCTTTGCAAGTTGTTCCGGAGTCAGTATATACCGGTTAAACTCTACATATAAATCACTATCTTCAAGAGAGTGCCCATTTTTCACATCTTCATATAAAGGAAGGGTAGAATAGATTGTGGTCTGCACAGAGTTTCGATATGTATCCATCTTTATCGGATCTGCAAAAAAAATTAACAATAAATAACATTGAAATCACTAAGAAAATTTTAAAAGTGGAGAATGGAAAAGACAAATATATTATAATAGGAAGGTGTTCCTTATATAAATCAAGGGGAATGTCTGAAACCCTTCTAGTGGTTGTCTCAATGAGGCATCATTAGTAAAACATAATCGGAATTATGGACAAAATATTCTGTCAATAGATCTTGATCCCTTAGTCAGATCTTGATCTAGGGTTCCCACACTTTTATCCAACTTAAAATAAGGACTTTCTAAGGAGTTAATAAAACATTATAGAAGCCACATTATTCAATTTAATACATGACTTTCGATCCAGATTGATGCCCTTACAGATTAGTTAATCTGCAAGAACATTAATATGTTAACAATTTAATATTCAAGTTTATTTTTCAGTTATTATACACAAAATAATGCCACACAAAACTGAGATTTTTCAAAATAAGCAGAGTCTGATTTTCACAAATGTCAGCACTTAATACATGGGCATTTACATGTACACATGTCAGTAATATGTAAGTATATAAACAAATTATATAATGGAGACAAGAAAAAAAACTTATTTTACTATCTTCAAGGTTTAAAAAGGTGCTAAAAAATTATTTACTTAAAAAAATTATGAAATCAAATTATATGAAAGAAAGAGTAGTGGAGGGTAAAATTAAAATGATTAAACTAATGTAACTTTATTGATTGTAACAAATAAAATACATTAAAAATGTACCACAAATATTAAAAATTCTCTAAATTTCCATCATGTGTCAATGAAAAATATTTTAAAAAATTCTGAAATCAGAATAAATCCTGATACAGTCATCTGTTTTTCAATTGACTTCTTTTCAGAAATATGACTGTCTAATTACTTAATTTTGGATGTTTTTCTTTTATATCTCTTCACACAGCGCATTTGCTTTTATAAAAAGAGAAATCCTTTTAAAAGATTCTCTCTCTGCTGAATTTTCCATACCTGTAATACCAGCTTGCAGAAAAGCTTTTATAGATTTTAAATAGTTTAGTTCTACCCCCCCCCTTTTTTTTTTACTGTAGATGATCGTACATACAGATATGTCTGTGCTTGAGGGTTGTAACATCATCTAAACCTTTCTGCTTTCTAATTTTGTGTTGTTCTTCCAAATGAAGGAAATATTTTTGCTTTGAAGAAATAAATTTTCTCATCTCTTGTTATAGTTGTAGTATATGAATATCATTAGTTATTTGCAATCACATAAAAGGGCCTCTGAGCAATGTAAGATTATTCCTTTAAGTTTTCAACCCCAAATGATTTATTTACACTGAACCCATGTTCTACTCAAGGCCATCCTAAGATATTTGTCACCCCTAGGCTACTAACAATAATCAATCCCTCTTCATAAAAAAAATACAGGAGAGGGGTGGCTGGTGAAGTTTTTAAAGTTTCAGAGAGAACTAGAAAAGGTCAATATAGCCAGTCACAAGCAATCAAACTGATTTGAGTGCAAGCAAAATTGCTGCCCCTGGGACAAATTTAGTGTGTGACAACCTAATTGTCACATTCATAAATAGTTTGAGATGTTTTGTTCCAAAGATGGCATGGTAGCTGAAATAGTGATATATCATCATTGGGAGTTGCTTATTAAGCTTCTGAGCAGCACAAGATTTCTGAAAATAGTGTATTGTTACCATGGTTTTGCCCTACGCATACATAATGACTAAATAACCAGATCCATTGGCTTAAAGAATCCTAGGAATCAGGGTGTCACGATTTAAATCACTTGATTTAAATCAAGAATTAAAATTAGGGTTTTTCTCAGATGATTTAAAAAAAAAATCATTGATTTAAATCACCACTAATCTTGCATTTTTATAACAAAGTAAATACACCTTAGAATAGGGGTGCAAAACTTTTTTGGGAGAACGGGCCTCTCACACTGTTGATTGAGATATGGGGGGGGCCGCAAATGAAGTTACAGGACAGACACAATGAAAGTGCGACTACCCAATTATGTACAACTTGTTATTACACTTAATATGTTTAGTAAAAAAATAATCACTTATTATTTTTTTTTTAAAGATTAAACTTACAAATGTTTTCTCAAAAAATCTAGGAGCTTGTTACAGAGCTAAATGAATAATATTGTGAAGTTTAAAAAGTTAACAATTTTTTTAGAACATCTTGTGATGATGAACGGTTTAAAATTACTTTTAAGAATGTGTCAAGAACGTTATGTACTTCAGCAAATTATTTTAGATTACAAATTTAATAACATTAATAGTTCAATGAGCAATCAAGATGAGAATCAGAAATTTTAATGATATCAGTAAAATTAGAAACCAAAATTACAGCATCAAACATATTTAATATTAAAATTTCTGAAGCATAGAAACAATAATTATGTTAAATATGTTACAGCTTGCTAATGGGATGGCTGATACTGAGTTTTACTAACTAATTTAGGTATGTTAGGTTCAATACTGCTTCAAATAGGTACAATACTAGTAAGAAACTCCGATTCTGAAAAACTGATTCTAAATGTTTGTCAGTCAATTTGCATAACTTTGATTTATTAATGTTCATTTGACAGAAAAGGTTTGTTCGCAAATATATGAGCCTCCAAACATTGTAGCACATATACATTCATTTTCTTTTAAATTAGAATATTCTGTTGGCAAAATTTTAAAAAATTTAAGAAAATCCAAATCTTGAAATTTTGATTTATATGTCATATGTCTGCAAATCAATCAGTTCCAATTGAACATTTTCTGGAGCTTGATCAACTGGAAAGACAAATGAATCCCCCAAAAGTTTCTCAATTTAACATAACTCATTTCAAAATCTTGAAACCTTTTTATTAAATTCATTTTGAAGGACTTCTATTTGTTCAGAATAATCCAGCAGCTAACTGGGACATTTTTCTTTAGATAGGGAAAGTTAAAAAAGTTATGTTGATTTAATTGCTCTGAAAATAACTGGAGTTTCATTTTAAATGCAGACACAGCATTTGCAAGATGGGTTAACAATTGATCTTTTCCCGTGAGTATTTTGTTAAATCATTCAGATGTCCAGTGATATCTACTAGAAATGCTAAATCTGATCTAAAGGACTCTGCCTGTAAACCTTGTTGGTTTTCCTTTTTCTGTGAGGAAAACTACAACAGTATCAAACAAATCTGAAAACTTTCTTAGCGCTTCTCCACTGCTCAACCATCTCACTTTACAATAGTATACCAAATCATTGTGCAGAGAATCAGAACTTTTTAAGATGTCATATAATTGCTGATGGTTTAAACCTTTAGACCGGATAAAATTTAGTCACCAGTTTCATGAGTCACTCAAATCCCAATTTCTTTGCAGAGTTGTTCTTATTGTATGATGCAATGGTAATTAATTAGCTTTATATCCCTGTTTCCCAAACGTTGTCATGGCGAACATACCATTCTATTTCTAACTCCTATTATAGATGGGGCAATATCAGTGGTGATGCTTACTATCTTTTTGGGGTTAAGCTTTTGTGAAGCACACATTTCTAAGATGTTTTGCAAAATATCAGCTCCAGCAGTGGTATTTTTAAAGAAACTCATCCCAACTAACTCTTAAGTGTTCTTAAAATCTTCCGAGATACCTCTTACAAAAAGAGGTAATTGTGCAGATGAAATGTCCATAGATTCATCAACTGTCAATGAGATGCACTTAAAATTCATAGCTGCTTTTTGAAGTTGGTCTGATAAATCATCAGATAGACTTTCTATTCTTTTAATTGTCATACGATTCAAACTTATATATATATATATATTTTTGTTTGGTGGCAGATTCTGGACATACTGTCTCTGCAGCTATCACAATGCATTTTTTTCACAAAATCGTCGTCAGTAAATGGCCGGCCACTCTTAGTGCGAACGGCGAAGTGCATCGATTTTGCGAAGTCGGTCTTCTTCCAACTTGGAAAAGGCAGCGTGTTTAGATTCATAGTACCGCTTTAAGTTCTATTCTTTAAACACAATGTGTGAAATTACAAATAAGGCATGTACATTTACTGTTGCACTTTACAAAAAAGTATTTAGTCGTACACGAATCCGAAAACTTTCGATTTTCATCCGCAATTTTCTTTTGCTCATCGCGGCCAAATTCCCGAAAACTACGTGGGGAACGCATTCTCGACGGTGACGTTGTTATCGGAAAATACGCATGCTCCAAACAATAAAAAGGAATGATATTTTTGAAGGAGGCAACATAATCAGAGATGCTAACCACCTGCGATGGAAGTTTTCAGTAGTACCAAACGAAAAAATCCGGTAGTTTTAAGAATTTTACAGTAGTTAAGTAAAAGTTTTAAGAAATCGGCTTACAAAACACGCAAATACATTAATTCAAATATTTAATTAAAAATTTGAAACATACATGCGACACATTATATTATTTAAATTAGTAAGGTATCTCTAATATTATAAAAGGAAGTGTTCGTTTTTTGCACGCTAAGTCCTGACGAATCTATGACACTTACAGTAATGGTATTTGGCACACGGATAATCCGCATTTTTTGCAATTTTGGGGTCGCGGCGAATTTTAAAATTCAATCTAGAACATTTTAAAATGAATTTTATGAAATTTTTTCCGTTTTCATTTTGCGCGGAGGAATCATTTTCCACGAGACGATAAAAAACAAAGAATAAACTTTAGTTATGTAATTCTTTTTTCTTCTCCTAGATCGTTCAAGATAGAGCAAAAATTTCAACGGATTTGAAATCTGCGGAAAATTTCACAGCAGATCGATACCTAAAAATATGACTTTATATTTTCGCAAGAGAATGTGACGTCATGCCAACATTCGAGGTACAAAAATAAACAGATTCCATTTCCAGCTCTCACGATTTCAGGGAAGGAAAGCAAAAAAATAAAAACACTTTGGCTAACTTTTTTTTTTGTAAAATTGGGATCAAGATAAATTGAAAATTTCAACGGATATGAAATCTGCGGGAAATTTGACATCAGGTGTATAGTATTTAATTTGACTCAGTCGTGGGATACCGACCCTTAGACTGGGTTTACGGTAAATAAAATTTCCCATAATGTGAAGGTGACCAAATGAGAAAAGGAAAAAATATTTGGTGGGATGTAAAGCAGAAGTAACAGGTTAAGAAATGCACTCGCAGGTGCAGCTGGCAGCTCTAATAAAAGTTTGCTATGAGGTTATAGAGGCAATTAAAGTCTTGTCATATATTGAACATAAACTGTTTGCTTAAGTTCAAATTCCCTGGAGGACCACAAATCTCGCACGATTTGTGTTATTTTCCTTTGAAGCAAGGGATATACAGCCAGGCGTCGTAGTACTGAGGTGCTGGTTTCTTGGTGTGCAAATGAGATGCGATAGGACAGGTGGTAACGAAGTGGTCCCTTATACATTTGATTTTCTTTTAATAAATTATTGTTTAATTAAATATTTATATTTTCGCAAGAGATCTTGACGTCACGCCGCGCTTCGCAAACCAACACGACGGGCAACTCCGGTATGGCTGTTATCCAACAGATTATCAATTCCCATATGGTTTGCGAAACAAACCAATAGCCCCACAAAAGCAACTGGCACGGGCAACGCCAGGCTAGTAATTATATATACTTCTAAATGTCAAGACAGCCGAAGAAAAACCCCACTAGTAGGCCTAAACTACTTGTTATCCCTTTAATTGACTGTGGCCAATGGCTTAGCTATAGTGATTTTTCAACTACTTCTTTTAAAATTGAGACAAATAAAAAATAGCACAATTAATGTTATTAATAATTTATTAAATAAAAAATTTAACTGAGATCTATATTTGAAAGGATGAAAGTTTAAACACTATGAAAGTCTTTCATTTGAAACTTTCAACTTGTGTTTTAAAGTTAAACAAATGTTTTACCTTTTGTTTTTAAATTTGAAAATTCATTTTTTAAATGTATTACCATGCAACAAACTACGATTTTTTAGTAAAATGAATATTGATTTACCATGTCACAAATTCTGATTGTTTACCTTTAGATTTAAAATAAATTGATTTAAACAAAAAAAAATCGGATTAAAATTTTTAAATTTAGATTTAAATAAAATAAAAAAAGATTAAAATTTTTAAAATTCAGATTTAAATAAAAAAATTAGATTACTTTATTATTTTAGACCCTGCTTTGAATGGTTTGATTGGTCAAAAACAGCATAACTTGTTTGAAATCATGCAGGAAAAACTGCAGCTAGCAGAACGAATATGAGTGAACCCTACAGAAGGTTAAAGAAGCTACAATGAGTTCAGATGCTTTGTGAACTCTTACATGTTTTAGGAGCTTATTATATATTTCGAATGCTAGTTCTTGAAAAATGGTCCTGCTACTGTCTCAGATATACAAAGAAAATTCGACGACACAATTATAAAAATATGTATTCTTATTTCAAAACATTCATTATCTGAAGTTTTGATTTTTCATTAGGCAAGTAATGGTAAGAAAAATTATTCAATAGGTTCATTCAAGAATTCATAAAGTTAGATATTTGCTACTCACAGCTAAGAAAGTTGTGGTTTTTAAGTTGAATTGGCGTGGGTGGGGGAAAGCGAACATTGTAAGAATCTTAGGAATTTGCTCAGATTTCACTTATTTTAAAAATAAAGTAACTTTCTTACCTTTGTTGTCTTTGTCAGCACTCTTCTTACGCTTCCTTTTCTCTTTCAGGGGTTTTTTCTTCGCAGGTTCCAATACAACAGGTATTTCTGAAAAGATTAAAATATTTTGTTAATAATTTGACATTCTCAAGACCCCTCACTAGCTTTGGATAAACAAAAACAAAAAATTTAAAATACAGAAGATTCTTTTATCGCTCGATCAAATCGAGCCTAGAAAGACACACAATGTTCCCACGAGAAGCCTGTCGAAAGACTTGTCCGAACGAAAGCGGGCAAGGGCAAGACTGGACTTGACAATAAGGAGGAGTAATGTACTGAGGACATCGCATTTTCAACTATGGTCACATTGCGGGGAGTAGTAAGTGCTTAAAATGCGACATACGTCGCAGAACAAACTAGGTCTTTGCAGAACAGTTTTGCCTTAATTTTATCACCATTTGGTTCAATTTTTTCTTCCAATCGTACGTTACGATTTCTTTACATTATCGATGTTTTTACTTTGTTTTGACAGTTAAAAATCTTATAAATTAATAAACACGGCAACTGACAAATTAAATCTTTTCCCCACCTGCGAACATTAATGTTAGAGGTTATTAAACCAGTTTAACAAAAAGGGGGAGGGGAAAGTGTTAATACACTGATGTTTAAAAACATCGATGGTTTTTGGGCGATGTATTATCAACATCGATGTTTTTTTTTGTCGATGTCGTATCCCTACTTGCCACACCTTTTTTTCTCTCTCTAGCTACGGAATAACCTCCCTACACCGCCGTACCCCACTCCATGCTTCAGAGAAGTGTCCAGTCATCTGACATTTTATCTTGGGAAAATGAAAGTTACGTGCGTAATCTTAAAAGTTAATTGTCCATAATGAAGTACCACTTAATTAATATTTCCAATTGAATTGGGAAAGCATGGATGAATTATGAAAACATATAACATCCTTGTCTTTATCTTTTTTCAAAAATACAAAGCTTTCAACTCAAATGTTTTTTTCAGAAAGTACATTTCAAGAAATTCGTCTTCCTTCTCTTCATGCGAGCTCGAAAAAACTGTGCTCTACACATGGACATGATAGTTCATTTTGAGATTTCATATAGGGTATATTTTGAAACAGAGGAAGAAAATGGCATCACATGGCACTCGAATGTGATGTTTAATTTTGAGTTATTATACCCAAAAAATGATGTCAATTCTGAGCAGAAAAAAAAAATGAAGTTCGCTGGCGGATCACCTCACTATGTGTTATGAACTTAAAAAGTTACACAATAGGGTAATTTCGGTTAAAATTAGGATTAAAACAGGGTCTGAGCATGTTATGACATGGTTTCAACAATGAATTATATAAAATACTGTGGCCTCAATTACTGACTCTGTTCAAAAAGTTTCTGGAAGACATAGAATGTGAATACGGTGACTTGATCTTTAGCACAGAAGTGAGGTGGTGAGGGCGCGGTTAAACATTGGAACGATTTTTGAAGTTAACTGGGGAAATTGAAATTTTTGTATAGTTAAAAACACATTTCCCTGATTAAAAAAAAAAATCCTGATTGATTTTGTGACTTAGCTTTCCTGGTTGACATTGATCATTTAAATATGCGACTTCAGGGCAAAGATCAACTGAATATTCACCTTTACGGCCACATTTTCTCATCTAAATGCATGTTATAAATCTATTCCAAACTCAATTAAAGTCACGAAATTACATATATTTTCCTCACAACAAGAAAGTTTCCGAAAAATCTATGTCAGCTTTAAAGGATCGTTTTTCTGATTTTAAAAGGTAAAACTGCTGTTAAGATTTATTTAGCCTCCCTTTTATCATTTTGTCTGAAAACGCATTTTAATTAGTACAGTTTGAACTCATCAACACGCGTGACGATGAGAACGGATGAAAAAATTTAATGAAGACAATTTATTAACTTTTATTGTTATTTAAAAACAATTGTTAATTGTTGCTGTGAGCAAGCCTCTAAGAGTGAAAATATCAGTGAACAAACTATTTCAGTCATGAATATTAGCAAATCGAAATATAGGAACCACTTGACTAACGAAAATTTACAATCAATTTTGCAATTGGCTACTCAGAAATCGAACCAAATATTACAAGAACTGTTAAATCAATGTTTCGCCATGCAAATTAAGCGAGCGTAGGCTAGCTGGGGACGGAGCCCTCTAGAAAACAAAAAATATTTTTTAAACACAATATTTTACTCGTACACTCGTAGTTGAATTCTACTTACAAACAATTTCCAAGTTATCTTACTCACGAAGTAACATGAAGTAATTAAGAATTATTTTGATGATAAAACAAAATATTTGAAATTTCAACGTTAGCAAGGAAGATATTTCCAATACATTTACTTTTTAGTCAACTGAACATGAAACTGGCCACCCATGTCAGTAGGAAAATGTAACTCGAATTAACGGAGGTTATGAACCAGGGTGTAAAAAAATCATGATTTTTTCAAAAAAATCAATTAATCAGATTTATTTGATTTAAATCGGATTTATTTGTGATTTAAATCAAAAATCGGATTTTTTTATTTAAATTTCTGTAGGGCCTATAAATTTGTAAAATAAAAAATTGAGTTTTCTGACATGACATGTAAACTAATATTTAATTAAGTAAACAATCGGAATTTGTGATATGGTACATTAATATTTATTTTACTAAATATCATTGTGTGTTACATGACAATACAATTAAAAAATGAATTTTTAAAACAAGAGCAAAAGATAAGACATTTGTTTAACTTTAAAACACAAGTTGACATCCTCCATAGTTTTTCTTGACTAATTAACATAATCATGTTAACAAATGTATCAGTAAGTGTAAGTGAGACCTAAATTAGTCTGATTAAATAAATATTTGTTATGGGTCACTATAAAAGGTGACTGTTTCAGGGTGCATTTCGCAAAATAAAAGATGTTCATAATGTTTAAACTTTCATCCTTTCAAATAGAAAGCTCAGTTGAATTTCTTATTTAATAAATTATTAATCACATTAATTGTGTTATTTTGTATTTATGTCTCAATTTTAAAAAAATAGTTGAAAAATCACTATAGCTAAACCATTGGTCAATGAATTAAATGGGTAACAAGAAGTTTAGGCCTACTTTGTGGGGATTTTCTTTGGCTGTCTTGACATTTACGTAGATGTAGGCCTACTGCTTTATTGTTTGTAACATAAAATTATGCATGAACATTGTAAAAACTTTCAAATAGATGTCAACTTATTGTTTACTTTACTGTTTGGCAGAATCCCTGACTCAACAGATTACTTAGTCCATAGACACCTCAGATTATTTGCAAGTGTCCAGTGCCAAACATTTTTTTTAAAAGCTCATCAGTACAAGGTGTAGCCATTAGTGCTGAAATCACCATGTGTGCAGAAAGTTCAAAGCATTTGACAAATTCTGTGATTTTTCTAGAGTGTATTTACTTAGTTATAAAAATGTAAGATCGGTTGTGATTTAAATCAATGATTTTTTTTTTAAAATCATTTGATTAAAATCATTGATTTAAATCAAGTGATTTAAATCTTGACACCCTGCTATGAACCAAATTACCAAGGTTAGTAAAAAAATTCCTGTTCTAAAAACTATTTTACATTTAAAATTTTTCTCGTTATTTGGAAAGCACAGCTCCAAGCACTTAATTTGGAGAAAAGAACGAATTTCACCCCCCCCCCCAGAACGGAAAATAAAAACTACTAACAACTCGAGATAGATAGCGAAACGGACAGAATAATTAAAAATGTAAACTTAATAACAAAGATTCGATCAAGCCCGAACGCTCTAGAAAAATACGAAATAAATTCTACAACAAAAGAAAACTTTAAACAAATAAAATGAAATGCCAGATATTAACTAATAAGAAATAAAAATAACTATTTACCTGAATAAGTTTTAATCCTCAAACCATTTGAGGCTTACTACCGAAATTTCTTACACCAACTTAAGACGACTTCATTCGACAAGAACGGTAAAGCAAATGCTGGGAGACCACATGGGAAATGCAAATAGTGTAAAAACACGAAATAGTAGGGGCTGCCAAACCAGTCTTGGAATGTGGCTTTTGTTGGACGTAGTAGGAAGGTACTGAATAGGACAGGGACCAATATTCATTTTCAGGGGTACTGAATACGACAGGGACCCAACATTCACTTCAGGGTCACTTTCAAGGGTAGAAACGACATGTCAAATATTATTCGGTGAATCCCATGACAGCAAGCAGAAGGTTAAACATTGCAACGATTTTTGAAGTTAACTAGGGAAATTGAAATTTTGTATAGTTGAAAACACATTTCCCTGATAAAAAAAATCCTGATTGATTTTGTGACTTAGCTTTCCTGGTTGATATTGATCATTTAAATATGCGACTTCAGGGCAAAAATCAACTGAATATTCAACTTTACGGCCACATTTTGTCATCTAAATGCATGTTATAAATATATTTCAAACTCATTAAAGTCAGAAAATTACATATATTTTCCTCACAACAAGTTTCCGAAAAGTCTATGCCAGCTTTAAAGGATCGGTTTTCTGATTTTAAAAGGTAAAACTGCTGTTAAGATTTATTTAGCCTCCCTTTTATTATTTTGTCTGAAAACGCATTTTAATGAGTACAGTTTGAACTCATCAACACGCGTAACAATGAGAACAAGTTATATTAAAAAAAAAAAACATTTAATGAAGACAATTTATTAATTTGTATTGTTATTTAAAAACAATTGTTAATTGTTGCTAGGAGCAAGCCTCTAAGAGTGAAAACATCAGTGAACAAACTATTTCAATCATGAATATTAGAAAATCGAAATATAGGAACCACTTGACTAACGAAAATTTACAATCAATTTTGCAATTGGCTACTCAGAAATCGAACCAAATATTACAAGAATTGTTAAATCAATGTTTTGTCATGCACAGTAAGCGAACGTAGGCTAGCAGGGGACGGATTCCTCTATGAAACAAAAAATCTATTTTAAACACAATATTTTACTCGTACACTCGTAGTTGAATTCACGCTACCCCCCCCCTACACTCCACAAAAGAAAACTTTAAACAAATAAGATATTAACTAATAAGAAATAAAAATAATTATTTACCTGAAGACGTTTTAATCGTCATCTCATTAATCTTTTCTATATTTTCGACGTAAGTATAAATTCAACACACCAGCTTCAGAACAAACAATAAAACGAAACCGATGGAATGATTTTTCCAAACACTTCATGCAGAAACTGTTTCGCGTTGCATAGCCCGTCGTCACGGAGGAAAGTAAAGCAAGTGCGCTTTCTCTCACTAAACCGTTCTCAGTGTCTTGAATAATTAAAATAAAAGTTCTGATTTCACTTGCTTGCGCAATGCAGACAAAATACACGCGACTATCTAGAACACTGAAACAAGAGGTAAATTTACCAATGTTCACGTCACATCTGCCGATTCGTGATCACCATTTCGAACAAAACTACACAGGAATTTCCCGCCACTCTACTCCGAATTTCGTTTACATTTCTTATGGTGACGTCATCCAAGTCAGAAGCAGCGCCAAACGATGCGAAATTTCCGCGAACGATTTTCCAGCGGAACTTATTTCACCACGGTGGCAAATCTGACGTCACTGTTCCGGCTGTGCCGCACGAAGAGCAATGAGTCAAGCGGAGAAACTTTCCATCGGGCAACTCCGGCTAAGTGGAAACAGTAAACAAACCCGCGTGCACACACGATGCGTACTCCAACCGATAGTGCGGAAAGTTTTTTGTGCTAACTCTTTACTTTTTAGCTAAGTGCGTTCAACTCCCAACTTCACAGCTGATTGAGGTTCAAGTGGGGTTGAAAGGTATCTTTTGGAATTGTGTATTTGACACCAATAACATGCGATAAGAAAATATCACATGATTTACTCTTAAAAGTGAATTGAATCGGGAGTGCGATAACTCCCAAGACATTAACGAATTTGTTGCAATTTTCTTTGCCGAAGTTATGAAATCCTTTAACAATGGAAATTTCATAAACAAAATCGATTTAAACACATGAAAATCAGAATAATTACATTTTCGTAAGTTTTTGAATCTGGCATTGATAATTAATTAACGTCACACTAGAGCAACACAGCGGGCTATTGGGTACGTTTGAATTACTTTTAAAGTTTTTGAAACTAATACAAGCAGTGGAAATTGAAAATAGATTTCAGAAACTATTTTCGTCAAAAATTATCACAATCACTCAGTTTTTTTCTCGTTATCTGACACGGTTGAAAATTACGAAGTGTTGCCATTGGATCTTTCCCTTCGGAATTGAACCCGAATAGTCGTCAATACCTCGTGTTTTGCTCCAGTGTAACGTAAATTCAACTCTCTACTATACCAATCTTTATAAATGTAAACGCTTTTAAAATATCAATTTGCAAGATAATTTTTCGAAAGAAATCACGACAAATATATTTAAATTTTGAATTGGACTAAGACCCGCAGAGGCGAAATGAAGAGAGCACCTGGTTTTGTTGTTAAAGGGAATGGTTCTCGAGTTATTTTGTATGCATATCCCTCACAGAATTCGGGGGGGGGGTAGCCCAGTTGCAAGAGTAGCGGATTATCAACCGGAGGGTTGCGAGTTCGAAGTAACCCAAGACCGTCGTCAAGTGGGGGATGGTGCACGCTAAATTTGTCGTGGCCCTGCCAGTGGGACCGAGCGATGTCTAATTTGATAGACAGTGTGTGGAGGTAGCGGCCAAGAACTATAGGACACTGCATACCTAAATTGGACACGCACATTTATTTTACAATATAATACAGAATTTTTCAGATATATACGCCGTAACGTCCGGTGCAAAAACACGTCTCCTTCCTTACAAGTATACAACAAACCTGACCTTATTTGTGTTCTTATTCAGAACGGCACCCAAGATTTCGTGTTCTTGATCGTATCAGAACTAGAGATGCGACATCGATGTCGATGTTTTAAAAAACATCGATGTATTGGAGCCGATGTTTTTTAACATCGATGTTTACACTTGTCGATGTTTTATTTTTAAATCAAAAATGTACTATTCCAAAACTTGTACTTCTAAATGTACTATTCTAAACAACTGTTGTCGTTAACCAAAACAACTCTTCCTGTTAGGGATGCGACATCGATGTCAATGTTTTCAAAACATCAATGTTTAAAAAAAAAATTGACGCATTTACCATCGATGTATTGGAGCTGATGTTTTTTAACATCGAAGTTTCAACATTATCGATGTTTTAGTTTTGAATGAAAAAAGCACCATAATAAAAATTAAGAAAAATAACCGTGCAACAAAGTAATTGTCAGTGAAGGATACGT
Organism: Metellina segmentata; assembly: GCA_947359465.1. NCBI lineage: Eukaryota > Metazoa > Arthropoda > Arachnida > Araneae > Tetragnathidae > Metellina > Metellina segmentata. The sequence continues at coordinate 76,267,447 of OX375877.1, read as the reverse complement.
CTGTCCCATCAGAAAGAGCTTTTTCCCTAACTGTTGAAAAAAGTTAACAAACTTCTTTGTTTACAAACAATAATTAAGAAATAAGTTTGTTGTGTCCTCCCCCCCCCAATACGTTGATAAATAATTAATAATAACTAACAATAATTATTGTTACGTACCTACCTAATTATATTTATAGTTAGCAGTACCTATGTCAAATTGTTGTAAATATTACTTTATTTTATATAATTCAATTTGAAAATAAAAGATTTGTTAATTGTTCCTATTAATGCTTTTTACTTTGTTTTGACAGTTTAAAAAAGTCTTACTTATGAATTAATAAACAAGGCAAATGATTAATTAAATCTCCCCTCGACTTGAACAAAAGTTGACCTAATTAATTCAAGCTATGAAATGTTTCAGAACTGATGTATGCTTTTTCGATTTAAACAAAGTTAACCTGATCAATTCAAGCAAAGAAATGTTTCACTAGTGACGTGTTTTTTTAACCATATCTTGCTATAAAAAAAATTCAAAAATTTCTTGCTTCCAATTATAAAAAGCAGGGCTGAAAATATGTATGTTGGATATTGCATGTTCAACTCCCAGTAAGAAATCACGTGACAAAGTACAATAAATCTGGCCTATCCAGAACATAGCGATAGAACGACCTTGAACCTTACCAACAACGATCGAGAACGGTGAAGCTCCCCTTACTTCAGAAAAATGTAAACAAAACCACGTGCGCTAAGATCATCCAGCTGATACAGCTAAAATCTTGCCAACTGTTTAGTTTTGGAACTATTCACAGCTGATTGGGGAGAAAGTTCCAAGTTCAAGTGGAAGACAATGATTGTTATCTTACTTTTAAAATCCACTTAAAATCGGTAACATGACATGAAAATTGCATAATTTTATATTTTTAAGCGGATTGATAGAGCTTGATAACCCCAATTGACCTACAGAAATGTAGCAATACTAAAACTGACGGAATCATTCGATTATTGGCATTTATTTTGATAGCAATGAAACATTTCACACAAAACACAAACAATATATTTATTTATATATAAGTTTAAACAATTTGAAGACAAGTTTAATCCTACTTTAATTATTTTCAAAATCGGTTAATTTAATGATTGGTTCAGTTTTGCAGCCATATACACAACCCAACAATAATGGACCGGACGCCAGCGGATTTGCATAAAATCCGACTACTTGTTAGGGGGAGGGTTTTTTTTTCGTGGTTTGGCCTGGGACCTTTGCATGTAGCATGGTAAATTGAACGCGGACGCCTACATGAACATTTTGGACAATCAGGTTCTTCCTACGCTCTGGCAATTTTACGGAATGATCGAATGTTACTTCCAGGACGACAACGCTCCATGTCATGTTGCAGCCTCTGTCAAGCAGTAGTATCAAAATATGGATGTAAAACGTCTTCCCTAGATAGCTCAGAGTTCCAACCTAAACCCCATAGAACATTTGTACGACGAGTTAGAGCCTCGCTTACGGACCAGGGAACCACGTCCGAAATCTACAGCTGAGCTGGCGACATTCTTGCAGCATAAATGGACACATTCTCATAGCTGTGTATTAAAAGCTTGTTAAAAGTATACCCAGAAGGGTTGCTAGTGTAATTGCAGCACGTGGGGGGACCATCCCCTATCAAAGCATGTATTCTTTCCCTTATACTATCACATCTTGCTGTCCTGTCCATTATTGTAGGGTAGTGTATGATGTCCAAGCTGCTCCAAACAACGCCAAATAAGTGGACACTTTTCACACACAAGGAGTTTTACTGACGACACAGGGAAAGAGAAATACACCCAGGGATTAATCAAATTCGAAAGGAATAGACCTTGCAACGTAGCTCTAGAGCAACACATCGGGCTGTTGGCAACGGTGCGGGATCAATCCAGAAGGGAAAGATCCGAGGACAGCATGGTCGTATTTTTGAAATATGGTCAGATGAAGATGTCGATACCTAAGCTGGCAACCTACTCACTCTCCTAACTTCCACACTACGCCAAAAAGTAGACAATTGAGGAAAGACAAATTTAACGTTCAACAGCCCTCACGTAGAAGACCGTCTGGTTGGACTGAGTTTAGAACTCCCATCAGTGCTGTAAATTTCTGTTGAACTAACAACACATGCTTCCTAATATCACAAACTGGAAGATTGTCTGACAAGCAGAAAATACTTTTAAAGAGAAACATATAGTTACGACATGCTTCCGAAAAAATACAGAACAGAAATGTACCAGAAAAACAAAATCTTAAATCAAACGATAAATTGAGAAATTAGGTGGGGGAAAGAACAATTTAGGAAAGAGAAGTCTCCCAACGCAGAACATATTTCAAATAGGGGGAAGAAAAAGTCTATAACGGGGTATAAATTAATATTTGATTTCGACACTTGCAGAATCTTTATTTTCTTCGAACTGTAAAATTGCGCATCAGGAAACGAGAAGGAAAAGATACACAGCGTCAGAACAATGGAAGAAAACGTCATTTGTGATTGAGGAAGAGATCGACTTCTACGGCGCATTTAAACCACCCTGTGGAAGGGTTAAGACGCATGTGACAAATACTACTAAATCTGTATTCAAAGGGCTTATCACATTGTGAAAAAGAACGTTAAAATACGTTTAGTTCTCAAATGAATAATAACTTTAAAAAAAAATTATAATTGAAATCAAAAATCGCTATTAATTTCAAAATCCCTTTTTTCGAAAAAGTTGTCCAAAAATTAATTTTAAATTCAATGAATCTTTACACTTGCTAGTTAAAAAATTCCAACACCCTTTTCGAGTAAGATAATATAAATTTACGACAGTTTATTATAGTAGAACCAATATCTTGAAATTGGACGACTCTAATTCAATTAACAGGCAAATTGAATAGGACAACTCGAAAGACGGAATTGTTTAATAAAATTTTATTAAGTACGATTAAATGTAACGAAAAGCTAACAGGACAGTAAAAAAAATTCATGTTCTCGAGTTTATTTATTTCTTTAAATTACGCAAGCGAATTAAAAAGTTCGGAAGTATGATTACGAAGAAAATTTACAATGGAGTTTAAATTTAAAAAAAAAAATTATTTAGGGAACGGCAGGGATCTAGTTTCAAAAATCGATCGTGCTATGTTGAGCGCTTCCACGTGCTATGAGCGAACGCTGTCACCCTGAAGGAAAGATGGGAAATGACAAGTGGCAATGAAATAATGAAATTTCAGGTTTCCCAGAAAGCGGCGACGTCAGCCAAGAACCGCAATCGTTGGCGCAGTCAGCAGAAAAGCTTTCTCCGCCTTGGTCTGCCTCAGAATTCCTCTGGGAAAGTCAAGGTCGGTCAACAGATTCTTAAAAAATAAGTTGACAACGACTTCTTGAAGGCTTTGTTCGAAACACTTGGCGTCCACCTGCAGCCGATTATCTATCACCCAGTTATCGAATTATTTCGATTGTTCATTTCGAATTTCAATGGAGCGGGACTTCTAAAAAACTAACAATTTAATTGTTCCGATTACTCAAAAAAAAAAAAAAAAAAACATAAAAAAAAATATTATAATAATAATTTGGAACACAGCTTTTTATCTCTGTAAAAAAATACTCGTTCTGGATGGATCATAATTTTTTTTACACAAAGCATTGAATTGGTGAATGAATTTTTATATAAATCGTTTGTGACGATTTAATTCTTTCAGATATAGTGAGAAGAGAACAATGTGAACTGTCAATTCTCACCTCAGTGGAATGCAAGGGTATTGCTATTCTAAATCTATAAATGAATATAATTATTTTTATTTGGCATTCTTATGTATAGGAGCGTTTACGATTAGGTGATAATGTTTACCTACTTATAAAAAAAAGTGCTACATTTTGTTACATAGAAATTACATTCTGATACATAGAAATTAGATTCATAAGATTTCACACACACAATGAGTTAAATTTTTTTACAAAAAATATTTCTATCCTGTCCTGTAAAGGGTTGTAGAATGATTTATGAACATTCTGATCAAAATGAACATTGTAAAGAACGCGAGCTTTGAGATGGAATGTAACATTAAATTTTATTAAGCAAACAACTAGTTACATTTACCGGTTACATCATGCCTCTTCGTATTTGAGATTCTTAAAGCATGTCAACATAATATTGCGTCATACTAGGTGTTATCGAAGATAATTTATAGCGACGACCTTCTGATGAAATTCTCCCGGGACAAAACAATTTCACTGATGACTCACTAGCAATGTATGTAACCGAGTATATTTGGGTGTGAAAGTTGCATCATCACATTATTCCACCATTCAACGTTTCTGGACCGTGCGCCATAAAACCCAAATCAACCAACTTTCCATTCAACACATAGCGAACTCTCAAGTTGTTGAAAAATTAGTAACAGTTGAATAAGCTCTTGATTTTGTGGTGGAGAGGGTACATACAAATGAAAACGAAACTAAGTGATGCTGGTTTATCCCTGAAGTTTTTACGTTCCTTGAAGTAAAAATATCACAGAAAGGTTCATTTTTAAATAACATGTTTTGACAAAATTACCAAATCAAGACACAAATACTTGAACTAAACAAGCACATAGTTATTTAATTTATAAACAAACACACCATGCACCCTAAAAGTTGAAAGCTTCCTAAAATATAGAAAAAGATTTTACGTCTCTTTCAAAATTAATTCGTTTCTGATAAAAGTGTCCATCCTAATTAATCAAAAGAAAAGGTCATAGCTCGTCAGACAGAAAGTTGGAATGACAGTCACAAACCAAACAAACAGTACAAAAGCGCAGCACACAAACTAAAACTCACCCAAAGCGCTTGCCATCTGAATTCGTAGAAATGCAGGGATTTGTGCTTCAATAATCTTAGCACCATTGGGCGCATTCAAAATTTCCACAAAGAACAACGAAGCAACAATGCCTCTCGCTAGTCTCGCACTTCGGTGACTGATGACGAGCCTTTAACGAAACAAGCGGGAAAGACGAACGGTCACGTGACGCAGTGGCGCGTTTTCAACTTTCTTCGCGGGATAGGTGACCTCAGCCGAGCAGACACAACGCCAAGCCGTCGCGGCAGGCAGCCATGTTTGGGTCCTCCCCCACTCACAAAACAAAGGATTACGACGCATCTGTTTACACCGACGTTCTTGACTTCCACGACCAATCAGCGAAAAGGAAGTGGATTATTGGGACCTTTTTATACGAGCGCGCGCGTTCGAGGTTAAATCTTTGTTTGGAAAAGCGGGTAGTAACGGTTTAGATATTTAATCAGAAAAAGATTAACAAGAGATTTAACTGATTGAGAGAAAGTTCAACAAAGATGAGGCGCAATAGCTTTTTTTACGAGCTCACTGAATCGGAAAATTCTTTGAAGGTGAAAGCGCTTATTAATATTACGGGCAACAATGAAAGGTTTAGCACCAGTACTATTAGTACACAAACAACCGAATTAGGTATGTTATATTTACTTTAAAAAGCGAACTTTGGGACTGAAATTCTGTTTGGGTAATTATTTTAGCTTTTAGATTAAAACAGGTTATCTTCCAAAAGTTTAAATTTCTAAAGGGGTAGCAGAAGTTGCTACCATTTAAAAATATATACTCAATTTTAAGTCACGAAAATGATAATTCATAAAATCTGCGTTTTCTTCAAACCGTATTCATGTTTCTTTCGGGGCCAAGGTAGTTCAGCAACGGATCAGAAACCGGAGGGTTGCGAGTTCGAAACTAGGTCCAGCTAAAGACCGTCGTGTAAACGGGAGCTGGTGCACATTAAATCTGTCGTAGCCTCAATTGCCCTCACATTGGCGTGGTGTGTAGGTTTGGAACGTGGGAAACCAGCACAGGTATTGATCCCATTATCTGACCGTGGTTCAATATTACGAGGCGTTGTCCTTGAATCTTCCTTGGGGATTAGTCCCAGACCGTCGCCAATAGCCCGTAGTGTTGCTTTTAGTTGTGACGTTAATTAACTACCTACATCATGTTATTTACAAATAAATTATATTTTGAATATACTCCTGGACTTATTTCTAATGTGAGAAATTATTTCGATATTCATCTTATTTTGGTGAAAAATTATTGTACATACCGAGTGTAAAACTTGAATCTAAAGTAGTTACAATATTTCAGAGGATAAAATAATGGAATTATTATATTCGCGCTATTTGAACAAAATAATTTACATTGTTTATAAAAACTCTTACTGCACCGAAGAAAATGTTCAAAATTAAAAAATTACTTCTTTAAAGATAAAACTATTGTATTGAATAATCGGAATAATTATTGATCTGTATTTCACTATTCGTTTTCAACAATAATTTATTGGCAAGAACAGAAGATGTTCGTACACCTTATGAGTAATTTTTCGATGTATAACGTACATCACGATAGTAATACGTATATCAATCGATAGTTTATAATAAAAAATTGATGTTAGGGGGGACTCGTGTGGTCTTCCATGGCGGAGTGGCTTATTGCGTGGTCGTAAATGGCGGCCGTGTTTTCTATGGCATAGTTTTGTCTGCTGACACTTATAAGAATAGAAAATAGGCTCGGATTCACCTGCTCAGGTGAGTTCATACAACTTTCGCAGACTGCTATTCACTTGTCAGAAACATTGGTTGCGGACTCATGAATGGACATTAAGGAGAAATGCATGTATGAGTTCCTATCGGTAAACACGGCAAAAAAGGTAGAGGAAGCGGCCGTATTTAGAGAAGTCCTTGCGACACTTCTTCACTGAAACTGGAGCAATATTTAGCTCCAACGCATTCATTTGTGAGAATCCTGATGCGCTTATGGATATCGCAACGCATTTATTTATCGACGTGAAACATTTTCAGGTGACAATGAAATCAGGCATACCTAATTTTACTTTGTTTGGATCGGTTGTTTAATTTACACATCCTCTCAGAAAATTTTATTCCACTCGAAATTCAACCAAAATTAGCTTCCATGCATAACCTCTCCCCCATTCATGAGAATCTTGATATGGATCTTTAAGATATCACCACAACGCATTGGCTTCTTATTGACTGGGAACATTTTAAGAAGACAATGAAATCTGACAATCCAGATTTTACTTTAAGTTTTGGTCGTGGTTTACAGTTCAACTTACACATCTCACAAAACTCCAGTGTATTTTGTTCTGGGTACCACTGCAATGATATAAAACAGGCCTTGTTCAACGAAATAAAAAATGTATAAATTACTTATGGATACCAAAACCGAGAGAGAACTCTGTACTATTCCACAATATTCTGAACACTTCGAAAACAAAATAATCTTTTGGCACAACAGCTGAAGGACGATCGATTGTTTTTAATCAATCAAGAATACTTTTTTAATGAACTATTGCCACATTACTCACTTAGTTACATTTGAAAACTAATTTTAACCATTGACGGCGTTGAGTTAAAAAATTAGATCATCTTCACTCACTTACTGTACAGAATATAAAGCGACCAGATAAAATAGTATAAGCAATTTTATCTTCTGACGAATACCACGCCATGTAAGTAAACTTTGAAACCCATCGATTAGCATCATCACATATTTTATGAATCGTTGCGGTCAACTTCAGAATTTTAAACGGACATGACTATCTCCAAGGTCATCTCCACCCGATTGGTGTGAAAGACATTCCTGACTGCCCTCTGTGTTCCACTGGAGATACTATGAACTTTAGCCACATGACAGTTTGTGTTACTTAGTCCAACTCAAATTTTAATGTTCTACCTCTTGACAACTACATTTCAAAGGCTAGTCTATATTGCACGAGGGGAAATGGTCAATAAGACCCATTCCTCAACGTAATTTATATATATATATATATATATATATATCCCCCCCCCACACACACCTAATCAAAATTCGTTCGCAAAAGCGTAAAACCGGAGCCAATTACCATCAGCCGCGACAATGCATTTGAAAATATTCATACAGAGAGACGAAAAACACTCGTTTTGTTGCAAATAAAAAGAACCATTTTGATGGCCCTTGAAAGGAGAGCTCGCTCGTGAAGTTAAGTGGCAGAGAAACGGATTTACAAACACTTGGAAAATTCCTGTCGCTGGGATTAATTATGAGGACACCTACTGAGAGAAACCAGCTTGTAAGAATCTCCAGAGCACTTTTATAATCTTAGTAAAAAAAAAATGCCATTGTGTGTCGATTACTATACATTGACTCTCGACGAATGAGACCTTATTTCCATATTTACGCCCCCTGCTTGTTTTGGATACTTCTTATTCCATTAAAACTTTTTCCAAATACACGCATTTGTATGCATTCAGATTTCTTCTGACTGCTATCGCGCAATGAAGGAATTGATTTTGGTAGCCTCAATAAAATGTAAATGAAAGGATCTTCCATAAATGGTGTCGCAGTAGTATTCTTTAAAAAAGACATTTTGACATCTTTATACAGCGATGGTGAATGTTTCGACTTAATTCAGTCTCACTTTTGTATTCAGACAAAATATGTAAAGTTGCAATATATTTTTAATCAACGATTGAATTCATAAAATGCAGTATTTCTAAAGCTAAAGGAAAGAAAATGTAAACATTTCAGTTACTTTTGTACTCTGCTCTTTTTTTATAATTCTGCTCGAAGCGGGAATTACTTATTTTTCTTTGTCATCAATATGTGTACAGTTATTTCGACTTTACTCAAAGAGCTCGTGTGTAATATATCCCAAACCAATAGGTTTAATGTGTCCGCTTCACAAATAAATGCTGAAATAGGGGTGCGTTATGTTGCTTATACATTGATTCACACATGTCAGCAGCGTATCAGCACAAAAAATGCATAATGGTTTTGAATAAAAAATAGAAATAACAAATAATTGTAATTATACAAACTGTGAATGACACATAAAATAAGTTTCAGGTTCAATTTCGTAATCGATAATTTTCAATTTTCTCAAAAAATGGGGTTTTAACAGAAAATTGTTGAATATTCTCTAAATGTTTGGAGAATATTTTCAGAATAACCATTCCCATTCTCGGAGAATATTCTCTGCTAATCAACCCTAATTCAGACAATGGATTATTACGAAAATTTGTGTCAATCTAATTGGTAGGAGAGGATTTGAAGAAAACCTAACTCGTAAGGAACCTAAAACTGGTTAGAAAATATTCAATAAAAATGTTTTTTTTGACGCAAATATTTAAAACAATAGCATGACAGCGACAGGCAAAAAAATGTAACGTTAGAGGCAAATGGACGGAAATAATGCTTGCATAAACGAGCGGAAATTAAGAAAACTCTTCATCCGCAGTCGCAACATAAAATCCCTCTTCTGCTTAGTGAATTCGAACCTGAATACACAATTAATTTCGTGACTGTCGTACCTCGGTGGTCTTTGTTGTACGCACTTTTGAATAATTTGTATTGTCGTACAGGTCAGCGGAGATGCAAGTGGTTGCTCAGTTTTCGGTGCCATATGGCAAAGATGTGTTGATAATGGACTCTGCCAAAATTTACGCGATTTACAAAATATTTGGTATCGTGAATGGAAGGGTGAAGTGCTCATTGTGTGCAAGAGAGTACGAAGCAAACAAATCACGATTAAAAATTAGATAAGATCGTCAAAATGGCCATATCGGTGGAGCAAGACGTCTATCCTCATATGAGCAAAAGTCATTAGAAGAAACGCGAGTTTAAATATGTTGCTTTGAATAGTGTTGTCACAACTCACTCATTACAAAGGAACCCCTTGGTCCCTTTGTGATGAGTGGGAAAGTCAATCAAGACTCAGTTGCACAAGTTGTAGAGAAGAGAAAGGTTGGTTGGTGGTTGCGTTTTATGATGCAAGGGCCATATTTGGCCAAGGTGAGACAAACGCTAGGCAGATGAAGTCAAGCGATGGACATACACAAAGAATAAAGTTTTACTGACACAGAAAAGAGAAATGTACTCATGGTAAGTTACAGAAATCGAACCTGCGCCGCTTAAAACTAGGGATGCGACATCGACAGCAAAACATCGATGTTCAAAATTAAAACATCGATGTTGAAAACACATCGCCACAAAAACATCGATGTTTTTAAAATTCAATGTATTTAAACTTTTTTGCCCATTTCTTAAAACTGGTTTAGCACCTAGTGATGCAACATCGACAGCTAAACATCGATGTTCAAAATTACAACATTCGATGTTGATAATACATCGCCCCCAAACTATCGATGTTTTTAAAATTCAGTGTATTTAAACTTTTCCCCCATTTCTTAAAATTGATTTAGCAACTAGTGATGCGACATCGGCTCCAATACATCGATGTTTTTTATAAAGCATAAATGTTGTGAAAACATCGACATCAATGTCGCATACTTACTTTTCAAACCCTTCACCACTTTGGTCTAAAAGTATGTTCAATTTGTTGATTATGAAAATTACGCTACTTGGTTTATTTTAAATTTTTATAACGGTACTTTTTTCATTTCAAAATAAAACATCGACAAGTATAAACATCGATGTTAAATACATCGATGTTTTATAAAAAACATCGACTCTTCTAACGGATCAGGATATGTTAGTGAATTTCTGTTCGTTCTTTATTGCTTGATAAATAGCCGATTTGATGGCTAAGGAGGGTTACGAGCAGCCCAGCAAATAGTGATCTCACTGCAGCGGAAATTTACTCCTCGTACAAATGAAAAACACAAGCATGGTCTGTTCCTACCCCACATTACACTTTAGAGGTTCAAGACAGCACTAGACTTCTCTAGCAAAACAAAGGGAAACACAAGATGCATGAATTTTGTTAGAATTGAGAGCTTTCCAATTGGATTGTAGATGAACAGAACTTGGTTCCTGTGTGACTTGAAAAACATGGTCGACTTGGTTTCACCTTGAACAAGGAGGCTAGTCGCAACAAAATTGTGCTTTGGTATAGTGTCTCTTTAAGACCTGTATTCATGCCGATAAAAAAAAATCTTTCCGACACTATTCTTTTGCGAAATAACACGTGCTAGCTTATTATCGAAAAGGAGGAATGCTTTAGATTTAACTAGCTGAAAAACCCGGAGTTGCTCGAGTTGAAATGGTTAAATGTTGATTGAAAAATGAATTAGGATAATCACTTTTCTTATATAGAAAAATACAATCATTTAAGTTGTAAGGAAAATACCTTTTTAACTTCGTTTTAACTTTTTCATAGCTTCTACAATTTACTTCGGATACAAACATATACATTTAATTTCTGAATAATATATTACAATATGCAAAAGACTAAGACATATACAAACAAAAACTAAATTCCGATGAAAAATACAGAATTCTGAAGAAAAAAAATTAAGTGCAAAGTGTCGAATTTCGACTTTCTGAGCTGAAATAGAGCAGTTCGAAAAAGACATTAGTAAAACATTGATAAAGGATGATAAATAATTTATGAAATTTAGTAATGCTCAAATATGACCCAAACATTGCCCTGTATTAAGTTTCCTGTAGAACGTTGTTTCCTTGCCAATATTCATTTCCTGCAAAAAAATAAACTTTATATTTTAAAATTGGGGCTTCCAGGGGCCCATTAAGGACTACTTGTGTACCAATTTTCATGGTCGTAAGGGCAACAGATTGGTTTGAAGACAGGAAAGTAATAGTCTATGTTTTCCGCGTGTTCTGAAGTATAAGTGTACCAAATTTTGTGTGGATTGGTCAAACGGTGTAGATTTCTATAGAGAATATACAGATACACGCACTTACATCCTTTTAAATATAGATAGATTTTCCAAAACGTAAATAAGAGAGCAATTCTATTGAGGGCGGTAAAAAACGGCAGACACAATTCATTTTCGAGATATTTTAATCCAGTATCCGAGAGAAAAAAAATCTTATTTTGGTCCGTACAAACGGCATACATCAGAGCAGTTTTAAAAAATTTGCATGTTTATTTTTCATTCCTTAAATTTGCAGTATAATAATAATAATACATTAAATAAGACCACCTATTAAAATTGCATTTTTTTGACAAGTCTTTTGCTATCGCTTTTTACATTAAAAACTTTCAACTCTAATTCACAACCCTATAAAGCATTTCGCTGCAACTACCACTCACAACCCTATAAAGCATTTCGCTGCAACTACCACTATCCACACAGATATATAAATAGATTTCATTTATCAAAGGAAATTGAAACTGGGACTCTCGAGAAAGCCAATGCAAGTATAATCGGCAGTAGACCAAACAGAACCCAGACAACCAAGGGAAAAAATTATTACCATAACTATTCTGCATATCAGGATGAGACTGAAAACGTTTCATGGTGCAAGGACCAGATATGACACACAGATGCGATGACGAGAATTTGTTCTGGAGATATAAATTGAACCTACTTGGCTCATTACATTATTTATAGATTGAGAAACTGGAACAGGAAGAAAATATAAGAAATACTCAATAAACAGTTATATTCTACACATTTTCAATCATCTTAACGCGATTTCTGTTCTATTGATGCAACAGAATAAATTCGTTTTTCGCAACTCACTTCTTTTCAAAAAAGACTGAAGACTGCTCGACCGAGGTATAAACTGACCGGAATTGAAGAATTCGTTGGGTTGACATCTAGGTGTCACTTCAAATCATCGACCTTTTAACGAAACAGACAGAACAAGTGCGCGCAGCTGCATATCATATCTCTGACAGCTCGGTTTGAAGTAATGTAGGACGAATTATTGACTGGTTAATGCTACAAAATCATAACTAAAAACACAAGTTTGCACAACGATAGTCAATCGAAAAATTCGGATTTCCAAGCTTCTGTGACCAACACTTCAGGGATCTTGTGACAGTGTCTCGGTCTACATGTTCCGTCTATTTCATTCAAAGATCGATGCTTCCCACGTGATGCAGTCAGAACTTTCTTAAAGGGTATTTTAAACGACCAATCTTTACTTTAAATGAAATTTAACACATTCTAAAAATTTATTTTGGGATTTCATATAATTGTACGTATTTTCTCTCTCTTAAAAATTTCCAATAATGGAATTTTTAGGTAAGTAGGACGAATTTTTGAAGTAATGTAGGACGAATTATTGACTGGTTAATTCATTCAAAGATCGATGCTTCCCACGTGATGCAGTCAGAACTTTCTTAAAGGGTATTTTAAACGACCAATCTTTACTTTAAATGAAATTTAACACATTCTAAAAATTTATTTTGGGATTTCATATAATTGTACGTATTTTCTCTCTCTTAAAAATTCCAATAATGGAATTTTTAGGTAAGTAGGACGAATTTTTGAAGTAATGTAGGACGAATTATTGACTGGTTAATGCGACAAAAAATCATAACTGTGGTGAAGACTTACCCTTCCCCACATGTTATAGTTGTTTTCCTACCACCCCAGATTTTTTGGAAAAGAAATTAGAGCAATAACTAGTTTCTCTGTAGAGTTGTTTTTTTTTCAATCCCTTTCCCGGCTTCCTAACAACGAAAATCTTGATAGCATACATTGGTTTTCTCAGGCTTTTTCCCTTCTTGGAATTCTGGTTTGAGTGTTTCTTTGATTAGGGCACAGCGTCCCCTCATCATTCTCACGGTCTCATCGATACCTTGTCCACCCTGATTGGACAATTGGTGACCTTTCTAGGTCAAATCCACCCCACTTAACCTTCAACGTGACACTTCTTAATGACCGGAAGATGTTGGCGTGATTTGGCTCTCTTCTTCCTGAGGTTTTTAAAAATTCCGTTGGGATAAAGGAATAACCCCGGCTGTCTTTCTCCCGCGTACTGTATATGAAAATTATTGGCGTTAATTTCCCCCTCGCATTGGGGTGACCTTCGTTTTTGGCATATCCCGGAAAGAAGACGCAGGGACTGGTTTTCTCTGCAAAGGAACCACCTTTTTTTTCAGTTAGAGAGATGAGACTCCTTTGCTCTGCGGCTGGGTTCTCACCCAAAAACTGATGACCTTCTCGTCTTTTTTATGAGATTGAGCGATCCTACTCCTCGGATTGCAGCGGTTATTTACACTCCAAAAATTGACGATCTTCTCGTCTCCTTTTTTGAGATTGAGACAGGGATGCGACTCCTTTGCTTTGCGGCGTTTCCACTCCAAAACTGATAACCTCTCGCCTTCGTTTTTTTTTGGAGATAGAATGATCGGACTCATCGTATGCTGCGGTTTTCGCCCCAAAACTACGACTTCTAATCGTTCAATGTTAAATGAACGCGTCTTCATTTGTATGGCTGTTCTTCCGAGCCACGGACAACTCCAGATCCTCCCCTGTTAGATTTCAGTGAAATCCTTGGATTTTGAATAATCAATTCCTCAAAGTCGTTCTCGGGTTCTCGTAGTCGATCCGATCCCCTGATGAGTAGCCATGGACACTCTCTGAGGGAAATAAGGATGTCTCTTCCATAACACCGGCATCGAACTCGACCACAGTGACCAGCGATCCCTTAGAAGCTGAATAAAGAATTTGTTGACTCTCCAGTATTTGCGTCGCGACTTTTCTTCGTGGTTGATTTCACCATGTCCAGGTTTTCCCACATCATCAACTTCGAGGAAGTGAAAGAACATCATCTGGCGAGTCCACCTTCATAAACTCTTTTATTCTAAACGACAGACGTCTTACCGATTTTGCATTAGCCTTTCACGAGCCACATATGTTTATCAATTACGGCCAATTTATATATCCTGATAACCTATATAGGAATTTAGATCACGAATCTGTCCTTCAATTCAAATAACCACTTTTCTACCCGACCTACACCATAATAACTAAAAACACAAGTTTGCACAACGATAGTCAATCGAAAAATTCGGATTTCCAAGCCTCTGTGACCAACACTTCAGGGATCTTGTGACAGTGTCTCGGTCTACATGTTCCGACTATTTCATTCAAAGATCGATGCTTCCCACGTGATTCAGTCAGAACTTTCTTAAAGGGTATTTTAAACGACCAATCTTTACTTTAAAATGAAATTTAACACATTCTAAAAATTTATTTTGGGATTTCATATAATTGTACGTATTTTCTCTCTCTTAAAAATTCCAATAATGGAATTTTTAGTTAAGTAGGACGTATTTTCTCTCTCTTAAAAATTCCAATAATGGAATTTTTAGTTAAGTAGGACGAATTATTGACTGGTTAATGCGACAAAAAATCATAACTAAAAACACAAGTTTGCACAACGATAGTCAATCGAAAAATTCGGATTTCCAAGCCTCTGTGACCAACACTTCAGGGATCTTGTGACAGTGTCTCGGTCTACATGTTCCGACTATTTCATTCAAAGATCGATGCTTCCCACGTGATTCAGTCAGAACTTTCTTAAAGGGTATTTTAAACGACCAATCTTTAATTTAAATGAAATTTAACAAATTCTAAAAATTTATTTTGGGATTTCATATAATTGCACGTATTTTCTCTCTCTTAAAAATTCCAATAATGGAATTTTTAGGTAAGTAGGACGAATTTTTGAAGTAATGTAGGACGAATTATTGACTGGTTAATGCGACAAAATCATAACTAAAAACACAAGTATAAAATCGTATACTACCTGAATAAACCGGCGTTGCTCGGGTTTCAAATATGACCGCGACATTTTCCTGTGGTTAACTCACATACACGTGTAGAACGTGTTTCCTTGTCCATGTCCATTTATTGCAGAAAAACAAACTTTAGATTTTAAAATCGGGGCTTCGAGGGGCACTTTTAGGAATACCTGTGTGACAATTTTCATGGCTACAGATTAGTCTGAAGACAGGAAAGAAATAGCCTATGTTTTTCGCAGTTCCAAAGTATAAGTGTACCAAATTTGGTGTGGATTGGTCAAACGGTGTAGGTTTGTATAGAGAATATATATACACACACATACCCTTTATATATTAAGATTGATTAAAGGTGTTTGTAACACAACAAATAAAAAATTTTGTGATACGTCAATGAAAATCAGAACGGAACAATTTTAAAAGGTTGACTTGAGGGATACTGGAATACGCTGCAAGATTTCCTTAGCCCATGGATTGATAACTAATTTAAACGTAACTTTTTGTTAACATGCACACTGTATACATAAGTATACAAATACTCCGTATTATGCTATAATTAACACACATATTAGTTTAATGTATGAACTTATGAGGTCTTTTCTCTTTAAGGATTATAAGAAGGAAAAATAGACTAGTGCAAAATACGAGTAACGACCACTAACTTTGAGCCGTGGTGCGGTGTATAAAAAAATCAATTCCCCTTTATAGCTTCTTAAAAAGATTGAACCTAAATTTGTACGTTCATAAGTAAGTAGTACTCATAATATGAGTACAGTGAGAATCTACTCAAGTTTGATCCTATTATGAACAAACTTGAGTAGATTCAATTTAATTCATTCATTTCAGTCAAATAACTGTTCAACCGTCAAAGCTTGAGTGATTGAACTACTTTCTATGACATCTTTATTAGAATACATGAATATCGGATCGAGCATATTAGGGTCGGACAAGGTGGTTTGCTCACCGCATTTATATATGCATGATTTGAAAGTGACACCTAATGACCTGACACTAATGTATAAGTGTTATTTCACACCTTTTAGACGAGCATGTTTTATTGACGAACACGTCTTGTACCTTCAGATGGTTTTGAAAGATTACGTCAAAAGAGGGAAATAAACCATTTTTTTTTATTATCTTGTCCACGTTTTAGTGTTTCTTAACTAAAGTAGACAAAAAAAAATTCTAAAAATTTGTTTTCAGGAAGTTTTTGTTTCGGAAATTTGTGAAAATATTAATGCTTATTGAGTCCCCCCCCCCGATTCTGCAGAAAACAATGGACCAAAATTGGCAGCAAGAATTATTTAAAAAGGACGAATAACTTTTTCTTCCTTAATTTGTGTTTCATTTTCCAAAATATGAAAAATATTGTTAATTTTGTTCACACAATTTAATTTGGTCAGATATTCTTAAACTGTTTTTCGTTTTAAGTAAATAAATTTTTCGAAAAAAAAAATTTATTAAAATTTAAAAATTGTCGAATTATTTTTGTATGACTTTATATTCATTAAATCACTTTTACCAAAAATAAATTCTTTTTATCGAATATGCGTGATTTTCCTTTCTTTTATTACGAACTATCTTGTCTGTTTTTATTATTGGTAGGAGTGACTGTGTGTGAAAGTAACAGCACAACTCGCAGGTGCGAACTCCGAACTAGATGCCAGACATCTGATCGGTCTTTCGAATCTGAATCAATAAACCCAGTGGTGCACTCACCTTGAGAGAGGATGAGTCACTTCACAAAACCGCCACCTGATTCACGAGGTTTGCGGTGTCCTCAGATCGCTATCCGGGTTTATGGGTAGCGAAAACATCAACACGAAGCTTTCAGAAATAGTAAGCGCTCACGTGTTTTTAGAAAGAAACTTCAAAACAAGTACGAAGCGCCATTTTAGGACTGAATTAAATGTAGAAATCCCTTTTTTAACCCGAAAACAACTCAAAATTTACAGTTTCCGAAATTAGCCATGAACTTCCCGTATGTTGGTCTTTCCAAACGCCAAGCTAGTGATTAACAACGCTTTAACCCCTACACGCCAAGGGAAAATTCCAGTTTTCACATTTTAATCAAACGTGTATTTGTGACACTTTTATCACACATGTCTCTCTATCTCTATAAGAAACAAATTTACAGGTATGCATACGGATAAGTTAATTAGAAAAATATTGACAAAAGCATGCCATAGATAACAGTTAACCACTATCAACTTTGCCTTAGTACTTTTTATTTGCAAAAATACGCGTCAACTTTATCAAATCCACATACGAATTTACACTTTCACAAACCACACATTGATCCTAAGTCAGTTCTTCGACACTTAATTGTCTGAAATATTAATGCGTACCGACAGGCTTTCTGTACGGAAATGGAACATGTGTGCTTAGAAATAACACATATAGTAGGCCGTTCAGACAGGCGAATAAATTTGTGTTTGAATTTTAATTTCTATGAAAAGGGGAAGTTGCTTCTTATCTACAAATGTGTGCCTAAATCTAAAAAAAAAAATTATTCAACGTCTTGAGCCCTCCAACGGACGATATTTTAGCTGAAGAACTGTGTCCTATCATAAAAATATTTTTGGCGCAAGTATTTATTTTTCACAGACGCAGATGGAAAATTAAAACATTTTGCAATATCTCTATAAAAAAAAACGTTACCGCCGCAGGATTGAAAACTGTGTTGTTTAGCTCGATTCTTAGACGGTTTCCCGAGAAAGTACTGATCGGAAAAAAACGAAATTAACATGTTTTGTTCTTCATCGTATTCCCTGGAAAATTATTAAGATTTTTTTTCCGATGCGGCTATTAGTTTACGGTTTATTAAGTGTCAAAATTAAGAAGCGAAATTTCTTCCGCGAGTTAGCAAAACACATACAAATTTTCAGTCTTCAGCCGTGTTTTTTTTTAAATTGCCATAAAAACGATTTCTTTTTATTTGGCGAGGGAAAAGGCTAGCTTTTTTCTCTCTGTTCTCAGACGGTTTACCGAGAAAGTACAAAGTACAGATCGTAAAGTTTGAAGATAAACATCGTTTCCTTAAAATTGTACAGGGAACAAGATGCAGAAGATTTTTTACTGATGTGGCTATTAGTTTAGGGTGCATTAAGTGTTAAAGTAAAAAAAAGTGAAATCACTTGTCAAAGAGGTATTGGTTTGCGAACCAAACCAAACGGGATTGCGTAGCAATCCCCGGGGGTCGGCAAGCGTAAGCGAGCAGGTTGCGAAGCCCTCGCTGTGACGTGATGGACCGGAAAGTGAAATTAGGATAATACGAATTATTCAGATAGTTTCACTCTGCGAAAGGAATGTTGGTTTGCGAAGCAAACCAAATGGCATATGTAAAAGGAGTGTTGGTTTGCGAAGCAAACCAAATGGGATTGCGTAGCAATCCCCGGGGGTTGGCGAGCGTAAGCGAGCAGGGGGCGGAGCCCACTAGTATTATAAAAATTAAATACAAATTTACAAAGGTTGAAAAATATACAAAAATAAGGTTTTGATATATATATATATAGTTAAATTATTTTTTATACTGTTTTTTTAAATAATATTTTTGGTATTAGTTTTCGTCAGAATTTTATATTAACTCGGATGAAGCCATCACGTGCTCCTCTCTCTCTGGTCCCATAAAAGACATTAGTGCATCTGTAACCAATTTTACTTTCCTAGTTAGGAAAGCGTAAAAAATGTTACCGTTGTAATTCTATATAAGATATAACACGCATCGTACAGGCAAGAAAATGGATGCACAACCAAAAAAACTTACATCTTTTGCTTATTTGCATTTTACTCATAGCATACTTAGTTTTCGTAATTTATTTAGAAACAAGTTAAATATAAATTGAAACATTTTAAAAGGATGACTTAATTGCCCCTTGTCCCAACAAAAATGGTGAGACAAAATATATGAATGGTAACAATAATGCACAGAATTGTACTGTTGGGAGATCTTCCAACAACCTAAAAATAATGGTAAACGCTAAAAGAAAAAGTAACTTGAATGATTTCCCTTTTGTGGTAGAGGTTGAAGGAAATGTGATTTTCAATGTAGTTTGATAACCTTAGAATATTTTACTTGAAGTTTAATCTGAAGAGATGGATGGTATAAATAATTTTCAGCTTGATTTGTGAATATTTTCTTTGCAATTGCATCCATTAAAGGGAAGAAATAAGTTGTTCTCAGCTTGTTTGTGCTCAGCTAATGAGCAAATGCTCACATTCATTTTGTCATTTAAGGTTATGAAGTTCCATTGTTATTCTTAGCTTATCTTGATGTATGGCCATTTAGGACTTCGCATTTCCTTTAGTATTTGTGATTCCATTACAGAGTTTTTCTCAATGGTCCACTGTCATTTGATACTTGAAGCTGAATTGGAAGATCCAGTCTTTTCAACTAGCAAGATATCCTTTGGATATTTTTGTCATTTGAGGTAGAATTTGAAGATTTTGAAAAATACATGTTTTTCTCAGCTTGTCCCAATATTCTTAGATTCGTTTTGACACTTGAAATAAATCCATTTGAAGAACGATAATGTAAAACGTTCTCAGCTTGCTTCGATGACTTAATATGGAATTTATGGAGCCCAATTTCATTATTCAAGCATCATTTTCTTGTTTTTTGATAGACGCCCACTGGATCTCACATTTACAGTAAGGCTATTTTGATGGCCTTTTGATACTTCGTTACAGATTTTTGTTTAGCAGATAAGGAATAAGGGCAAATAAATTCATTGAACAAAACAAAGTAAACATAATTAACAAACCAGTAACAATCACATATAAAACATGTCGCAGAAAGTTTTTTATCTTCTAAATAGTTATCAATCATACACGAAACTTTTGATGCACAATTTTATCGGCCACAAAGCATTATTTGTGAGGATGTTTGAATTTAACAGAAATAAGATAGTAAAAATAACTTTTTATATCAGGTACTCTCTATTTTAAACTATGCATCATTTTGCGTCTGCTTTACAACAACTTAGTACTTATAAATACGATAGAATAAATAAAAGCAAGAATATTTTGCATAGATATTCCAATGGAGGAAGAAAAAAAACACTGAAAGTTTACCGGCAGGATAAAATTCTACACTTCTCTACGTCTAGAATAACGCTTCATTGTTTCAGAATCTCACGATGAAATATTGCATTATTTTATAGCATTCGATTTCACGAAAGCTCTATTGGATTGAAATAATAAACATTGTCCAGTGAAAAGGCTTACTTTTTCTTAAATCCCTGCATTTCGAGATGACATTTAAACTTTAGCAGTTCAGCTAAGTGAAGGATTAAAGAAAATTCTAAGACAAAGAACATCAGGAACAGTCCATTTTGGACCAATAGTTCTGATAGAAAATTCCAAATGAGAAAACTGGAATGAAATATTTTCCCTCAGTTTAATGCCTAATTCAAAAATATAATAAACTAATCAATATTCCGTAAGAAGAGCCGCGGTAGCTCAGTCAGTAGAGCGTCGGGCTCGCATCAGAAGGGTTGTGGGTTCTGTCCTCGGTGGAGCCTGCAATTTTGATGATTGTGAGATCGGCGCTTCGACCTGGCTAAAGACCGTCGTGTTCACTAATGGTGACTGGGGCACGTTAAATAGGTCGTGGTCACAAAGTCCCCCATGTTCCCATACCAAATCAATACCTCTGGGGGTATCTGATCAGAGGGTTATCGGCCTCTGATTGGTATCTAAATTACGATATGTGTGAGTGAATGGATGTATGAAAGGGACCTTCCTGTAAAACGGATGTGTCATGTATGCCGAGCAAAGTCGGACTTCCTCCCAATGGGGCTCAATAACATGGAAGGCGCACCCCCTCGCCTCTTGCCGTCTTCTACGGGCCTGGCACTCCTCTGGTCTGCCAGTGTAGGCATTAGAAACAACAACAACATATTCCGTAAGAAAATGTTTCCAAATGAAACAATCAGGATTATTGTAGCAATTGTATGTTGGGAAGAGGAAGAAAAGCATTCCTCCTTGCATCTAAATATGGAAAATGATTTAGATGTGCTTACCTATTTGTTGGTCCATAAAATAAAATAAATAATGTCCCCCCCCCCAATTACATTTTAGCTGGATGGCTGCGATATAAGGAAAATGACAGCGTCTTGCAAGTCACAGAGCCTTTCTATTCTGTTTACTCATATGACAATTCGAGAGGAAATTTGCTGGAGGGTATGGAACATATTCCTTTTACTCACAAGTTACCCGATTGTCACCGTAGCATATACAAAGCAGACTTTCTCATGCATTAGTTGAGCCCAGCTAAAAAATACTCCTCACTCTTCAATTATATTGCAAAAGTGATTGTTGATTAAAAACTTGGCAGAAAGCTATTTATTTTGTTTAGAAGTTATATGTGATAATCACCACATTAAGAGTTTTTGGAAACAATGCTTGATTTGGGAGGCAACTTGAAACCTATCTACTAGTGACTCAGTTTTCATACACCAAACGTAATTGTTGAAAAGATGGTCAGTATCTTGTCCTACTCAAAAGTAATTTTTCACATCTCCCTTCTATAACTACAATGGTGATTGTTGCAAGGCATGGTAGAATCTTATTCTTTCAAACAACAAGAATGCTGGAACATTCACTACAGTCATACAAAACAAAATGGTCTTAAGCAGCACTTGACAGATAGCTCAGATTTTCCATATGGGGAGGGGGGCGGGGTCGTGGCTAGCAACCTGCGAGTTGTAGGCTGATTTGTTGTTCTGCATGGGTGTATTTTGCCCTTCAAACAAAACATTCCTTGAGAGTGTATGTCCATTATTTAATGTTGTCTGTCTTGCGTTTGACACAACATGGTCAAATATGGCCTTGGAGTCATAAAACCTAATCCAACAAACAAAGATTGACCTAATAACTCCAATCAGTGCTTTCCGAAGATGAAATGAGACCTTTTACATTTGCCCACTTATGCTTGGAAATTGCTTCACTTTCGTCAACTGGCGAATTATTTAAATGTGTTTTCGTGTGTCTGTAACAAATACTCATCTACGTTTCAATTACCGCTTCAACCGAGTGACAAACCAAATAAAATATATCTGCTACGAAATATACAAATTTAATACCTAATTGAAAAATATAACCTAAACCATTATTCCATAAAAATAATGTTTCCAAATGAAATCATTGGGAAGTTTTCAATTAACTCAAGCCTTTTTACCAGCTGTAGTTTTTCATTTTAGCGAAATAGAACACTTTATGGAAGTGTTGTTTCCTGATTGGAATGAAGGAAAACATTTATCTTATTTTACTTTAGTTGGTAGAATGCCTCTATAAAAAGTATATGTGCATGCAACTCCATGTTTAAGAAATGATGATGTATTCAGAATAAGAGCTATGGTGCTAAATTGGAAGGACATGGTGCGTTGTGGAGATAAATTTCTCTAAAGCGAACAAATTTTCAAAGTTGCCATGAATTAAATGCGTTTTTGGAATATAATATAGTAGTATAACAGAAGTGTTTTAAAATGATACTATTTTTCGAAATGCCAAGGAGAAAATAGTTCTAAAAATGGGAAATAATGATGTATTCAGCAATTTTCACGATTCTACCCTTTTTATCCACAACACATATTGAAAAGAGAATCGCCATAACATCCTTTCTCCATCTCCTTGCCACATCTAAAATTAGATTGAATGCAGTGTTGAGAAACTGAATTGTTACGACAGGCCTGTTCATAGAATTTCAGTTCAAAATTTTGAGATTTCAATTGCCTTTTGTAAAACGTACTTCTTATTCATACGTCCATACGTGAAGAACTATGGCGTCAAATTGGAAGGTTATGGTATTTCGAAGGTGAATTTCTCTTATAAGAGCAAACATAAATTATCGTACTAATTTTTTAAAGTTATTGATGTTTCCCTAAATTGTATGAATTGTTGTAGTATAATAATACAGGGGTAAAATAACAATAATCTTTTAAAATTGTAATATTTTTCGAAATGGCAAGGAGAAAATAGTTCTAAAAATGGGACCGGAGATCATCAAAATTAAAAGAATTCAATTACCTGTTTTAGCATTCAACTTCTTTATTCGTTTTCTCTGTGTTTTTGTTTTCCTTTTACGGAGTTTAGAGGTTTTTGCCTCCAAATCACTCTGAGGATCTTGACGATTGTTACTATTGGCAGACGACGTAGCACCGACACTTACTGATCTGGAAAAACAACAGTCTGTTTCTTTGGTGGTACAACTAATGGTCAGGGCAACTTCGGAGCAGCAATTAGAAATTTCTGATTCAGGAGAGTTACTGTATTCTTGAGATTCAGCAGAGTCAACGGATGCTTGCAATTCAACAGAGTCAATGGATGCTTGAGATTCAGTAGAATTAATGGATACTTCGGCATAAGATGATTCACAAATACTACTTTTAGCAGGAACATAAAGAAAACCTGGAGGCAACGAAGTGTAGAAAGGTCAGACGGTGTTCATAAGATGGAGAGAATAGAATACATGCAAACAAAACACACACGAAAAATTGATAATCACTTAGTATAGAAAACAATATATTGATTCATTCTAAAATAAACATTCACACATACATAGTGAGAATGACATATCTAAACAGTATGATCCGACATCGTGTTGAAGTATCAATCAAAACAAAACAAATCAGTTTGTGACTATCAAATAATAGCTGAAACAAAACAAATGAAATGCCATGAAAGCAGCACAATTTTATATATTACAATAATGATCCAACTGGATCAGACAGTACATTGGCGCAAATGTACGTACATGGCCTCAAAACTGCTAACAAATAGCTTAAAAAATAGTTAATTATTAATTATTTTGCTTCATGGTAATAAAATGTACCACATTGCTTAGCATTTGACAAGATATTGCCAAACAAAAGTTCAAAAGAAATGACAATTTGATTTTCAAAAAAATTTATTCATAAATTGTTAAACTATACGTACAATAATAACAGCTGTTCCGCAGATTGTTGTAGCGATTGCATGTTAAAAAGTAACAGCAGAAAAGCATGCCTTCTTGCATCTTGATCTTGAAAACAATTCAGATACACTTTCCTACATGTTGGTCCTCAATTGTTATCGCATTTTAGCCGGATGAGAGCAATATCTGCAATACGACAGCGGCTTTCAAGTCAAAGAGCATTTCTATTCCAATTTTTCTCCGATGACAGTGGACGTTTTGGTTCAGTGGTTATATACACTGAGCAACCCCTGCGTGTTGTAATTGGTGCAGGTTCGATTCCTACATTGATGTATTTCTCTTTTCCGTGTTAGATTTACTTTCCTTGAGTATGTACGACCATCTAATGATGGTGTCTCTTGTGTTTGGCGTAGTATGGTCAAATTAATTAAATTTATCAAAACCGTCCCGCCCTAAGGCATACGGTGTAGTTTTGGGTTGTGAGCAACCCCGCACAGCACATGCGTTGCCGCCTCTGTTTCTCAATATTGCAATACAATTACACATACTATCATGGGATGGGCTATGATAGATCTTCTAGTCTTATTTCAAGAAGTCGATTGGCTATTATCTTAAGGCCTTGTCGACTTTTTACTTGTCTAAAGTAGTTTTCTTTCTACTTTTTTGTGGTCACGGGGAAATAGGTCTTTTCTTATGTATCCCCACAGTTTGCAGTCGTAAATTACGTGGTCAACACTTTGAATTCCTTCTCCACATTTGCATTTGTCTTCCTTATTGAATAAACGTTTCAGGTGCTGTCCAAATACGCCGTGACCAGTGATAAATTGATTGATCTCAAAAGATCCTAGAACTCTCGTCTGTGATATGTCCTTGTATTCTGTATGGACTACTCTTCACTTCTCTGAGTAGTCACATCGCCCTTGCCACATCACTTCTGCTTCTTTGTTAATTCTATTGTTGTTAGTTTAATTATATTTGTTAATTAAATTGTAGTATGGTTAAATATGGCCCCTTGCGCCACAAAACCGAAAATAGTCAACCAACCTTGTGGACATCGCTATGTCGAAGCTTAATCAACTTACTCCAATTGCTGTGTTTTCTGAAGATGTAGCCAACCAACCTAGTGGACATCGCTATGTCGAAGCTTAATCAACTTACTCCAATTGCAGTGTTTCCTGAAGATGTAGCCAACCAACCTAGTGGACATCGCCAATATCGAAGCTTAATCAACTTACTCCAACTGCTGTTTTCCTGAAGATGAAATGAAACCTTTTGTGTCCCACTTTTGCTGGAAATTAGCATCACTTTCATCAACAGGCGTTAAATGTGTATTCGTGTGTCAGTAACAAATATGCATCCACGTTTTAATTGCCTCTGGATCGTATGATCCTATCGTAACCATCTACCGGTCGTGGGGAATTTTGGTAATGTTGAAAATAAAGTACACGATTTTATGGGTTAGTTAAGTTGGGCACCTTTTACTCAAAGAATTAATGGAATTTTAGCTTCCTTATGACAAGTATTTTTCAATTTGTCTACTATGGATGTAACGTTTATTCTGCATTAACAAAGATCATAACAAATTCGGACAAAGGGGATAAAAAATGACAATAAATGTAACACAATAACTTTTAAGAAATAAAAATAAACTAAAAATCTAAGAACATTCCAATTGATGAATTGATCCAATGATTGAATTCATTGGATGAAATTGATGGAAATCATAAAAATATAATCTCCTTATTAAATATGTACTTTCAAATTTGATATTGGAAGGGGACTAAAACTCGGATTCTAAAATAAAATGTAATTTAAATAAATTACAAGAAATTGAAACCGAGAGTATATAAGCATCGCATTGTTCTACTTAACGAGAATCTGACAGCTAATTCCAATAATACGAACAGCGCCATCTGTTTTTCGAAAATAGTACAATTCTTCATCGAATTCTACAGTATGAAAATTACATTTGCTTAAAAAGTACTTTTCCTGCTCAATTAAAATTTAAATGCAAAAATTTTTATCAAAATAAGCATGAAGAAAAAATTTCAAGTATTTTGAAAATAAATAATTCAAATAATGTAAGATTCTTAGAAAAAGAATCCAACATAAAAATATGAAAAGGCAATTTTTTTATTTTCATTTTGTCTCGATTTTTCAATTTATTATGATTTTCTACTTTAACGTCAAAATATTTTTCAGTAAACATGAAGAATTTTCCTAGCTTTGCTGTTTTGAAGACGTAAAAGAATAAATATTTCTGGTAATGTTTACATAGAATGTAAAAGCTTCCTTTGTCATGCATGAGTTATAAAATATGCTTTTCAAAGTGCATTGGACTTTTGATAATTTCTAATAGCTTCTGATATTACGGAAAAAGGAAACTACGAATTGCGATAAATTGATGCTATATACATTAGTTTCAGTAATTTTATTGAATAAAAATTTTTATCAATGTCGTTTGTCGTATTCCCATACATTTATTTTGTTGTACTTTGTTGAAAACGTATGTTATAGTACTGGTAACTGCCATTATATTTACCACACTGATATACGATTACCCCATATCATAATTACCCTTATCAAGAGATTTTATGACACAAAACTCGTGCATTTGTTTCACTGAATAATCCAATAATACTTTTCATTTGAAAGTACATTAAGATTTTTGGAGGCTTCTATCATGTTCTGTGCAATCTGTTACATAGGTTCAAAACTTTATAAATCTTTTCATTGTAAATTTTATGATAAAAATGTATGTGCATTAACACATTGGGATGCATGCTTTTATTTCATGAAGTGGCCCAGAGAACAGTCTGTAACTGTGAGATACAGATAAAGAGAGGGGGGTTGTGGAGGGGGGAGTTATGAAGTAAGGTCAATATTTGACCACGCCTCCGCCAAAATCTGTTAGACAACATTTAGTAATTGACCTACAAACACAAAGAAAATTTTACTGCCACAGAAAAGGAATACACCCAGGGGACTGTGCCGCCTACATCTCACGAGTTGGCGATCCTACTAAGCTACAGGAAAAATTATTATTTATTAATTATTTTTTGAGGATGGAAATATGGAGGTAAGTAAGTAGGTAGTTAATTAACGTCGCACTGGAATAACACAATGGGGCTGTTGGAGACGGTCCACGATCAATCCCAAGGCCAACCCCTCGTAATTTTGAACCACGTTCAGATGACGAGAACTACGCCTGAGCTGGGACCCCACTCTCGAAACTTCCACGCCACCAGAGGACATTTGAGGTCACGATAGATTTAACCATCCTCGAGTACACGATGGTTTTTGGCTGTAAAGGTGAAAATTAAGAAATTTTGTAAGTGGCCACTTGCAAGAGTTCACATATTTTCTAGAATACACACTATTTTTTTTTAAGATAGATTTTCTCAGCCCGCGAAATACTAGCAGTACGGAAATACTCCAGGTCACGTGCACACGAAAGTACTTATCTTCAGAATTCTTTCCCTAGATTGCTTTGCGTTTTCCCGCTCCAACGTCTCCGTTTGTTCCCCCAAATTCCATGTTTATATTCCGTGCTTTTTATTTTTATTTTACGGTCCACAGAAGAAGAAAAAACGTAAAATAGCAGATTCCACTATATTAGGGGTTCACAACCTTTTTGGGAGAAGGGCCACTCGCACCGTTGATAGAGACATGGGGGAAAATAATCACTTATTTTTTTAAGATTAAACTTACAAATGTTATCTCAAAAAACCTAGGAGCTTGTTACAGAGCTAAATGAATGATATTGTGAATAGTTTAAAAAAAGTTAACAAACATTTGCAATGATCAATCATTTAGAATTACTTTTAAGAATGTGTCTCAAGAACTTCACATGTACTTCAGCAAATTATTTTAGGTTATAAATTTAATAACAGTAATAGTACAATGAGCAATAAAGATGAGTATCAGAAATTTTAATTATAATTTATTAAAAAAATAATTTTAATTATTTGGAAATCGAGTACCCATCATGTCGTTAGTAAGCTGCAACAGCTCTACTAATATTCAGGTTTTTTTTTTCAATAAAATTTTATCCGATAACGCTATAAATTCAATTGAGGCGCGAGGCTTCGTGGTAAACAAATAATCGTATAGTGTTGCCAAAACGCGATAGCAAATAACGTCTTTTTCGGGTGCCACGTAAGAGAATTATATATATAAAAGATGTTTTCAAGAAAGTGTGGCGACCGTTAATTTTCACCTTTATTTGGCTGGACGGAGTTGCTCTTGCAACTGGACAACCGAGGCTAAATGAAAATGTCGAAAACACTCATCCACACATTAATTGTTTAAAAGCGTACTTTCTCGTCAAAGCCATTTGTTCAATCTCAATTCTGGAACTTGTGTTAGGAAAAATAAAACAGGTGACATCTTTACACAAAAAAATATAATATAATAAATAGCATTTCTGAGAGCATCATTCTGAGACGGTACACTCGAAACAAAGGCACTATGAAAATCGATTCGCCTCTTTTAGAAACACACAAGCAAAAAGAAATCCGATCGCATTCCGCGTTCGCTCACACCTCCGTTCGTAACGGCAGTGTCCCGTTCCCCGAAAGATCAAGGTCACCGCTTCCCGACTTTGCATATTTCGCGCGCTCGACGAGGAGTTTCACGAAAAACGCGCAGGCGCCCCCAAGGTCAGCGGCGAGTCATTCGCAGAAACAGACGGAGCATCGACCCCACCAGACACGCCGGCCAGGTGAGATCGATTGCCGAAAAGCACGTGTCGTACATGAAGGGGTCCTACAGACTATACTCACAAGGCACGTGTGTTGTCCGTCTGGGGGTTAATTGTCGAGAGACAACAGCTCTTTTGTCTCCGAATTCTGGAGCAGTAGTTACCACAATGTGGCCCGCGGAGGTCAGGGGGTCGTCGGAAAATATATTTCAGAGAACTTTTAAGGGGTCGTCGTGGCTCGATTCCCGTCAGGTGCAATTCTTTCCTGGGTGTATTTCTTATCTTCTGTTCCAGTAAAACTTTCATTGGGTCATATTGGAGACGGTCCAGAGGGTTGCGAGTTCGAATAAAACCCAAGACTGTCGTGAACAAAAGGGGCTGGTGCACGTTAAATCTGCCGTGGTCTCAAATATCCGCACGTTGGCGTGGTGTTGAAGTTTGGAGGTGCCAGCTCAGCTCCAAACTCGTCATCGAACCGTGGTTCAAAATTACGGAAATTTGGAGTTGATCCCGGACCGTCGTCAATAGCCCGTTTGCTGTTCGACGTCAATTTATATACCTACCTACTTAGATTATTATGTATTATAATGATAATTTTTAATTAACGTCGTACTAGAGCAACACAACGGGTTATTAACGACGGTCCTGGATCAATCCCTTAAGGGAAAGAACCGAGGACAACCCCTCGTAATTTTGAACCACTCAAATTACTAGGAGACAGTGGGTGTGCCTACTGCGAGTTGCAAGTGGTACATGTTTGATTCCTGCGCGCTGAATTAGATGGTAATTTCTGTGCTCTCCGCAGCTGATACATATAATACTTTAGTTTTCGCTTTCAATACTTCTGAACTTAAGGGGATTGAACGATTTTGGTGTGTAGTTAATTAAGTTAAAGTAAAGGACAAGTCGGGTGCATTGAAAAAATTGCAAGAAAACAATATTACCAACACCCACTTCATATTTTGCTCATGACTAGACATCCCCGACAAGACATAAGACATGGTATACGTAGTCCCACATTTAAACACAACGGACGAATCCCCTTCTGTATCATCGGGATTTTTTCTTGTTGTCTAAAGGGTAAATTAAAATTTGTAATCTAAGGCTGTCTTCCACTAAAAAAGAAATATTTAGGGTTTTTATTTTTTAATTTTAATTTTATATGAATTCCATATGGTAGGCATGAATTTACGTCGCATTGGACGAACACAACGGGCTATTGGCGACGGTCCGGAATAAAAGCCAAAGGGAAAGAACCGAAGACACCGATCAGAAGTAGATGTTTATGACAGCTTATTTTTCCTTCTATCCCAACATGCTTCGAAGTATTTCTGAATCAAATTAAGTTGATCTTCGTTATGTAACGGCATATTTTATTTATTTCTTCAAGTGCGACATAATTCAGCCATCAAAAAAAAATAGGGAAAACAAACAAATTAAATGTATTTCTTTAGAAGTTTTGTTTTCCAAACATTTCGCTCATTAGAACTGAGCTCGCCATTGCTTTTAATCTCGACATCAAGGTCACACATACAGTCATTTTCTTTAAAAAAAAATCTAATTACAGAAAATGGCGACAGTAAAGAGGAATTATGCAAAATGATACTTTTTTTATTTTGAAATAACTTTACCTTAATCTGTTTTGAAAAAAAGTTGCATAATACTAATTCATTAAAATACAGGACAGAAATGGGAATATAGGAATTAAAAGGGGACACAGAGAAATTATTTGTATGTTAAAATTATTTGTATTTTTTTAAGCGAAATTAAAAAAAAAAAAAAACGGTTTTTCTGTTATTTATACGTTTTTAAATCCGGGAATCAATACTACAGGGTGAAGTTAGACTCTGGCCTTATTAATAGAACATCTCATGCTGTGGGATCTACATAAGTGGAGCTTTTACTGCCGATTAAAACCCCAAAGAAGCCAAAGTTCCTTATTTTAACCTCGGATATGCGTTTGTGAATGTTCAAGAACATATTTATATCTTTATTGAACACTGTTTGTGTATATTCAATGAACATATCTATGCTTATTGAACAAAATTTGCTAATGTTCAATGAAGAGGTATACGTATATATTCATTAAACAATATTTGTGCGAGTTTTATGAAGGTATCAATTCGAGTATAATTCGCATTACGGCTGCAAAAGTGCCCATAACTCAAAAAGTGCGTTTTTCCTGGAGAAGCTTTTGAAAAGTTTAGAAGCCATAGAAAAAACGTCGAGTGCTGGACCGTTAGTCGCCATAGATTTGACATTACAGGAGAACGGACAGCATTGTCATTCAAAAACTCAAAATCTACTTTCCTTCGACTTATGGCACTTTTGCAGCGGGGTTGCGATGTGGATACAAAAAAAAGTTGAACTTGCTTGGGTTTGAAGATGCAAAACTAAATTTCCACATATGTGGACTACTGAAACAGGTTTCGGAAAGAAATAACAAAACGACCTGGGTCTATCACCTGGTGATTCATCAAGAGAAACAGAAGATGGAAAGAAGTTCCAGCTTCTCATCATCTCACCAACACAACATCGCCACTTGGAAGTAGGAAAAAAACTTCCCAAACAAACTCCGTCTTTCACAACCTTTATGGCACTT
Organism: Metellina segmentata; assembly: GCA_947359465.1. Lineage (NCBI taxonomy): Eukaryota > Metazoa > Arthropoda > Arachnida > Araneae > Tetragnathidae > Metellina > Metellina segmentata. The sequence continues at coordinate 76,235,728 of OX375877.1, read as the reverse complement.
AAAAAACCGTGTTTACTTCCAAGTCTCGGTGTAGAAACCTCCCGAGTCGGCGAAACGAGCGAGTTTATCAGATAACGGGAAGTACCGACACACCGCCTCGATTTACGAGGGTATGTATTTACAGGGCCAAATTCCAAGGAGGACCCCACTTTGCATATTTATGTTCTCAGAGGGTGTTTTCTCCGAAACTTCCGATCGAGGTTTGAGGGTGCGGAATTCGTCTTTCCCCGTCGGACGACGACAGGTTACCGCCACTTATCGGTCGAACGTGGTAGAGGTGGCTTATCGCAGATTGTAAATGAGACGATAGTGTTCAAAGGACGAGGTGTGCTGCGGGGAAGACAAAAGGCGAGCAGTGGTTTTTATGATTGTGTGCTTACTCTCTCGAGATAAAAAAGTCAAGGAGAGAGATATCTCTCTCTTTAAGGATCATCCAGTAAACAGCTTAAAGAATGCATGTTTATGATTTCATTTCAATTGCAGAATTCTTTATCGTAAAACCCGTTCTTATTATTCACAGGGGCCAGTGTTCCACTCTTCAAGCAAACAAAACTGAGGGCCTTTTAAAGGATATTTACTGTCTGCATTTCACCATAGATCGCCATAGTAATCGAAACCCGTGAGTGTACAGGTGAAGACCTTCTCAACTGCAGGTTTGGGTCTCATCAGCCCAGTTGTAAAAATATAAACTTTTAAGAACGGTGCTCTCTGTTATTGCATTTAACTAATTTGATGCATCATAACTTTGCTTTTTGAATGAAGATTAAATAAAATATTCAGTAGTTTTATAAAAACTAAGGGACTGGGGTTTCCCTCAGAAATTCCCTAAGTTGGTGCGTTGGTTGGTCATTCTCGATCTAACTATATAGCCTGCTTTTGTAAATCGAAAATTCAACGGTGGACAAATATAAAAAACTATATAGCAGATGCGCCGTATATCAAAGATTTGCTATAATATAAAAAAAACCGATCACAAAAGAATTGTAAGAAAGCACTAGGGTTTATTGAGTGAAATTAAAGGGAATCCGTTTTAGCAATCCGAAAAGTACATCGCTTTCTTTCGCTCAAGGGAGGTCGTATTCCTCGGATCTTGATAATATTCCCGGTTCCAGATAACCCTCTTCCGGTGGCGCGGGTGTATCCTGAAACCGACAACAAACAAGAGAGTTGAGGCATGAGGGCACCGTGCAGAAAAAGATCACCGACCGAATTCAAAACAAACACACGACTGCCACCCCGAACGCTATTTTGAGAAGCGCCGAGTCTGTAAACGCGCCCCTCGCGCAGACGAAGGTCACACACGACACCTTTCTACTTGCACAGTTATTGCATTTTGCATGAGTTTATTTTCAGTTGCCAGTATTTAAACGTCGTAATGGTTGTGAATGATTTAAGGATGTTTGAGTTGGTAAACATGTGTACTGGATGACAGTAGACTTCGTTGCATTTCTCGTAGCCGGCTTTGTTTGCCACTTGCTGTCAAATCGATCAAAAACGAAAGTGTTCTGTTCTTATACCGTGTAACTGTTCCTTTGGGAGCCTTAGTATAGTCCAGTGAGTCGGGACTTGAGTCACATGGTTTTGAAAGAGTCTATTCGCTCAATTGAGAGGAAGAGTTAAACGTAAACAACGTGTTCAAAGAATCTCAGTGCAATTTCTGGCACCGAGTTTATCGTTAAGTGCCAGAAACAATAGCTTAAACTACAAGTTGGCGAAAAGCCGCCTTAATCCAAAACATTTCCCATCCTGTTGGTCCGGGTTCGAATCCTAGTTTGGAAGGGCATATATGTCGGTGACTGTTCCCTGTTAGTCCGACCACTCAATAGAGTATGGTGGAAACTGAACTGAAAACTTGTCAGTTAGTATGTGTATTTACAAACACATGCTTACATGGACAGCCAATTTAGTGTTACAGGGCTGTTTTGGGGCCAATGTGTGGCTCGCTTTAGAAGTAGTGATGACTAATCAAACCATTGTGTGCTTCTTCACAAATAGCCGTCAATAATCAGTTCACAATAACCTCCCCCTGTAGTATTGAAGGCAGAAGAGATCAATGGTATAACTTGTACTGTAACGTCATGGTTCCTTTCAAAATGTCCTCTATTACACGAATTCGCCGTCAATGAGGGAAACTGCTGGTGAGCTATGACCGGATGGGAACCTATAGTACCTACACATGAACTGCCCCCTCTCTTTTTTCCCAGGATCTATTTCAATTGTGTTGCTCCAGTGCGACGTTAATTAACTATCCTCCCCGGATCTATTTCAGAAAAATATTTAAAATTCATTTTTAAATTTCGCCGAAAATCGTGCAATCTAACAGAACGCCTGTATAATCGAACAGTCGAATTATACAGGCGTACTGTTAAGGGGAGCCCAAATTCTAATATGATACGGTCAAGCTGTAGAAGTTGGTCGGTAAAGCTTTGGTTTCCTAAGAAAGTGGAGCCGTTATCTAACAGCCGTGATACGTCATGATTCCGTGGGCATAACTAGACGGCCGTCTAAACAAAAATCCCGACGTGTCAGACGGACAGAATACGTTGGAGAATGGGCAACACAGACGGCTGTCGTGGTTTGTTTTATTCGAGAAACAAAACAAAGTGGTTTTTTTATTCTCTAGTTTAAAGATTCTAACTTCGGGATCGTTGAAGGTAGAGTGAAAATTTCAACAGATTTCAAATCAGCGTAAATTTCTACGCCAGATCGATATCAAAAACAGTTTTATTATTCAATTATTTACCATTTGATTATTTAATTATTTTTTAAATAATTATTTATTTATTTAAAGAAAATCACATTTAAGGTATCGATTTGGTGTCAAATTTTCCGCAGCTTTCAAATCCGTTGAAATTTTCATTCTGTGTTTAACGATCCCGATTTTACAAAACCGAATTGATCAATGGCAGTCAAAAATGTTTATTTATTTAGCTCCTCTTCGTTCGAATCGTTTGGAGCAGGAAATGAAATCTGGCCGCTACAAGAGGAAAAACGTTCCCCATCTGTTTGAGACCGCTATGACGCCAGTCATGGAAATGGCGGCTCCGATCATTTTTGTTACGCTCACAAACAACGCTCTCTAGGAAACCAACACCATGTGTTAGTATAAGCAACGTTTTAGTGACGTCACCCACCGATACATCACGGCCGCTAGATCACGGCTACCGTTTCTTAGGAAACCGAAGCTTAAGGCCCTGATTCTTTAAACGCTTTCCGTGGAACAGTCATATTCGTAAACAAGCAACCAATGAGAACATAAGCTTCAGAACACGTTCCGAAACAGAACCAAGTTTTGAAAAGAATCCGCAGGAAAAAGCACACGTCGACCAAAACAACCGTTAGGAAGATGGAAACGTGTTACGTGGGTTGCTGAGCGAACTGATAGGAATGTTCGGACAGGAAAGAAATTGAAAAGCAGCTGCAAGACATGCTTCAAAGCAACCTATGAGTAGGGGAACCTGTTCCGAAACAGCCAATAATAGAATCAGTTAACTAAACATCTTTGATGTGTGAAACCTTTTTGTGAGAGAAAGCGTTCTGATATAACCTAAATTCAAAAACTATTGAGAGCACGAGATTTAAAACAGGTTACAAGATAATAAGAAGGAACCATGTTTTGAAATTAAAATAACCAATACGGACAAAATGTTTAAGATTGTGGGGTTTTGGTTTAAGAAAACTACGTGTTATATTCATATAAATTAGGTGTTCATTTATCAAATTAATAAGACATGAAGATGATAATAGCTCCACGAAATCGTAAATTTTAAATTATGCGCACCTCATGATCTAGCCCATATCCTTTACTGGTAAAAGCATAGTTCCACTCGTTTACGTCAGGTGGCGATAAAAGGGGAGTAAAAATATAAAAGGTAAGACAAAAACTATGAAGGCTATGATCTCAACACTCCATATTTGGTTGTAAGTTCAATTTACATCGCTATAGAGCAACACAATGGCTATTGGCGACGGTGGTCAGCAACCAATCCCGATGGATGATATCCGAGGTCAACACCTCGGAATTCAGAACCACGGTCAGAAGACAACACGCCATTTTGAAGTAACGTCGCCTAAAGTTGTCAGCAAAAGAAAAACGAATACATAAAATAATTTTTTTTAAATCAGACAAATTAGAATTGCACACTAATTTTAAATCTACGAAATTAGCACTAGCAGATTCGTACACAAAGGAACTGTAACCTACTTATCACACATAAAGTGAAGTAAAAGACATAGATAGCTTTCTATAGCTATATGAACGGATCAATTCAGCGTGAAGACCATGCATGAATAGCAAGATCTGTCAAAACAAATTACGAAAGTATGAACATATCACGTTGTTTGAGTAATTAATAGTATAGTGTAAGTCAGGCCTCGAAATAGATTTCTTAATACAGGTGCAGCATGTGCACCTAAGTTTTTTAATTAGGTACACCTAACGGGAAAAATTAGATGCACAATTTTATTTTCATGTGCACAGTGCACCTGGGTATTTCGAGCCCTGGTTTAAGTGGTGACACATAAATTATTGCTGGAAGCAACAAAAATATTGATATCAATGCACTGCCATATGCCTGCTGAAATGTGTCAGACAAAATTTAAATTCAAATATACACGCATATCCCCAATTAAGTATAGCTTCTATAAAATTCTCAAGAACGGTAAACGTATAAATAAATTTCGAGAAAGAATATTTCTTTTATTTGGAAGAAGTGCAAATGTGGTGTTAGATATTAAAGAACAGAAGCCGTCGCCATAGTTACGCTGAGTGCGTGCGCATCGACAGATCCAAATAGAGCGGTTGCCACCAAATTTGAATGACAACAAATTTGTGTGCACAACCGTCGCGTGCGATGAAATTTCTTTTTTTAGGGTTACTTGAAGTGAAAGTGAAGGGCTTTGCGGAATAATTTTAGTTCCATTCTCGAATTCTTTTATTCCATTTCTACAAACCAAAAAAAAAAAATATGACTTATTCGATTCACATAAATACATCAGAAAATAAGGCACTCTATCTAAAAATGTATGAATATTTTATGCGAAGGTTAAATTTATTATTCGGCACAGAAAAACCCAGGTTTAGCAATTTCTATACATTGAACTAATTATCTAAAAACAAAACCTAAATTAAGACTAAAAAACTATCAAAACTGTGAACCATGCAATAATTTTTTCAATTAAATTTTGAATTGAATCAATGGAATCTGTCGATTGCGCAGGAAATATGACGTAAGCGGTGCATGTTCGATTGCTTCCAAGGTATAACTTTCCGTGTCGGTACAACTTTCCTTGTGTGTTAATGTTCATTTACTCGACGTTGTCTATCCTGTGTATGCGCAGCGGCACAAAACCCGACCAACCAACAAATACAGGTAACACTCGTATAGCATGGTTAATTGGTACCGTGCTATACAGAATACGTGTTACACGAAACTTACCAAGTCCCACAAATTTTTATATCACGTACTGTGCTATATGAGAACCGTGTTATAGGATACTCGTGTTATATAGAAACCGCGTTAACCAAAACTCAGAGGTCATATATCTCTTCTCCTCTACTATTATAAAAGGAAGTGTTTGTTTGTCTGTTTAGCGGCCGCAAAATCCTGACGATCTATGGCACTTACAGCAATGAGATTTGGCACACAGGTAGTCCAAATTTTTTGCAATTTTTGGGTAGCGGCGAATTTTTAAATTCAATCTAGAACATTTTTTAATGAATTGAATAGTTTTATTCTCCAACGGATTCTTCAACGCGTTTTACCGCAAAGAGAAGAAAAACCGGAAACTAGACTTTTCTACCCATATGATCTTGCCATCAGGCTTTGGAATCATGCCAAGTTTTTTTCATCGCGGTTAGATTCTAAATTTATTTTTTACGTTTCCGCTTTGATTTTGCGCGGAGGAATGATTTTCCAGCCAGACGATAAAAGAAACAGATTACATTTCCTGTCCTATTCCATTTCAGGGAATGAGAGCAAAAAATTAAAAATCTTTTCACTGGGATTGTTAATTCTTTTTCGTAAAATCGGAATCGCTAAAGATAGATTGAAAATTTCAACGGCTTTGAAATCCGCTAAAAATTTTACACCAGATTAATAACTTACATCACGACGTTGATCGTGGTGTTGCTTTGCTAACACGGGCACGGGCAACGCCGGGCTAACCACGCAGTGGTTAGTATTTGATAAAGCGTACCGTGTTATATGGAAACCAAAGGACTGTTATATGTGTTATATGGAAACCAAAGTTCTGTTATATATGTTATATGGAAACCAAAGAACTGTAATATGTGTTATATGGAAACCACAATTTTCATAAAAATATATTAATCCGTATGGACGTGTATAGGGCACACACATACAGACAAATGAACAGACAGACCAGACCAACAGACAGACGCGCAAGAGGCGGAATTGACATCAAAAGGGTCCAAAACGGATAGAAAACTTGAAATGGGTGGAAAATAGTTAACGTATACAAACAAACACTCCCCATTCTTATTTATATTATAGATTATCATTGTTACTGTAAACAGTGTAATGTGGAGAACCTTGGCGTGTTTTTGAGGGATGCCCCGCAATTTTGGTACCGTATTGTAGAGAATCCGTGTTTTAGAAGTACCGTGCTATACGAGGGTTACCTGTACAAGAAGTAGAAAATTAAATTTTGTTGTTCAAAGGAACAAATTTGTACTAAGAGTTCAGATCTTAAAAATAAAATAACGTTATAATTTTAATTTTTTAAACTCCAGTGAAATAATACAATCTAAAAACGACCATCTCAAAAAGCACACGCCTTTGAAATAATGATGCAAAAAAAAAAATACAGCATGAGGCGTGGGTCAAACAAATAGCGCGTTAACACCTTTTAATCCTTAAAACAAGCAATCTCAGGCGAAAGGAGGTCGGATAAAAAGTTAACCCTTATCAGAAAAACACGATAAGGGGATGCAGAGAGATAACCTAAATTTGAGAATCGCTTTTACCCAATGGACTCGGCTGACAGAGAGTATCGTAAAAATAAAACATTTCTCTGCGCTGGAGACAATAACGAAAGGCCATTTCAGTGTACAAAAACGAAGACAGGCTGCAGAGTGTACAAAAACGAAGAGTGTCCCACTGACCAACTGATGTCTCAAAGTAAAAATTTTCATTTATTGGTTTCGCTGCCCGTGACCCACATTCTCGGTCACGTGGTGCCGTGACTTCAGCCATTGCAAACAAAATCGAAACAGGACGTCTGCCAAAAAGAAGACGAAACTGCGAAAATTCCCCAAGGAATATGATTTGAAAAGGATTAACATACATTAGCGGCACATGAAGTCACCCAATTGGCAGTGGATAATGAATGCAAAAAGTGACGCATCCTGTTGTTGGGATGGAAACATTTTTGAGAACTCCAAGGATGTGTGTCACGACTCGAAATAATTGTTATGAATTGGAGTCATTGGAGGTATTGGCTCCAATTAGTTAACGTCTCCGACTCATTTGAGATTCGTAAAGAAATTCAGGAAAAAATTGAAATTCATAAGAAAGAACCTTTGACTTCAGAAAATATTTTGGATTTTGTAGTCAAGGTCCTTAAATCTGCATACCGGAACCCCCCCCCCCCCATCAGGATAGATTACGGACCTCCCCTTTATGAAATACAACCTCATTGCTTTGAACACTGAATTTTGACCTGCACTGTATAAAATTTTTCTCTTTTCCTTTGGACACAACTACGTACATATGAGTAGAATGAGAATATTTATAAATCTTTTAAAAACCAAACTTCGTAAGAAGACAGCACAAAATGTTTTCACATTAGTTGGGCCTGTGGCAAAATCAAGAGACAGTTTCCATCAGAGCAAAAAAAAACATCCGAAATAATCACGATAGGGTCACCAATTTGTGTGGCAAAATCAAGTAACCTCCCCCTAATGGCTCTGTTTGTGTTTCAGCGTTCCCAAAAAGAATTGGTTCCAAAAATTCCATTACTGAAAAAATTACACCATTTATGCTTTTATACGATTGATTATATTGAACTCAAGTAATTTCGAGATTTACTGCTAACTCAGTACCCAAAGATGAGAGCGGAATTTCGTTTTGAGAAGGGGTACCTAACATGGGAGTACCATGGTACCGGGGTCAAAAGATGACTGGACTCGGTAAAAGGTTTCGAACTACAAACAACAGATCGCTTTTATTATTAATTTAAAAAAGTTTTTGTTTTTATAATAATTAAGCTAGTGCATGTTAAATACCGAGCTGGTGGAATATATGTTTCATGAGAGGTCCATTTCAGTATGCGCTACTTGGTGTGCCCTAGAAATGAACCTTATTCTTGTTTCAATGGGGAATGTTTGAAGAAATGTATCCAAGTTTGTCATATTGGTGCAAAAAATGGCAATTTCGAAATATATTTGTAATAGGATTTTCACTCGTGGCTGTAATTTATACAGTTAACACCCCAACAAAATTACTGTAAAATCCTAAATCAAATAACGTCATCCCTTAGAGTCACCCGAAATCAAAATGAACGTGTCATGTTTCTACAGCGACCGCCAGCGCTCAGAATCGGTGTCGGGAGCAGTACCAGGGTATGGACTGCAGATGAGAATATGGTGTTGCTTGAAAATATACATAACAGGCTCTTTTTCATAATATCCCTCGAGTAATAGCAATAATTGATTTTTTTTCTTTCAAATTCAAAAAATTGGATGCTAAAATATAGGTCAAGAATAAAAACATTTTTTTAAAAGAGGTCTAAAATTAATTCCTGGAATTCCAACGCACTGAGATCAGATTCTAGTCTAAACAGATCAGGTTCCGAGAACATATCAAAGAAAGCTTTTTATACATTTCGATGAGGTTTTCACCAGATTTTAGAGGGAATTAAATATCTCTTCCTGTTAGCATTTCAAGGAAACAAATTTTGTTTAACCCTCAGGTGTGCCTCCAGCAGCTGCCCACAGTGAGTTCATAATTTCTGCTCAAAAAATTGATGGGGAAATTATTTAAATTAGGCCGATGATTAATTAGCGACCGAAATAAACAGGCATCACTGAAAACCATAACTTTAAGTTCCAAGGAATATGGATGTAGTCAAGTGAAAAGGAAACTTCGATAAAACTAACAAGAATTGTAAAATTTCTTATTCCTTATTTTTTCCGAACGGAAAGGCGGTATAATATATTCTTTTCACAGACAAGCCAGTCCAGCTCAAGATCTCTCACACCCTTCTGAGGTAAAATGAATGGAACAATCGAACGATCAACGATCCTTCACGCAAGACCGGAAATCGTTAACCTTGAATTGAAAGTACACAGTGTCTGCCAACAGTGCATGTGCGGTTACAAAATTCTTCTAAAGAGCGACGAATACTTTCACCTGTAGATGTTCTGAATAATTATAGATTGGATCAGGTCCCTTCAATGCTTCCATTGCGTGCTAACAATGTGTGACCGTCAGTTCATTTTTTGAAAATACAAATTGCATTGTAAGCCCTATTTTAAGTATTTTAATGTTTCTAACATTACTATTGGGTACTTTTTAGATAGATTTGGCTATACAACAGTTTCGTTTGACCGTTGTAGATTTTTAACTTTCTGAGGAGTTCACATTGCGTGAAAGTCACACCGTACAGAAAATACAGCATGAAGTTGGTCAGCTAGTAACATCATTGCAAAGATATCTTGTAAATAAGTCGCACAGTTGCGGGAGCCATGTTAGGAAGATGCAATTTTTTTTTTTTCTACTCGGGGTTTCGGACTCGTTTCAACACAGAATGGTTCAAAGAAAATCGTTAGAATAACTTAACTCAATAAACAAACACTTATTTAGTTCGTGTTTAGGAGGTTCCTTATTTCTTAAAATCAAAATAAAGAACTAGAGATATATACGAACCTTGTGAAAGAGAGTAATTTTCAAGGAAATCAGTTGGAAATAAACGCGAACAATGCTTTCAATACCTCAGAATAAAGGAGGCCATCGGTCCTCCTTTGTCTACAATCGACAGGTAAAGAGGAAGAGGAATAAAAATGGTTTTACGCGGACATTTGAGCCATTTATTTCCGGCTTCAGACAAAAACTCGTACAGTCCTGACTCACATTTGGAGCCGGCATAACCAGTGAAAGAATTAAAATTGATTAACGCGATTTGCAACAATGTTTTCGCGGACGGTTACTTTTTGGGAGCGAATTTCCTGTATTCATCGGACAATAAAGCACAGAACAGTTTATATTAAGCCTTCTTTCGTGAGAGACTATAAGCTGATCATTCTTTTTTGGTTCAAAACTTTGAAGATTGAGTTTCTTACGACGAGAATAAAATACTTCGACGTATGTGTGAGGTTCCAAAAGCCAGCATTAAACTGGTTTAAACTATTTTCAGTTTGTTCAGGTCAAGAAAATACTACTGTGAAAGGTGAGGTGGGTAACTCAAAATAAACAGGAAAGAACTTACGTTTCCAAAAATGCTCTAATCTGATGTGTGTTTTTATGTAATTTTCCATCGAATGCTAGGAAGAAACGTGTAAACTATAAAATCTAATTTGTTTGGAATAGATCTGAAAACGTTAGATTACCAGTTGAGACAGATAAAATGTTTTCCTGTAGTATTCAGCGAATGGAGAAGAGGGCATTTGACAAAATTGCCTAGCAGAACCTTAATATGAATTTAAACAAACGTACTGTCACAAAGGCACAAAATCAAATATAATTTGATTCAATCACTGAAGAATAGTATGAGAGGTCTTTTCTGTCACGTTAAATGTAGGTGGCGGTAGTGTGTTTCTACGACTGAAGTGTTTCCTGTACGAAAACCGAACGCCATATCGCTTGACTTATGAACACGATTTCAGAACTTGGTAAACAATAGGAATTCCGAAATCCAACACAAAAATTGATAGGTCAACGCCCAATATAATAAAACGGCTATAAACTACATTTCCTAATAGTACAAAAATAGTTGGATATAGGAAGTTAAATCCGTCTTTTTGTTTGTAGTCCTCGTATATGACATACATAGTAGAGAATCTAAGTTTGACAATTTACAATATTATTGCATAGTTGGTAGATTGGATAGTTGGGGCACAAGATTCATAACACCAAACCAGCTTTGATAAGAAACGAAGTTAAAAATAAGGATAGGAAGTCGAGAAGGTTGGGGTGACAGAATAAATATAGAAAAGGGGAACTCTCAACAGTTCCCAGTGAAACTCTATGATCAATGAGTCTAACGTTTCTTTTCCCTTAAGAACATGTGGGTTTTGGACCACTTCCTTCACCCCCATAGGTAGACTGGGTGATAAGATAAATTCGGCCTGCGTATTTAGTGAAGGCACGTAATATGAAACAGTTTTAAACGATATTCAAAAACAGGGAATGGGTTTTTTGAATGAATCAAAAGTCAGCTTGGCCACGCTGAAAGCCATTGATCTAGGATTTTATCTTTAGTGAAAAAACTTTATAACACTGAAAAAAAAAATCAATTCAATAAAATGTTTTATCGACAAAGTAATCAGAATAAATCAAAGTTTAAAAACGTTTCTCTCATGAATGAAATTCTATAAAGTCCGGATATATATTTTTTATTTCTCTTATATCAAGGTGAACGAATAAATTTAATAAAACAATTTATTAAAACAACGCTTGGAATTTGAAAGAAGGCAGTTGGTGAAACAGTCGTTTATTGCAATGGCGAAATGCAAAATATGCGCCCGAAATCAGCAGATTACAGTTTGTGTTTCATCAACATTCACTGACCACAGGGTTACACCTGGATACCTACCTGTTGAATTCCATTCATGTGGAACGAACTGCCCAATGCGTATTGAATTCGCCTCCAAAACAATGAGTCACCAGAGTGTGTTAGCAAACGCAATGCTCGATGGGCCACTGTTTTTTTCCGCTTACATTAAGATTATAATTGAACAATCAGTCCCGTGTCCGTGGATCGAACGGCTTGTGACCATTTCTGGAAGACTTCCGGCATCACACAGACAATACCAAGAACGCCAAAGGAAATCGAATAGCAAACAAACTCACGACGAAGATATTTTTAAATTTCCTTTCTCATGAACTGTCGGTAGAAAGAAAAACAAAAATACAACACCAGTAAAACCTCGTCACTCAAGAAATTTTGACAACTTAGCATAGGTCATAATAGATCCACGAGTGCACAGGGAGAAACTTTTACGTTTGCTAACATTGGGTCTCTTGAACTCAGTTTAAAAACATAAATTTTTGGTAAACCTCGATTCTTTTTGTTTTTATTCTTGACCTTGGATAATAAATCTGACTGGTCAGGATTTTTGAATGTCGGTGTCTTGAAATATGCAGTGTTCTTGTAAAAATCAAGGCTTTTCAAAAAAATATTAGGACTTTCGGCAAAAATTAAGGTTTTTTAAGGGCCTTTAAAAATTAATATGAAATATCCTGTCTTTAAGGCCTGTGTGAACACTGTAATAAATACTAAGTTGTTAGTCTTTAGCTTGTCCACTTGTACAATTTGTCTTCATACAGTCCCCTTTACATCAGTATTTCGGGCTTCAGTACCAAATTAGATGACGAGGCCCGCGTGAAATAAAAGAACTCAAAGCTTACTAAGGCCTAAAAAAGATTTTGTTTTCAGTAACAGGAGCAAAAATATTAGGGTCGGTTGGTGGGAAAAAGTTGTTTTTTTTAAATAAATATTTTTAGTAAATACGCAAAAAGAAATATGTATCATCTGAGCATTAATGCCAGATTTAAAATTGATTAGAGGTGTGATCAGTGATGTAAAATACCTGGGTATATTTATTTTTGCGGGTCAATATGATGTTCGATAATATATTCATCGATTACGATCGCTGTGACATCGTAATCAATTAATCGTTTTAACGAACGTGTTTTTTTTCTCAATAAAATTTTTAAAAGAGTAAAAAAACCTTTAGGTTTTTGGAATTTTTGTATTGTAATTTCTGTGTGTGTGTGTGGGTCGGTCGGGTTACAGGAACAAAACATTTCTTTTAGCCTAAACAAATATTTAGTTCCCTCCTTTCCTTTACATATAATTGTATATCTTTGATTATAATGATTGGAATAAGATTGCGACTATTTAAACACACTGTATATTACAGTCGGGAAAACTTTTAACCATTTACTGGGTTCCTCGCTCGTTGCGTCTGGTACCAGCGGCACTCGACATGGGGGTCGCCACCAGCTTATCACTGGTCTTCTGCCGAAGTTCTTCACAAAAATCTTCTCAATTGTTAACCGAAAACCTGAGGAAACAGTCCCTGTAGACCAGGGGTGGCCAACCTGTGGCGCATGCGCCAAACTTGGCACATTGGATGATTACAAGTGGCGCATTGCATCCTTGCGCCTACATATTCTTTGATTACAAATGAACAAGCATTTTCATCCATGAAATTCATTAAAAGGAAAACGAGGTAGCGAATGAATGATACAAATTTGAAAAAATCTCTGTTGCTCTCAGTAACAACTTTACATCAAACATTGAAAGACTAGCGATATCCAAACAGGCTCAAAAGTCTTATTAATGATAATGTTTATGTGCTGTAATAGACATTGTTTTACGTACAATAGTTAAAGCATTTACAAATGTTAATTATGTCTATAAACATACTTTTATTAAAAAAGTTATTAAGGATATGGCAGGACCATAAACATAAGGTAAAAAATTTGCGTGAGTTGTATGGCGCATCGGAACTGGATGTGAAAAAAAAATTGGCGCATGGTATGTAAAAGGTTGGCTACCCCTGCTGTAGACTATAGTTCCTCAGCTTCCCAGATATGTCCATCAAAGAGGACTCCTTTCACGCGTCATAAAACGTCGAAAGTAATGGAGATCCATCCAGGAAGAGTCGTAAAACGATCCGCACAGCATACCACCCCCATCATCACCGCAACCTTGGTTCTTCTTTATTTGTTGTACTTTTTTATGGGTTTAACCCTCCGCGGAGATGGTGAAACCTTGGCGCCTCTGCGTTCAACCCCAAAGCGGGCTGTGAGCTGAGGCCCGTTCCCTTTGTTACGGAATCCACCTGGGCCCCTTCGCTAGGGTCACAGACAACATCTGCTCCCAGACTGGTGCGCCCCGAACAAATGCAACAAAATTTTCAGCTGCAGCGATTCCAAGAAGTCCGAAACCATTCGGATTCAGGCAAGACTTGTATATCTGATCGAGATCTAGGTAGATTGGCAAAAGTGCTATTTTACTATAACCGTGAAAAACTTTATTGCTAAATTGCGATCAACAGTCACTTTTATATATTGACTGTTTTGTTAACAGCAATGACGTTTAACAGTTCGAAATTGATTTCGACGTCCCCCCCCCTTTTACAGTTTTAACTAACTGTTGACTAGGAATTTCTAACTCGTATTTTTGTCAAATATTTTTAGAAATTTAATGTTCTAATTTCAAATTTTATTCGATTTAGATACTGTCCTGCTACCTCAATGGCATTGATTGATTGGAAAGTGATACAATTTTCGATAGTAGTTACTATCTGTTATTTTGGAATAAGACAGAAAAACTACTGTTGAAATAACAGCCCATCTGTAGCTCTCGGGTTTTTAGACAAAAAATGCAAATAATGCGAAATCCGGAATGGTCGAGGGAATCCGGATTTTGGACTGTATTAGTTGAGACTAGCCGTGCTGCGCCGGCTAGCGCTCGGCGGTGTGTAATAGTGCTTTTTTTTTAAACTTTTTTAGGCACCGTAATCAAGCATGTTTTGATTTGTATATTTTATTTATTTTTATGAAACAATTCTTCAAATCATTGCGAGCGTATTCAATCAAATATTTAAGGAAAGTTGGTCGAAATATACATATACCGCTACAAAATTATACATGTCTAGTGATATTTTGCAGGAAATAGACAAATCATTAAAATCTAACTCCTAAATAATATTTCTACAATAGGTAATATACCAGAACACATAATGCAAACAAAAATAAAATTCCAATCCTTGAAAAAATGCAAAATTCCGAAGAAAAAAATACGTACGTATCTATTCAAACGTGTTGAATTTCGATTTCCTGAATATATTGTGAAATAGAATAATGCGACAAAAGACTTTTCAACGATATTGACAAAGACAATAATGATTTATTAACAAAAAAAATACATATTTATAATACTTGGGAATCCTCAAATATGTCCACAACATCTCGCAGTCAACTCAAATACGCAAACACGGAATTCTAAATCAAATTAAAAAAGCAAACATTAATTCTGAAGTGGCCAGATACCGGGTAGCAAAATTACGTTTAAATTACTTTTACATCAAAGGAAGAAATAAGAAGTCAGTTCAAACATAAATTTTTACAATTTAATTCCTTACTTTGCATAGAAATTGACCTCGGCTGTTTAAAAACAGCAAGAATTCAAAATATCTGGGTTTTTTTATTTACGTTGATTGTTGCCATTCGACGATACACAAATAACGTCGATTTCGGGTCCACGTATGTTAGTGTTTTATATATATAGATAGATAGTTTTTCAGAGGGGGGCGCTCAAAAAGGGGCGTTGAGCTGAAAAGGTTTGGGAAACTATACATTCAAGGAAGGGCTCACGCGGTAAAGCCATCACCAAAATATTTTAAATGTTAAAATCAATCAAAAAATGCTTTCACACAATCAATGGTGCAAAAATAATCAAAGATATACAGAAGCTAATTTAATCAGCATATACCGAAGTTTCATTCATTACACATGAAAAATGCATATAGACGATAGACATATCTGAAAGTCATCATAAAATTTAATGTATTTAATGCATTCCTATTGAAAAGGTATATCGAAAACATTGAATCCGTGAAATCCCCTTAGTTTCAAGAAATTTCACACCATCACTGACTCGTCTCGTGTTCACGATGGAAAAGTACAGAATCACGACATCAAATCAATTAGAATACGCATATATTTACAATTGCTGTTTGCAAACGTTAGAAGTGAGGTCATTGATAAATCAATACGCAACGCTCCCATTCAATGCTGACACCAGATACAAGTTGACTCATACTGGACACTTTGTTGGCATTGAGAAGTGGGTAAACAAAACAAATGAATTCATCACGTGTTTAATTACGTAACCGCAATGATTTCGGTAACATTCGTGCATCTGAACATAAATAGGCGTGCCTTCTAAATATTTGTTTGAAAATGATGGCCCGCATTGATTTTGTGTCAAACATGTATATTTGCTTGGTTTTAATTCAGAATGTGAAATTTTATGTACAATTTGCGAGCATCTTGCGTTTTTATCGACCGTTGCTACACCGAGCTTTTTTTCTGTTCCCCTAGGAGCGCGATATATCGTGAAGTAAATGCATATAATGGTTGGTTTGAGCTTTCTGGCGCATGGCTCATATTGGACCAGGCTACGACAACTGTATGTAATGAGTAGAGCTCGGATTTTGCATATTTTTCATATCTTTTTTTAAGTCCCTAATGTAAATAGAAATCCGTTTTGAGTGTTTTTTAGCAATTTGCAACAACAAAAAAAACCTTGAATTTATTTTGGATGTTTTTGCATATTTGGGATCATTTTGCATATTTGGGTTTTTTGTATGTTTTGTGCATATCTGGCCTATTTTGCATATCTGGTTTTCTCTATTTTGAAACATTTTTGCAAAAAACTTCGTTGTTTTGACGTTGTTTAGCTTCTGAAGATTTTCAGAAGCTAAGCGCATTTGGTTTGGTTGGACAGACCTTTACCTAGCAAACCAAAACCCTCCCCGACAACACCTGTTATCGTCACCGCACATTAATTACACTATTCCAAATTTTTTTAATTCAACTTTTTTAGATGTTAAAAACTTAATTTCAAAGGTAAATAGATTCATTTGTAGCAATTTAATTTTTCGTACATCCCCAGTTACGTCCCTGAGGACTTTTTAAGTGTTCATATTTCAATCATGTAATAATATATATATTTGTTATTTTGTATATTTGTTGTTTTGTGTATTTTTTAGTTATTTTTATCTGTAATTGTGAATTAATTGAATGAAAGTGAGGCTCATTTTCACTTTATCCTCCTCACTACCCTTTTTGAAGGAATTAATATTTTTTGTTGCAATTTCGCCATTTTTCATATTTTGGGGTTTTAGTGCATATTTTGGGATTTTGTAATGCATATTTCAGGTCACATATTTGCATATCGATCCAATGAGAGAGGTCATAAAAAAAAATTTCTATCATCGTTTAAAGCTGCAGAAAAGAAGGATATTTTCACTTACACAGCATCCAAATTGAATTATCATCTTTTTCAAACGTGAATGTACGAAACACGATCTTTGTTACCAAGGGAAAAAGTAAAATATTCTACGAGCCCCATGGGTGGGTGGAGTAGATAATCTGACTCAGCCTAACCATACAAAAAAAAAAACTTAATGGCTCGTCTTGTGTTATTAAGTTGGATGACGGGACTTAGCTGAGTACACGAGACGTTTTTTACGATGCCGTAAAAGTAACACTTGGAGCTGAATTGAGATGATAGATTATCCTTAACGCACGTTTTTTAGTACAGGTTCTGATTTTTCTCATTTCCCGCTGGGATTTGGAATGAATGAGCTAAATCTGTCGATATTGCGGAAAGTAGGAAATCTTAAGTACCAATCCACGACTTCTTATTCTAACCTTATCGTGAAATTTTCATCGAAATAATTACACAGTTGAATTCTGAAGTGAATATCAAGTATATTATAGCACTATGTAACGTGAGGGGGTTCATTCCTATTCGTTTGAACTTACCATTGGTATAATCATGGTTGCCACAGCCAAAGTACTTGTGAATTGCATAAATTCCTTT
This sequence comes from Metellina segmentata, assembly GCA_947359465.1. Classification (NCBI taxonomy): domain Eukaryota; kingdom Metazoa; phylum Arthropoda; class Arachnida; order Araneae; family Tetragnathidae; genus Metellina; species Metellina segmentata. Next base: position 76,217,923 of record OX375877.1, on the reverse strand, counting down.
TTAATATAGTAGCAAAAAAAACCATATTGTAGTTCAGATAAAAATGAAAAATGCGCTGAGACACAAAATGTGCTAATTATGAAACAGACGTTAAGATATTGGAAAAACCATAACATTAAAAAACTAAATACTTAAATGGTGTTTTCACATGATGATCCATACACAGTAATCACAGATTGAGATGTGAAGCTTTTCTGGAGCCAAAACTTCAAAATTGGCGTCCATCGGGAAATTTTTTTTTTTTCTAACAAAAAAAAAATCCGAAAACTATTTGTCCGTCTGTGTATATGGCTTAAAAACAGGGATGTCAAAATTTTCGTTGACCTATGGTGTATTTTCCAAAAAAAAATCACCGAAAATGAAAGTAGGAGTAATAAATTATTTTTAATACAATTTTTCAAATAAAATCTAAATTAAAAAAAAAAAGTAACATTGGCAGTTTAAGAAACCCCAATTTACATTCGAAAAGTTAACACCAATTTCATTTTAATACTATTAAACTTTTTTTTTAAAGCTTTGAATCCTTTTTTAATACATTAACCTACTTTCACCAGGAAGTTATTAAAAGAACGCAGTTAGTGAGTAGTTAACCTCTTGAATACGGCCGGTACAAAGCCGAAAACCAGTCTGGTGGATATGGTGTTAGCCTCCAGATTGGAAGGTTCCTGGTTCGAATCCGGGTCAGTGCATGGAAATTTGTAAACGTATGGTGTAGAGGCGGCTGGTGCACCTTAAATCAGAGTCGTGGCCGAAAGTCCTCACGTTGGGTTGGTGTGAAAGTTTGGAGAGTGGGGTGCCCAGCTCAGGTGTTGCCTCGTCATCTGACCGTGGTTTAAAATTACGAGGTGTTGTCCTCGGATATTTCCCGAAGGGAATTGATCCCGGACCGTCGTCAATAGCCCGTTGTGTTGCTCTAGTAAATTAAATAAAGTTTAAATAAAGTTGTTGGTACTTTTTAATTAACGTCGCACTAGAGCAACACAAGGGGCTAAAATAAAGTTATCCTTTCGGCCGCTACAGCAGTTGTACCTTGATCGCGCCAAGAAAGTATTTAGACTACGGCCAGTGTGAGTCAAGAATTTCGCCAATAAAGGATTTAGATTCGGTTAGCAGTTGTACCTTGAAAGCTATAAGAATTGCTTCAGTTATATCTATAGCCGTTGTAAAAAAAAAAGGTTTAAACAACTACACACATATCCTTTATTAAAAACTCTCGATTATCCTTTAGATTGACGTTACAGCAGTTCTACCGTTATAAGAATCGCGCCAGTTATATCTATTGCCACAGTCATACAAAAACAACTTCTAAAATAAATTACTTCAACGAGAAATTCTTTTCGTCCGTGGGGATTCTTTTCGTCTCAGGTCACTCGAGTCAGTGACATGAGCCGACCTAATATCATTTCTCAGCACAAGATAGCTGTAAAAAACTCTTAAAATAAAATGGCTACTCTTAAACGTACTCGTTTGTCGAAGATAGAACAACATTCTGAGACACAATCGACCGTTTTAATGCTTTCCCACGCCTTCTACTAAGAAAGAGGAAAACACTTCGTCGATCTCTCTCGAAACTTTTTTGAAAGCAATGACTTTCCGTTCTCTGTTCTCAGGGAAATGAGCCCGAGTAGAGATGAGCAATCTGTGATTTTTCGATAACAGTGCAAAGTATTATTGTTAGTTTACGATCCAATAGTTAATATAAAAGTTTTGTTTCAGTCAGCAACTAAATTAAGCGATTATTAACTTCAAGAAATTGTGACATTTGCTGGGAAAATTTACCATCTCGTAATAATTAGTAAAAAATTAGTGCTTTTATAATTTTGTTTTGTGATTAATTTGTTTTGGTAATTTCATTTTCTTTTTGAGGTGGATTTGACAAAAATCGCTTCACCGAATCTCAATAAAATGAAAACGTAACTGTTAATATATTTGATAACATAGTTGCTGTTATTTTACAAAACTGTTATTTAAACTGCAATCCAAATAACAGCCCATCATTGGAGCCGACAGCCGAATTCCGGAAACCTTTCCCGTCGAATCCAACACCACCGGAAACTGCTGCTATTAAGCAAACGACACAAGAGGAGCAGATGTTTCAAGCGAGGTGTGGAATTATGCAAGAGGGGAGCCCGCTTAATAGATCCCGTGGGTCGAAATGAGGGTCGATAATTAATTCAGTAGTGCATGAAACAAAGGCAGAACCTTCACCATGTGGTCAGTGCGCATTTCAAAAAATATGCTGAATAGCACTTTTCCTTAGCTGCGACTACGGTGAAAAGGCATGTGGATATTGGAGAGGTCCATCTATTTAATTATGACCCAGACCACCAAGCCAAACAAAAAAGAGTTTAAGGCTGACTCTGACATGATATGCAAGCCACACTCTTGAAACAAAACACCCAACAAAAGATATAACGGAACGGAAAGAACGTATCAATTACGGAGTACCTTGCAGAAAACTGCGAAGCTCCACATCAGAATTAATAGAGAATTTAATGGTTGTAAACTTAAGAATGAGGGAAGAAAGTTAAAGGTTGTGACAATGCACTTTGAAAAAGGTAAATAATTTAGATAGATGATAGAATTTAGTAAGTGATACAATTAGGAGTCGGACATAACGAAAGCGGCAAAACTAATTTTCTCGCTTGACATTAAAAATATCAGAGCATGAAACATAAAGATTTGTCAAAAATACAAAACAGAGAGAATACTTATTTAAAAATTGCAAAACAGAAAAATATATTCTCGAGTTTGCGACTGGGTAGGCGAAGGGATATCCCCCCCCCCCCTCTCTGTCTCAAATGAAACTTGCACGTACTACGTCAGCTGTGGCGGTTGTTTGGGTTTTACGCCAGGGAGACGAGGGCCGTATTTGGCTACAAACAACATCGTTGTAAATTAACACACTCAAGGAAGGAGAATCAAGAGAGAATTCACATCCAAGATAGAATTCACTTACAAGAGTGAAAGCAAACATGTGCCACCTGTTACGCGTTCGGGCAGTGGGCAAACCCACTTTGCCACGGCGACCTCAGTGTCGAACTTGCGTCGCCTACGACTCGAAGATTGCTGTCGCAGTGGACATATCCAATGACACGCCGACTCCATCCCCGATACAAGATGAAATAAAGTAAAACGCAAGCCCTTTCGAAGAATACTGGCAGCTACATGACTACATACCTCACTGTTTTTCGTTTATTTTTGCGAGCAGTTGCATCAGAGATTCAGGTAATTTGGTAATTTTTTAGTTAACGTCGTACTAGAGCAACACAACGGGCTATTGACGACGGTCCGGGATCAGTCCCTTAAGGGAAAGATCCGAGGACAACACCTCGTAATTTTGAACACGGTCAGATGACGAAGCAACACCTGAGCTGGCACCCCACTCTCCAAACTTCCACGCCAACCCAACGTGATCAGAGATTCAGGAATTCGAATAGAAGTTAATTTTATTGTTTGCGTTGAACGCCACCTATGCAAAGGAACAAGTTTTGAAGGCTGCCGGTAGCAATTTGGTAATTTTTTAAAATTAACATCGCACTAGAGCAACACAACGGGCTATTGACGACGGTCCGGGATCATTCCCTTAAGGGAAAAGTCCGAGGACAACACCACGTAGTTCTGAACCACGGTCCGATGACGAGGAAACACCTGAGCTGGTACCCCACACTCCAAACTTCAACACCAACCCAACGTGAGGACTCTCGGCTACGACAGATTTAAGGTGCACCAGCCACTTCTACACCATACGCTTACAAACATCCATGCACTGACCCGAGTTCAAACAGGAATCTTTCTATATCCAGAGGCTAACAGCTTAACCACAAGACCGGTTGGTCGGCGGCTGCTCGTAGAGTAGGTGCAAAATTATCACAGTTTGAGTAGAGATACAGATTATGGTTGAACACCAACACAAAAGTAGAGTAAGGAAAAATAGACGAGCCTATGCAAAATACATAGTTTAAAGTGTGAGGTCTATGTCCCATCGTATATTTCTGCAGTTCTACCAAGTATTAGACTGGTGTACTAGTTATTCTAGCATTTCAGTGTACATAGGAACTAACTCATTCAATAGTGTTTCTACTGCTTTATCTTCCGAAGTTGTCCTACACATTTCCTCTCTTTTTGAACTAACAAGTCTGAGCTGCTATCATGATGGAGTAAACTGTCTGGAAAACAGTGGCAAACGGGAAGTTGCTGTTTTTATTGCGTGACTCTAGCCTATGGATAAAAAAGTTACTCAGTCGGAAAAGTAATCATCTGCTCGATAAGTTTTCACCCAAATGAACCTTTCTCACACTATGACAGTATTTTTGGTGTGCTTGGGAATGAAACCTAATGATTTTCACAGAACAAGGGGGATACTACATTGTTGTAGACGACAATTCTCACCGAACACGTTAAACAACTTAATTACATAACAGATGTAATAGCCAAATGTAGCTGTGTGATATCGTGCATTATAGGCCGAAATCGGCCATTCAACACCGATTTTCTGAACTCAAAGTTTACAGGGTACTTCATAACTTATTGTACAAATGGACCAGTAAACAAAAAATCTTTTTAAAATTTCGATTAATTTTTTTATAAATTTAAAAAAATTATACAATATTGTTTAAAATGATATATTATTTATAAAGATACGTTGAGTAGAAGTATTTTAAATAATTTTTTGAAAATTATCTGTACGTACCTGAAGTATAAGGTCGATTTATTCTTTAAACTTCAAAATCTCAAAATGTGTATTTTTTCTATAAAATGAACATTTTTTCAGTCGATTCAAGCAAATGTAAAAAGATTTGGTTTACAAGTGTATATAATATACACAATATATATATATATATATATATATTTTTTTTTTAACACGGGCATTTTTTCCCCCTATATGCTTAGAATAGTTCATTTTGACTGTTAAAAGTATAAAAATTGGTCCTTTTTCAAAAAAAAAATAATAATAAATAAATAAATAAATAAAATAGGAGTTAAATAAAAAAAAAATTCAAAACTTCAAATTTTAAGTTTTTTTTAAATCCTTTTGTTAAAGTGTTTAAAAGTGTTTTCATAACCTGTATAAAAAGATTCTAATCAATACACATAAAACATTCTGAGAAAATGTTCCTTAAAATGTGACCATTTTAACATTACGGAGATAGGACTGCACTGGTCCAGGTCTACTAAAGGGAAGGGAAGAACACTTGGTCACACATAGGGATGTATATCTGCAAGCGCTACCTACATTTGCTAGCATACACTGTTCAGGAGAAAGGGCGTACAAGGCAGTTGGAGTAAAAGTTAGTTACTGGTACGGCCAACTGCACTTTCAGCAATCCGGAGCGACGCTGTCAAGCTGCATTAGTGGTCTCAATTTAGAGCATTTCATGTGAAACTGTAAATGCACAGTGTCTTTTCGGCACCTTAGTGCACCCTCTAGCATATTCAGGTGGCACTTACGGGCATACATCCCGATATCAGCTTAATTTCGAGTTATCAACCTCCCCTTAAAGTTTGTATAGGGAGTTTAGATACATGCTGCAAATACAAAACTTCCGAAATGGATCCGAAAATTACAATTTGAACTACGGGGCACTTCAAGAATGTCTCACTTGACGTTATCTGTCTTGTGTTTGGAACAGCCTCGTCAAATACCGGCTACTTCCCATAGATTTCAGTAAATTAACCCGTGAGTGCACAGGTGAAGAAACTTTTACAAACGCTATATATGGGACAATATGCCATCTCAAGGGCTCAGTTTTAAAAACATCAATTTTTAGAGAACTTATTAAACATCGTATCTTGGATGACACTTGATCGAGGACGAGCATCATTGAGCTTGGTTTTTGAATGCAGGTGAAATAAAATATGCAGTGTTCTTGTAAAAACAAGTTTCAAATTTGCCACGAATATTCAGGCTTTTTTAAAAAAAATTTAAGGACTTTCACAACAAATATTACTTTTTTTGGGACCCTTCAAAGTTAAAATGAAAATTCAGGCCTTCTTATGGTTTCTTTTAGTCAGTGGGAAACCTGAATACTATGTGATCAGTTTTCAGTATCTTTTGTGAACACTCAGCAGAGTGTGGTCCAAGGCACTGCCTGTCCTTTCCCCGATACGTCACTTTAGGGCATATATGGGCAACCCCCGGCCCGCATGTGGCCCTCCCTGGCATTTGATCCGGCCCGCGGTACATTTTAAAATCCCGCTCGAAAAAAAAAGTAAATGTTTTCGGTTCTCGCCAACAATACAGTGAAGGGGGGATAAAAGCCTGAACTACATGGGTCAGTGTTTCACAACCTTTTTCACAGTTGCCGGCACACCAAAAATATCTTTAATTATTTGCGGCACACCTGATGTAAAAGTAGGTATTTTCAATACTACCTTATATTGTTATTATTACTAATAAAATTAGTATTGGATATATGAGATGGTTGAGCCTCTTTTCTTGGACAAATTAAATCAAAACGAGGTTTTAAAGCCGCCAGACAAGTTATATGCGACACTTCACGCCACTCAATTCCACGGATAATAGGGAATAATAACTATAGAAAAATCGGCATCGATTGTATCCGAGAAACGGCCTTGCACTTCTTGATTCCATTCCTTACTAGCGGATGTGATTGTTAAAAAAACACTGATTGATACAAATCAACAATACTCGGATTTTTGGCGTACACCGGCATAAAATACTGATACTTAATCAATACGATATTAATCTGTTCATGTAACTTTACCATTCTACTTAAAAAAATATAAAATAAAATAAACCTTATCATTATTACTTTTTTACAAGTACCTATTATCTACGGCCCGCGGCTTCATTAATATCCTAAAGTTTAGCCCGCAACTTTCCAAAGGTTGCCCATGCCTGCTTTAGGGTAATGATTTTTGACCAAATGAAGGCTTTCTTTTTGTACGCATGCAAAAAGCAGCTGCGTTTCAAGAGAATGAGCCATCCCATGAAGGCCAGGCCATCCCACGATGTCTCAAAGATTGAAGGTACTGCAGATGAATGGCCATTCCATTCAAGCACGCATCCTCCAAAGCAACAATGGCCCTGTGTTTGAAACATGAACTTGGGGTAGAAAATCGATACCGCTGCCACCGCGATGGCCAAGTATAGAATTATGCAGCCCTGTCACGAAACGCCACGCGTACAGAAAAAGAGGTCATCGAGACCCTTCTTTGAATTTAGTAATGAAATCGTAAGTAGGTCCTCTTCTACTAATTCTTGAAGCAATCCACAGCACCAAGGAAACGAAACAAACTTATTTGACTCGGTCACCGACTTTTCATTTCTGAAGTCCCCACAAAGAATCCTTGAAATGATCTTTGAAATAATGAGAACCTGAGAAAGTTTGTAATAGGAAATTCCAAGCCCAAAGTACAAGAGCAGTTGATCGAGTTTTGTAGCACCTTCTGAACGAAGAATGCATTCAGAATTTGATTAAACCTATGCCGCACAGGTGAACTGTCGTTTTCAAAAGGTTAATGAAATATTAGACATATTTCTTAGTTTTATGATTCAAAATTCACCAACCAAATTAGCACATTTTAATCAATCTTCAAATTCTTACGTCACTGTTTGAAGCAGTAGGTCAATAATTCATAACTTTAATTCATCAAAGCATATTCTAACTCAGGGTGTATTTCTCTCTTCTGTGTGTAAAACTTGCCTTTGTAAGTGTGTTAATTGACAGAAAATTTACTATTTACTTGACAGGAGAATCATTACTTGGCACAGCTTAGCCAGTTACGTCTCTTTCCCCATAATTAAAAAAAACCAACCGCTAAATTATCCAATAATAATGCATAATGACGTATTAAATATTTTTTATTTGATTGTTTCACGAGTCATTTGGTACCACAATATTATTCCAAAAGGTTATCTGGGTGTTTGTTCACCATCATTAAACATCATCAGTTTCCATACCTGGTTAACGGAATATGCTACTTAGCAAACAATGATGCAATATATTTTCCTATACAATAATTGATTTAGAGAAAATTTAAAATGTCATTAATTGCTCACAGTAAGCTAAATATGAGTCCATGACTAGCGTTATGCAGACGCAGAGGCCTTGAAAATTTGTACGCCAAATGCCTCTGTAGAATAGAAATGTTTGTGATTATTAAGTAAAAATAATCATAAATTACTCGTCTCATTTCCCTGTGCAAAGACTCCATTTCATTTTCGATCTCAAATAATAAATTTCAGCAACGACAAATAGAAAAATAAATATCGTATTACTTATTTATTAATAAGAGATAACAAAAAAAAGTGATTGGTTACCTGGTGTAAAATATAATAGCATAACAACAATGAGATTTAAACCGACAAAAATTCATCTTTTAATGAATATCTTAAATTTTAACATTGCAGCAAATAATTAATTGCATAGAACTGGTTAAGTGCATTTGCCAGAATCCTCCTTCAGACTATAAAAAGTTAGGACTTCTTCAAAGCCTTTTGAAAGCTATTTTTTCATTTATAAGACTTGATTTACATATTGGCAGGTATGTGACTTTTAAAAATTGGATATTGTTGGAAGAAAGAAACGTGAAGAATTCTAAACACCAAGTTTGGGTCTTGGTAATATTCCAGCGCAGAAAAACCGTAAATACCAACGTGCTTTGAATACTGATGTCAAATTTAAGAACGAAAATAAATCAGCTTGGAAGAAGCTACAATTTAAAAAGAGGAACGGCTGATCTCAATCCACGGGATTAAATCACTGTCATAAACATAATCAGAATTTTCGGGCCATTTCCAGGGATTATTTAAAAACCTCGTTACAACGGGACTATGTACAAAACTCGTAAAAATCACATTAGCATACTGTTATTACTAGATTATCTTGCAATGTATGATCAATTTGACATGTCTTCATTCAATGATCGGGTGGCTCTTAACTAACAAAGTAGTACGAAAACATCGAAAATATTATATTTCCTTATAAAAGGCATAAAAGGTATCTGAGATAAATATACTTCTATTGAATGAATATTGATGCTATGAATATTGTATACAAAGACACAATATTCATTACTTAGGTCTAGGAATAATACGGAAAAGTAGAGAGAGAGAGTAATACACAATATCTGAAATGGATCCTATTCCGAAATTTGAAACTTATTTTATTTTCACAGCATATTACTGATGCAATTACACGGTGATCTAAGTATTTTCCGCCTTAATCTGAATAGGGCTTTAGCTATTCTTCGAAATAATTTATCGTGCTCATTTTATTTATTCTGGGGAAAAGAAAATTTAACAAGATGAAATTATTATTAGAATAAATGGAAAGTAAAGAACGACATGCTGGATGAAGAAAAAACGCTAATATTATACAAAACTGTCTTTCCGTAGTAGTTACGCAGCAAAAAGGTTTATTGTGTTTTGTGTCGCAAGTGCGATGTTTGGCCAAGTTACGCCAAAGACAAGTCAGACAACGTCAAGCAAACCTCGACCTTCTAATGAAACAGATGGGAGCACGCGGGCATGGGATCCGCTGTCGCACGATCACGGAAGTGTAGGTCACGTGGACTCGGGAATAGGGATGATTGATTATATCGAAACGCACATGTTTTGTTTATTCGTTTCTCAATTAGTCCAAACATTAGAAATCGTGCTTTCTTCCGATATACGTGACCTTCACACGATCTGTAGACATAACATGCAGCACTTCACGCACGTGCTACGACTGCTTCATTAAAGGCCTGTGCAAGAAAGTGGATATACACAAGCACAAGAGAATTTTCACTGGCAGAGGAAAACGTTGCATCAAGTTGAATTCAACCAATGCCTCACAGGTTGCAGGTTGCACCAACTGAGCCACACAAACAAAATGCACTGGAACAAGATGTTCTTTTTAAGAAGATTTTTGAAATAGGCTAAAATTTTAGATATAAATACAAACGTCTAACAATTATTTTGTGCACCCATCTTGAGTAAACAGATCATCATATCTGAATGGAAATCGCTACCTTTAAGAAGGCAGCATGTAGTAATAACACGCCTCCGTATTGGACATACTCGGATAACCCATAGACACCTCCTCCTCCTCGGAGAAGATCATCCAATTTGCAATTACTGCATTTGTCCACTAACAGTGAAACACATTTTGATAGAATGTTCTCATTTTTATTGTCAACGACTTAAACATTTTAATTCATAAACCTTGGTTATAGAAGATATTGAATCTTCATGCAAACATTAGCTTTTTACATGACATTGGATTCATCCATCACATATAATTTTTGTACTATTTAATTTTATTCTAAGATTATATGTCTGAGTTCTTATATCGTATCTCTCACACATGATATCTTTGACCTATTTTTATAAGCGTAATGAAATTGTTTTAAAATCATAGAATAATGTATTTGAGTTTGATTTTTTGTCTCGAGTTTGGCATATGTCCCAAGAGGACTCAATGTTACAAAACCATATCCAATCCAATCCTTTAAGCTTCTTTCACCCCTTATCGCACGAGAATCGGAACTGCACGAATTAATTGCACCCCTCACTCGGCAAGAAATTAAACGCAAGGCTTTTGGCTCAAGTGACGACAACGCGAAAAAAGTATTCCAAACAACCACTTCCAATGATCGAGACAAAGAGCGAAAATGGCGGAAGGCAAGCGAGCATGCCTAATCTGTGAGTTCTCAGTAAAACACACTAAGTCGGGGGCCCCACTTAAAATAACTCCTAAACGCGTGCATGTTCACTCACCTCAAAGCAACGGGTCAAGAGGTTTAAAAAAGAACGAAAGTTTATAATCGCGCATCTTCCGTTCTTTCGACCTTCGAGATGAAACGTTTTGAGGTAAATAAAAAGATACAAACAATGAAGAGATGGCTTCTGGGCATAATATTCTTTTTTTTTTCTTTCTTGCAACGCGCGACCTTGTACGACGCAGTGATTTACGGAATATGATTACGGATTACAGGGTCGATACGATAAGATTACGATTCACGTAATGCTGGGAGTTGTTATGCTTTTCTTCTTTTGCTTTTCCTTCTCGCGAGGAGAAGGATGAGTTGGCATTAAGATTCGCCGCGGCACCTGTTGCTGGTGTGTATATACACAGGAGGAAGCTAACCCATTGTTTACTAACACCCGAGACCAATTTCATCGGAATCGCGGAAAACTTTGTAGGATGGAAATTTCTATTTGGACATACTTTATTCATTCAAAACTTTCATGGATTTCATATATTGCCTCAATCTTTATTGAACACAGGTATTTATGTACCTTGGTAGAAAGAGGGCTAATTTCTCAGTGTTTTGGTTATTTCACAATGTATTTACATGAGGACATTGGTTATTTTTTCTTTTGTAACTTTGATTAGACGTTGGCCCTTTTTTTTCTTCGGTACAAATTTTAAAAAATGTATTTAATTTTAAAAATTTTTAAAGTGGATAAAAAATTTGCGCGCCAGATAGAAAATTAATACGGTTATAAACACAAAAATTATTTTGGGGAGACTTTGAAATTGCTTCGGACCTCTTAAGAAAATCGCGGAAGTTTGACTCCTAGATAATAGTGCGGTTCACTTGAGAAGAGGCGCGTGACCTTTGAAAAGTCCATTTCCACAAAGGTGGTTGCTGCAGGTAAAGGAAGACATGATCATGTAAGTCGATCGCCAAAGAGAAGATTATTTTTGTTCCTCAAAAATCACTATTCTGGCCACCAGCACCGAACAATGAACCAGGAGTCAGAAACCACGCTAAAGACTTCAACTGTGGTAATGCATTGCATACATTTAACCTATGGCTAATTTAAAGAATAGACTCGTTCGAATCCACGTGACTCAAATGCCCAACTAGCCGGACTTATACTCTGTTTAGCACGATAACATTAGTGTTCCGTGATATAAAATCATTTTTGATAGCAGAGTATGCCGCCTATAGGCTAAAGTCCATTTGCCGCCCCCTCTATAGTTCATATTTGCTTAATACATTTGTTTTAACAACAAAATGATAGAGTTCATTGGTGGTTTCATCTTTTTTAAACATAAAGTTTTTTTGTTTGTTTCAGAACACGTTCCTGTTCTTGAAGTTTCAGTTTTGTTCGTTTTTTGTATTCAGCGCCACTGAGTCTCTTCCTACCGTCACTCATAGTATCTAGTAGGGAGTAGCCGACGTGTTAAAAACTGGACGTTATGTATTGGAATACTCTAAACTATAAGGCAAAATCGTAGCGAACAACACGTAACACGCCTGGCTCAACGCAATCATCAACGATCTTGTTGTGCACACCGATAGACATGAATGACAGCGTCAGACTCATACAGACTAGACTGATACTACACTACTGACAGCGAAGTCACTGGGCCTTCCACCAACAGTGTTACCAGATCGGCTACAGTGTTGTCAGATCAAATTAGATTGCACTACAAGAAAGTTATAATACAATATTACGTGCTGTGAATTTGTATTATGTTATAGTTTTAGAAAGTAGGCTATGTAGAAGGACTAAAACATATTTTTAAGTTACATGTATTCTTAAATTCGTACGGAAAACATTGTTAATGTCTGAAATACTTCATTTCAACTTTTGAATAAATTGCCAAACTGTCGCCCCTGAAAAATTTGCCGCTCTAGGCTGCAGCCTACTTAGCCTATTTAGAAATACGGCCCTGTTTGATAGCCTAACCCTTGATTGCTAACCTACGACTGTTCAGTAGTTAGATGCATTTTTGTTTGAAATTTTAAAAGAGATTGTGACTGTTTCCTCAGTGGTTATATATTTCATCGTAATTTTCCACTTCCGTCTTCTTCTTTTTTTTTTTTTTTTAATTTAACTAACAGTATTGTGCTGTATTTTATGTTGCTGTACTAGACAATACTAAAAAGCCTTATTTCAAGTTTTCAGGATAGAATTTTTTAAGTTCTAAAAAATTCCAAAATTATAATGGTTTATCCATTTCTACAAGGGGTTGTGTTATTCACAAAAATAAAATACACTAATTTCAAACTATCAAACTCTTTTGATCTTGAATATTTTATTTTGTTTCCTGTTGCCCGGAGCCCTTAATTGCATTGCGTTCGTCTGTGTGCGTGTTCTTTGCTAACATTTCCAGGCAAGTGGATTAATCTGTTTGACAAGTTTCCATAAATAAATATATTGAGAATATTTATTTATAAAAAAAACTAGAATTTGGTTTTAAATCTAATGTTGCTCGTAGAAATCAATGGCATGATAATTTGAGTCAGCTTACGTCTGAGACTCCAGCCTTGAAGAACCGGAGATATTTGAGCTGATACGGGGATAAATTCCAATTATGTAAGAAAATAGACAAATTTAAAAAAATAGGAGTTACCATTTCAGGAGGAAAATAATCTCGGTTTTGAGAGGATGATGGAGTACCTAGCCCCGGAAAGGATGTCAATGTTAAAAACTTTGAAAATTTTGGAAATTACCTTGTTTATTGCTTATTAAATTTTTAATGCTGTTGTATCAAGTTTTTAAGAAGGCGAAAATGAAATCTCGCCGTTTAAGAACAAAGGCAGCAAACGGATCTAGACCGAGTCACCGTTTGTGAGGTGGTGCTTGTAGATATACATCCCTGTGTATGAATAAGGTTTGATTTTATATTTTCTACATCTCCTTAAGGTTTTTAAATCAATGTAAAAACTTTTGGGTTCAAACTTAATGAAACTCAACGGTCGATTTCAGTCTATGCTGCTATATATCAAATCAAGAGTTCTGAGCTACCACCATTTACCTGTTGCATCTGTATTATTCTTATTACGTAGTGGAACGTGTTCGGTGGGTATTGTCGTCAAAAATGTAGTACCCCTTTTACGAAGTTATTTATTTGTTTCTTCTTTTTATGTAGTGATCTTTCCATTATGCAAGCTCATTAAAAGCATTTTTTAAATTAGAGCTTGATTAGATGCGATTAGTCAAAATATTGTACAATTCATTTGAACCAGTTTTAAATTAAAGTGTGATTTAATTTAATTGCTGTACAATTTCCAGATGTATACAAAATAATCGCTGGACAACGCTTGGTTAATGGAGCCATGAACACAAAAAGTTCGGAAAAACTGGTTTATTGATCGAACATATTTATACAATAAATTAATTAACGTATTTATCAAAGGAGCGTGAGACAACTTCAACAGATAGACGCTCTTACACCATTTCCCGTGACGCAAGACACGAAATAAAAATTTTCGCAATGTATGTTTCCTCAGCGCTTGCTGCATAAATAATGAAATTCTTCACTAATGAGAGTTGAAATCAAAAGAAACAAGCAGAAATATAATAAAACTTGTTTGTATGACAGTATAAGAGATCAAAAAAGTTGTTGAATATTAACATGTATTGTAATTAGCGAAGAGGTTTATTTCCTGGCCTCCCTATGTTTTAAAATAGCTCGTTGTGTTGCTCCAGTGCGACGTTAATTAACTATCATCGATATTACCACCTATCTTTCGCACTTTTACAACGTCTAAGTTTGTCATTCATGTCAAAAACATTTTAGCATTTTAACTCCTACCCCTTCTAGTTGGGAACAAAAAAATCGTGTATTAGAATATAGTGAAACTTTGATTAACCGTCACTCTTTTAAAAGTCAGTCCGTTATTATGGAGCTCAGAAAGCACGAGCCTCGAAGAAACAAAAGAAAATTACCTATTTTAAAAATGTGTAGAGCGTAAGTTCATGTAACACAATGTACTCTACTGTACTTAATGGAAATTGTATATTGTTTGTGTTTCTGCAAAATAAAATACATGCATGCACAATATATTTCCATTTCGTACACGCGCATTTTTTTTTTATCATTCGTTCATATCATTTGTTTTATGTTATCAGTCTATTCAATTCACCGTCAAGATCCCCACCCTGACGGTTAATCGAAGTTTCACTGTACATACCTTTCGAAACGGTAGCCCGGTTGAATTAGCAATCGGAGGGTTGTGAGTTCAAATCCAACGAAAGACTGTTGTGTGCAAAGAAGGGTAGTGCACACAAAATCTGTCGTGGCCATAAAATGTCCGCCCGTTGGCATGGCGTAGAAGTTTGGAGTCTGGGGTGCCAGCTAGGGCGTGACATCGTCTGACCGTGGTTGAAAATAACGTGGTGTTATCCTCGTATCTTTCCCTTCGGGTTTGATCCCGGACCGACGTGAATAGCTCGTTGTGCTTAATGCTTCGGTGCGACGTCAATTAAATATCTACCTACCTTCCTTCCTTTCGTAAATATAAGAACTAGATTAGAGTGGGTTAATAAAGCGAGATGTGAATGAGGTATATGATGGGGGTTGCCTGTCTGAAAGTTATATAATACAAATCGACAATTAAAATCACCTATCCATCAAATCTGAGTTTATTATTAAGTCGCGTAATAAATTTAAACTTGCATCAAAAACTCAACCGCCTTAGGACACGAGCGGCGGCGATATTTCACAAAAAAAAAAGGATCAGGCATCCCGTTGTTCTGGTATACTAGAGCCTAATGGGAGTCCTGTTATAAATGGGGTGTTTCCGCTCAGCACTGGACGAAAAGGGAACTACACAAACACGCGAAACGAGCGCAAAACTTAATTCTTTTAATGACATCAGGGTCATGCGCCAACAAACAAGCATACGAGCACGCGAATAGTGTCTGGGAAAACGGGACTTTTCATTCTTATGCAAAGCAGTATGTACGTGGTGGAGTGGTTCTCGGGAACTAAAGCCTAATGGCTTGCTTAAGAATATTTCAAAAACTGTTCCTTTTCCTGAATGGCATTCATCAGTTTATTTCAAAATCAACCAGTACTGGCGCTGGTCTAATGTGCATTCCTGTCTACCAGGAGAACTGAGAACTGTATACACCTAGATGCTACCGTAGAAATTGGTTTTATCTTATGCATTCAAGTTTGTCGCATCGGCTCATTTCTCACTTCCATCATCGCTGATGACCATATTAATTTCGTTTCTAATTTGGACGGGAGATTTTGTCATTTTATCTCCATAATGATTTTGTTGTTTTGTCTTGCGATTGGCGTAGCTTGTGTCTGTTTTTGGACCTTCCACTATCTACTCAATTTAAGGCACATGGCTTGGACAAATTAAGCCTCGCATAGCACAAAACTACAAATCAAATCAGCATTCTGAACTGCTCCCGGCACAAAGTTTGTATCTGTCAGTAGCCGAGGAAATTGGACTTTGCCCCATTCTCTATAAAGGATTCTTGAAGCTGTTGAGTTTTTTTGTTCTTCAGTTTCATAAATAAAGTCAACCAGAAGCTCCTGGGTAACTCTTCTTTATTGGTGCCCAGTTAATTAAGGCAAAATCAGCTTTACCCGGGGAGCTGCTGGATCATGACAAGAGACAGAGGCTTTCCGTCAGATGAAGAGAGAACCTGTGGACATTAGTCGTAGGAGCTGGGCATCATTGGTGGTTAGCGTCCGGAGTTGTAGTTCGGGACTAGCGCGTCTTTTTAGTAATGGCTCTTCGTTACGTGGACGATTCTATTTAGGACCGTAGGTAGGTCGGTAGATATTAAACTCGTGATAAGTGAATCGATTCTTCAGTTTGATTCTTTCGAAACTTGTTTTGATCATTTGATCTACAGTGAGCTATGATTATTTACTTGTCTGGTAGTCTTTTTTTGTGTGTCTTCTATGATTTTTTGAAGCAGATTGATGGAATGTATGATTAATGGAAGGGTACTTATACTTTAAAGAGCTTCTTTTCGTGAAGCAGCGATGGCCTAATGGCTAAAGTCACCCACCTTCAGATAGCGTCGGCAGCGGAGGATGACTTCCCGAGTTCGAACCCAGCTGGCGGAAAAATTTTTAGATCCTCCAAATTATTTTTAAAAAATTCCAATTTAATTCCTTTTCATTCAAATTTACTTTTCCCAATTTTTAATACCCTTTTCATATTTTTCCAAGCTTCCGTTGATTTTACATAAATAATCTAAGAACCACTCCTGAACTCACTACCAGCTGATATTTTTCGGCCCCTCTGCCGTCCCCTTTGCTTTAGGATGATGGTGTCGTATCCACCGCTGGCTTAGGACCATTCTGATGTAACAAAAAGCATACATAAAACACTAACTTATATAATTATTAACTTATATAATAAAAGGATACAATTTTCGGCTCCCACCTCTACCCACCCATAGCCATGGATCTGAAAAGAAAAGAAGAAAGCAGAAAGGAAGAGATAAATCGCCAACAACTATAAACCTTGATGACATACGTATCTAGGTCATGTGATCCGATTAGCCGATCAAGTTGGACTTGCGTAAAGTACTAACATGGGATTGAGGCGCCTGTCCTCCCCACGGTCCTAAATAGAATCGTCCACGTAACGAAGAGCCATTACTAGAAAGACGCGCTAGTCGACTCTTGCCAATCCACCGGGAATCCCCAAGTCCGCACTTAGATATGATTAAACGAGGGCCATCGGTGATCGTAACATAACAAAGCATTCGAATTGGAGCACTTTGCCACAATCCGTCTTTCTGTTTCAGGTTTGTGCACGTCAAGATTCCAAGAAAGCACACCCTGACCCCCAATGCCTAAGTCTTCAGAGGAACGCCTGTTTATGGGTAGGTCTCAAATGGTGTGAAATGACGATCATCATGTGTTTCATTGTGTACTCTCCGAGTTAGTCAAGAGAATACACAACTGCAAGGGTCTACAGAATGACTTTTGAGAAAGACGAATGGAAAACCAACTATCATCCACTGTGCAACGTCACCGAAACCTCGTCCAAATTCGAAATTTACAAGCGATGAAACAGAAACAACAGTTTTAGATAGCCAGAACCAAGACATAGTGTTTGTAGTTGTTTTCGAGAGTGCCAGACAGACAATCAAACCCGAAAGAACTTTTCGAAATTTTTCCACAAACGGAATCCACAGGTGGGATACCGAAAAATTTATTTCAACCGATCGAGCATTCAAGAAAGGCAAACAAAATAATAACAACAATAAAAGAGGAACCAACCTTCCCTTTCAAGGTTGCAGGAAGTCGTAAAACGTTAGAACTAGTGATACAAGAGACTGGTCGTATATTTTCTTCACTCCATTCGCGTTTATTGATTTTTCTCATGGGTGCAAACCATTTTTTGATGAAGAATTCCGCTTCCTCAAATCATTCTCCCGGCGAGCAAGGTCGCTCTGTTTTGGAACCTTGGACCTTATTTACTCAACTGAGTCCACTTCCCTCCAATGGAAGAACACGAAGAGACACCTCTCCACTTCGAAGTAATAGAACTAAACTTCGAAGTAAACAGCTAAACGTTGCTGTTTTCCTTTCACTTTCTTAAAAAGGGTTGTCTGATTCCTCAAATTCAGATTATGTTTACATAAATCACAGTGCGGCGACAGTGAGAAGGTATATGACCTTGGGGGAGACCATCAGGACAAAGGTGGTTAAGCAAAGCAAGGGAACAACTGTTACATTCCAACTCATAAGGCGATCCCCCGAAGTGATTATTTATTTCGGCAACTCTTTTTTGCATTTTCACGATTTCCAACATCGAACTACAAAATTAGAGAAACCACATCAAAGACGCCAATTGAGTGAACGCACTGTTTACGTTTAATCTGCCCCCTAATTTAACGAATAGACTCATCCAAAACTACGAGGCTCAAATGCAAATTCGTCAGAGATAGATTAGAAAACAGCATAGAACTCCAGTTATCCGGACTCTAGTTATCCAGATGATTTTGAGAAAAAAAGAAATCAGCAAAATCCGCATTTTAAAATTTTCTTATCGGTGAATGATCAAAACAAAGAGGACAAAGGGTCGGTTGAGGACATAGGGAACATCATAGGAAAATTCCTAGATGTTCCGAGTGCACTCAAGAACCAGCAGCTGGCGCCAAAATACAGCCCATCAGAATACTCAATACATTCAGCATTCCGATGACTGTTTTCTTTTTCCGGTGAGAGTATATCACGATGTCACACCTATGAGCCACGGCTATCTCTAACTAGCTCTGGGTCAGGTGCAGATGTGAGAGATGACAAACCTATTTTTAAGGTTTATTAACTGTGTAACAAAGATTTCTTGTTTACAACGGAAACATAGAAAGGCACGGGAGAAAAGTACACAAGTGTTACAGGTAACATTTAGTTAAGTCTTTCTCAAATGACTGCTTTCAGCGAAATTGCCAATTACCGTTGCACCATACATTAATTGTATTTTATACTCCAGAAAAGATCTTTAGTAACTACTAACCACTGCGTGGCTAGCCCGGCGTTGCCCGTGGTGTAAGGTATTAAGCTGGTGTAAAATTTTCCGCACATTTCAAATCCGTTAAAATTTTAACTCCATCTTTAACATAGAAAAAAAAATTTTAGTTCAGTTTAAAGATTTATCGTCTGGCTGGGAAATCAATCGCGCAAAATCAAAACGGAAAAATTATTTTCCCCGTGTTTTGCGGATGAAAAAAACTTGGCATGATTCCAAAACCTGACTGCAAGGTCGCATGAGTAGAAAAGGTTCACCGCGTTTGAAAAACCGATGGAGAATAAAACTATGAAATTCATTTAAAAATCTTCTAGATTGAATTTTAAAATTCGCCGCGACCCAGATATTGTAAAAAATTCGGAGAACCTGTGTGCCAAATCTCATTGCTGTAAGTGCCATAGATCGTCAGGATTTTGCGGCCGCGAAACAGACAAACACTTCCTTTTATAATAGTAGAGTTAAATTGTTGCCATCCTTATCAGCATGTTGCAAGTGGTTGCGTTATTCCGGAATAGTCTCATGTTCAGGGAGGTTATTTTGAAAATCTTTTCATAATATAATAGTTTAATATCTTGAAAGATATTTCAGTAGTAAAAGTAATGCCTCTGGAAAATACAATTCATTTTATCTAATTATATCGTAACCGAAAACAGTAGTTAATATGTGGGGGTTTTATGGCGCAAGGTTCACATTGTTATGCTACGTCAGACAGAAGACGTCAAGTAATAGTTGAGGTAACCTCAAGAGCAAGTAAGAATTTGCATTTGTAAACAAGGAACTAGCGACGTAAAAACCGATTATGGTGAATGTTATTGAGTAAACATAGGTAGGTAGTTGAATTTAAGTAGCACTGGTGCAAAACAAAGGGCTGATGGCAGTGATCAATCCCTAAGGGAGAGATCCGACATATAATGAAAGAAAAACATTTTTGGAAACAAAAGATAAAATGACTTTCTACTAGCATCATTTACGCATTAAGGAAAAATAATTATTTGGATCTGTGAATACTTTAATTTTTATTAGTCACGATTAAATGTTCTAAGTACATCTTTTCCAAAAAACAAAACGTTGTATTACTAACCAGCTTCCTGTTACTTAATCTGGGTTTATTTCTTTGTTCATTACTTGATGCTGTCTGTCGTGTTTGCCGCAGCAGGAATATGGCCATTTCGCCAAAAAAATCAACTAACCATCATAGATCATACTCAATAGAAAAAATCGCGGCTTCGATTGTTTATTTGTTATAGAGTTATAGGTTATAAAATTTACAGTTTACCTCTACCATAAAAGACAATAAATGATAAAGGCCACGATAAACACTTACTCAAACCATTATTCCATTTCATAAAACGCAAATAAGAATTTTTTTTTTTTTAATACAGCGAGACGATAAGAAAAATATGGAGCTGGAATTTCGTTTGCGATACTTTATCTTTTCCCTTTTGGACCGTTCGACAGCCCAAACGATATTAAAAATTGTGTCACCAGAAACTTTCAATAAGGTTCCTACAACAGACGAATTCAGAGATGGAGAGGCGATCACCCGAAATGGTATTGACGTTACAAAAATAAATGCTTGAGTTACGGAAATTGAAGTCCTCAAGAACCCAGTTTTAAAAAGTTTAATACTACGCCAACCTATAAATGCCACCGAATATTTAATTTGGTGGCATGATCTTGGATGAACATCATTGACCTTGCTTTTGAAGCAGGTGAAATAAAATATTCATTGTTCTCGTAAAACATAAGGCTTGTTTTTAATTGAAGGGCAGCAAATATTAAGGCTTTTTAAGGTCCTTAGGAAAGAAATATCAGGCTTTCTTAAGGCTCTGAAGGAACACTGAATAGAATAAATTTGATACTGTTTGTCATTTTAGGCATGTACCCTCAAGGAGCTGTACATTAATGATGACCATTAATTTGGTCATTTTATCTTTATTAACTCGCTAAATAAGCATATCTATAGTGTAGCGTCTGGTGCCCTGGTGACGGGATCGTACAGAAATAACACTCGTCGAACTTGATATCATACAAGATTTATTGGTATCGTTATATGCTATTCTAGGCCGCAAAGGATCTGCGTCTATCTGCCATTATCGGCTTACATGTAGGACGGACGTTCTAAATGTGACCGGGATGGTCGTCTGGTAACATAGGAATCTGTGTCTACCGAAAAATTCCGGGCTTGCGCTTTCGAACAGGGCATTCGGATACGGTCCAACACAATCAGTTAAACTTTTGCGCCGAATGCTCCTTGCCATAACATAATATATGAATTAATGTGTATTAGAAATATCCGTCTATGTCACAATAACTAGTAATATTTGTATTTAAAAATGCATAAGTAAAAGTTCACATTTTTACCAACAGCAGAAACCTGGCAAAGTAGAAGTGTTTGATTACCAAACTGAAACTGTAATACCCCCCCCCCCCCTGTAAAAAAAAACAGTACTTTATGAGTACTTACACATTGCATCCAAAACTTCATGTTACATACCATTTAAACTTGTGTCAGGATTATACTTCATTGGTGTTCATAAAGCTTATTTACAAGTAGTTGAAAGAAAAAAAAATCAATGTTCTATTTACATAGTTGTTTCATTTAGTGTTTTATCCAGGGGTTGCAGAAAAATTCAATGAAGCTGCAGTAGCTATTTTGGTCTTTAATATTTCTGCTCAAAACAAGGTTTGGTTTTTTTTAAGGATTTAGTGGATGGTTGCAGACAATGAAATATTTCGATTGCTCGATCAAAATATTAAAAATCCGTAAAAAAAAAAGGCAGACCTATCTGTAAATCAGTAACATTAAGTGGAAATCCGTAACAAGTACGGATAATCCGTAAAAGTTAGTAAGTATGCTCAGATTTACAATACAGCCATTCTGAAGGGCTATTCCCAGCAACTTGGCCGTCCAAGCTCCACGAAGGGAATGTGGGTGGTCGAATGTCACAACAGCTATGAAATTATGCACATGTAATTAATTCAAAGCTGTACAGTTTATTTTAAGGCAATAAAAACCGAAATAATTTGGTCAGTTTTAGGGTAGTGTCCCCTTAATAGGCTATCCATTAATGAATCCACAAATCTGAACCTAATTGCTAATGTAATTACATAACTGAACAACCCAAAACAGGGCAGCGATAAAACGCGTCTTTCTTTTCATTAAAACACTGCGGCGTCTGATGATCAGCTGCGATCATGAATCGCACACTCCAATAATTTTGCAGGTCGAACACCTCACTCACTGTGCAAGGAACACTCCGTGTACCCGAAGGGAGTGAACTAGAAAGTAACGATAGCATCGAATTAATGCACTGTAACAAACGAGTTGATATCCGTGGAACATGCACACGTTGTTTACATTGTTCACATCCCACGAGGGGAAAAAACTCGCCTCACTTTGTTCAAGACAGGAGTAATATTTGAAGGGTTAATAGGTTTTGTAATCTAGTTGTAAAAAGTGCAAATAATAGAGAAGGAAGACAATTAAGCTGTTAAAAGGTTTAAATATGGGATGTGTTTTAAAATTGATATACAGAGATACAAAATTAAATTATACAAAAAGCTTAAATTGCCTTACATTGTTGAAACAAGAGGATTTGTTCGAAAGTAAAGAAACTTCTATGAACTACGGGAGTTTTAAGGATCTGTGATATACAGTTTGCGCTCTTCACTCCAAAGAAAAAAAATTGGAACCTTTCTAAGGCTTATTTTTTATTTCTGAGGCTACATTTTACATGATCGACACAGTAAGTCTCGTGTATCGATTCTCGGTACATGAATGTTATACCTAGGAGATCTCTGGTTCGAATCCCGGTTTATAAGAGCATAGACTTCCGTGATTGTCCCTGTTAAGAGCAAAGTTACCCCCAGGGCATTTCCAATTTTGCATTTAAGCACTCATAAAAGTTCAGGTTAGAGTCTCAAAATCAATTCATAAAAATTTCCAATGGACATTATGTGTGTGTGTGGGGGGGGGGGAACACACACTTTTGAGAAATCAGCTATTTAAGGTTCTGGATGTGAAAGTATCTTTTAAATGTTTTTCAAAAGTACTTTCCGCCAAAGAAAAAAAGTAATACATAATTTTTAAATGTCCACGCTCTATTTTTCAACAAAAACACGAAAATTAATTTGTTCATAGTTTTATTCTCTGTATAACCTTAAAAAATAATGAAAATGGTAAAAAGTACGTTTCGGGAAGAGTGGAAATACAATTATAATCATGTCTTGCCGACAGACATCAAAGAAATCAACATAAGCAAGTAAGGAATGCGGAATTGCTAGTTGGTCAAGAAGTCGGCTCTCAAAAGATTCCACATTAGACGTTTCAGTTTCAGTGGGAAGGTAAAAAACTAGTATGTTAATCCGAAAGAGGACGAGATCTCTGCATTTAAGAGTAGCATCATGAGGTGTTCTGCAGCTATTCTGAGGTGAGTTTGGGGGAAATTTGGTAGAAAAGTGCTGCATTCCTATATAAAAACAAACTAAGAAACTTTTTATGTTTTAGCTTGATTTTTCTCAGCCTACTCCAATTTCTATGAATGTAACCTTCCTTTTCGAATCTATAAATTGTTTTCATTTAAGAGGAAGTATGTAATAAATCACTCATAATTGCATATCGAGTAAAAGCAAACATTTACTTACAGATAAAAATAAATAAGAACAATGCAATTATTGCTTTCTTCAGAGGAATTGAAAACAAATTAGAACACAACGAAATCGGATATTTCAATGCAAAAGTAAACATTTACTTGCTCTAGAAAATTGACAAAATTAGCAACAATTTGTACTTTTGTGTGCGGCAATTTGGGGTAAGATGTTTGGTATAGTATCAGAGTCGCATTACTAAATAGACTGCAGCGGAGAGCGAAAATTTTCGGACTTTTTCGCAGCACAATTAGTTTCAGCATTATTTATAAAAAGCATAATTAAAACGTACAAAAATTAAAATTTGATCATATATTCAATGATGCCATACAAAAGACTAAGAAATTCAATTGATGTACACGACCCGACAAAATCCAGAAACATCTCATTTCATTGTAATCAGACAAATATGAGCTGCAGCTTATTTATAAGCTTAAGTAGCTCATTTCTCACAAAATTTAGGACACTTTTTGATGCATAGAATAAGTACGGGCACACGACTGGTGCAATTATATCTCTAACTGAAACGCGCAACATTGAGGTTGCTCGGCAGACCGCCAAAATATGTCGTCCAGCTCACAGTACCAGTACATAAAAGAGGCCCCAGTTTCCAGTTCAGAAAACGGGGCTCAGAACCGATCCAGATAACGAGGACCAAAAACTTAAGAAAATGGTTTCCAGTACCGGTACAGAAAACGGGACCTACAAGTGCAGATAACAGGTCTCAATACTAGTTCAAATAACAGGTCTCCAGTTTCAGTTTAGAAAACAGACCCCAACAGTTCAAAAAACGGACCCCTGTAGCGGTACAGATAACGGAGCCCAGAACCTGCTTAGAAAATGCAGCTCAGTACAAGTTCATCTAACCCAGTACCGGTTTAGACTTAGGTTTTTTGGGGAAGCCAGGTAGTAATTCTGTAAACGGTCTCCATTACCAATTCAAATTACGTGTTGTAGTGCCAGTTTATAAAGGTCTGTGGTAGTAATTGAGAAAATTACCCCCAGTACCAATTCAGGTTACAAAGCCCAGAATCTGTTAAGATAACGGCCCAGAACCAGTTCAAATAACGGGCCTCAGTACCAGTTTAGATGTAGGGATTGTCTTTAAATTTTCAAAAAAAATTCCAAGCATGTTCAACTTGCACCGATACAATTTGAATGCACATTAGTACGTAATGAAAATGTTTACAAATACGCAAAAGAGAAAAACAGTTTAACAACAATATAGAACATTATAAAAGTATTCAAAATTTTTTGGACATGGTAGGGGCCGACCTCCTATTCTCCTTGGAAGGGTAATCAGGGTCCGGGTACTTGGGAAATTTTCCACGTAGCTTAAAATGCAATTCTTATTATTTTCAGATGGCCAACATTTCCCCCCAGAACCGAGTAGTATAAAGTTTCGGAAATGCAGACAGTCTAAAAAAAATACACTTCCGTTTCGGAACACCTGAAAATCCACACAACCGAAAACATACAAATATCCTCTATGAACAGTTTTTTTTAAAAGGGAGCGGAAGTAATGAACAGCTCCGCGATTCTCAAAAACTTCCGCTAAGATAACGATGTATCGAAAGGAAAGAAAAAAAAATAGCAGACTGAAAATAGAATGCACAGCATCTTTTCATGAGAATCGACAGCAAAATAAACATTTATTTCAAGGCTTGGGGGTTCGATTGTTTTCTTCGGTGCAATCTTGAATTTTATCTGCAATTACTCTTTGAAGAAACCTTTAAATGTGCCGCTGCGTTGGAATGGAATTAATTGAAGGGTAGGTTTTCGAAGTTATGCCGATTCCAAAAAAATTAATCTCCAAGTTTTCCATTATTTCAAAGTCTGCTTTCAGAAACTAAGAGAAATTCACACGTCTCTAATTTTAAGAAATGAAAGAAAACAAAGGAGTTATGCTTTGCAATGACTTGAGTTTGGAGCAGTAATCAAAATGTTTCAACGAACTTTTAAAAATTATTTTTACAATTTGTTTTGCTGCAGAATGCCATCTTATTCCGTTTCTCAGGTCAAATGTTTCTTGACCTTATGACAGCAGCATTGGTTTTCGAAGGCCATTGACATCTCTTTTTCATTTAGAAAAAAAATTATTGAAAAGAACTTAAAAGAATTAAAGTCGACACTAGAATTCAAACACATTTGATGAAAACTATTTCTGGGCTTTACACAAAGTTGGATTTGTAATTACAGCATCATGTTTGTAATCAAAAGCTATTAATACAAAACTGAAATCAGTTTAAATTAAAAATGACAAGGCGTTTGCTGTTTTCAAAAGTAAACTTAGCTTGTAAATGAACATGGGATTTAAAATGTTTCAAAATTTTCTTATTCCCCTAGCAAGAAAGACTTATATTTACTTTCTGGGCGTAAAGTAGATAAACATTGGTAAACAAAGCAAAAATTGTACATTCTTGACCTTATGAAAACAGTCTGCTGCATTCCAATTCTTTTTCACTCCAAATAGTCCAGGGGCGAGTGTAGAAGTATATATAATGAATACAATTTTTTAAATTCAATTCATTAATTTAAAGATGTACTTCAGGCAACCATTCATCTGTCAAGATAAAACGCATTCCACAACTAAGGTACAGATTACAAGATTGTAAACAGAGACTATACCACTACATGAACTTAGCCGATATTTGTAGGTTTTGAAAGCCTAATGCGGTCGATCCAGGAAAAAATATGCAACCGCTTTCTTATGATGTCAATCTGTGGCATGATTCTCGTAATTACCTTCACGATGCTTGTCAGATGAGAGCTTCCGCGTCAAGCATTTCTTAAGAGCGCAAAACAGAATTTTTATTCAGTATGGGTTTGGAGAATTACTAATTAGTTAGGTATCTTTAAGCTACTTATTAATCAATGGGTCGCGTGGTTTTGAACGAGACTATTCGTTAAATTAAGGGTAAATAAAAGGTAAACAATGAGTTCCCGCAATGGCATCTTTGGTTTCTGGCTCTATCGCTAGTGCGGAAGTGATAAGTGATTGTGAATTGCCTAAACAAATATGGCGGCCATTCACTCTAGTACAGCGGTTTCCAAACTTTTTCAGTCACGGAGCTCTTTTTAAAACAAAAGTTTCTCGCGGAGCCCCAAGAAATGTTTAGTGTTTAAATATATCTGTCTATGTATTGCGAGGCATATACACTTCCCTACAATAATGGACCGGACAGCAAGATGTGATGGTATAAAGGAAATAATACATGCTTTAATAGGAGGATGGTCCCCCCCCCATGTGCTGCCAATTACGCTAGCAACCCTTCTGGGCATACTTTCAACAAGGTTTTGATACACAGCTATGGGTATTTGTGTCCATTCCTGCTGCAAGAATGTCGCCACCTCAGCTGTAGATTTCGGACGTGGTTCCCTGGTCCGTAAGCGTCGCTCTAACATCTCACAAATTCTCTGTGGGGTTTAGGTCGGGACTCTGAGCAGGCCAGTGAAGACGTTTTACATCCATATCTCGATACCACTGCTTGACAGAGGCTGCAACATGGCATGGAGCGTTGTCGTCCTGCAAGTAACATTCGTCCATTCCATAAAATTGCCAGCGCGTAGGAAGAACCTGATTGTCCAAAATGTTTATGTAGGCATCGGCGTTCAATTAACCAGGAACAACATGAAAAGGTCTCAGGCCATACCACGAAAAACACCCCCATACAAATAGTCGGATTTTATGCAAATCCGCTGTACTTAGTATTGAAATCTATAAAAGGATATAACAACTAGTTCAAGATATTTGAAAAATGTCAAATATACACCCGAAGTTAAATAAATGTGGCTGTTTCTTGCGGCAGAGTTTGTCAATGTCCGGTGTCACAGAAGTCAGTTGAAGACGCATATCGTTTTCTGTATCCAAAAAGCTCGATATTTAATTTTTGTAGCCGTGTACCTAGAAATGGTCGTTTCACAGAGGTACGTAGTACCAATAGACAGTATGAGCAATTTAGCTTTTGAGCTTAATATCAAAAGATCCTCCTCAAACTGAGCTCAAAATTCGGGAAGTGGTTTGCTTTTAAATGATGACCGAGACTGACAGTGGCTGTACAAAACTGTCATAACTGCCTCGGACGGAGCCCCTGATAATCAGTGAGATTACCACCTTTCTACAAATGGACTTCAAATTTCTAAAGAATTTCACTAGCATGGTTCCCACACCTTTATCGAAAAAAAATTCAAGGACTTTTAAGGACTTTTCAAAACCAAAAAAAAAATATTTTTCAAGGACCTAAAATTTTTTATAACGACCTAAAACAAGGCATACACAAAAGCTGTCAGTTAGAAAGAAAAATGTGAAAATTATTTTAAAAAAAAGACATAATTTTTTTTAAACTACTGATACTCAAAAAAAAGTAAGGTTATCATCAATTTTGGTTATAATTTGGATTTTTTTTCCTCACAGAACCAGTGATTTTTTGTGTTGTTTCAAAGTGGGCTTCTGGTCTCAATGCTAACTACCAGGTTACTTGCACACATATCGATTTAGGTCATGCGATAAAATATGGTACGATAAATTCTTTTGTTGGCACGAAGGAGAGTATGGGAACTTGCACACGGTTCTATCTACACGACACATCTAGCGGCCAAATGATGCGGCAGGCATAACAAGGCGGCCGTCTTAACGAAGACCAGAGGTGTCAACTTAGACATACAGAATACTGTAGAGAATGGACGATCTAGACGTAGCATTATTAGTATATCACATGGTGCCAAAGCGCAAAACACCAGTTTCATTCAGAATGATGCACCTGCTGTGGAGGAAAACTAGTCTGGACAAGTTCTAATGCAAGACGAAATTATACAAACTATGTACAAGTTTTTAAAAAATCAAGTACTTTCAAGGACTTTTCACCAATTTCTGTAATTTTCAAGGGCCCCTAGCTAGGGAAAAAAAATTCAAGGACTTTTCAAGGACCGTGGGAACCCTGAGGTCAAACCGTCTACTGACAATCAATCACAATGGATAGTTAATGCAATCAAAAAAAAAATCCCTATTGCGAAACATGTGTATGAGTTGACTCTGCTACGGCGGACAGGGTAACTAACCTTTATCCAAGCCATGTTACAGATTTCTATATTAGAATTGCATTTTGTTTCTGTCAAGATGGATGTACCTTATATCAATATTGTGCATCTTTATTTAACAAAGAGTCATCTGTTAACAAGTCGTAAGCTCTTTGTCGGCAGGCAGTGGGGCCCGAGTTCTTAAGAAATGGACTTCTCCAAAGTCATCTGTCTTCTCAATGGGATCGTACTATATTATGGTACGGGTAATTCCGTCTGCGACGCATTTTATGTGAGGGAACAGTGAAACTATAATCTTTATTGCACTTGTATAATTAATTTATTGTTCAAAAAAAGTTTTGGCTTCCTTTTTCATCACTTAAGGAGCAAAAAATTGATCCTGATAAGCTGTGCTGTTGAATTTATATTAGCTCGAATTTATCAATTTTATTTCAGCACTTGAAATGTGTCACTTGATGAATCGCGTCCTACGAATCATTGCAGCCAATCTACGGAGTTCTAATGCGGCTCGAAAAGCAAAGCGAACATTCCTGAGTCGGCGAAAAAATGTCCGTGTCACCGAGCGGAACCAGGAAACCAGCGAGTGAAGAAACAGAAAGTACAGAGCACACAACTGGAGGGCAATTCCTGCCAGGTTACAGTCCAAAATGTCATTTTTTTTTCTTTAACGGAGATCCTTCAGGAATCCCCCTGACCTCTCCCACAGGCGCGAACCGGTTTCCGGTGCCTTCGCACAGATGTCGCCCTTTTCCCGCCAGATTCCCCTTTGTTCTCTTCTCGAACCACGTGCTTTCGGCCGCTCGCTACTCGGAACGAGACAACGCATTCTCTTTCACTGAAGACTCGAGGGGGGGGGTTTCTGAAAAAAGGCCTGACGTCACGACAACTTGAAAGATGAGTGTCCGCAGGATGGAGGAAATACCCAAATTGAGTCAATACTCAATGGTGTGGGTGAGGTTCTACCAGACGCTGAATATTACTGACCGGAAGGAACATTTGATCTCGTGGATGTGGGTGTCATTGTGACACAGGGACTGGAATTTCATTTTCTGACGAACAATTAGAATAATTGTTAATACTAAAAAACCTATTTTTAATAAAAAAAATTTTCTTTGCAATTAATAAGTGTTTTATAATACCTCTTTACGTCTTGTTTATAGAGTCACTGAATTCGTAAAAAGTTCTCTATGACAAAGAAAATATGTCCGAAAGCGAGATGTTAGGAGAGTAAGATAGAAGTTCCTAGCCGAGTGTAGTGTCTTAGTGGATGAGAATTTCTTCTGTGTCAATCAATGTTGACTGCTTTAAATGGTCAATGAAAGTGAAACCCGTAGCAACTTTGCAACTAGATTTTAGATACAATGCTTTTCTCATTCCATCCTCCCTGTGAAGGTCCAAAAACAAAGCACCTTTTGTTGGTGAATATTGGGTTTTGCTGTCAATGGGCTTTGACTATTTTTATGACAACCAATAGTGAGAACGCTTCATGTTGTATTGTATTTACTTTTCATCGCACATAACAAAGGGCGATGAAATATATGGTTAGCCGCGCCAGCCTGTTGTTCATCGTCCATGGTTTTCCAAGACGATGCAAATGGGTATGGATGGTTTCATCGCTCACATTAAATTATCTTACAAGTTCATAACAAGTTTGACTCGATACGATGAGTCTCATGGAGACCTGAGGGTCTGCCGGAACAAGGAGTATCTTCAAAAGTCTCATCCGCAAAAGCAAATTCGTGGAACCACTTTCGCTCACAGCGTCCAAGAAGCTTCTGAAGCGCAATTTGAATTCACAAAGTAAACAAGACTGAATTATTAACTTTAAAACAGGCATACTGAAATCTATTTTTCAAAACTAAACAATTAATTTTCGTAAGTGGTAAATTCTGTATTAATTAAGGTTTTATTTAAGACTAACTAACCACGCTAGAGGGAATGCATGGAGTTGTTTTGTTAATCTCCATAAGTACAGCAGAAACTCATTATCTGACATATTTTCGGACACTACAAGCTTATTTTCATGATGATGAGAAATACATAACATTTTGTAATTTATCTAAAAGATGTGACAGTAACAAAATGCTTAGTGGTTAGTTTTTGACCAAATGAAGTCCGATAGGGCTTTAGTGGATTCGTCAACTGTATTTAAACGTAGAAATACGCAATGATTTTGTAGGTCAGCGTTGCCTAAATGGTGGTGTTCCGCAACATCCCTCCCCAAAGGAGTCCGAGGGATCATAAAGGTTTCGAAAGGGAAAAGGGTCAATCTCAAAACACCTTATATTAAAGCGTGTCTCACCCTCCTCCATATAGTCCGAGTGGCTGAAGGAGTTACATAGGTTTCCGAAAAGGATAGTCAAACACTCAAAAAACAACTTACTAAAAAAAATGATAAAGCCAAACGTGTGGTAACCTTAACTATTTTAGAATGCTTAAGTGCAGGAAAAGCAAGTTTAACAAAACAAATACAGTAAATTTTAAGAATCTTGAAATCTTTCAAATTTTAAAAAATTATTCAACCTAGACTGTTTTTGAAATTTCTATGTTTTCCAGAAGGCATTTCCAAAATCAAAAAGAGATCATGGGAAACACGATGGATTTTTTAGTTTTATTTAAATTTGTTTGTAAGCAAAGGATATTTCAATCCCTAAATGAAACAAATATTCTTTGTAATTTGGAAGAATACGAATACGGAGACAGTCACGTGGTCATTTGAATAACATTAAAATGGACCATGAACGGTCAGATCGCGGAGCAAAGACATGAAGGTTCATTGCATTGTAGAAGTAGATGCTGCCACTAATGAGAGATAAAAAAGAAACTGCCTCCAGAGTCGAAATGACCCCATCCGCGGCACTGGATAATTACGAATTTCTGAGTGGCGAGCGGACAACTGATGCAATACTTTAAAATTCATCACGCCCCTTGTAACAATTTTTAAATGAAATAAAAAAAAGTTTTTGGATAGGTTGCACCAGCTGGTAGGAAAAGGTGTTTAGGTCTCTCTCAATCCACCCCTCCCCAAGAGGTTTCTGTTTTACCTATCTTTTTCTTCAAACTCTAACAGAAATAATCGTCCTTCCACTCACTAATGCAGACGCAGAATTTTCCTAGTACGCATATGGATTTTTTTCCCCGGGGCAGATCTTTTCCTGCGTGAAAGAAACACACACACACTCTCTCGCACTCCTACGATTCCTTGTTCTTATTCTTTTATGATAAACCTGAAAACTTTTTAATGAATTAATCGATATATGATTTTATGTAAATAAATGACTTTCCCGGATAATTTAGAGCATTTGAGTGTGAAACTAGACCTTTTCCATAATTTTTGAATTACTAGACTCCTGCAATGAGAAGGTTAACCCCGTATTTGTCAACTGGGGGGGGGGGGGCAAGGACCCCGTCCTTTGATTTGTGCCTAGTGTCGAAACAATTTATTTTTTCACAAATTACAGGGGCCGCGCGGTAGCCCGGTTGGAAGAGCATCGGATTAGCAACCGGGGGGTTACGAGTTCTAATCCAGCCAAAGACCGTCGTGTACAAAGTGGGTTGGTGCACATTAAATCCATCGTGGTCTCAAATGTCCTCATTTGGGCGTGGTGTGGAAGTTTGGAGGTGCCAGCTCAGGTGTTGCCTCGTCACCTGACCATGGTTTAAAATCACGTAATGTTGTATTTGTATCTTTCCCTTTGGGATTGATCCCGGACCCGACGTGTTGCTCTTGTACGATGTTGATTAAAAAATTCCAAGTACCATAAATTTCACAACCCAGAAATTACCTCAATATTTGTAATATTTATCCCTCATGTGTGGAGACCTGTCCTCAACCTTATACATTTTAGGGAAGGCAAAGGGGTTAAGGGCTCCTAAGAGTTGGCATTCGTGCTTTTGTAACTTAAGATGCGCCAAGAAACTGCTACGCTTTCTCTCGTTTGGATTTCTGAACTTCAATAAAAAACCGCCGCCTACGATAATTCCAGAAATTTCTTGAGAATCGCTTTTGAAGTGAGTAATCTGTTGTAGAGATAAAGACGAGATATCTTTTTTTTTTCAAGCTCGACCCAGGTCGCCGCTCGACTGCAACCTGACACCAACAGAATCTGAATCCAGCCGAATCCGACAGACGTTTTAGTATCTTTCACACCTACAGTCTTGATCAATCCGAAATAAAACACTCCTTTTCTTTCTTCCATTGCCTCGTTAACCAGAGAATGGAAAGGTGTTGGCTTTTTTTACATTTTTATTTCGGAAACGATCAACACGAGGTAGAAACTGGACTCGCTTCGAATTTGAAGCTAGGATTTGTTTTAAATTTTTAAAGGCTGTAATAATTTGTCCCAACTTAAGAATATACCAATGGCTGTCAGAGTCAAACTAATATACATGCAGAGAACGTAAAAAGAAGATTGACAAGATTAGATGGCGATATTAATCCTCCAAGTGGTTTCGATGAGATATCTCGTCCAGGGAAAACTGTCCTATTTACTTCATGGAAATGAAGCATCAAGTGTGTAAAACCAAGTGTTCCTTGCTGAACTGGTGACAGTAGTAAACATGTTTTTGCATCAGAGGGTAGTCACTACAGGGCGGATTCCGACGTGAAGATAAACCATCAGGAGGGTGAACAATATAGTCGGTCTTGTGAAGCTTCAATGTAAGACATTGGACAAACTCGGGACTTAACTAGGGACAATTACTTCAACTAAATAAATAATAATCAAGCACCTTAGGCTAGGTCTCCACTTGCGATTTTTCAGTCGCAAAAGTAAAACTCGTTGTTTAAAATACAAAAGCACCAACTTGCGACTAAACAATACCAGCGATTAAAGAGTTGCAACCGGTCCTAATTTCGCTGCGACGCGTCTGTCGCTCTACCCATGAATCCCACGGACAGGCATGGACACGCCCCCACATGTGACAGTTTAGTCCCAGTTCTAAAGCAGTCTTGTTCTGGTCTCTGTTTGAAACACTGCAAATACTTATTTAAAATGTCTGACAACGAATCGACCGGAGGTGATGACGGACGAATATTAACAGTAATTGATACTGAGTTACTCATTTAAGAAATTGAAAAGAAGAATTTAAAGAAATTGAAGACAACTGCCCTTTCAATAATCTTTGACTTGTTAGTGGATGTACCCAATAACGAGATCGGAAGGTTCCTGGTTTGAATCCGGGTACGGATGTTTGTAAGCGTATGGTGTAGAGGCGACTGGTGCACCTTAAATCTGTCGTGGCCGAAAGTCCTCACGTTGGGTTGGTGTAGAAGTTTGGAGAGTGTGGTGCCAGCTCAGGTGTTGCTTCGTCATCTGATCGTGGTTCAAAATTACGAGGTGTTGTCCTCGGATCTTTCCCTTAAGGGATTGATCCCGGACCGTCGTCAATAGCCCGTAGTGTTGCTCTAGTACGACGTTAACTAAAATTACCATTACCATTACCCGATAACGATGCTTCCTCCATTCACTCCTCGCTCGAAGCAAAAGAGAGTAGTTTCAATGACATTTATTGGAAAATTGTTGTAATTCAACCATTTATCTATCACAGTGTGTGTGCACCTAGTAGATTTTCTGCGACAGCGACTGTTTGGTCACCGTAACTAGAAATCGCAAGTATAGGCCTAGCCTATACAAAATAGGCCTAGCCATAGGCCAATGCAAATAGCACCTCAATGGCCGGGGGGCGGTTTAAGGCGCCCCCTGCCCAGTCCTCGCCCCAATTCTGGGGAATACTCTCCTTCCGTGGTTGGCCACAAAAAACCGCTCATAACCTGCTATCACAGCGGGGACGAGGGGGCCACCTGCGGTGCCCAAACCAAGCCATAGGCCAAACGCGCTATAGGCCTAGCCATAGGCTAAACGCGTTATAGGCCTAGCCATACAGTACTAACAAGAAGGGTTCGCAATTTGGTTTTAATGCTTACTTGGATATATTCGCTACGAAATACTTTCAGCTACAAAATATCATCAATGATTCGTTATCAACCGTAGTTTTTGAGGCTCAGGTGGTAAGGTAAAACATTACTTTTTAATGCGGCGATGTGATATATAAAATCAATAAAATAATAACAGTTTTCATACAAAAAACGTATCTGCTCTAATCTAGGGTAGCGTGAACCACAACGATGAAATAATACGAAAAAAAATTGAAAACCAAATATGTATATGTTAATGTTTAGTTCAGTTGGCTAGGATGGTTTTAGTAAAAACCACAAGATCTAGTCACAATGTTTGCCCAATTCGTTAAACTATTTAAAAATTATCATTTTACACTCGCTCACAATTCAGATGTTAACTCCCATGCACATCCTTCCCCCTGAGGACATCTTTGTTATCACCTCCGATGAACGCAATGGGGCAACTTCAGCAAAGCAAAGCGGAGCACAGCTTGAAACAAAGAATAAGGTACGGCAAAAATCGATAAAGCTGGAAGCGTGCTATTTAAAGAAACGCGTCCTCCCCCAACACACATATACATGCCGCGTAAATTGAAAGTATTTTCCATTTTTAGATTGGCCACGTTATTTGCTCCTTATTCGAGTTGGGGTGATGCCGGAAAATCGTTTGCGGCTTTCAAAGCGTGGAACGAATTGTTCACAATAATGGGAAAAGAACAAAGACGACATCATTCGTTTAACTGGCAACCAAATTGGTCTATTGTTAAAAATTAGATAATGGAAAGATGTAATTTTGAAATGATAAAAAGTATAATGAAATATAAAGGGTAAACAAGTACACGTAAAAATAAAGAATACATACTTAGAATGACAGAACAAAATTCAACTGAAAGAATATTTTTGTATCGCTACATTATTAAAAATTGATACAAATATGGACGAATTCTAGGGTTTGTTCTACCTTGCAGAAATTTTAATTTTGTAGATCACGGAAATACTTTCATCTTGATTATTTACATGTGCACTCCAAGGGATATAAGCTTTGTAAAATAAAAATTTAATTCCAACCTTTCAAATCACAGTAAAATCAACTCGAAACAATAGTATAAAAAATCCGAACAGAAATAAAAATTCAAATTTTTTTTCAACTTAGTTTCATCGGGTGTTTTTACAAATTTTACATTTACTGGTTAGATATGCATAAGAAAACATAAATTTACTGAACGAAGGTCTTTTCTATTAATTTTTTAGGGTTAAATCTGGAGAAGCACAGTACATACGAAATTGCAGTTTCAAAAAAGAAAAAAAATTCAACAAAAATATTCATTATTTCCCTTTACACATTGCTCAAAAAATACATTCGCGGAGTTTCTTGAAACATGACAAATGTCGGTGCAATCTTTTTTTTTTTTTTTTAAAGGCAATTTTTATTTTTTCCGCACGAAATGCTATCACGATAACTTAAAAACAATAGAATAATGTCAACTGTTAGTCATTACGATAGCTAATATCAAACGTTACACAGGATGTTTCGAATGCAGTCATTAAGAGAAGAATTGTACCAATGACTCTCTTGTCACAGTCATAAACTTTTACGTCTTATAATAAATTTCCGCCTGTAGGTATCTAGGACGAATATTATCCCACGTGTTTTATGAGATCATTAGGAAATAAGTATAACACAAATAATGATTTGTTAATTGATGGATTATTTATTCCACTAGTGTTTTTAAATCGGCGAAAAAAAGTTCGATTGAATCGATTTGTATTCAGAACAAAAACAGAGTGAAAAATGTTCGAGAACAATTTAACGAAAAGAGAAATATTTGTAAGACATTTTTACTCATTTCGGATGACGAAAATATTTTAAGCGACATTGTTCATTTAGAAAGAGCATACTTTCCACGATTTATATTTACGCTCAAAATTCCGTTTATCACCTAAACAGAAATTAAAGTTATGGAATATCGATGTGATAAGCCCATTATCAAAACTCTAAAATTAATTGTTAAAATAAAAGTACTCAACATGTAACATCGGAAAGTATTCATTAAATTTCGCCGTATAAAACCCTAAATAATTCCTTAACGACATATTTAATAACGTCATAATATTATTACAGCAGCAGCTGTTGATTATAGACTATCAGTACATTTTTAAGCAATAACTTGGGATTCCAAAATGGTTTCCTTCACGCGAATTTTTAATTGAATAAGAAAAAAAATGTGTCATCTAAATCAAAATCAATTGCTAGATTTAAGAAT
Source organism: Metellina segmentata (assembly GCA_947359465.1). Lineage (NCBI taxonomy): Eukaryota > Metazoa > Arthropoda > Arachnida > Araneae > Tetragnathidae > Metellina > Metellina segmentata. The sequence goes on along the minus strand of OX375877.1, from coordinate 76,180,867 downwards.
GCATCGAAACTTCTCAAGAAAAGTGACGGAACTCAACTGTAAATTTTATGGTATATTGACTTCTTAAAGCTATTTAAGAATTCTTAAGCCTTACACTCTGAATTTTAAATGTTTTCGCTTGCATCTTTTTCTACGTTTGAAGCCTATTTCCTGATCCGATTTCCATGGTTTGTTGCGAATTTACCAGAATCATTTGTTGATAGAAAAGTTAAAAGGTTCTTTTTGAGTTGTGTCACTTTTCTCGATCACTAAGAATGAAAAAAAAGCAAACCAAAATTGCTTACCTTCTTTCTTCGGTTTTTGAAGTTTTTCAGTACAGCGTGCCGGCTTTTTCGCGCCGGTAGTCCACATGGGCAGCGACAGGCAACAACACAACAGCAAAGGATGTATCGCGGTTATATCGCCGAAATCACCCAGCAGAATACGACAGATGAAAAACACCGCAAATATTACACAGAAAGGAACAAAATATTGTAGAAACTCCCATTCGTTTGGACTCACGATCGTAGAAAGCATGGCGTACAGCAGCTCCGGCATTGCGATGTACACCGAACGACATTTGCATTTACAATGAAATGAAGTGTGCGCGCCCGGCGAAGCGCTCACCACTCACAATAGGGACAGGAAGTGACGTTGCTCTGCCGTGCGCATACTACTTCGCGTCGAAACGGGGGATGAGTGAAAAGTTTCGCCCTTGCAGCATGCTGATTGAACTTCGAGGGGAGTGTTCGTTTTTCTTGTTTTATCTTTTTCATTCTCAAGCTTTTCTTTTTATCTTGTTTTGACGGTAAGAGATGCTCGGCGTTTGTGGAAGATTAAGGTTGCTCATTTTGTTCATGACAATGGCGGTTTAACAGCAGCGGAAGAGCAAAAAAAGAATTTTAAAATGTATGTTTATTGCGATGAAGAGCTGCAAGGGGAAGAAAGAAATCGAACCACTACTTTTAATTTTTTTAAAGGTACCATTCGAAAGAAAGTGACGTTATCAGCAAAATTTCCCATGCTAAATTTTCGTGGGAAGTTGTCTTCATATAAAATTGCACACAAACTTTGCAATTCTTAACATCCAATTTGGAAAGCAAACTTCAAAATATATGTGAAAATTTAATATTTTTACCAAGTTTTAAAAAGTTATTCGTTCTAGCCGTTTCTGGAACATTTGGCTACAAATATTGCATTATTTCCCAGACCTACGAAATAATTTTCTTATCCCACTCAATTTTTTTATTTAAAACCAGAATATAAAACAATAATGATTTTTAAAATTATAAAAATCAGATTTATTTTATTTTAATCCAAATTTTATTTTTAAAATTTATCCGCTTTAAATTTAATCCCGCACATGTTTAAACTTGCTGGACATGAGACACGCAAATGTTGTAGTTTCTAGATAGTTGTGATTTTATGTCGAACATTAATATTTATGACCAGCAAAATAACCGAACCTACTCGGTTTGAATTGGTTTACTCTAGATTGAAGAGATAATCAAAATATATAATGACTTACGTTTTTTGTAGAATAAAAATTTATTTGAATACCTTTTAACATCTTTATAATTTCTACAACTTACTTTGGACACAAATACTACACATCCATATCCATTCATGTAATACATTTCACATACATCGCACCCTTGCTGTATGACAAAGCTACAAAATGACGAAAGGTGACACTAAGGCAGGGCTCGAAATACCCGGGTGCACAGGTGCACTGTGCACATGAAAATATAATTGTGCACCTAATTTTTTCCCACTAGGTGCACACAGTGCACCTTGTGCACCTAATTTAAAAGCTTAGGTGCACAAGGTGCACCTGTATTAAAAAATCTATTTCGAGGCCTGCACTAAGGTTACTACTACAAAAGACGATTTTTAGGGAGATTTGGAATTCCCTTTCTTAAGTTCTTTTCATGTTCAACTCCATTAATAAAAATTACGATTTGCGGCGAGTGCTCTCGCACTCATAGTCAACAAAACAATATTTTTTTACTTGTGGCACTCTTGCATCCGGTATGCCACATTGTGAAATTTTGCAATCTTCTCCTGTCATTAGGACAACGAATTTTTTAATGTTTGAAAAGTTCTAGTTCGGATTTTTTAAACATTATTATTCTTTCAATAATGGCATCATTCTTTCAATAATGGCATTATTCTTTCAATAATGGCATAACTACACTTATAATTTACTGATAATTTATTTAGACTTTCCTACAACTTTTAAGTCGAATACTTTGCGATGGTGTTGCGCGTGATGAGAAGGAAGACATATTTATTAAAATAGTAAATATTTAAAACAGAAAACAGCGAAATAAAACAAAATAAAAGATGTCGGAAAAAATTGTTCTAAAGATATTAATTTGTTATTCTTTTTTATCTCTTGATCTCGCACAGTTGCCACAACTTGCAACTAAAAGTGCACAAAATTTAGAAACATGAAATTAATTCAGAGCGAAAGACACAGAAAATATCACTGCTCCCGATCTCGTTCATTCCCGTTCGTTGTAAAATATCGTCTGTCCCAAATATTCGGAAATCGTTTTCATTGCGCAAAGAACAAAAATAAGACTCGAATTAAATGAATTATCAAAGCTGAAATTCCATAAAAAAAAAAAAAAAAAAATTGAAGAATAATTACATTTTTAGCAGTACTGTTAAAGCAATCGAAGTAATCGTAATGTTCAATATACATTCCAATTTTTCCAAAATTACCAAATTATGGTTGATTTAAGTATACTTAGTTTTAGCATGAAACTAATCTAAATATAAAAATAAAGAAATGTTTAATATTGCATTCACTAAATTAATAGATAGTGTATACAATAAAACACATTTCAATCAAATATCTGGAATAAAATTCATGTGATGCCTGCACAAACACAAAATCGAACATAGAACAGAATGACGGACATACAGACTTTCGCAACCAATGTCACTCACTAAATGAAGATAATTACTCACTGTATGCAAATTTCCATGAAAATATATTAAACCGTGTGGACGTGTATAGGGCACATACATGCAGACAGACAGATGGACAGACAGACACCAAACGCACAAGAGGTGGATCCGGCATCCGAAGGATCCAAAACGGATAGAAAACTTGAAATGGGTCGAATATATTCAATGTACAAACAAACACTTCATTCTTATTAAAATAGATGAACAACATTAATGTATCTCCACTATTATAAAAGGAAGCGTCTGATTTCTGTTATCAAAAACCTGACGAATCTATGGGCAATTACATTAATAGGATATGGCACACAGCTAGTCCACATTTTTTGCAATTTTTGAATCGCGCCAAATTTTATAATTCAATCTAGAACATTTTAAAATGAATTTAATGCATTCTTTAGTATTGTTTTCTTTCGAATGGCAACAGCATAAAAGATCGCAGTTTCTAAATTTATTTTTTCCGTGCTTCCGTTTGATTTTGCGAAGAAACAATTTATCAGCAGCAAAAAAAAAATTTAACAGGAGTTTAGTAGGTTGTTTTTTTACCTCCTAGATCGTTAAATATGAGTAAAAATTTCAATGGATTTGAAATCTGCGGAAAAGTTTACATTAAATCGATACTTGAAAATATGATTTTCTTTAAATAAATAATTTTTAAATTGAATGTATCTTTTATATGGTTTGTTTCGCAAACCAACAGCACGTGATGGCATCGTCATTGTCAAATTCGGCCAAATTCCAATTGCAAAGAGATATAATCGGCGTGACGTCACATTCGCTTGCGAAAATATAAATATTTAATTGAAAAATTATTTATTAAAAATAAATCAAATGCGAGGTATCGATCTGGTGTAAAACTGACGTCTTCAATGTGCCTACGGGTTATATTATTTTGAAAGCAGTACTTTTTGAATTTCTTTTGCTTCATCCATTCCAAGCACAGTTTTGACAGTTTTTACACAAGCTGGTAGAATGAGAGATTCGGCAATTGTGTGAGCGTTTTTGACTTGAGCTATCAATCTTGCGAATTTGAAACTTGCTTCTAGAGCTTGATTAAATATCATTGTGGTTGATCCTCATGAAAGAACTTTGCATTTGATTCATTCATTTCCGCAGACATTTAAAATCCTTATCTATGTACGAAGGATGCTTGGTTGAAAGGTGTTGATGTAGTTTACTTGGCATCATTGGTTCATTCGACCACTTTACCAGGCATATGTGACATTGAGGCACTAAAGAATTAACGTAGCACTCGAAATCAAATGTCAGATGATCCTCTTTATAAAGTCAATGACCTCTTGCTTTAGTTGTGGCCTCCAAGGAGTTTAAACTATATGTGATGTAATAGTTATTACATCACATATAGTTTAAACTCCTTGGAGGCCACAACTAAAGCAAGAGGTCATTGACTTTATAAAGAGGAGTCCATTTCTATTTTAAATATCTATTTATTTACAAAGCCAGGACACTGACACAATTACGATGAAACTAAGAGAATGGATAGGTTGATTCCAACGTAGTCTTTCTGCGACCACTTCCAAATCAATCTGCCGAATTCCCCATCGGGTAGGGAAGATGCGCGTTACAAATTCTCTTTCATAGGGAATTCATTCATTATATGGAGATCAGTGGCTAAGTTACCACACTATGCTTGGTTTAGGTTCTCTTTATGACAACAACACTTTAATTGCCTCTTTAATCTCATAGAAAAACTTTTATTAGAGCACCACTACGTGTGCATTTCTTGACTCAAAATTTATACTTTGGATCACAAAATTTTTTTTTTCCTTTTCTCATTTGGTCACTTTTACGTTATGGGAAATTTTGTTTACCGTTAGCCCAATCGTAGGGTCGGTATCCCATGACAAAGTTAAGTAAGTTGCGCCTTAAACTTTTTCTAGTGATTTCTTGAAACTTGAGATTTCAAATCCGTTGAAATTTTCACTCTATCTTTAACTATCGCGAAGATAGAAACTTGGACTAAAGAATAAAAACGAAAAAAAAAAAAGCAAGAAACCAATATAGATTCCGTGAATGAAAAGAAAAAAAAATACATTCGACCACGTGACTCAAATCAAATCAAACAATCCGTTAGCTATCAGTGACATCATTGGACACCTGGTATGTGTCCAAAGAAATGAAGAAAGGACAGGGAAAAAACCGCTCCGCAGAAGAACCGCTGGGGGGGGGACTAATAAATTAATTTTAAAATGTTCTAAAATAAATTTTTTAATTCGGGCTTCGAGGTCTATTCAGTCACTTTTAGGACTACTTGTGGAGCCAAATTTTATTTCTGCAAGTCTTATAGATTCGTCTGGACATCGCATACACGCACGCACACGCTTCTTTTTATAATGTAGAGATTCTATCAATTACCCACTATTCAATTACCCACCCTGTACAGTATATAATAAGTATATTTCAAAGAAAAGTTCGCACAATAAATTCAAGAAACTGCACTTGCTGTCACAAATGTTACTAACAATCCATAATTTCATTAATTTTTTAAATGCACAAAATTCAAAGAAATTTTCAGTTCTGTGACAATATTGATAGTAAATGGAGTTGGTCAAAATAAACCTCCACTATCTATTAGATCTAAATACTCGAAGGTATTTGGATCAAATTCTATGCCTAAAGATTTATTAAGTACTAGGGGGCCTGCCCCCTGCTCGCTAACGCTCGCCAACCTCCGGAGGATTGCTTCGCAATCCTCATTGGTTCGCTGCGCGAACCTATGCTCGCTTCGCTCACCTCAATGAAGACATGTGTCCTAGCTGAAGGGATTGTTTACAAAATATGATATTCAAAGAAAATATTTTTCAAATCTAAATTTGCTGTATTACAGAAAAGATGTATACAATATCTCTAAAATCAGAATTCAAATGAAAACTTCGAGCAAATTTTGACTCGAAATGTGAGCACTAATTTGGAAATTGAACACCCAGCATGTTGTTTGTGTGTACATTTACCCAGTACTCGACGCACTCACACTTTTTCATTGAGTTTGTTGCCGTAAGTTGTAGAGCAAGCGTCTTGTTGAACTATAATTGTTGGCCCAGAAAAGGACCGTTTTTTAAATGGCCCTGAAAAGATCCTCCGCTTTCTTTGATTTCTATTATAAACTAACTGCAACAGCTCATTAAAATTTCCTTTTTTTTTTTCAATAAAATTTCATCCGATAACGCTATAAATTCAATCGATGCGCGAGACTTCGCGATAAACAAACAATCGTACAGTGTTGCCAAAACGCGATTACAAATAACGTCTTTTTTGCGTGCCACATAAGAGAATTATATATATAGATAGAATATTTTTGCATGTTTTGAGAAGTTGATATTTCTAACAAACTTTTCAGCGATATAACCAGGAATACATAAATTACTAGTAGAATTTCCCGGTACTGCTCAGGTTGAAATGGTTAAATTTTGTCTGAAAAGTGATCAGAACTAATAATTTATTTTTCATAGAAAAATGCAAACATTATTTAAGTGCACGGGAAAATAATTTTTTAACGTCGTTTTAACGTTTTCATAGCTTTTGAAACTTACTTCGGACACAAATATGTATAAATGATGTATGCAACCATGCAATCCATTTAATATTCGCACTTCAGCTTTAAGACGCTATACAAGTTTTTTTTTCTTATGTGATTATTTCAGAAGTCGATTTAGAAAAATATTCGAACTACAACCTATGGCTACCCGTTTTAATTTAATGTAACCTATCTTGTCTAAAAGTTATTTATTTTCTTTTTACCGGTCATTTAAAAATATGAAATTACACTCATTACTTAAAAAGCTTTAGTAAAAAAAAATTTGCATATTTATGTATTTTTATGAAACAGAATTCTACAAACCATTACGTATTCAACCAAAGACTTAAAGAAAGTTGATCGAAATATTCACATACAGCCAAGAAATTATACATGTCTAGTAATATTTTTTAGAAAATAAAAGAATAATACATTAGAATTTAACTCCTAAATAATATACACTACCCTACAATAATGGACTGGGCAGCAAGATGTGAAGGTATAAGGGAAATAATACATGCTTTAACAGGAGGATAGTCCCCCATGTGCTGCAATTACACTAGCAACCCTTCTGGGTATACTTTCAACAAGCTTTTAATACACAAACACAGCTATGAGTATTAGTGTCAATTTCTGCTGCAAGAATGTCACCAGCTCAGCTGTAGATTTCGGACGTTCCCTGGTCCGTAAGTGTCGCTAATTCGTCCCACAAATGTTCTATGGGATTTAGGTCATGACTCAAGAGCAGGCCAGGGAAGACATTTTACACCATATCTTGATACCACTGTTTGACAGAGGCTGCAACATAACATGGAGCGTTGTCGTCCTGGAAGTAACATTCGGCCATTCCATAAAATTTCCAGAGCGTAGAAAGAACCTGACTGTCCAAAATATTCATGTTGGCGTCGGCGTTCAATTTACCAGGAACAACATGCAAAGGTCCCAGGCCATACCACAAAAAACACCCCAAATAAGTAGTCGGATTTTATGCAAATCCGCTGGGGTCCGGTCCATTATTGTAGGGTAGTGTATATTAAATAATGGAACGTATAAATACAAACAGAAACAAAATTAGAATCATTGAAAAAATGCAGAATTCTGAAAAATGAAACATATGATCGAGCTTGCCGATTATCGACTTTTTGAGCATATTCTGAAATAGAGGAATTCGAAAATATACATCTAAAAAATATTGATAAAGACGATAATGGGATTTATGAAATTTTGAAATGCCCAAATATGATCGCAACCATTTCCCTGTCTTAACTCAAATACACAAAAACGAGGCTTAAAAACAGATTTATAAAATAAAACATTAGTTCTGGCGTTACCAGATCTCAAATAGCAATACAGTGAAACCCCAATTTAACCCTTCTTTGCATTATTTTTTCTTTATTGGTGAAATAAATCAAGGTGATATAATTCATGTTCAAAATTAAAGGAAAAATGGTTAAAAAATCTTAGTATATATTTATAGTATAAATTTAGCAAAAAACAATAGGATGGTATCATGTGGTATTTTTTAAATTAAACGCAAACTTTTTCAGAAATTGCTCTAAAAATAACAGAAACACATGTTACAAACCTTTCTTCCACTCATTTTCACTTTTTTAGCAATAGAAACTCAAATGTAAGAAAACAAAATTAAAAACGAAATCATACGTTTATTGCAACTACAACAAACAGCGGAATGACAACTTCAAGCTCGTTTTACTGATAGTGACACTTGCTTATTTTTGACAGCTATGTTTTTTTTATGCAATGGACATTAAAAAGGTATCCAGACACGATCAACTTAAAGTGAACTTGTTCTTTTATATAATTTTTGGGCATTCAATGTTATGATGGAAATTTCCACCATTATGCAAAGAAGGGTTAACGTAACAGGCATATGACAACATCATAACAACGTCATTTTTCATTGGTTCCAAATAATTTCCTATACTTTCAATGTGCAAAAATCCCGTATTTAACGTTATCACTTCGAAATATTTACCGCATTTAACGTTTTTTTAGCGTGGAGATCTCAAAGCGATTTTCATAAAATAGTCAGATACTAGCAGTCCAACACGGCGCTGACCGTGACAGTTCTTTTCGCGTTATTACTGGTACTGAATACATGAAAAATAAAAATTAAACAATTAATTTTAAGAATGAGTACTACCTCCACCCGACATGAAACGCAAATTCGCTTAAAATTCGGACTACCTGAGGTATCGATCTGGTGTAAAATTTTCCTCGGATTTCAAATCCGCGAAGATAGAAAACCCTTAATACTCCTTTTTGTGTTCGTAATAAATATCTTCGTCAATTGCAAATTAGATATACTAAAAAAACTCATATTTCTGGAGAATGAAGACATATGGCTGCAGACAAGCAAAAGACGAAAAGTCTGGCTTATAAAAAAGTCTCACCAAAGCAACTGATGGGATCCTTCGAGCTTAATCAGATCATAACGGGACATGGGGTTTTTGGCACATACCAAAAACGTTTCTTCAACAAAAGCGACGTATGTGACTGCCAGGAAGACATCCAAAGTGCAGACCACGTAGTTTACCATTGTAAAAACTTTCAGACTATCAGCTACGGAAAGTTTCCTAAGGCAGGGGTTCCCAACCTTTTAGTAACTGCGTACCACTTGAAATTTTTAGAAGTTTTTGGCGTACCACCAGTTCTCTATATATTTTAAAACAGATATCTAATGTCAGAAAAGTGCCCAATGGCTTATTTTATTTTAATTGAAATACTAAGAAGGCTTCATATTTTTTTATTAATGCACTTGCATTTCGTATTAAAGATGTTTTAATAAAGGAAAAAATAAAAAGATTATTGAAAATTACAGGGTGTTTTTTTTACTCACAGGTCTAAAATCAAATCATTTTAAGTAGTTAGTACAAACTAAGATTAACAAAATCAAAAATCAATTTTTAGTGCGAAACTTGTTTGTCTTTTATTAAAATATCAATATCAGGAGCAATGGAGCTAACTTCAATCTTAAGTCCTCTTCAACACATTCTCTGTTTCTATATTTATTTTTTATATACAAAAGTTCAGAAAAACCACTCTCACACAAGTAACAAATAGCATAAGAAATAGCATATAGCATAACGTGGTTGTACATACTAAAAAATCGAACAAACTTCGTAGAACATTAGGGTCGCTTCTATCATCCTTGCGTACCACCTGAAACGTTGCCGCGTACTACCAGTGGTACGCGTACTACCGGTTGGAAATCTCTGTACTAAGGGATACCTTAGCATAGACCAAAAAAAAATACTCTGGACAAATAAAAGATCCAGTGAAGGACTGAAAGAAATTATAAGGAAAATTCTGGAGCTCAGAATTGAGCAAATGGATACAAATGAATAGGAGTTCTATTCCGAGTCCTATTTCAAGAATCTGGTTTGCTGTCGCAACCCAAATTCACACCGAATGGCTTAGGTTGGGACGGTGTTAACCATTTATTTATTTTTGGAGAATGAAGTTAATGATTTAGATAGTAAAAGCAAAACGCAAAAAAAAAAAATAATAATAATAATAAGATTTCTTTAAGCAATAAACTAATGTAAAGGAAGAAATAAAAGGTATGTTAATAAAATTAGTCTATTTCGTGCTCTATGTTTTGTTTTTCTCCGACCCCGATTCAACATTTTCCCGCATATAACGTTATATATTTCCTGTCCCTTAAAACACGTTACATCGGGTATTACATTTGATATTCAATGAGTTTTTCGCGTTTGTGCCTTTTGAGTTCCATTACCGAAATGTAAGTAATATAAAACTAAATAATTTTAACTATCCTTTTTTTCTCAATCAAATATACAAAAAATAAGTTCACACATAAGTATTGAGATTAATTTGTTTTGAAAAAAATTGTTTTTAGAGCTTTTCTGGTAAAAAAATTTTGTCGGAAAAATTATTTTTCTAAAGCTGGTAAAATAAAATTATTTGCATACCGCAATCGTTTTGAACTCAATGTTATTTTTATGGTGAATTCGAATTGTTTTTAGATCCACAGGACAAATAGAACGAGGTTTAATAAGTAGTCTACGTAACCCGCAGGGTTCTAAAGTACACGTGTACCAAATTTGGTATGGATTGGTCAAACGGTGTTGATTTGTATAGAGAATAAACAGACAAGACGGCAACTCTGCTTTATATATATAGATTACTATCTCGTTTTGAAAGAAAATTGAATTATATTATTTTCTTAGTTTCAGCAAGTATTTAGTCCGAATAAATACTATCCCAAAGCAAATCAGACAAATATTTCAGATGAAGAGAGTAATCACGACCTATCTGAAAATATTATATTTTCAAAGATTAATTGAGCAATTACAATGAAATCGATAGTTTGTTGCAAATTATTCTTTTCTGTTTGGAATTAACCTTTAACTGCTGTCATGGGTCACGCAGACCCCGCGACATTTTTGACAGGTCGTTTTCACCCCTTAAAGAGAATATTGGTCCCTGTCCTATTCAGTACCTTCCTTTTACGTCCAACAGAAACCACATTCCAAGACTGGTTTAGCTGCCCCAACTATTTCGTATTTCACACTAATTGCATTTCCCGCGTGGTCTCTTAGACCCCTTCAGAGCATATGTGTTACCGTTTTTGTTGAATGAAATCGTCTAAGTTTGAGTAGGAAATTTCGGCATAGACCCTAAAATGGCAACAAACTTTATTAAGAAACAACCTGTGTATCTAACAAAAAAAGAAATTCAGGATATTTTTGATAATTGGTCGGAAATAGAGTACTGGGACAGTGAAATTTCGGATAATATTATTGAAAGCGAACAAGAAACGGATTCGGAAATTTATGCTGATGAAGACATTTCAAGTGCGTCTTCACAAGAATATTTCTACGGAAAAAATAACTTCAAATGGGATGCCTGGAGAGGGAGGGGAACCTAATCGTGCCGTTAGAACACCAAAACACAACATAGTTATAGTTTCCAGGGTTTGAAACGTCCTGCAAAATTAGGTTCGAAAGCTGAGCCTGAAGAGACATGGAATCTAGTTAACTTATACATAGTAGTAATATAAGATGTATTTCATGTTAAGAATTGAATTATCAAAATTTAAAATGCATAAATAATAGTTATCTAAAGAAGGTTTCATTAATATATTAATGAATCTACGTAACTTATACATAGTAGTAATATAAGATGTATTTCATGTTAAGAATTGAATTATCAAAATTTAAAATGCATAAATAATAGTTATCTAAAGAAGGTTTCATTAATATATTAATGAATCTACGTAACTTATACATAGTAGTAATATAAGATGTATTTCATGTTAAGAATTGAATTATCAAAATTTATAATGCATAAATAATAGTTATCTAAAGAAGGTTTCATTAATATATTAATGAATCTACGTAACTTATACATAGTAGTAATATAAGATGTATTTCATGTTAAGAATTGAATTATCAAAATTTATAATGCATAAATAATAGTTATCTAAAGAAGGTTTCATTAATATATTAATGAATCTACGTAACTTATACATAGTAGTAATATAAGATGTATTTCATGTTAAGAATTGAATTATCAAAATTTAAAATGCATAAATAATAGTTATCTAAAGAAGGTTTCATTAATATATTAATCATTTTCATACCCACTTTAGTGAGCGAGGTCTGAGAGACCCCTCCACACTAGTTATGAGACGGTTTGTAAACACAGCAGTTAAGGGTTAATAGTTGATTGGAGAATTGTTGTTTGTAGTTGTTTATCACGGTATATAACACCAATTAGATTAAACGCTAAACGTTTAAAGCGGTAACCTCGAAATGTATCATGCGAGAGGATTTGGACAGACAGATAGACAGTATACCGTCTGGAGGTATCAATAGACAACAGTTACTACCAGTAGGTCTAAATAAACATATATACTGGTGGAAAGTGGCCGAATATGGCCCTTGCGTCATAAAATTTAAAAAAATCAAGCCAACCAACTACTGGTAGAGGAATTACCATCTTGGCAAAATGCAGGTTACAGTGTAAAATGACAAGTACATGGTGAAAACGTCGCGGTAGCTCTGGCAGTAGAGCATCGGGCTCGCATCGGAAGGGTTGTGGGTTCTGTCCTCAGCGGAGCCTGCAATTCTGATGGTTGCGAGATCGGCGCTTGGACCTGGCTAAAGACCGTCGTATTCGCTAATGGTGACTGGGGCACGTTAAATAGGTCGTGGTCACAAAGTCCCCCATACCAAATCAATACCTCTGGGGGTACCTGATCAGGGGGTTATCTGCCTCTGATTGGGATCTAAATCACGATATGTGTGAGTGAATGGATGTGTGAAAGGGACCTTCCTGTAAAACGGATGTGTCATGTATGAAGAAGTCCAACCCTCCGGGGCAATGGCACCCCCAATTGGGCCATATATGGCCCTCACGACAACAACAACATGGTGAAAAGTTTGAACAGTAAAGAACAATTGAACTTTCTGTGTGGTACTTTTTATTTTGGAAAGACAAAACTATTTTCGCCAATTCTGCTATTCTAATGTCAAAGGACTGACAATGACTAATTATCTAAAGAACCTTTCATTAAAATGTTATATTAATCAACTTTATACACACTTTACTCTAGCGAGGTCTGAGAGACCCATCAGCACTAGTTACGAGACGGTTTGTGACACAGCAGTTGAGGGTTAACAAATTTGGTCTTTAATGGATAGATTAACGCTCATTTCTCATAATTACTTTCATACATGTTTTTTTTAAATAGCAAATACTTGAAACCGCAGAGAATATAACTACGCATAGCTGAACTCTGTGTTCCAAGCAGTTACAATAGTCAGGCCCTGATTTACCATTAGGCCCGTGAGGCACGGGCCTAGGGCCCCCATAATTTAGAGGGCCCCTAAGTTTCAAAAGTATCTAAAAATTATAAAAAGTTTTTAAGTAGTTACATAAATTATTGGGTAGTTACGTAAATGAACGTTGACTGTTTCCCCTACTATCACATTCTTGTAATTACATTAATTATCTAACTATTACGTTTTTATTTTTCATCTGCTTTATTTTGTTTTGTCAAGAGTTATAAGTAATGTCACGATTTTCTCAAACATTTTGGTGACATCTGTGAAACGGTCAACAGTCAAATACGTAAGTACCAATTATTGTTATAAAATTAGTTTTTGTGATGAACAAATAATATGAGGGAGGGGCCCCTTCCTGCGTGTTGTGCCTACTATACCAAATTTTCTAAATCGGGCCCTGACAATAGTTCAAATAGTAAGCAACCAAAGTAGTTTTTAAAATCTTACCTTAAAACTGCAAAATCAATCCAATGGCAATCCAATATATGAAGCAATTTCGGTACACCACGAACAAGTAAACTCAACGTTGACTGTCGAACGAGCTCATATCAAGACACCTTCCGACCTTGGCTGTGGCCTCATATCGTTTGACCAGGGGGCCGTACCGAAGAAACGATGACAGATAGATCTGTTCTCGTCTGACCAGTTCCCTTATCTAGAATGGACAATCCAGGTGCATATTTCTCTTCTGGTGTACCAAGTGTAAAGTGAGGGGAGGACCTACTATTTACAGCAAATCATAAATCAAATTGAAGGTAAACTAACCTAGTTTTTCTTACAAATGTCTAATATGTGCAATTTTAGTTATACGGCGATTTTAGTTATACGAGACATCCAACCTTAAGACCAATTCTTCCCACACTTTAGTTAACAAGTCCGGAGTAATGGAAGCAATAGACTCTTCAATTCTGTGTCTCAACTCTGGCAAATCATTAGGTAGCGGCAGAACGTAGACACGATCTTTTATGAATCCCCAAAGGAAAAAATCGCATGGCGTTATGTCAGGTGAACGTGGAGGCCAGCGAAAAGAGTTCTGTCGTCTCGACTATTACGACCAATCCAACGGTCATGGACTTCGATGTTCAACCACTCGTACAAAGAGATTCCAATGGGGATGGAATCCATCGTGTTGCCAAATAAAGTTTACAGGTTCACCCTCTACTAATTGGGGAAAGAGTCATTATTTCAACATATCCAGATAAGCCACCCCTGTTAAGGTAAGAATCGAACTTTAGGTTGAATATATTGGTGCCGTATAACTAAAGGTGCACATATTGAACATTTGTAAGAAAAACTAGGTTAGTTTACCTTCAATTTTATTTATGATTTGTTGTAAATAGTCTAAATTAAACTTATAACATACCATTGAAACTGGGACGTTCTTTTATGGACACCCTATATATTAAGAGTTATATGAGTAATGAAATGGACAAATAAAGCTAATAAAGCAGTTTTAACAAAACAATCTAACATTATAATACGCAACCCCTATGAAAGGAGGTTATATTAGACATCGTTTAGCAAAAATGACCGCAGAACGTTAAATCAAACGAAAGCCGAACCCCTTGATATGATTGTGGAATTGCTATCTGTCTACCACGAGAACAGCTATCGCCACTAAGTCGAGGTGGGGCCATCAGGAACAAGACTCGTACATTTGAAGCAGATGTGATTCTGATGGATTTTTTAAATTTTATTTTGCTATCGTGTATTTAACTGTGGAAAGGGGTTGCTTATTAGTTTCTTCCAGGCAACAAGTATTTCCCTTGGGGATTGATCCCGGACCAATAGCTTGTTGTGTTGCTCCAGTGCGACGTTAATTAAAATATCTACCTACCAGGCAACAAGTAAAAATCGTAAATTGTTTTCAATTTGTCGTCAAGTTCGCCAATGTAACAAACTTGCATACATTTCTCCAGGCATTCTCAGGAAAATGAGATAAGCTCTGTTTCAACAGCAACACATCCGCAGTTTTTGGTGGCAGTAAGTTCTCGGGAAGACAAACAGTACTTGGCTCTACCCAAGTTTGGCAGCTGTTTACAGCAAAATAAAAAGCCGCATATATAATAGCTGTTTGTAGTAATATATAAAGTTCCGAAGGCTTACCGTTTATGCACCCCTTCCTCTAAATCTGTTCCTTGTCTCTCATTTCTAAGCGAATAGAGAAGAAGTCTGGTCTAGATCCAATCTCTTCCCAATTAGACAGCCCACAAATGGATTATTCGTTTGCTTTTAACTACCGATCAAATACTAAAGAAGTGTTTCTCGTCTGTAATTATATTTGAATATTCGTAAACCTTCTCACGATTTTCTTCTACTTATGGGCTCAACTTCGATTTACATCCGAAAAAAAAATTGAGCTAACTTTAACGATTCGGTAATTTTATTTCGATTAACCCCTTTTTCTGCCGTTTTACCTTTTTACTTTTTCTGTTCTCTTTTCCTCCTATTTTTAGGGACGCGGTAGCTCGGTTGGAAGAGTAGCGGTTTAGCAACCGGAGGGTTGTGAGTTCGAAACTTGATTCAACCAAAGACGCGTACGTGGGGAGGCTGGTGCATGTTCGATCTGTCGTGTCTTCAAATGTCCTCACGTTAGGAGGTTTGGACAGTGGGGTGCCAGATAAAATGTCATTGTCTTTAACCGTGGTTCAGAATTACGAGATGCTGTCCCCGAATCTTTCCCTATGAAATTGTTCCCAGACTGTCTATAATAGTCCGATATATTGCTCAGTTTAACTATCTACCTACCCATCTCCTATTTTTGTCCTCTTCCGGTTGGAACAGCAACGGATTAACAACGAGTTGATTGCGAGTTCGAATCCAACTAAAGACCGTCGTGTACAGAGTGTGCTGGTGAACGTTAAATCATTCGAGGCGTCAAAAGCCCTCACGTTGGCGTGTGGTTAGGAAGTTTGGAGAGTGGGGGTGCCAACTAAAGTGTGACCTCGTCATCTGACAGTGGTTCAAAATTACTCGGACCTTTCCCTTCGCGGGTTGATCCCGGACCGTCACATCACGTTGGGTTGGCGTGGAAGTTTGGAGAGTGGGGTGCCAGCTCAGGTGTTGCTTCGTCATCTGACCGTGGTTCAAAATTACGAGGTGTTGTCCTCGGTTCTTTCCCTTAATGGACTGATCCCGGACCGTCGTCAGTAGCCCGTTGTGTTGCTCTAGTACGACGTTAAGTAAAATTACCATTACCCGGACCGTCACAAATAGCCCATCATGTTGGTCGAGTGCGATGTCAATTAAATACCTACCTTTCTTTTGTTTTTTATTAACCTGCTTCTATTGGTTGAAATTCTGGAAAGAGGAATACTCTCCTTGTTGGTTAATACTATTGTCATCAAAAAATATTCGGAATGCTTCCTTTAAAAAATATATATAATAGATATCGTCTGCAAACTTTTATCAAATATTTTTACGACTTATATAAACATGTGGCAACAATCAGGGATTTATTTAATTTTATCGTCTGAAAATAAATTTGTTTTTAATAAGAGAAGAATTTTCGCTTCGTTGATTTTCCAAAATGTCGAATGTAATTGAGCAAAGAACATAAATTTTGATTCCGCAATGGAATTTCTGCTGTAAACAACATTTAAAATGTGTCAAAAAGCTCTTACAGACGACTGTTTATCAGAAACAACAGTATTTGATCGGTATAAAAAGTTTAAAGTTAGAGAATCCGTCGTAGAATATTCGCGTTCAGGTAGACCACCCACGTCGACTAATGATCAACATGTCAATCAGCAATAGAATTTGTGCTTAGTGATCGTCGTTTAACAATAAGAGACATTATTGAACAAGTTCCCGTATCATTCGTCGAAACGACAAGTCGAAAAAGACCTAAATTGTGGCGAGTTAACTCATGTGTTTTGCATCACGATAATCAGTGCTGTAGTCGTAAATAAATCAGAGGGTATACCATGGGGGCCTCTGTACTAGTATAGGCAGGGCCCCATGGTATACTCTCTGATGGTACACTCTTTGTATGGTACACTGTCGTATACCCTCCACTAGAGGCCTGACGATAATGCGCCTTCTCACAATGCCATTATTATTCGTGATTTTTTACCAAAGTATTCAACAAATACTGCACCACAACTTCCGTAATTACCTGATATAACACAGTGTGACTTTTTCTTATTTCCACGGGTGAAACACCCTCTTCGTGGTCACCGTTTTGAGCCCATTGATGCAATAAAGAAAATTCGATACGAACCCTGAAGGGGTTTGATAAAAACGACTTTAAGGCATGTTTAGATGATTAGAAAAAACGTTGGGAGAAGTGCATTGATATCGGAGGAGATTACTTTGAAGGAGATGTAATAAATTCTGACCAATAAATTGATACCTGCTGTTTATGACAGCACACCAGGTACTTTTTTGATCTCCAGTAGTATATTTAAAATACTTAATATTTTGCAGATATTTAGCGTTGAAAAAAACATGTTAATTCATAAATTTTTATCTGTAAGGGATGTACAGTCACGGAAAAAACACCAAACCACCTCCTTTATTTCGAGCACTATTCATACTAGAGAAAATTTAATAGAATTCAATAGGGAATAACGTCCTCTAATTCAAATTCAGAACAATTACATGACAGGACGTCTTCACTATCAAATTTTGTACAAACAAAAAACATTTCTAATGAAAACCCCATGTTTTGAAGCCATAATAAGATTCTGCATCGTTAAATTTGTCTAAATATTGTGAGGATTCATTGATCATCAACGTATCCTCCCAATACGAAATTTAAACCCTCCTAGGAATTACCAGACAGGCACAGGTGTGAGCCACTGCAGGACAATAGAGATTCCGCCGGTCGTCGCCAGGTTGTCTGGGATCTTGACACTAACCCACAATGGGAATTCGTTCAGCTCCTTCTTGTTGATGATCTACCATCAGCTGTGGTAGAAACAGCCTAGAGCGATTAGACCACCCGACGCCAGATATGGTAGTCCGGGAGGCAGCGACATTTGGAGGCTGATATTCTTACCAGTAATTGGTCTTGGATAGATGATTTAGGAAACGTAATTCAGCTGGTCCAGTTCAGGTAGGTGTAGGCGGGGGGGAGGGGGGGGAAAGAGAGAGAAAGTTCAAAACATGCCAAAAAAAAAGTTTTTTTTTTTTTTTAAATATTTAACACCGGTTGAAAATTTGACACGAGATAGTCATTTAGTTATTAATAAAGAAAATAATGTTCAGCTGGCTCGGTAGTGGTGGAAAGGCCGTCAGCTGAGGCTATGAAGTGGTTGCGCGCTAAGTTATATTTGAGCTTGAACGTTTTTTCCACCACTACCGAGCCAGCGGAATGGGATTTTTTTAAACCTTACCTTTCATACTATAACATACTCGAGTTTTGTAAAATTGATTTAATTGGGAAAACATTAACAAACATCGAAAAAACATCCAAAATATAACATTTTTTTGTGTTTTATTTCGTTATATTTCAAAAGCGGAAAGTATGATTTAGTATGACATATATGAATATTAATACCTTAATAATTTGAAAGAAAACTTAGATATTCTCATAAATGGAAATATCAAAATCATCGTCTTCTAGTGTACTTTCTTCAGAATATTCATCAATATCAATTTCCTGTGATATGTCTGTATCAGATCCATCTGATAAAATGAAGAATGTATTTAGTTTTTTTTTAAAGATTTAGTTAAAGGGGGTCCGGGATTCAAAATTCTAAAATCTTCAATTTTAAAGTTTTTGTTCTGAAATATTTTCTATAGGTATACATTGTATTTTGCAATTATAATAACTATTTTACATTTTCAAAACTTAAATTTTTTTTATTGAAATTTAAAATATCACAATTTTGACGTTGGGCAAAATTGATGTATCTTAAAATATTTTATAACAAATCACTTCATTTTTTAATTAATTAACTTCTAAAAGTTAGTACTATAAATTGTCTTCGTAATTTTTGGTTGAAACAATAAGAATTTTTTTTTTTTTAATTTTGTTTAAACACTACATAAAAGACATAGTACACAAAGTTCGAAAAATTATAGAAAAAAAAATATATATATGTAACATTAAAAACTGATTCGGGAGAAAATTGCTTCGAAGTTGACCGGCGCCTCCGAGTATTTTTTCACGTGCCTTTTACAGTTTCGCAGCCCATTGCATCAGAAATTATTAATTTTTGCAAGCTAAGCTAAATTCATCTTCCCACGCAGTGATCCATCTGTTCCCATCTTTTTACTATAAGATGTCCCATCAAATGATACCATATAAGGCAATGAAATCTGTCTGAGTATTGCTGATCAAGGAATAATTAATTTGTTGATAAGCAGCTTGTAACTTGCTGCGCCATCTCTTGTAGCACTCAAAATCATGACCGTGGTCTAATAAAGACGTCTATTTCATTGCTCTCTGTCCTGCTCGTATTTTATGAGTACTAAGTAGTGAGACTTGTAAGAAAGTCGTCACATATATATATATATATATACACAATTGCTGAAGACAAACTAAAGAAATATATTTGAAAAGTAAATGTAGAATACTTCGTTCATTTTTGACCAGTAGATTGATGTTGCAAACACTCCAAATCGCCAGACCAACACGAGATCTTGACGAAAAAATCAGGGCCGTTTCTCAGAATGTCTTCGGTGTTTGGAAGGAGGGGGCGTGTTTGCAATTCCGGTGTAAACGCGGCTTAAGCTTTCGGCGTGGGTTGATGGCAAAGTAACGTTCATATTCCAGGAAAGCAACTTATCGCGCGCGCGCGAAAGTAAATCAGTTTTAACGAACAGGAAAAAATGGATTTAATTTTCTATAGTTTAATATATAATGAATTTACCTACTCAGAAGAAGCAGCAGATGATGTTCCATATTTAGGCGGTAAAGCTGTAAATCGCTTTTTACATTTGGAGTGATGTAGTTCAAAATCGTTCACTCGTGTTGGTAGTATCATATCTTTAATAGCTAAATTGTTATCCGTGTTGATTTTCAATGTTTCCAAAAATTTTTGCCCCCCCAAACTTTCTTCTGTAAAAAAAATTCAAGCCTCTGTTTTTTGCCAACAGAATGCACAGTACGGTTTGACTGGCGACATTTTCGATGCGTGACGGTCCGATCATTTTGCTTCGCAACAGCGTACTGGGACACTAAGAGCAGGTGCTCAAATTAGAGGGACAGCTGTCCCAAAATTTCGGTAAGCGAGCGAGGAGTTTGTATTAGCCTGATATGAAGTGGGGGTGGGTGCGCGGTATCTTCACTCGTGCAGCTGAAGGTTTTTCCACCACTACCGAGCCAGCTGAAAATTATTTTCTTTATTAATACCTAAATGACTATCTCGTGTCCAATTTTCAACCGGTGTAAAATATTTTGAAAAAAAAAAAAAAAACGTTTTTAGCATGTTACGAACGCGCCTCCTCCCCCGCTTACACGCCGACCAACCGATATAGTGGTTAAGGTGTTAGCGTCTAGATCAGAAGGTTCCTGGTTCGAATCCGGGTCCGGGCATGTATGTTTGTAAGCGTATGGTGTAGAGGAGGCTGGTGCACCTTAAATCTGTCGTGGCCGAAAGTCCTCACGTTGGGTTGGTGTGGAAGTTTGGAGAGTGGGGTGACAGCTCAGGTGTTGCTTCGTCATCTGACCGTGGTTCAAAATTACGAGGTGTTGTCCTCGGTTCTTTCCCTTAAGGGACTGATCCCGGACCGTCGTCAATAGCCCGTTGTGTTGCTCTAGTACGCCGTTAACTAAAATTACCATTACCATTACCCCCGCCTGCACCCACCGCGGTCGTGCCAACAGAATTCGATTTTTGACATTACCTATAAATTAGATAACTATTGTGACACAAATCAGTCGGTGTAAAATGACTGACCCAAAAGTGTCGCTGCCTCCCGGACTATGAGGCCAATGACAGACGCAACGGAGTGACATTAGAGCTCACCAGGATCAATGGAGGACCAGCTCCGCCCCGGCGGCCGGAGCGCGCTAAAATCCGAAATCAGAAAGAGTAAAAATCAGTTTTCTGACTCGATCTCGTCCCGATGTGCGTCTTAACTCAGAGATTTGTGAACGGTCGACCAATTTCTTCTCTTTAGAGAGTTTTCTTTTTGGAATTCGGTGTGACCTCGCACTGAGAGGACGCCTTACTCAGAAGTCTTCAGAGGCTGAACACTATAAGTCCGCGAAACTTTTCTTACTTAGAAGGAACGTCCTAGAGTTTCTGGTGTAGACCATCACCAGACGTGTATAGTGAGATCCTGTGCTGATCTGTTGTGAATCGGCGCCGACGAAGTGATCTACTCCCGAGATAAAATTGTGAGCGTAGTGCCGATAGAACTACTCTAGAACCTTTCTTCCATTTTGGAGACTTTTCTGCTGTTAGATTATAATTGCATCTTCTGTTAGAATTGCAATCTTCTGTTAGAATTGAGTTGAGACAACCTGTCGTATCTAATTATTAGAGTCCTATCTGCGGTTCAGAGCCTTGTATATAATTTACCATTAGTCAAGTATCTGTAAATAAATATTGTTATGTTAATTAAGCTAGACTGTTCTCTGTCGATTCCTTATCTGCACGCTACCCAGAGAAATCATTACAACTAGGGGGCCTGCCCCCTGCTCGCTAATGCTCGTCAACCCCCGGAGGATAGCTTCGCAATCCTCATTGTTTCGCTGCGCGAACCTATGCTCGCTTCGCTCGCCTCAATGAAGACATGTGTCCTAGCAGAAGGGATTGTTTACAAAATATGTTACCAAAAAAATGTTTTTCAAATCTAAATTTGCTGTATTACAGAAAAAATATATACAGTATCTCTAAAATCAGAATTCAAATGAAAACTTTGTGCAAATTTTGACTCGAAATGTGAGCGTTGCTTTGGAAATTGAATACCCAGAATGTTGTTTGTGTGTACATTTTCCCAGCACTCAAACGACCCACACTTTTTCACTGAGTTTGTTGTCGAAAGTAGTAGTGCAAGCGTCTTGTTGAACTATAATTGTTTGCCTTGAAAAGGACCTTTTTTTAAATTGCCCTGAAAAGATCCTCCGCTTTCTTTGATTTCTATTATAAACTAACTGCAACAGCTCATTAAAATTTCCTTTTTTTTCCAATAAAATTTCATCCGATAACGCTATAAATTCAATCAATGCGCGAGACTTCGCGATAAACAAACAATCGTACAGTGTTGCCAAAACGCGATTACAAATAACGTCTTTTTTGCGTGCCACGTAAGAGAGAATTATATATATAGATATGAATTTTCATAACTACTATCTTTATATCCCAAGATCCTAAAATTGGTACAAATTTAAGGGATCATTTCGAAATAGAAAGTTGCTATTTGTAGATCGAGATTAATTGTGGTTATAGCTACCCGAATTTCAAATCTGAACACTTTCAAACGTATTTTTCAGCGATTCTAGAATTATTATATTTATTACGCAAATTCAAGCGATAAGATAATTACATTATTATATTTACTATACAAGTGCAAACGATCCGAGAATTACTATCCGAAGTTTATCAAACGTCTTTAAAACTTTTGGTTGCAATGAGAAATATTTTAATGAGAAATATTTAATGTAGCGCAAAAACTATCGGAATGAGCTGAAATTTTCTAAGTCCAAACTAGACGTCCTTCTGAACCAATTCCCATCAAAATATAATATGATTCCAATTCATAATTTTTTGAAACATTAATTTAATAATTATTACTACATACTAAAATCTATTTTTAAAATAAAATATTAGGTGAATTTAGTTTGGATTGTTTCACAGTAACGTGATAAAGAATATCAGCACTATAGAAATATTATTTAGGAAGATTTGCATTAAAGTGTCAGAAACTGATTGAACATTTGAAGCTCCAATCTTTCTGTACTCATAACTTCGAAACGTTAAGACCTAATGACATGAAATTTGGTATCTGAAGTTAACTTTGAAATATATTCGAAATTTTGTGCCGAAGTAGAGGAAAAGTAGCCTGTTGGAAATTATGAAATTGGTGCTATATTTAATATAAAGATGGTCCCGTATGCAAATTTTATGGATTTTAATTTTTGAATCGCTAGTTCCAGCTGAGCGACATCTTTGAATTTTCTGTTAAAATTACTCGAATGAAGAGAGGTGGTTCGGTTTTTTTTCCGTGACTACACATTTCTACCACAGTTCTCTTATCAAACTTTTAATAAATGCTTCCTGGTGTGTCATAATTTTACTGGGCCTCCTCGTGCTGATGATAAATCTTCCCTGTCACCAGTGGAAGATCAAGTCAAGTGATGGCCCCAAGCAGTAAACTTTTCAGGGCCCTCAAACTCAACTTAGAAAAAAAGAATTTCAAGAAAAATCTCAGTAAGTTATAAACAAAACAGAAAAGTAATATAAATTTCATACCGTAACACATTAAATAAATTTATTAAAAAAACATATTTTTTACATGAATTTCCGTCTTGCTTCCTTTATTGTAAATTCAATCATTTTGGCAGTGTCAATTCGGTTTAAAATTTCTTGCTCTATAAATACAGAATGGCCATATTAATTAATCTTTCTTCTCCCATAGTACTCCTTAAATAATTTTTTACACGATTTAAACAGTAAACTATCTTTTTCATGACGCAGTACATGTTGGAATTGTTAAACAATTTTCAATAATATTTCAGCATTCGGAAATGTGCAAGACATTTCTTTGGTGGCTAAATAGATATCTGGTGGGGTTTTTATAGTGTCCTCATTTTCTTATAGAAATATTTAAAATGGTCAAATTCATCTTCAAGAGTACAAACGGCAATGCCATTTTTGTAAATATTCCTCAACTTTTTATCGTGTTTTTTTTTCTTTTGATGAATCCCAATAAAAAATATTCGATAAGGCTTCTGTTATTGTAAATTCCTGTCCGATTTCTTTGTTTTCAAAAAAACATTTTTTTTCTTTGGTTTTCTGCGAGTTAGTCCATTTTCCACA
Organism: Metellina segmentata; assembly: GCA_947359465.1. Lineage (NCBI taxonomy): Eukaryota > Metazoa > Arthropoda > Arachnida > Araneae > Tetragnathidae > Metellina > Metellina segmentata. Next base: position 76,156,604 of record OX375877.1, on the reverse strand, counting down.
TTAAATGACAGCCCTGATAAATCAGTTGCTTCTTTTTCAAATTATTCTCTGAAACTATTGATAAAATTTTCTAATGACTTCAGTAGAATAGATGATTTTAATAGAGTTCGCATATCCCACTGATTGTAGTGATTTACTAGTAGCATTTATTCTTTGTAAAATAGTACTCCAAATACTATTAGTAGTGGTCCGAGGCCGATGGTTGTTGATGAACTCCGTCGTGAAAGTTCAGTAAAAGACTCAAAAGACGCAGAGTCAAAATTCCATATTTGGAGTATATTTTACTAAATTTAATCGGTCACGTCACGTAAGTTACATGTAGTATAAAGTAGCAATTACATTTGGATAGGCATTGAAAAGTGTAACTTTCCTCCCACCGGCTGTATATAATCTTTACTTGACCTCCTGTCCTAAAGATGGATTTTATCTTTTAGTTGTCTCGGTAACGATTTATTGCTCTGACTTTTTTAATTGGCTTTTGCCGCACTTCCTCGGCTTGAAATCTTGTGGACGTTTCTTTTAATTGAAAAAGCTTTGTTCTTAGGTTGCCAGCTTGGCGTTTTCTATGTAGGGTTGCCAACTTGGCGTTTCACTTCTTGTAAGATGCGAGATGGCGAACCTTACACTATTTTACAAAGTAGGGCATTAAAAGTCATTAAGTAGTCATTAGGGCGGTTTCAATTTGTCCATTTTCTCCATAAGTGAAGTCGCCTCCACTATGGTAACTTTTTTTTCTTCTGATTTACAAATTTCAGTTGAAAGCCTCTTTTATGTGGGTGAAACCAAGTTTCATAGTTAATACATCATCTGCTCGTACTGACCATCTTGTGTTATAAACTCAGTACTAACGAAACAGCTATTCTTCATTACAGCTACACCGAAGATCGAGAGCTGCCGCTCAGGAGCTTCCAGGGTAACCGCACTAACCAGCCATCTTTTCACTGAACTTAAAGACTCTGCAACAACTTTCCCCAAACCCTAATAAAAAGACATTTTAAAAACTCGGGGCCCCTTTGATATTACGGGGCCCTACGCGTCTGCTTAGTCCGCTTAATCCGCCACTGCCTGTCACCCCGAGACGACTTTAACCCTCTCGTTAGAAGGGTTGTAATACCAAAGCTTAAAAGATAGATCGTCCCCCCCCATAACAATTCGTTATCCCTACTATCGCTCTCGGCACTGTGAACAATAAACGTGGTACCATCATCTTCTTTCAAGACGCCACCTGTGTATTGGTTTGCGTTCTAACCTATCACTTAATGCAAAGATTAGACAAGTTCAAACACAGGTGGCTTGTTTGCAAATTCGCAGAAGCCAGGCTCTAAACTTGGATTTGACAGGTTATCAGGGAATCACAGACCCATAGAGGAGAGATAAAGGTTTTATCTCTGCTCTATTCAGACCACGGCTGGGGACCTCATGCGATTCTCTATTGATTTGGTGGCGGCCTATCTCATCATGCGTGGTTTTAACTTCGACAAGTCACCCAAAACTTGACAGTACTTTTAAATACACGCGTTACGTGACAATACATTCAAATGCGTAAGTCTCTTTGGGATAATATATATCTGTGAGCTAACTTTAAGTCATGGCTATAAACAAATCGAAAAATTATAACCCAATATTTTGCGCTTGGATACTGCAAAAATCGAACCGAATTTCATCACAATAGTTAAATCAATGCAATGGTCACGAATAGCAAGGAATTCTTAATTTACTTTTTACTACCCTTCTTTATTTGTTTCAATATTAAATATAATTAATAAATATAAAAAATATATAAGGTAGGTAGGTATTTCAATTAATGTCCCACTGGAACAACGCAAAGGGCTATTGGCGACGTTCCGTGATCAATCCCCAAAGGGAAAAATCTGAGACACCGCATAATTTTTAACCAAGGTTAGATAGCGAGAACATCACCTAACCAGGCACCCCACTCTCCAAACTACCACACCACGCCAATGTAAGAACATTTGAAGCCACGACAGGTTTAATGTGCACCAGCTAACTTCATGTAAATAATAAACCAGTCTGATTGTTAAGGTGTTAGCCTCTAGATCGGAAGGTTCCTGTTTATACTCCAGGTCAGCGCGTGGATGTTTGTAAGCGTATGGTGTAGAGACGGCTGGTGCACCTTAACTTCTGTGTCACAAACCGTCTCGTAACTAGTGTAGAGGGGTCTCTCAGACCTCGCTCACTAAAGTGCATATAAAGTTGATTAATAAAATATATTAATGAAAGAATCTTTAGGTAATTATTATTTATGCATTTTAAATTTAGATAATTCAATTTTTAACATGAAATACATTTTATATTACTATATAAGTTAAGTAGAATCCATGTCTCTTCAGGCTCAGCTTTCGGGACTTAATTTTGCAGGACGTTTCAAACCCCTGGAAACTGTAAAATTGTTATGTTTTGGTGTTCTAACGGCACGATTAGGTCCCCCCCCCGGGCATCTCATTTGAAGTTATTTTTTCCGTAGAAATATTATTCTTGTGAAGACGCACTTGAAATGTCTTCATCTTCATCTGCCTAAATTTTCGAATCCGTTTCTTGTTCGCTTTCAATAATATTATCCGAAATTTCACTGTCCCAGTACTCTATTTCCGACCAATTATCAACAATATCCTGAATTTCTTTTTGTGTAAGATACGCAGGTTGTTTCTTAGTAAAGTTTGTTGCCATTTCAGGCTCTCTGACGAAATTCCTTACTCCAACTTAGACGACTTCATTCAACAAGAACGGTAACGCAAATGCTGTGAAGGGGTCTAAGAGACCACGCGGGAAATACAAATAGTGTAAAACACGAAATAATTGGGGGCAGCCAAACCAGTCTAGGAATGTGGCTTTTGTTGGACATAGTAAGAGGTACTGAATAGGACATGGACCAATATTCACTTTAAGGGGTGGAAACGACCTGTCAAAAATGACTCGGGGTCTGTGAGACCCATGACAGCAGTCAAAGGTTAAATCTGTTGTGACCAAACGTCCTTCCATTGGGTTGGTGTGGAAGTTTGGGGAGTGGGATACCAACTCAGGTGTTGACTAGTCATCTGACCGTGCTTCAAAATTACATGGTGTTGTCCTCGGATCTTTCCTTTAGAGTTGTGGTCGGCAAACCGCGGCTCTTTCGCCACTTGAGTGTGGCTCTACCACGAATCTATTTCGACTAAATACTGGCAGTAAATATCCCTCCGGTGAAGCGAGGAATAAAGCAGTTGAGGAACTTCTGAAGAGTCGTGAAAAATCAAGTTCTGTATTTAATTATTCGGTGCAATCTTCAAACAATGTTAATATTGCAAACTCTATTGTTAGTTAAGAGATTACCATGACAGGCAAACCATACACAGTCGGTGAATACACTAAAAGTTGTTTTATAAATGCATACGAAGAGATATTCCGGGATTGTAAGAACAAGGCAGAAATTCTTAATAAAATTAAAGATTTACCACTATTTGCTAAAACAGAGTAAAAGACGGAAAAGTCAAAATGTGTTCGAATATAACCAATCAGCAAATCGAAGATCTTAAATAGGTTTCAGCTTTATCAATAGCTGTTGACGAATCTTGTGATATAAATGACACTGCTCACCTTTCACTTTTTGCTCGATTTATTTCATCTTCGGGTCCTTAAGAACTTGCATGATTATTGCCACTGAAAGATCCAACACGTGACGAGTATATTTCAAATATCAGAAACCGTTTGGAACACTTTTGATTGGATAATTCTAATTCGGCTTGTCTTTCACATATTCCCTGCTAAAATGGATTACATCGATTGGGTATTTCATGGAATATAATTATTTTTGTGTATGTAACGATAATTTTGGACATGAGTGTATTTCAAAACAACAATTTTAAATATGAGGGAAGCTTTTTTACGGAGGTTTCAGGAATTCAGAAATAGCTTAGCAACATTAGCCTTTGTTGAAAAACCTCTCAGTGCTGACGTAACAGAAGTGAATTTTTCTTCCTTTAATATTGACATTGGCGATTTTGAAACGCAATTACTGGAGTTAAAAAAACCCAAAGAATTACGGAGCTTCAAATTTGAACGCCTTAATGACTGATAGGGGAAAATTGGAGAAAAATAAATATGATCTTAGTTGGCAGAAAAAGTTGTCTGCTTTGAAAGACCACTTTTCCACAAAAGAAGACATGATAATTAATTTTCAACACCTGAAAAATAGTATGCCTGACTCAGATGATTAATTAAAAAAAACTAGCATTTGCTGTTCTTTCACTCTACATATTCATGCGAACAATCTTTTCAAGCATGAACCTTATCAAAAGTAAATTGAGACATTGTCTTATTGATGAGAATCTGGAATCGATCTTGATAATTAAAACAACGGCATACAAACTAGATTTATCCAAACTTTCCAAGGAAATGCAAGGTCATTGTTCACATTAAATGTGTGTTTTGTCATATTTTTATTTTAATGTAAAAAATATTATTTTGTCAATAAATACGATTATTTTCTTATGATATCTGGTTTTATTTGATGTTAGTAGCTAGTTTAATCCGACTCCTAAAAACATGGTTCTTGATTAAAAGATTTGGCTCTCAAAACAAATTTAATCGTTGTAATGCTGATCTTTGGCTCTTTTGACTTTGAGTTTGATAACCATTGTTTTCGGGGATTGATCCCGGACCGTCGTCAATAGCCCGTCGTATTGCTCTATTACGACGTTAATTAAAAATTACCAAATATATAAATAATAAATATCCAACCTAATATTAATAATAAATATCTATCAATTAATATAATGTTGGTAGGTATTTCAATTTACGTCCCACAAGAGCAACACAACGGGCTATTGGCGACGTTCCGTAATCAATCCCCCAAGGGAAAAATCCGAGACAACACCACATAATTTTTTAACCAAGGTTAAATGGACGAGAACATCACCTGAGCTGGTACCCCACTTTCCAAACTTCCCTCCACGTCTACGTGAGAACATATGAAGCCACGACAGGTTTAATGTACACCAGCCAATTTTTTACACGACGGTTGAAACGCCTATAGGTCTCCTAGAAGCACCGGCATCCCGGGAATTTCCAATAAGCCAGTTCGTCCCTGTCTGTGAATGAAATTAAATTTGAAACCCTGCCTTTATGGATTGCGTGTTCCCTTTCAGCCTTAGAGAGTTAAAAGGCATGAGCCTAGTCACGCTTACTATAAATAAAGTTCACGAAGGGCACTTTTTGGATTAAATACTTTTCAATTACGCAGTGTTTTTTTTTCTTCCGATTTTCGTTCCGCTACGGGGTTTTTTAGTGATAGTAATTAAATATGAATCCTTAACTGACAACATGTCACAAGAACACGCCATTGTTCATTTAATTAAATTCTCACACACCGCGCTACTATGCTGTACTGGTTCCCACTGAATAAAATGTAGTGAGAGAGAAACAAAATTAGATCGCAGCTTTTTAAGGCTTGGAATTTAATTTTAGATGTAATTCAATTCAGATCGAGGGGATGTGAGAGTTTTCATAAACCTGATAGTGTACCGTAAATTATGAAATAGTTCCACCCTCAGCAATGGCATTCATGTTGAAGTAATAACTTGTCTACTGAGGTGCAAAACTCGTCAATGGGTTGAGTTTTCCGAATGTTTCCGAAATGGCACGTTCAATCAAAAAACGAGTTTTTTTAGGTTAGTTTTGGACCGGGAATCGCATAGTATGATCATTGTGTTGTGCTTTCAGATCCCATTGTCTGTGACTTAATTATAGGGTAAACGAAAAAAGATGGAAAAACATCAAAAGTTCTATTGAACGTTGAGAATTCCAAACTTTGTGTAGTTCAGTTTGGATTCATTGTGGATTAATTTGGACAGTTCGGATGATTTATTTATAGTATTATGATAAGGTCGATTTTCTCTGGTGCAAGGCCCAAGGTTATAACATGCTGCAATATAAGTTGGGATTTCTGATCTGAATATACTTCAGAGTATCAAGATTCATTACCCCATCTTTTTGTTACCTATTAGTGATGCGACATCGACAGCAAAACATCGATGTTGATAATATATCGCTCCAAAAACATCGATGTTTTTAAAATTCAGTGTATTTAAAGTTTTTTCACCATTTCTTAAAATTGGTTTAGCAACTAGTAATGCGACATCAGCTCCAATACATCGATGTTCTTTGATGATCGATGTTCGACCAATGATCGATGCTTGTTTGATCGACATCGATGTCGCATCCCTACGTTTCAGACCCTTCACCCTTGACCACTTGGGTCTAAAAGTATGTTCAATTTGCATATTATGAAAATTATGCTACTTGGTTATTTTTAAAATTTTTAGAACGGTACTTTTTTTTATTTAAAAATAAAACATCGACAACGTGAAAACATCGATGTTACAAAAACATCGACTCCAATACATCGATGTTTTTTTAAAAACATCGATGTTACAAAAACATCGACATCGATGTCGCATCCCTATTACCTATTCTCAACATAGTGCCGTAACATGCAGCACCCTGACGGAAGCTTTGTTACTAACACCAATCAAAGTTGCTAAAGAACATACCCATGGTTTTCGAATTAAACAAATTCATTTTGACAGAAAAATTTGGAAAAAAGAAATTTATTTCGAGAATTTTGGTCATTGGTCATTTTTAATGTCGTACTAGAGCAACACAACGGACTATTAACGACGGTCCAGAATCAATCCCCTGGGAGAAGGATCCGAGGACAGCACCTCGTAATTTTGAACCACGGTCAGATGACGAGATAAACACTTGAGCTGGCACCCCACTTTACAGACTTCCCCCCGACCCCGCCAACGTGAGGGGCAAATTGTGCGCCGTAAAGAACTATAAAAATTGTACTAAATTTATCATTGAGTTCTGAGAACTAACTAGCAAATAAATTTTGTATTTGGCTAATAATTTTTTATAAATCGAATGATTTAATGCTGGGCATAACGCAAAAACTTGTAAGCTTAAAGGAATTTTCTTTATGATCAAACATTTAATTTTGTAATTTTTTCTGTAACTCAGAAAAAATAGCAGGATGGGACAAATTGTGGTAAAACTTCCTTTTGGAAAGAAACATGCACAAATAAAGCTCAATAACATAACAATACGATTGCCAATACTATTATAATGACAATAACTATTACTAATACTATTATAATAGCAATAACTATTTCTTATACTATTATAATGACAATAACTATTACTAATACTATTATAATAGCAATAACTATTTCTTATACTATTATAATGACAATAACTATTGATAATATTATCCTAATAACAATGACTATTGCTACTACTATTATAATAACAATAACTAATACTATTATAATAACAATAACTAATACTATTGTAATAACACTAACTATTACTAATACTATCTATATAAATAAGAATGGAGTGTTTGTTTGTACATTCAATATTTTCGACGCATTTCAAGTTTTCTATCCGTTTTGGACCCTTCTGATGCCGAATCCGCCTTTTTCTCGTTTGGTGTCTGTCTGTCTGTCTGTCTGTCTGTCTGTCTGTATGTTGTGCCCTATACACGTCCACGCGGTTTAAGATATTTTCATGGAAATTTGCATACAGAGAGTACTTATCTTGATTTAGTGAGTGGAATTGGTTGCGAAAGTCTGTCTGTCCGTCTTTCTGTTCTATGATCGATTTTGTGTTTGTGTGTTTGTGTAAGCATCACATGAATTGTATTCCAGATATTTGATTGCATTGTATTTTATTTTATACATTATCTAATAATTTGGTGAATGCAATATTAAACAGTTCTTTATTGTTATATTTAGACGAGTTTCAAGCTGAAACACCTGAGTAAGTATACTTAAATCAACCATAATTTGGTAGTTTTGGAAAAATTGCAATGTCGATTGAATATTACGATTAATTCGATTGCTTTACCAGTACTGCTGAAAAAGTAATTATTCTTCAAATTTTTTTTTTTTTATGGAATTTCATTTCTGATACGTCATTTATTTCGAGTCTTATTTTTATTCTTTGCGCAATGAAAACGATTTCCGAAAATTTGGGACAGACGATATTTTTCAATGAAACGAGAATGAACACGATCGCGCGAGCAGTGATATTTTTCTGGTTCTTTCGCTCTGAATTAATTTTACATTTCTAAATTTTGTACACTTTTAGTTGTAAGTTGTGGCAACTGTGCGAGATCAAGAGATAAAATTGGATCACAAATTAATATCTTTGGAACAATTTTTTACGACATCTTTTATTTTGTTTTTCTTCGCTGTTTCCTGTTTTAAATATTTATTATTTTAATAAATGTGTTTTCCTTCTCATCACACCCAACAGCACCACAAAGTATTAGACTTGAAAATGTTAGGTAAGTCAGTATAAATTTTCAGTAAATTTTAAGTGTAGTTATGCCGTTATTTAAAGAATAATGCCGTTATTTAAAGAATAATGCCGTTATTTAAAGAATAATGTCGTTATTGAAACAATAATAATGTTTAAAAATCCAAACTAGAACTTTTTCCAACATTAAAAAATTCGTTGTAATAATGACAGGAGAAGATTGCAAAATTTCACAATGTCGCATACCGGAGGCAAGAGTGCCAAGGTAAAAAAATATTGTTTTGTTGACTATGAGTGCGAGAGCACTCGCCGTAAATCGTAATTTTAATTAATTGAGTTGCACATGAAAACAACTTAAGAAAGGGAATTCCAAATCTTCCTATAAATCGTCTTTTATAGTAGTAACCTTAGTATCACCTTTCGTCTTTTTGAGCTTTGTCATACAGCAATTGTGCGATGTATGTGAAATGTATTACATGAATGTGTAGGATTTGTGTCCAAAGTAAGTTGTAGAAAATATAAAGATGGCGAAAGGTGTTAAAATAAATTTTTACTCTACAAAAAACGTAAGTCATTATATATTTTGATTATCTCTTCAATCTAGAGTAAACGAATTCAAACCGAGTAAGGTCGGGTATTTTGCTAGTTACTAATAAAAACGTTCTTTCTGAAACTCACAATATAATGATTCGTATAATGTAATACTTAATGTAGAATGTCACAATGTAAAAACCTTGTATATAAATAATAGTAGACTAATCTTATACCCTGCTAAAATCGGTATGAAATATTTCTACACAACTTATAAAATGCTATAGAATTATTTGATTATTTGAGTTGTACTTAAATTCAAGTTATTGCAAATGAAATAGAATATAAGTTCCTTGATAAGAAATAACCATAATTTATTCCCAATACGTTTTATGGTCACAGACATAGGTAAAATTAATACTTTAATCTAACTGAAAATCAACTTTATTGTTGATTAAAGTATTTCATAGCATTGACTTTTTAGAATCACCTCGTTACAGTTTACTGTTTCCAATTAATTAATTCATTTTCATTAATACACTTTCCTTAAGTACAGAGCTAAATGGTTGGGAACAGTACTAAGTTAAATAAGGAACGGGATATTGTAACGTTAAAAAGTAACCAAATATTCTTTTAATCAGATAGAAAAGGGCAACAATTCCAAATTTGTGTCCATATTTCCCCTTACATTGTAACAACATAAGTTCCTTGAAAAGAAATAACCATAATTTATTCCCAATACGTTTTATGGTCACAGACATAGGTAAAATTAATACTTTAATCTAACTGAAAATCAACTTTATTGTTGATTAAAGTATTTCATAGCATTGACTTTTTAGAATCACCTCGTTACAGTTTACTGTTTCCAATTAATTAATTAATTTTCATTAATGCACTTTCCTTAAGTACAGAGCTAAATGGTTGGGAACAGCACAAAGTTAAATAAGAAACGGGATATTGTAACGTTAAAAAATACCCAAATATTCTTTTAATCAGATAGAAAAGGGCAACAATTTTAGATTTGTGTCCATATTTCACCAAACGGAGAAATTTACTGGCTGATCAGATTCAATAGTCAATGATACAAGACAGTAGTGTTTACAAAAACAAACTTTTTAAAGAAAACTGGAATTTGTGAGAAAATAAACTTATTAGAGAAGTTAAGCTTACCTTTTTCAACCAAGAAAAAAGATACATTTTTAAAAACTGAAACGTTCAACTGAGGAAAACTACTGTCACTGAAGCTGAATTCGATTAGAAGACTCCCGATGTTGCACTATTGGGATATATATAGACAGTTTGAATAATCTACAAGACATTATAACCCTTTTTCTGTGAAGGAGAATCTTTTGAGGTTCTTAATATGTTTTTCTTAAGTGGAAAAGCACAGTCTTTATATTTCTATATTAAAAAAAGTTACCGCCGCCGCAGGATTGAACACTGTGTTGTTTAGCTCGATTCTTAGACGGTTTCCCGAGAAAGTACTGATCGGAAAGAAACGAAATTAACATGGTTTGTTCTTCATCGTATTCCCTGAACAATTATTAAGATTTTTTTTTTATGCAGCTATAAGTTTAGTGTTTATTAAGTGTCAAAATTGAAAAAGCGAAATTTCTTCCACGAGTGAACAAAACACATAAAAATTTTCAGTCTTCAGCCGTGAGTTTTTTTTAAGGAGTACCCCTCAACGTAAATTTTTGAGGCTCGTAGAGTTTTTTTTTTTGAAATTTCAATTTGGTTCTTGACAATATTTTTTTGAAATTCGGGAAAAATCGGGACATTTTTGTTATTTTTTTTTAATTACCGTATCTATATCTTATTAATATTAGTTTTTAATTTCTTAACTATCTCAGTATACCTCAGAATGTACTCTTTCTTACGGTTTTATTATTTTTGAAATTGGTTAATAAATAAATTCGATGCGATCAGAAGTTGGGGGTTGGCGAGCGTAAGCGAGCAGGGGGCGGAGCCCCTTTTTAACTTAAAAAACAGTATAATGGCTTGGATTTAGTTTCAAATGTCGTAAACATTACTATTCATTTTAGATTCTCTTTTATAATATACTAGCTGAATAACCCGGCGTTGCTCGGGTTGAAATGGTTAAAAGTTGATTGAAAAAGTGAATTAGAAAAATCACTTTTCTTACATAGAAAAATGCAATCATTTAAGTTGTACGGAAAATACTTTTTATCTTCGTTTTAAACTTTTTCATAGCTTTTACAATTTACCTCGGATGCAAATACAGTAAAACATTAATAAGTCGTCACCCGGATAAGTCGTCGTTTTCCTTTGGTCCCTACTAGGGATTACAATCCGATCCGGCATCATTTAGCTACCTGCCAGATCCGGTCCGGATCCTATAAACCCAAATTTTTTAAAAACTAAATACTGTCCGGATCCTATAAACCCGAATTAAAAAAAATTAAATAATCGATTATTCAAACCCAACTTTAAAGTCGCGAAATCGTTTATTAAGCAATCGATTGTGAATTAATCGTTTTTATATTTTTCAATCATCAGTTTGGAGAATTGTAGCAAAAATATTAAATTAAATTATAAATAATATTTTTTTAATAAAGAGGAATTAGAAAAGCGAATTCTGCAAGAAAATGAAGACTATTGCAAAAAGACAAACTTCAAAAAAGAAACTGATTTTGAGAAAATAATGAAGAAAGAACTGACTTCATATATATGAAATGGAATCAAAGGAAAATATTTGTCTCTTATGTACGACTACTTAGTGAAGGTTAAACCAACTAGTGTTGAAGCTGAGAGGGCCTTCTTCTAGGCCACTGGTTATATTTGCGTTATTAGTTATTAGTTCATTGAGAAGTAGGTAGGGGGATGACACAATTAATACGATTTGTTTCCTTAGATGGTTCTTTCAAACTCAAAAGTTATTTTCATTACTATATAACTTCGATTTAAGCAATTAAAAAGAATTAAGAGTACCCTTGTTTGTTATATCGATCAAATACTGCCAAAAATTATATTTTTGTGTTAGTATGAGGCAAGGTTAGGTACAATTTATACGTCATTTGCTCAACGTCATTAGAGATAGAGACTACTTAATTTTAGATACATAGAAAAGTACTACGTATAAAACAAGCTGATGTTTTTTGGGGTGGAAACAAGTAAGACTGGTCATAATCAATAGTTTAATACTTAGTACTAGCAGTACTAATAGTTACTATAGTTAATTGTTGGTGCCTGATTTCCTACCTATGGATAATTATAAATAAAGTTGATTCTCTAATGCTAAAATAAACGTTTTGTTCTGCGATTTGGAATAATATCTTTTTTACCTTCTTTCACTCAGCCCATTTTGGAAAAATACATACTGATTAGATAGATTTATTAACAAAATTCCAATCCGGCCGGATCCAGCCGGATTGGTCTCATATACAATAACGTAAATAAACACACAATAAATAACCCTCCTTTACCCGTCACAAAATTTATTCTACTCCGGATAACTCGTCACCCTCAAAAATGGCCAAAAGCATCTTTCTTTTACATTTTACATTTGCCATTTTATTGTCTTTTCAGTCCCCGACTCTTCACTTTAACCCTCCATCCGGTCGAGACGATTTAACTCGGCGGTAAAGATGTGCCGAATTTTAACAATGTTAACGAGCCCACAGAGCTTTAAGGACTAGTTTTCACTGCGAGTTTGACCAATTCACCCCCTTTAGGTAGCTTTTACGAAGGGGACCGTTAATGACCTTCCCTAGTGTCCAGCACCTGACGTCCGACCTATGACTGGTTTTGAAGGTGATGATCACTTGAACACATTGATGTGCCTTGAATTTTCTTATGAGTGTTACTTCTCCGTTCTGCACCTGGATGCTTTCAAAAGGGGAGGAGAACTTCTGGCCTTTCAAAGAATCTCTGTTGTACTATAGTTCATATCTATTCTGCCCTGCTGAGGGGAAAGAAAAAGCGAGCAGAAAAAAATACTTGCTATTGCCCAGAACTCGTGGCACTAAATGGCAGGTTCTTAGGAGCTCGACAGGTGGAGGGTTAAGAAAGCCAAAGAATTTTCGATCACGCTTGTCACTTCAGCAAAACATATGCATTCCTTTCCATACAATACCCATTTTGGAGAGTTGGGTTCTTGGAATATTCTATATGTACCATATGTACCATAATTATAGCTTATAATCATTCAAAGTACACTTCTCGCTGCGACTATGTCCAGTGCGGACGTTTTGCTTGACTGCTCCTGAGTGCGACTTCTTTCATAGCGAGTATAAGGGCTATTTCAGGCACGTGCCAACAGGGGGGGGGGGGCAAAGTGGTATTTGGCCCCTCCACACACCATCAAGGAACATTATTAACATTTTAACTTCAAAAGTAACATTAAACGGCACCGTTAAAACAACTTTGGTTTCTAATTTCATTTCCTGTCAATAGATCCGGGCCCAGATCTAGAGGAGGGCAAACTTGGCATTTGCTCGGGGCGGCAGATTTCGGGGGTGTGGGGCGCAAAAATTGGTGTAAAGAAAAAATAAAATGTATGAAAACAAATAAAAAGCTATAGGACATGAACGTGTCGTACATTGTCAACACTCTGCATTGTACTCAAGATAGTTGAGCGACCCTTCGATGACAAATTTTCTACAGACCATTTAATTAAACTAAAACAACTACCGACGGTCATTTCCGACGTACATCTCCACACACACATGCCTCAATATCCATATCCATAAACATAAAAAACTTTTCACAAAGATTTTATCAGAAAGGTTTATGACTTTCGTCCAGCGCGTTGTTGAATGGATTCAATTAAAATTGTTTAATACAAATCGAAATACAAATATTGACGACCAGCTACAGGCTCAAGCCCAACAAGGCTGGTCCTTTGTTTATGAATTCCCCAATTCCCACTGACTATCCATTTGTATCTTAAATTCGTACACTCCCTTTGAATTAACTATATTTTCTGGCAACGCGTTCTATTTGTCTATTACCCTATTAAAGTAGTAGTTTTTTCTTAAATCCCGATTAAAATATGTCTTATTCAATTTATACCCATGGCCCCTTGTTCTGTTATCCCTATTGAAATTTAAGCCCTCTGTGTCCCCTTGTTTTACCAACTTGAAAAGCTGAATCCAATCCCCCCTCCTTCTTCTATCCTGTGTATATATGTTTAGCTTACTTAAACGTTCATTATAGTCGAGATTTGCTATCCCTTTTATTATTTTTGTAGCTCTGTGCTGAACACTTTCAATTAATTCTATATCCTTTGTCATATATGGAGCCCAGAATTGTACAGCATATTCTAGATGTGGTCTTACTAAGCCCTTATATAACGGCAAGATTATATTCTTATAAACTGATAGTTTTGGACATTTTTATTGTAAAACAATGCACAGAGGGGGGGGGGCGCCCTTTTTATGAAATACGAAGTTAGCAGCCCGCCCTTCCATTAATATATAGATATATATATATATATATAGAGAGAGAAGCACGGAGCGGGCAGGACGCATTCTGAGAGCTTCGATATATTCCCTGAAATGGGTATTAAATAAAGGGTCTAAGGGCAACACAAAATTAGATTTTGAAAAAAAAAACGAATATGAAAATTTTCTAACACATAAATGTATGAAAAGTTTATCAAGAAACTTCGAACAAATTTCATTTATATTGTAAAAGTTTTTATTTAACTAAAAGTGAAAAAAAATTGTTTTAAAGATTCAAAGTACCAAGAAATTAAATTCTTCCTCTGAATACGTGGAAAAAGGTGGCCCAGCATACCGATACTTGATCACTTTTTTTTACGGCTTTAAAGTGGTTTTACCCCCAAAATGAATTTACGTGGTACTCGCACTTGAATACTACGAGTTGACTATCCCATTTTCGAAGAAATTGCTGTATAGTGGTTTCACCTCTGGATTCTTGAAATGTATTGGAGGGCTCGAACATGTCTTGACGGCATGTCTTGAGAAAAGCGATTTATTTTTATGACCGACTGACGGATTGTATGTTAATGTTATATTGGCGCTAGGTCCCAAACTGGACAAGAAGCGCCTGACCAACTGACGTAAATGTCGTTTGAAGTTAAGGGCAATCTGGAAATCCCAACAAATCTGTCATTGCTTATTTCGATTATTTACAATGTAAGGTCTTTTAAATTGTCGGCGTTCTTATTTGAAGTAAATACGGGTAACTGTCTGCAAGTGAACTGTTCTGAATTTTTGCCCGATGGATTGTTTAGTCTTACGGATTTCCTTGACGCTTGAGGTTCAGAGCATAAGGTTTTGAAAGTGAACATTTTAACTTGTAAAGTAATTTAGAGGCGGAAAAACGTGAGGATAGTGCATTGTTAAAACGTTGACTTTCCAGTCCATGACGTCACAGCGAGAGCTCCACCCTCTTCTCGCTAACGTTCTTCAACCCCGGGTGATTGCTACGCAATCCCATTTGGTTTGCTTCGCAAACCAACACTCCTGTTGCAAAATGATTTCGCTTAAAAAAAAAAAAATTTAAACTTTAACTTTTTTTTTCTTGCAATTTTGTGGTTTGATTACGTTTTTAACATGGCAGGGAAACGAAAACTTACCTCGTTATCTTTTAAAGAAAAAATAAGGCCTCATTGCACTTTTTGAAACATCAGATGTTTCAAAAACAGCTTTTCACAAAGAACACCATATTCCCAGGACTACATTAAACAATATTCTTTCATCGAAACAAGTCATTGAAGAAGCTGACTGGAAAGACAAAAGAAAAAGAATGAGGAGATCGAGGAGGTTGTTTTAGTTCGATGGCTAAAACATGGCAGAGCGCAATATGTGCCAATTTCTATCGTGATTCTAAAAGAAAAGGCCATGGAAATTGCTGAGGAGTTGAACATTGAAGATTTCGGCGGCAGCAATGTTTGGCTGGAACGTTTTAAAGACAGACATTGCCTTTCTTTTAAAACGATTTGCGGAGAAGGAGCAGCTGTTGATTGTGATGCTATATAATAGTGCTCCCCAACCTTTTTATCGGATCATCGTTTGATAATTTTAACACGGCCCGCAAGGGGGGGGGGGCGTTGATTGTTTATATTTTAGATTGTTTTGATTTAATAATTTTAATTTAATTATATTTACACATGCCTTCAAAATAAAATACAGTTGCACCAAAAACTGAATATAAAGTGATTTAACATTTTAACTCACTAGAACGTTAATTCAATGAGAACCCTGAGCTTGTTTCTTTGCTACGAAATGGTTTCATCTGGGGGTAATAGGAAACAATGACACCCGAAGTGTGTTGCTTAGTTCCACTGTATTCCGTTTTTTTGTTTAGGTTGCTGTCACTTCAGAAAACCCTGTTTCACACAGAATAGGTTGTCGGAAATGGCTTAAGTGCTGTGGTGGCAATCTCAGGGTATTTCGCCATGACTTTAATCCAGGACACCGGCAAAGTTGTCGTCTCGAACGAAGTTTTAAGGCCGCCTTCATTTGCAATCTCCAGTAGTTGATCTTCTTCTTGCACAAACATGCTAGATTCGCCTGATTTGTTGACAAATGGGTCGCGGATCCATTCCTTACTAGTTCGTGGGTCTTTTGTGGTTGGGAAGTAGCGCTCGAACTCTTTTAAAAGCAAAGACAGGTGATCGTGCACTAACTGAAAGAATGAATGTTTAGGCTCAGTCTCGCCTAAAATACCCCCCACTAATGTCTGAAACATGTCCAAAATGCCTCTGTTCACGCGCCGTCCCCACTACTTCAGTGTGGCTATAAATGCAGCTACTTTGTCTGCCAACTTGAAAACAGTTGTCACATTTGTCAAAATTGGAAAATAGAGACATACAGAATTCAGAAATCATAATTGAAGCTCTAGTAACAGAGAAAATTTCAAGTTCTGATTTACCGCCTCCTAATATGAGTGGTCATTTCATAGATAAAAATCGCACAAACCCGAGAGAAATACACCATAGTAAATAAAATGGAAATAATTTATTGTTCCTTCGGCGGCCCGGTACCATTTGATCCACGGACCGGTACCGGTCCTAGGACCGGGGGTTGGGGACCACTGCTATATAAGACTGGAACAACAGTGTTCTCAAGGACATATTATCTAGGTCACAGCAAACGCAGAATCTGAAGACATCAACCCGGACCATTAAAAACTTTGCTGCAAATCGCAAATGAAAAAGGCTGCAGCGTCAATGATGTTAATGCGTTTGTCAACATTGATAACGACATCGCAATCTGCTCACAAGCGACTGTAAAAGCTTTGACATGAATTTTTGGAAGAAAAACCAAACAGTTAAAGTGAGGATAGCGATGTTGAGAATATGGATTAAACCCCACCCAACAAGACAGATACAATTGAAGCTCTGGAGAAAGTTCGACAGTACTTAACATCCCTTCAAGGTACAACAGACGAAGAATATAAAGCCTAAGTATATTAGAAAAAAAAGTTATTTCCAGTAATCAGCACCTTTATCAATCAACACTGTTGGATTATTTTAATGTACCAAAGAAATAAAATAAAATGTGGTAACTATTAAAGAGTTTTTTTTATTTTCCTCCCATTCATTTGCATGTATTAATTTCTGAAAATCTTGTTTTTTCACCGAATCCTATAGCAATTAATAAAAATAGTATTTCAGTGATTTTTTTATTTGTTTTTTCAAAAATTCCCACTTTGCCTAAGTCGTTACTCCGATTATGTCGTCAAAAACGTTTGGTCCCTTTAGTGACGACTTAACGAGCTTTTACTGTAGATACATTTAATTCCTGAATAATATATTGCGATAGGCAAAAGACTAAGATATATACAAACAGAAATGAAATTCCGATGAAAAAATGCAGAATTCTGAAAAACGAAAGATGTTCAAGGTGTCGAATTTCGACTTCCTGAGCTGAAATAGAGCAATTCGAAAAAATATACTAGAAAAATATTGATAAAGACGATAAAGATTTATGAAATTTAGTAATGCTCAAATATGACTGCGACATTTCCTTGTGTTAACTCAAATACACAAACACGGGATTCTAAATTAAATGTATAAAATAAAACATTAATTCTGGTTGGCCAGACCTCAAATAGCAGTTACGCTTTTATTCAATGAGTTTTTCTTGTTCCACTACAAAATGTAAGTCATGAAAAATTAAATATTTTAATTATTACTCGTACAGTGTTTCTTGTGACAAAGTTATGCTTGTCGAGAAAAACGCGCGTTCAAAATAAGAACCATTGTATTCTTTTAAGTTTCCGATAGAACGTGTTTCTTTGTCCATATCCAGTTACTGCAGGTAAACAAACTTTAGATTTAAAAATTGGGGCTGCGATTTTTTCTTTTAGGAGTGTGTACCAATTTTCATGGTTGTAAATGCAACAGATTGGTCTGAAGATAGGAAAGTAATAACTAATATCTAGGGCAACTTTTTTCTACAAATGCAACTTTTTTTCACATGTTCCGCGCTGCATGTAAATGCAACTTTTAGTATAAATGCAACCAACCTGCAACTTTTTAAAATTTAGCTTAAAATTAATTCATATTCTTATTCATATTCATATTATTAATTCATAATTCATATGAAATTACTATTTCAATTTTTGCCCTCTGAATCAACCCTTTGATCACGTGTAAACGCCACACGTGATTTTCGAACACCGAAGCAAGAAGTTCATGGAAAGAAGGTGTTCGTCCTAACAGACAAAAGTGAAATTAAATGGCAAGAAGTACTTCATCGCATTGGTTGGCACTCTTGATAATCCAGAGGATCTTAGCGTAATCGACTGCAGAGTTTGCGAGGTGAGTGTCGATCATCAATATGTTGTTCGCCTTGTAGATGACGTTTTAAAATCTCTGATTGTTGAGCGAAAGGATTTTGCGCTTCTGCAATCCGATACAACACATTATATGACTGCGACTGACGCAGTTTTTCAATGTTAAAGAAATTACTGGCCAAGGATAGGCCATTCAACGTTTTTCTGTATTTAATGATGTATTCTAACACTGTTGTACACGACTAAAATTGTCAGTATATTTTGAATTTTTTCATTTTTTACGAATAATTTATTTTAGATTTTAGTGTACCGAAAATAAATGCAACTTTATTTCCATAAATACAACTTTAGGGAATGATAAATGCAACTTTTCCCAATTTTACTGCAACAAAAAAGTTGCCCTACTAATAACCTATGTTTTCCGCAGTGTTCTAAATTATAAGTATACTAAATTTGGTGCGAAAGGGTCAAACGGTGTATATATGTGTCATGATCCGCGCATGCGCACTTTAAGCCGAACTGGCGCGCAACGCTTCCCTGAGACGCACAATAGATACGAAGAACGATGGTTGATACAAAAGAACGCTGAGTGTCGTCTAATCGGTAGAAACGTAGTATGTGTAAATAGTTGTTCCTATCACTTGTTGTACATAGATTTTGTGTGTGTGTGTCGTCGTCGAAATAAAGGTGTAATTCATCTAAAAATAGTATGTGTTATTAAGAAGTATACGCTACGAAAGAACCTAATCCTGGCTACGATGTAAGAAGATGTTCACAATATGTATAGAAAATATACACACACAAATATACTTTTTATATTGATTGATTTTTTTTTACTAATGAGAACCCTCCTTGGTACCCTCTCTGGGGTTAAATTACTGCGCCTATTAAAGCAGCAGGAATTTTTGTATGATTGATTAACAAAATGACCACCTTCCATCTCAGATTGAAGTAATGAAGATCTTCCTGTATCAGCACGTCCGTTTCGAAGCCCTTCTCGGCCCCAAACAAAGGAGATTCTGGCACGTTATATGAGTGAAAAACTGAGGGTTGTCTCTGTGTACATTTTCTCTTACAAATCTCCCTATCTATTAGTATTCTTTTCTAAATAGGCTTGATCCTCTTTGGATCCATTGTGTGTAATATTTGTCATGCTATACAGGGTGGTCCCGAATTCATGGTACAAACTTTAATGGTAGGTACAGGACATTGTAACAATGATTTATTGTATAGGAATGTATAGTCGCAAGTGACGCGGTGAGGCGAAAACAGGGGAAATAACGGCCGAAAGGAAAAACAAAGATTTTATTGAAAGCGTTGTTGACAAGTGTCATGTTTACAGTAATTGTTCAAAATTGCGTCCACCAGTATCGATACATGCTTGACAGCGTCGGTGGAGCGATTGGCGTACATGTTCAAAGATGCCTGGTATTTCACGCACACCTGCAGCAGCTACAGATAAGCGAGCGACGAGATCCTCATCTGAGTCAACTGGAGTCTCATAAACAAGATGCTTTAGATGTCCCCATAAAAAGTAATCGAGGCTCGATAAATCGGGAGATCGGGGTGGCCAAGGGACTGGTCCACCACGCCCAATCCATCGAGTACCAAACGTGGCATTCAGGTAATTCCGTACATCAATGCTGAAGTGTGCTGGCGCCCCATCGTGCTGAAACCACATGCGGTTACGAATGGCGATCGGAACATCATGCAGCAGTTGTGGTAACACTTCTTTCAGAAAAATAAGATAGCTTCCGCCAGTGAGCCGCGTGGGTAGTAAGTATGGGCCAATCAAAAAGTCGTTCACAATACCAGCCCACACATTAATACTGAAACGTTGTTGAAACGCATGTCGACGCGTTGCATGTGGATTATCGGTTGCCCACACATGGGAATTGTGCGCATTAAAGACACCCTCGCGTGAAAATGTCGCTTCATCTGTAAATAGCACATAATCTACGAAATCCGGCTGCAACGCACATTGCTGCATCACCCACAGGCAGAAGTTCACGCGGCGAGGATAATCTGCCGGATTCAATGCTTGTACTTTCTGAAAATGGAAGGGGTGTAAGCGATTTTCGTTTAACACTCTGCATACAGTCTGATGACTCACACCTACGTCACGCGCAACAGTTCTTGTGCTTGACTCGGGTCTATCAGCCACAATGTTCAAGATGCTTTCTTCCAGCCTTGGAGTGCGTACAGCTCTTACTCGACCAGCGCCATGTCTGTTGACGTCGAACGCACCTGTTTCACAAAGTTGACGATGTAACCGTTGAAAAATTCTATGATCCGGCATTCGTCGATCAGGATACTCCGCGCGATGCATTCGTAACGCAGCTCTGCCGTTACCATTTGCACGGCCGTACATGTAATGCATGTCTGCTTTTTCTGCATACGTAAAGTCACCCATCGTCTACGGCAGCACAATTGTGAATGGCGCTTTTCCCTACTGCGATGCATCATGTTCAACAGCGGCTAGACATCTACTGCCCTCTACCGGCAATGATACCAACCGATCACTCCATTTCTCTTTCCTTTTATTTCCCCTGTTTACGCCTCACCGCGTCACTTGCGACTATACATTCCTATACAATAAATCATTGTTACAATGTCCTGTACCTACCATTAAAGTTTGTACCATGAATTCGGGTCCACCCTGTATAAACTAACAGCCATAATGAAAACGATCCCGATCCTAACTACCCCGACATCAGTAAATAACGTTAAAAAAGCAGCTCTGAAGTCAGAAGAGAAACACAAAACATTTTGTTGGAGAAACAAGACTAATATTTCACAAATTCCACCTCTTTAGACATTGGCACCCGGGTCCCCCCTCAACTACACCACTGCCGACTTCACATTCGGAAAACGTACAGGAAACGTATTACGCCACTTAAACACCAATGCCAACTACATTTAGCCTGACAGAAAATGCTTATCCTATAAGCCCTGTTCGTTTTATTTGACAAATATTGTAATTTATTGTTCTTCTATTTACCTGTTCAACCTTGTGTTGACTGTATTACCACCTATGAATAAAAAATTTCTGTCTAGTTTTATTATAACTTCTCAATTATTTTTCACTATCGTCGGTAAAATAACTTCATTCATGTCCATTTGGAAATATATATTTTTAACTTTGGTCAGAAAGTTGAATTTTGGAATTCTAATTTACAAGTATTATGTGGGAACTAAGATACCAGATTATGGGTACCAAAGAATTCTGAATCTTCTATTTCGCAGTGAAACATTTCAATGTTCTTGAATTGGTTATTCACAAGTAAATATTCATTTTATCTATTTCACTCATTCGCACATACATGTATGTATTTACGATTTCTAGCCAAATATTTAAGCTGTCCTTTTTGAAATCCCACGATGCCAATAATATTTTCAATTCTTATCTTAAATTACTGATGTCACGCAAGGAAAAAATTTAACATTTACCGTTACCTTCACTTACTTTTTTCCCGTATCACAATGTGATTTTCCAACAAGTAATTAAGAGTCGTGTGTAGAGATTATAGTCGTGACACCGTTGTTCTAATAAATTATTTCCATATGCATTTGATTTCATATACGTATTGATTTATCTTTCTAATAGACATAATTTAACTTACATCTAAATTATGCTTATTGTTGCTTAATCGTACAATCGTAAAATGCAGATATCGCAGCATAAAATGTAACTCTAATTCTAAACGCTAAAGTACCAGTATAAGATATTAACCATATTCTAAAAGAACAATCATTTTATCATGGTAGACAACCTGGGATCAAGAATCCCAAAACAAACTTCATTCCATTCAACCATTTATCAACTCATTTAGAAAATAAAATTTTAATAGAAATCTTGATGTAAAACTGACCAGGCTTCGAATCGGGCATACCTTTTTACTCAGAGACATTTGCTACTCAGAGAACCTGCTTCATTATCTTCATTTTGCACCACTATTTTATCCATAAAACATATCTTAACAGAATGCCCAAACTTTAATTACTATAGACTAAACCGATTTGGAGTTCTTCACCCAACTTTGAAGGACCTGTTGATGGATCCGCCTCATAAAATTTTATTAATATTCCTCTCTGACATTGATTTTATAAACTGTATTTAGATTTTAAAATTTGACCTTATTCGAACTATATTGTGTCTTTATTTTAGCTCTTTTTAAGTCTTAAACTGATTAATACGTATTGTCTGGCGCAGCATGTGCAAGTGTTGCCCTTGTGCCATAAAACACCAACCAACCATCCAACTAATCGTATCCAAAAGAAAAGTCGCTTAGGTATCATCACTTATAAAATCCTGAATATTCTCTACATAAGATGCATTTACAATGTAAACAAAAAGCCAGACGGTCTGAGAAGATTTTATTTCTGCTGTCCAAATGCTCTCGTTTTGGCGTAGTTTGAGGAATAAATTAATTTTTTGTTGGCTAAATAACTATCATAGATCAATTCGAAATTTATTCTTTGGAATTTTTTGTTGGCAAAGTCCTGAAAATGTATTCAAAACCAATCTAACTGATGGCACCTTCGGAAAACGTCTAGCAAACACGAATCGTCCCCAAAACACTACTGGCACCTGTATTTAGCTAGATAGAAACTGCCTCTTAAAAAAAAAGATGTAGGTGTGTGTGGGTATATGTGTGTGTGTGTGTATTATCTATACAAATCTACACCGTTTGACCAATCCACACCAAATTTGGTACGCTTATACTTTAGAACACTGCGGAAAACAGGCTATTTCTTTCCTGTCTTCAGATCAATCCGTAGCTATGAAAATTGGCACACAGGTAGTCCTAAAAGTGCTCTTCGAAGCCCCAATTTTAAAATCTAAAGTTTGTTTTTCTGCAATAAATTAGCATGGACAAGGATACACGTTTTACAGGATTTGTGTACGAGTTAACACAGGGAAATGTCGCGGTCATATTTTAGTTGTCGCAGTAGGAAACACGTTCTACAGAGTTTGTGTACTTGAGTTAACACAGGGAAATATCGCGATCCTATTTTAGCTGTCGCGGTCATAGTATTTGAAACCCGAGCAAAGCGCCGGGTTATTCAGCTAGTATGCAATAATACATGCAGTAACAGCTTCTTGGATGACAATCTGAAAACGCGATATGCTGAAGCCATATAGCGTGGGTTTAGATTGCTAACTTGCTAGTTAGAAATAAAAAGGCACAAATTATACTTTCAATTATTTTCCAAAAATTATCCCAAAGCAGCAAGTTGGACACAAAATCGATTCTAGAACACTTCAATATAAAACTAAAAACGGTAGAATATTTTTGAACATTTTTTATGTACTAATTCAGTTAAGGATGATCTACTAGGTGTCTGAAATACTGTGTGGAACTAGTTGCGAAACGATTAGAGCATTCAAAGTAACAACAAACTCTGGTATTTATCCAATCATTTCAATCCATTATTCATTTGAGGCCATCAGTGAAGGATCACCAATTAGGAGAGCTCCAGATGTTTTAATAGGACTCGAGAAATGTAGAAGCTTTTTCCATAAGTTTCATCAAAATAAAAAAATATTTCTTTTAAAAAAAAAATATTTTTTTAATTATTTTTGCTGAAATTTGCTTAAATCTTGATTTAATGATGCATTTATACTTGTTTCTGATTCATTACCCCTCACACAAAAACATGCGCCGGATGTCTTCTTATTTTGCATCTTATCGCACCTTTGTACCTCCACTAGAAAGGAAACAACTTCCATCGTGTACGTGGGGTGCTGTACGTTAAATCTGACGCGGCCTCAAATGTTCTCACGTTGATGTGGTGTGGTAGTTTAGAGAATGGGGTGCCATATTAGTTGACGACCTCGTTATTTGACGTGACTCAAAATGACGAGGTGCTGTCCTCGGATATTTTTCTTCTGGATTGATCCCGAACCGCCGTCGATAACCCTCTGTGTTGATGCAATACGTTGATTCAATTACTTATTAAACGTATGAGAATAGTCAGGACGATTGGTCTCGAAGATATTTGTGCCAAGGATCTCAATATGACTTGATCCACCACTGGTGGCCATTATTACATTCTCGACATTCCGATGGGATATTAACTCACCACCGCATCGGAAGTACTCATTTTACTCATAGACATATTTTATTAAGAATTAGTGCCCCAGTGATTAACACGTGTGAGGATCTTTTTAGCATTTATTAATATGAATTGCTTGTCCTGTTTTTGACTAAGAATTCTGTTTGAATCTGAGGAAGTTCAAAAGAGAAAGTCGCCACTCATATTTTTAATTTTCACATGCAATAAAATTGTTTAATTGCATGTGTTGTTTTCATCTATCATCATTCATTAGCGTCGAGTATTGTAAATGCACATCTGCACCATAATATATATGTATATAAAACAACTTACCATTTCTACGTTTTTCATCGAAAAATTTTAATCTTATATTTATAGTTCTATGCTACAAGACCAGTGCATAGCATGTACACTAAACTTTCGTAATTGCTGTTATCTATTGTGATGGCAAAGTAACACACTTAATGGCAAAATAACCACCATAATTTTAAACAAGTAGTGGATTCTTTCAACATGTAGAAAGATTCTATTAGTCCTTTTCATAGAACATAATATTTTTTTAACGATTCTTTTGGTCCTTTTCGGGGGAATAGAATCAATAGAAGCGATTACACTGTCCCATTCTGTGGAATAAAATCCATTGGAACGATTTTATTCTTCATTTCCTCAAAATAGAATCCCTTGGAGAGGTTTTATTACTCTTTTTCTTAGAAAAGAATCCCTTTGAAAGATTTTATTGCTCCTTCCCTTATATTACAATTCTATCGAATAATTCTATTAGTCGTTTCCGGGGCAATAGAATCAATTGGAACGATGCCATTGGACCATTTTGTAGAATTGAAGAATTTGGACGGATTCTTTTGGTCAAGATCAAAATTGATTAGAAGTAAGTTTGCGAAGACTACAGGTTCCAAGGTAAAATTATGCTGGGGAAATTCTTCTGGGAAATATTCTATGACAAAAATGTTTATTTTGGACCCCGCTACCACCCTTTAGAACTTGGCCAGATATTTTCGCAACACCTTGTTTCGATGGACAAACATTTATTACAGTTTTCAGTAATTTGGAATTTTTATTGCAATGCTATACAAGGCGCACATTTACATAATTTTACGTTTGTGCAGTTTTTAATACTTTATTTGATCTGACCCAGCATGTCCTATTATGGACTTTCACCATAAGACCTAACCAACCAACAATTGCTTTAAGGTATGGTAGTGTAGTTGCATTAACCTCGCACTGGAGCATTACGATGGGCTGGACTATTGGCGACGGTCCAAGATCAATCCCGAAAGAAAAGGACAACTAGTAATTTTGAACCACGGTTCAGATGACATTGCAAACACCTGAGAAAGCACCCCACTCACCAAACTTCCTCACCATGGCAGCGTGAGGAAATTTTAGGTCACGACAAATTTAACTTGCACCAGCGTACACAACTGTCTTTGTTTGGTCGAGTTCAGAACTCGTAATGCAATAGTTCGTTATCTTCCAACAGGACTACCGCGACCACATTAGTTAAGGACAACTGCTTAAAACAAATTACCTTTGATGATCCAATTCTATAGAAATAGATTGGTATATTGCCTTTTGATGTACGCAAAAGGAAAATCCATAGGGGGACAAGTAAATACGGGCGATATATCCATGCTTGTTTTTACGAGGGGAAACTGTATTCTATTTAAATGTAATAACAACCTCTTCGATTTCTCTTACATACACGTGAAAGATTGGATGTCCATTCATTCCCTGAGGGCCAGAGGCCTATTTTCTAAGATCTTTTTCCAAAAATTAAGCACTTAAGTAAGACTTCTGCCAGGGGAAAACAAGAGCATAAGAAATTGGAGAGCCTTTTTTTGGAGATGTAGATGCAAGTACCTTAATATAGAAGAGATTGATCTTTTGCTCCTAAGGGATGAATTTATTTTCTACATGTGGCAGTTACTTTCGGAGATAAACCTTTCAGGGTAAATTGCGGTACAGTCCGTTGAGGATTGGTGCATACTACACCAGGGCTGTTCCTGAGGCATTAGCCGCCCACTCGTAAACCTCGATAAGACGCGTATCTTCACTCCAGTTTGATTTTCCAAATACCGCAGAGTGCTTATTAAATATTCTGGTGTAAATAAGAGGTAGGTAGGAAGATAAACTTACGTCGTACTGGAGCATAAAATATAGTTCCACTCACACCATAAAATAAATATTTTCTGTTCCCTAAAGTCAAACATCTGAAGAAATCGAAAAGAAATCGCCTTGACTAATATCAACGCAATATTTACCAAGTTACTTCTTTCGTGAATCTAATTTTTCTTTGCAGGTTGTTGTGGAATGATTAACAAATCAATCAAAATACCAATGATGTTTCAAAAGCGAAGAAAATTATTTTGCTTTGGGGTAATTGAAAAAAAAAGTCTTCTTTTATCTCAGTAGTGTCGACCTTAGTAAGAGGCCCAATTTCTGAGATCCCGACCGAAGATTAAAAAGAATAACAAATATTAAGTGATGCTTTCTGAAATGAAATGAATTGAGTAGCTGACAGAAGGAAACATTTATAAGGTAAAAATAATTTTAAAAGTATATCGTTAAATTGGTTGGGAGTAAAATTTTCTATATACACTCATTGCCATAAAAACTTGCCCACCAAGAAATAATTGTGGGATCGTACGAAACTTGGCATGAAGGTACATGTCTGCCAGATATGCAAATGATTAGAAATGCAGCATGATTGCGCATTGCGTAATACCACTAAAGGGCGTTGAACTTAGTTCTCCTTGGAGTATAAAACAGGTAAGCAGAGCTTGTTTGAGTGTACTTAATCTTTTGCAAAGGAAACGCTAAGGTAGACATGCCGTTACGCCGCCATCGAAGATAATATGAGCAGCTGTCAGAGTTCGAGAGTGGAAGAATCATCGGGATGATGGAAGCTGGGTGGTCAGCTCAGCGAGTACCTCGTCAAGTAGGCCGTTCTGATTTTACTGTGAGGAGGTGTTGGGACCAGTGGACAGAAGAGACGTCATTTACACGGCGACCAGGCTCAGGACACCCTCGACAGACCAGTCGTCGAGAAGACCGTCACATCATACGAAACTCACGCGTAGAGCAAACTGCCTCATTGGCCGCTATCCAGACACAGGCAGCACCTTCACTACCGGCCCCTGTGTCTTCCCGAACCATCGCAAGGCGCCTGGCTGAATTACATCTGGTATCGCGGCGCCCAGTATGTGTGCTGCCAATGGCACCCACACACCGACTCCTCCGTTTGGAGTGGTGTCGCGCACGACGGGATTGGACTGCAACGGAATGGAACGAGGTCGTCTTATGCGACGAATCTAGATTAAATTTGAGCAGTGATGGCAATCGTGTTTGTGTGTGGTGGCCCTGTGGTAAACGCCTCAATCCTACCTTCGCTTTACAGCGACACACCGCTCCCACAGCTGGTGTGATGGTATGGGGTGCAATTGCTTGCGATACACGGTCACCCCTAATATTGATCCATGGCACAATGACAGCCCAGCGGTACGTTCATGACTTCATTCAGCCACATGTGATGCCACTCATGGCAGGGCTCCCAGGAGCCATTTTTCAACAAGACAATGCTTGGCCACACACAGCAAGGATGTCACAAGACTGCCTTCGCCACATTACCACCCTTCCCTGACATGCTCGATCCCCAGCTTTGTGACCAATCGAGCTTATCTGGGATTATTTCGGACTGCAAGTTGGACACCCTACGAGTTTGGTCGAACTAGAGGCACGTTTACAGCAACCGTGGAACGAGATGTCTCAGGACATCATACGGAAGTTGTATGCCTCAATGCCCGCTCATATCGCATCGTGCATTCACGCTAGAGGGGGTCCAACAGAGTACTAAAACTTCCGTTCATTTGTACCTTTTTCTGCAATAAGTGATCCTTTTCTTTGATTTTCTAATCACTTACTTACATGTGTAAAATTTCGTTTCCTTTTTACGACTTTTTCTTGATGCGCAAATTTTTATGGCAATGAGTGTATATAAAAAACTAGGGGGCTCCGCCCTCTGCTCGCTAACGCTGTAGTCATGAAAATTTGTCATACAAGTAGTCCTAAAAGTGCCCCTCGAAGCCCCAATTTTAAAATCTATAGATCGTTTTTCTGCAATAAATGGACATGTATAAGGAAAGGCGTTCTACAGAGCTTGTGTATTTGAGTTCGTCGCATTCATATTTTAGCTGTCGCGGTCATATTTGAAACCCGAGAAACGCCGGGTTATTCAGCTAGATTAATAATAAAATTCACCCACATCATTCCCCATTCATGACGGGGCATTTGGAGTGTGCGATTGCCCCTTTCGGGGAATCAATGAAATCAGTTTAGGGTCGGTCCTGTCCCTCTGAACGGCTCTGCTCCAAAGTACTTTTGTAAATACACGAGACACGTGTCAGTATCATAGACGTGAAATATTAGTATACTGTACATTGTTATTAAGAGGAGCTCCGAAAGGTATGACGACCAGTAGTCACGTGACTGCTCAGTGAACAATTGACTTAGTTGACCAATTTAACATCGTATCTCCGAGTTTGGCGATATAACATTTAATG
Source organism: Metellina segmentata (assembly GCA_947359465.1). Classification (NCBI taxonomy): domain Eukaryota; kingdom Metazoa; phylum Arthropoda; class Arachnida; order Araneae; family Tetragnathidae; genus Metellina; species Metellina segmentata. Next base: position 76,127,382 of record OX375877.1, on the reverse strand, counting down.
ACAGGGTGGGTGTGTTAATGCTCGTTTCTATAGAGTGGTGAAATTGCTATAGTCACCTGGATCAATCAAATAAATGAATCTATGGATGATTTTCTTTTCCTTTCCTGTGAGCCACTCAGATGAGGACCGTTCGTTTCCACTCGGCAGAAGAAAGAAGTCTAAAGGTTCATGTTACTACTAGTTTTGGTCACATGATCACTAGTACATAAAAACGTTACCATTGTTAACTCTACTTTTATATTTCCTCTATGACTAGAGCAACACAATGGGCTGTTGGTGATGGTCTGGGATCAATCCCGAAGGGAAAGCCAGCACCTCAAAATTTTGATCCACTATTGTGAATAAGAATATATTATAGACAAATTATTAAACGAACAAATAACATACAATTATAATGGGATTTAGGGAAACTTCGATTAACTATCAGTGTCGACACCAGAATCGCGACGGTTAATCGAATAGACGGACAAAAGAAAAACCGTAAGCAACAACCCACCCCCATCCATTGCATATAAAGGAATGATAAAAAAAAAAAATACACGTTTATAAACAAGAAATACACTGTACATACATACATGTGTTTTATTTTACAGAAAAAAACAACACAATTTACATTAAGTAAAGTATATATTACATATTGTTACATGAACTTAACGCTCTAGACGTACATACATATTCAAATTTTAAAATAGTCTGTCATTTTCTGGGTGTACGTACTAATAACTTTAAATATTTAATTAATTAACTTTTAATAAATGGACTGACGGTTATCAGAAACTGACGGTTAAAGGAGTGACGATTATTGGAAGTTTTACTGCACGTTGGTATAATGTTATAAACATAAATCGACCGTCTCATGGTCATGGTGCGGTACTGATTGAAGATAGACGCAACATAATTGTGTAGCCAATTTCAACTTACTGTAAATATTGGACTATCGGGAAACGGTGGTAGTGTCCTTTAATATTGACAATTACAAATGGTTGGGCCTGCAAATAAATGACAGTTCGTGACTGAGCTCCGAAGTAGATGGTTTTTCCTGCACTTAGCGCCGCGAGCGTACTTTAGTTATCGATTTGAACACTTCTGAACGAAAGTGATGGAACATTGATTTTGGTTTATAATTGTTAACATAGTATACAAGCCGTGTGAATAAAATAAAAAAACATTACCAACACCCCTGAGTATTTCATGCTCTATCTTGTAAATTCAAGACGGTATGTGTCGTACACTACTTTTAAGCACAGCGATCGAATCCCTTATAATAAAAGAATAACGAGGCGTTGTCATTGATCCTTTCCCTTCGGGATTGATCCCAGTCCGTTGCCAACAGCCCGTTATGTTGCTCCAGTGCGACGTTAAAAACTACCTACGTACCCTTTTATACCACCGGGTTTTTTCTGCAGCCAAATTTTTCCTGATGATCTACAAATGCATGTCCCGCGTGCAACGAAAGCCAAATGAAAGCAGGCTGTATTTAAATGAAATTTGCCGACATTTGCGAATTCAATTTTTGGATTATAATCAGTTGGAACCGGAAATTTTCCTAAATTGTTGATTTTGAGCTTTGGGGATGTAGCATCTGGTGTCCTGGTGACGAGGAGGTACAGAAATAAAACTCGTCTAGCTTGATATCACACAAGATTTATTGATATCTTTGTATGCGATTCTAGGCCACAAAGGAGATCGATAATAGTACTGTGTTACTGTTGTCCATGGTTGGACGGTCAATGTTCTTCAATTACGTCTTAACCACGTATATAGGTAATGGTAATAGTAATTTTAGTTAACGTCGTACTAGAGCAACACAACGGGCTATTGACGACGGTCCGGAATCAGTCCCTTAAGGGAAAGATTCGAGGACAACACCTCGTAATTTTGAACCACGGTCAGATGACGAAGCAACACCTGAGCTGGCACCCCACTCTCCAAATTTCCACGCCAACCCAACGTGAGGATTTTCGGCCACGACAGATTTAAGGTGCACCAGCCGCCTCTACACCATACGTTTACAAACATCCATGCCCGGACCCGGATTAGAACCAGGAACCTTCCGATCTAGAGGCTAACACCTTAACCACTATACCGGTTGGTCGGCCACGTATATAGGAATCATTGACCTGCAACTGTGCGTGCAGTTGCTTCCATCCAAGGGACGGTTTTGCCTATTTAGGCCATCACAAGATAACATTTTTGATCGTATCTTCTACGGGCCTCCAGCGAGTGCCTTCTCAAACCAATAGTCAACGTTCCATCCTTACTAACAGCCAAAAAATATACTCACCAACTTACCATTGACTTGAGAAGCACATTTGAGCGAGGAGTTAAGGCAAACAGGGCACGAGCTTCTCAGTCACAAAGCTGCCCAAGGCTAGGAAGGCTTTGCAAATCTGAGGGTTGTGGGATCAGAGCAGAGAGAAAACCAATCCCCAATGATATCCCATGGACCTATGACGCGGATAACGCGTTTAAGAAACTTAAAGAGGCTTAGTGTAAAGCGGAGTATCATTTTACACCGGATATTAATAAGCCGTTTGAAATCCACACAGATGCCTCAGCAACGGGTATAGGAGCCTGTCTGGTCCAGGGAGATGAGAAAGGCCACCCAAGACCAATAACATTCGCAAGCCAAAAGCTCACACAAATGAAATGGGGATCAATTGAAAGAGAGGCTTATGCGGTAATTTGGGATTTGGGAAAAATTGGACACTTGGACTTATGGTCAGAGCACACTGACCATAATCCATTGAAATATCTAACGGAAGGTGTACCCCAAAATGCCAGACTTCAGAGTTGAGCATTGGCTTTACCTAGGTTCAATGTAGCACTAGCTCATAAGTGAGGTATTTTAAATGCCAATGCTGATGCTTTATCGAGAATGTATGAAGAGCAATGCGAGTGATTTTATGATCACTAAAGACATGCTGTCCTGTACAGGTGTATGATATAATATAGTAATTTAATGAGTTTTGTTTATACGAAACAACTGTTATTTAAGAGTATGTTTTAGATTATTAGCATTCTTTAATTAGGGTTAATATTTTTGTATTTGGAGTGAATTGTTTTGTTATCCGAAGTTCGCTGATAGTTTAGGAGGCAAGTTTTATGAGTTCATGCATGAGGGACTCGTTTCCGACATACTTGCCGACTTGGGGACACAAACATCAATACACATTGTGGGTATCTGGATTTTGAATGATGGAGTTGCCCGAGGACAGGGACGACCGTCAATGTCTTTTTTGTTATGATTTCAATTTCGGGACCAAGTGGCCCTGTAATTATATACCGGAGGCGAGGTGTGAAGTTCCCCGTATCTTCACCAGGTTTGGGTAGGGCTGTTTGACAAGGAATGTGACACCACGGGGGTCCTCCTCTTGTATGGGGAAAGAAATCCATTTGGAAAAGGGGTAAAAAAGAGGACTTGCACGAAGGCGAGGGAAAAAGGCAAGACGTGTTGGTTTGTGTTTGAGATCGATGGGGATTATTCCCGACAGTGTATGATAGTCTGAATGTTATTCTATGTATCGTCTGTATAGTAATTATTCAAGAAGTGGTGTATATAAATGTTGAAATATGCTCATGGATCAGTTTTACTGTTTGGAGAACGACAAGGCAGAGGATTAGGAAATCCAACGAAAGAAAGAACCGTCACAGATACCTTTTCTGAAATTTACTTGGTTACAAAAACTTTCTGTAGTTACCCTCTGGGAATTTCTGCCTTAGGTTTGTCCGAAAAAGAAGTTTAATTGAAAGTTTGGAACAATCTTTCATGCGGCTTGTTGAAATGTATTATTATTGTTACTTTGCTGTTGATTTTTGAAATGAAAATATTACAAAATGATTCATCTGAAGTACGATTAAAAATTTACGAAATACGAAACAGAAAACCAAAAGCATTCAACAACGCAAAGTGACATGGTAATGGTAATGGTAATTTTAATTAACGTCGTACTAGAGCAACACAACGGGCTATTGACGACGGTCCGGGATCAATCTTTTAAGGGATAGATCCGAGGATCAAAGTGACATGAATTGAGAGAAAAGGAAAAATAAAAAAATTAAAGGTAAGATTTGTGCTGCAGTCGAAACCACATGACATACTTTTAAAAGTAAGCCACAATTGTAAACATAATATTTCACAACACATAAACACATGATAAATCACGATAATTGGCGAAGTTAGAATAGGCTTGGTGAAGCGGGTGACCAGTAAGCCTTTTAGCTATAAAAAATTTTTAAATTTCCAAATCACTAGTTTGGCTTTTACTCATAATCATTAATTACCAATGGAGAATTAACCATTTGAAAAAGTCATTAGCCATGTTGAAGGACAGGATCGGCCCTAAGCCGATATCAACGATTCTTCAAATGCCCCTCCTACTCCAAGGGACCCCATAATTAATTTGAAAAGTTGAACTTATTGCCATAATGTTATTCCTGACTTATTTAATTGATATTACTTATTACCCATCATTGATTGGAAAAGATGAACTTCTTATTGCCATAATGTCATTCCTAACTTATTTAACCGATATACTTTAATGGTTATTTTGATGACCAGCCGGTGTGGTGGTTAAGCTTTTAGCCTCTAGATAGGAAGGTTCCTGGTTCGAATCCGGGTCAGTGTATGGATGCTTGTAAGCTTACGATGTAGAGGCGGCTGGTGCACCTTAAATCTGTCATGACCGAAAGTCCTCACGTCGGGTTGGTATGGAAGTTTGGAGAGCGGGGTGCCAGCTCAGGTGTTGTCTCATCATCTGACCATGGTTTAAAATTACGTGGTGTTGTCCTCGGATCTTTCCCTTAGGGGATTGATCCCGGACAGTCCTCAATAGCCCGTTGTGTTGCTCTAGTTAATTAAAAATTACCAAAATATCAATGGTTATTTTTACCTTAAAAATGTTTTCTTCCGTCATTTTTACAAATTTGTTTTTTCTATTTAATATTTTGTGGGGATTCAGAAATTGATCAAATTGAGCCCCATAATCTGTAAGATCGGTCTTTCTTAGAGAGAGGTACAGTACTTTCAGTCACCCCAAAGCAAAAGAACAGTTTCCGTCGATTTTGAAACTTGATTGGCGTTTGACTGACTTACAAAACATTCTACAGAAATCAGTTACAAAGATTTAGATTCATGATTAAGGTAACTTGTTATACATTCTGCTGATATCAGCACAGTGATTTCTTTCCGATTTATTGATGTGTGACTTGAGGGAACAGGAAACGTCTTATGCTGTAGTACAATTTTTTTGTAACGTAACAACAGAACGGACAGGGGGTGGGGTTGCCATTCGGTGGTGCATAATTTATTAATCTGATTTGGAAAGTTTGGTGTGTAAGGCAGGAAGTAACACGCACGCGCCATACGGATTCTATTAAAGAACCAGTGTTTATTTCCAAATGTATGCAATTATTTTACATCCCCAATAATGATTCAGTTCCAGGCAGTTTCATTAAATCCCAATTGGAGAGTGGGTGCCAACTCAGATGTTGCTTCGTCATCTGACCGTGGTTTAAAATTACGAGGTGTGTTCCTCGGATCTTTCCCTTGAGGAACTGATCCCGGACCGTCGTCAATAGCCCGCTGTGTTGCTCTAGTACGACGTTAACTAAAAGTACCAAAGTACCATCATTAAATCCTGAGGTAAAATTTGTAAATTAATATTGAACATAAAATAAAAATCTATTTAAATAATAACGGAGTGTTTGTTTGTACATTGAATATTTTCGACCCATTTCAAGTTTTCTATCCGTTTTGGACCCTTCTGATGCCAAATCCGCCATTTTCGTGTTTGGTGTCTGTCTGTCTGTATGTTGTGCCCTATACACGTCCACGCGGTTTAATATATTTTCATGGAAATTTGCATACAGTGAGTACTTATCTTCATTTAGTGAGTGGAATAGGTTACGAAAGTCTGTCTGTCCGTCTTTCTGTTCTATGCTCGATTTTGTGTTTGTGTAGGCATCACATGAATTGTATTCCACATATTTGATTGCATTGTATTTTATTTTATACATTATCTATTAATGTAGTGAATGCAATATTAAAAATTTCTTTATTGTTATATTTAGCTGAGTTTCATGCTAAAACACCTGAGTAAGTATACTTAAATCAACTATAATTTAGTACTTTTGGAAAAATTGGAATGTATATTGAATATTACGATAACTTCGATTGCTTTACCAGTACTGCAGAAAAAGTAATTATTCTTCAAAGAATTATCTTTTATGGAATTTCAACTATAATATTTAATTTATTTCGAGTCTTATTATTGTTCTTTGGGCAATGAAAACGATTTCCGAATATTTGGGACAGACGATATTTTTCAACGAACGGGAATGAACAAGTTTCGTGTGAGCAGTGATATTTTCTGTTTCTTTCACTCTGAATTAATTTCACATTTCTAAATTTTGTGCACTTCTAGTTGTAAGTTGTGGCAACTGTGCGAGATCAAGAGATAAAAAAGAATAACAAATTAATAACTTTAGAACAATTTTTTCCGACATCTTTTATTTTGTTTTATTTTGCTGTTTTCTGTTTCGAATATTTATTATTTTAATAAATGTGATTTCCGTCTCATCACACGCAACACCACCACAAGGTATTCGACTTAAAAGTGGTAGGTAAGTCAGAATATATTTTCAGTAAATTTTAAGTGTAGTTATGCCATTATTCAAAGAATAATGCCGTTATTGAAAGAATAATAATGTTTAAAAAATCCGAACTAGAACTTTTCAAGCGTTAAAAAATTCGTTGTCCTAATGACAGGAGAAGATTGCAAAATTTCACAATGTCGCACGCAAGGTAAAAAAAATATTGTTTTGTTGATTATGAGTGCGAGAGCATTCGCCGTAAATCGTAATTTTTATTATTTGATTTGAACATGAAAAGAACTTGAGAAAGGGAATTCCATATCTGCACCAAAATCGTCTTTTATAGTAGTAACCTTAGCCTCATTTTGTAGCTTTGTCATACAGGAAAGGTGCGATGTGTGTGAAATGTATTACATGAATGGATATGCATGTGTAGAATTTGTGTCCGAAGTAAATCGTAGAAATTATAAAGTTGGCGAAAGGTGTTCAAATACATTTTTTTATTCTACAAAAAACGTATGTCATTATATATTTTGATTATCTCATCAATCTAGTGTAAACCAATTCAAACCGAGCAAGGTTGGGTATTTTACTAGTCTTTACATAAAAATCTAACTGAAGCCTCTGAATTTCGCAAAAGTCGTGTTAAAAAACACCGGTTCGATAAACAGAGAACTCCAAACTATTAAAGCACAAGGTATGTAGTTAATTAACGTCGTACTGGAGTAAAACAAGGTTTTGGCGACTGTCCGAGATCAATTTAGGAGAGTTCGTAGCAACTAACCTCTCTGCATGGAAGGGTTGCCATAGAGAAAATTGGAATAGGGTATTTGCTTCGACTGAGAGAGGTTGCTTTTGTTTTTAAGGTGCGATGCACTGCACCGGATGAAAATGATGTTTGTTATTGTTTGTACTTTTATCATTTAATTAAATTGTTATTTTTATTATCTCGTGCTTGGTTATTGAAAGAGAAGAATATCAGAAATCCTGAAAGGAAAGATCCAAGGACACTGCCTCTCAATTTTGAACCATGATCGAATGATGAGAACAACACCTGAACGGCATCCCACTCTCCAAACTTCCATACCATGCCACTTGAGGACATTTGAGGCTACGACATATTTCATGCACAAAAGCCCCAGTGTACAAGACTGACTGGATTGAGATTCGAACTCGACCCTCGAAAAATAGGAACTGCCTGACTAATAAAATTAGGAATCGATTTTTAGCTTGGCTACTACAAAAATAGATCCTAAACGCTAAAATCGTGTAGGATCGTTGCAATCCTACACGCTTGTTATATCAACGCAATGTCAAGGATCAAAGTGAAATTTGTATGTACTTTTTAATATATATATCTTTCTGTAGCAATATACTCTCTATAACAAAAAAAAATCGACGCACCAAGAAGTTGTCCATTTGCAATAAAAAATTGGTGGATGTGAAGAACATACATAGGAAAACAAACGATTAAAATTTCAGAACAATTGAATGATTTATTTCAGAGTTTGACCGTTACAAAGGGAGGAAGTCAATACAGATATGGTCCACCTCAGGCCTAGATGCAAGCTGTCACCCGGCATGGCATAGACTGAAAAAGTTCCCGGATGGTGTCCTGCAGAATTTCTCGCCAAATTGTCTCCAACTGTTGGGCTAAAGGGTCAACATTCCGGGATGGTTGCATTCGCCTTCCATAATGTCCCAAATTATGCTCTATGGGAGAGAGAGCAGGAGACCTAGCCGGCCAAGGAAGTGTTGGGAAAGCTTGAAGATAATTCATAGCAACACGTGCCGTGTACGGCTGGGCATTATCTTGATAATAAGTAAGTCCGGGTTTCGCAAAACGAACTGTAACACAACTGGTCGTAGATTGTCGTCTACGTACCGCTGTGCTGTAAGTGTGCCAGAAATGACTACCAAAGAGGTCCGGCCATCAAAGGAGATGGCACCCCAGACCATAACGCCCTGTTGTGGGCATGTGTGGCGTGCGATGATAAGGGCAGGATCCCCACGCTGCTCTAGACGTCTCCAGGCACGTCTGCGGTTGTCGTCATTACACAGATGTAAACGGGACTTGTCACTAAAGACTATACGTCTCCAGTCAGTGCCGTTCAAAGTGGATCGACCTCGGCACCATTGTTGGACAACTCCTACTTGGTGCGTGTCGATTTTTTTGTTATAGAGTATATATACGGGCATAAAAAGTAATGTATGATAGATAACTCGTTTTTCTTGATGGTCCTCCTGTAGGTCACATAGTCAATCAATATGGTCCTTGGTTTTAGCAAGTTTTGTGTGTGTGTGCATTCCTGCTCTAAAATATTCCAAATCAAGTTTATTCCCATCATAGATAGAGGATCCATTAAGACAAGAAACGTGAGAAACCATTTCCTCTTGAACAATTTTTCTCACAGAAGTTCATGCAAGGTTAAAATAGTTCCAGTTTAGAAATTTTTCAAGTTTAAGACAAAGAGTTGGAGGTCATTAGCTAAAGTATTTTGTTGAACACTGAAACGCGTGGGAAATTCTGCAATTGGTTTTCGATTGGTATTTGAGGTGAAAGTCCTCTATTGTTCAACCTGACACGTCTTCTGCTTTTGGACAATCAAAATTGGCTCTGTTGATTTACTCGTACAATTAATTCGTCACAAAACTTTAAAAGAAGGATGTTTTGATATGACTGAGAAAAAGGAAGACAAAAAAACGAAATCCTCTGAGGCGCAGAGAGAACCTATCTCTGTTTGGGTTGATTTCCTCCTCGAAATACACACTCATGGTTTACATTGGATGTTTAGAAGTTTAATTTACGAAACATTACACTCCCTGTGGAGACAACGTCTGAATGGTCGTTCAGGTCATTTAACTTAAAGTCTCGAGCCGCGTCGGGCTCGTATCAGAAGGGTTGTGGGTTCTGTCCTCGGCGGAGCCTGCGATTCTAACGATTGCGAGATCGGCGCCTCGACCTGGCTAAAGACCGTCGTGTTCACTAATGGTGGCTGGGGCACGTTAAATAGGTCGTGGCCACAAAGTCCCCATGTTCCCATACCAAATCAATACCTCTGGGGGTACCTGATCAGTGGGTTATCTGCCTCTGATTGGGATCTAAATTACGATATGCGTGAGTGCATGGATGTATGAAAGGGACCTTCCTGTAAAATGGATGTGTCATGTATGTTGAGCAAAGACCTTCCAATGTGGCTTACTTACATGGAAGGCGCACCCCCTCGCCTCTTTCCGTCCTCGACGGGCCTGGCACTCCTTTGGTCTGTCAGTGTAGGCATGAAAAACAACAACTTAAAGTCTAGCATCTGGATTCTGTTTCATTTAGTCTACAGAGAAAGTTTAAGAGAAACCCAAAATAATTTCTTCAGTTTAAAGATATCATTTTAGATTCATAGATTCAGTGGCAATTTAGCTTTAAAAATTGCACAATCTGTTGTAGTGAAGAGATAATTTTAGTTTAAAATGTAGCCCGCTTACCTGGTATAGTCGTCATAGTATAGTAAGTATTCAGCAATAAGGGGTTAACCTTGGTTCAGGGTTCGAATCTCGGATTTTAACTCATGAATGTTGGTAATTGTAACTGAGTGCTTCTTCCCAAATAACAGGATAGTAATCCCGGGAAAATGACAGTAGAATCGATTTAGGCTGTTTCCCTGTTACAGTTGTCACAGTATAGTAATCATTCAACAGTAATTTTCTGCGATTTATCAAAGGGAGTTCGACAGATGTCGTTGTCGCCTTTACTATTAATAATAGTTGATGCAATAAACACTTTTTTGTCGCCTTAGGAACGGTGCACACATCCGGTTTTTCAACGTGCGGCGTCGCTGACGCTACGCAAGTGCGGTCTGAGATACATTAGATCCAATGGAGTAGTGTACCTATGCCTCCGGTGCCTCTGCGGCGACGCACGTCCTACTTGCGTGTAATTTGTACCGCAGTTCCCCAAGGCGCCGCACACGCTTCTCCGGTCTGAAGTACCTTGTTTTCATAAATAAATGGAATATAAATAATAATTAATTAATTGATGTATCCGGTAACGTCTTTTTTGTTTCAAAATATACTTTTTTTACACCAAGTAAGCGAAATAAACACGTTTTCTTCGATAGAATATTTATCGCAAATGGCGCGAAATGAGTACTTGCGTCATTTGACGGTTATTGTGCATAGTTGGGCTACGGTGCCGCAACGGCGCACGTTGAAAAATCGGATGTGTGCACCGGGCCTTATTGGTATAGTGGCTATAGTGTTTGTCAGCCACCCAGTAGGTTCAGGGTTCGAATCCCGGATTTTAAGAGCATGGATGTTGGTAATTGTATTTGTCAGGAGTACTGGAGATATACTCACTAACTGCTTCTTCCCGGATAGTAATGCCGGGAAAAGGACAGTATAAACGTTTTGTAAGTACATAATGAGTTAAAGTTCATAATATGTGAAAATCTTTTAAAATCAGAACACAACTTACCGTACTTGTTGAGACCGGGACTGTAAGTTGACTTTTACGGAAAAAAGGCATCGAATTCGGTCTAATATTTCTATATGTTATCAACACGAATCAAACCAACCTAATGTTGAGGAAACAAACACTTGTTAGTAACCTTGAGCTCACGCGCCGTGATAAACGAGGAGGGAAGGAGCAGTGTTTTGGGGACTCTGCCGACAAACTACAATTTGCACACTGCAAAGCCCGTTTTTCTCCCGCTGCTATGGGCCGTGGTAGTCTGGTTGGAAGAGTAACGGATTAGCAATCGGAAGGTTGAGAGATCAAATCCAACCGTTGTATACATAGGGGGCTGGTGTGCGTTAAATCTTTCATGACCTCAAATGTCACCACTTTGGCGTGGTGTGGAAGTTTGAAGAGTGGTGTGTCAGTTCAGGTGTGACCTCGTCATCTGATCGTGATTCAACATTAAGTGGTGCTATCCTCGGATCTTTCCCTTCGGGTTTGATCACGGACAGTCGCCAGCAACCCGTTGTATTGCTCCAGTGTGGCGTAAATTAAAATACCTACCTCTCGCTGCGGAGAAACACATTCATCCTTTCACATACAGAGACCCACGCAACGAAACTGCTACTCAAAGCAAGATAGCCACATGATTTATCGTGATCGTGAAATTGTTGTTCACAAATATTTAGAAAGTTTACGTATGTATTCCGTAAGTAAAGGAAAAAACATGAATATATATTCTAAATTAATATATATTTACTGTTCTTTAATCTATATAAATAAGAATGGAGTGTTTGTTTGTACATTGAATATTTTCAACCCATTTCAAGTTTTCTATCCGTTTTGGACCCTTCTGATGCCAAATCCGCCTCTTGTGCGTTTAGGGTTTGTCTGTATTGCATGTGCCCTATACACACACACACACGTCCACACGGTTTAATATATTTTCATGTACATTTGTATACAGTGAGTACTTATCTTCATTTAGTGAGCGAGCTTGTTTGCGAAAGTCTGTCTGCCCGTTTTTCTGTTCTATGTTCGATTTTGTGCTTGTGCAGTCATCACATGAATTTTATTCCAGATATTTGATTGCAATGTATTTTATTTTATACATTATTTATTAATATAATAAATGCAATCTATATATATATTTCTCTTACGTGGCACGCAAAAAAGACGTTATTTGTTACCGCGTTTTGGCAACATTGTGCGATTGTTTGTTTACTAGGAGCCTCGCGAGTCATTTGAATCTATAGCGTTATCGGATGAAAATTTATTGAAAAAAATGAATTTTAGACGAGCTGTTGCGGTTTGTAATAGAAATCTAAGAAAGCGGAGGATCTTTTCAGGGCTATTTAAAAAACGGTCCTTTTCAAGGCTAACAATTATAGTACAACAAGACGCATGCACTACAAATTTCGACAACAAACTCAGTCAAAAAGTGTATGGGTGGCTCGAGTACTGGGGAAATGTACACAAACAACATGCTGGGTATTCAATTTCCAAAGCAGCGCTTACATTGCGAGTAAAAATTTGCTCAAAGTTTTCATTTAAATTCTGAATCCAGAGGCTGTATATATCTTTTATGTAATACAACAAATTTAGATTTGAAAAATATTTTTTTGGAATATATTTTGTAATCAATCCCTTCTGCTAGGACACGTGTCTTCATTGATGCGAGCGAAGCGAGCATAGGATCGCGCAGCGAACCAATGAGAATTGCGAAGCAATCCTCCGGGGGTTGGCGAGCGTTAGCGAGCAGGGGGCAGGCCCCCTAGTATTAAATATTAATTGATTGTTTTATTAGAGGAGTTGTTTCATTGTAAAACACCCGAGTAAGTATACTTAAATCACCCATAATTTGGTAGTATGGGAAAAATTGGAATGTACATTGAGTATTACGATTATTTTGATTTGCTTTACCAGTTCTGCTAAAAAAACCAATTACTTTTCACATTTTTTTAATTTTTTTTTGTGGAATTGTAGCTCTGATACTTAATTTATTTCGAGCCTTATATTTGTTCTTTGCGCAATGTAAACGATTTCCGAATATTTGGGGCAGACGATATTTTTCAACGAACGGGGAATAAAACGGAAACTCGTGTTTCTTTCGCTCTGAATTAATTTCGTGTTTCTAAATTTTGTGCACTTTTTAGTTTTAAGTTGTGGCAACTGCAAAATCAAGAGATAAAAAGGAATCACAAATTAATATCTATAGAACAACTTTTCCCGACATCTTTTATTTTGTTTTATTTCGCTGTTTTCTGTTTTAAATTTTTATTATTTTAATAAATTGTGTTTTTTTCCTCACACACAACACAATCACAAAGTATTCGACTTAAAGTGGTAGATAAGTCAGAAGAAAGCAAATTGTAAGTGTAATTATGCCATTATTGAAAGAATGATGCCGTTATTGAAATAATAATGTTTAAAAATTCCGAACTAGAACTTTTCAAACATTAAAAAATTCTTTGTCATAATGACAGGAGAAGATTGCGAAATTCCACAATGTCGCAAGCCGGATGCAAGAGTGCCACAAGTAAAAAAATATTGTTTTGTTGACTATGAGTGCGAGATCCCTCGCCGTAAATCATCGTTTTTATTAATTGAGTTGAACATGAAAAGAAGTTAAAGAAAGGGAATTCCAAATTTCCCTTAAAATCGTCTTTTGTAGTAGTTACCTTAATGTCACCTTTTCTCATTTTGTACCTTTGTCCTACAGCATGGGTGCGATGTATGTGAAATGTATTATGCACATGAATGAGTATACATGTGTAGGATTAGTAACCTAGATAAGTGGTAGAAATTATAAAGATGGCGAAAGGTGTTAAAATATTATTTTATTCTACAATAAGCGTAAGTTTTATATATATTCATCATCTCTTCAATCTAGAGTAAACTAATTCAAACCAAGTAAGGTCGGGTATTTTGCTAGTCTATATAAATAAGAATGGAGTGTTTGTTTGTACATTCAATATTTTCGACCCATTTCAAGTTTTCTATCCGTTTTGGACCCTTCTGATGCCGAATCCGCCTTTTTCTCGTTTGGTGTCTGTCTGTCTGTATGTTGTGCCCTATACACGTCCACGCGGTTTAAGATATTTTCATGAAAATTTGCATACAGTGAGTATTTATCTTCATTTAGTGAGTGGCATTGGTTGCGAAAGTCTGTCTGTCCGTCTTTCTGTTCTATGCTCGATTTTGTGTTTGTGTGTTTGTGTGTTTGTGTAGACATCACATGAATTGTATTCCAGATATTTGATTGCATTGTATTTTATTTTATACATTATCTATTAGTTTAATGAATGCAATATTAAACATTTCTTTATTGTTATATTTAGTTGAGTTTCATGCTAAAACACCTGAGTAAGTATACTTAAATCAACCATAATTTGGTAGTTTTGGAAAAATTGGAATGTCGATTGAATATTACGATTACTTCGATTGCTTTACCAGTACTGCTGAAAAAGTAATTATTCTTCAAAAAAAAAATTTTTTTGTATGGAATTTAATCTCTGATACTTTATTTATTTCGAGTCTTATTTTTATTCTTTGCGCAATGAAAACGATTTCCGAATATTTGGGACAGACGATATTTTTCAATGAAACGAGAATGAACAAGATCGCGCGAGCAGTGATATTTTTTCTGGTTCTTTCGCTCTGAATTAATTTCACATTTCTAAATTTTGTACACTTTTAGTTGTAAGTTGTGGCAACTGTGCGAGGTCAAGAGATAAAATTGAATCACAAATTAATATCTTTAGAACAATTTTTTGCGACATCTTTTATTTTGTTTTACTTTGCTGTTTCCTGTTTTAAATATTTATTATTTTAATAAATGTGTTTTCCTTCTCATCACACGCAACAGCACCACAAAGTATTAGACTTAAAAAAAATGTTAGGTAAGTCAGTATAAATTTTCAGTAAATTTTAAGTGTAGTTATGCCGTTATTTAAAGAATAATGCCGTTATTGAAAGAATAATAATGTTTAAAAATCCAAACTAGAACTTTTTCCAACATTAAAAAATTTGTTGTAATAATGACAGAAGATTGCAAAATTTCACAATGTCGCATACCGGAGGCAAGAGTGCCTAAAGTAAAAAAATATTGTTTTGTTGACTATGAGTGCGAGAGCACTCGCCGTAAATGCTAATTTTAATTAATTGAGTTGTGAACATGAAAAGAACTTAAGAAAGGGAATTCCAAATCTTCCTATAAATCGTCTTTTATAGTAGTAACCTTAGTATCACCTTTCGTCATTTTGTAGCTTTGTCATACAGCAATTGTGCGATGTATGTGAAATGTATTACATGAATGGATATGCATGTGTAGGATTTGTGTCCAAAGTAAGTTGTAGAAAATATAAAGATGGCGAAAGGTGTTAAAATAAATTTTTTTTCTACAAAAAACGTAAGTCAATATATATTTTGATTATCTCTTCAATCTAGAGTAAACCAATTCAAACCGAGTAAGGTCGGGTATTTTGCTAGTATTAAATAAAACACATGAAAATACTTCAAAGTAAATTATCAGTAGGGTAGGTGTTCCAAATATCGCCTATCCTATCTATTTCTCTGTATCACAACCTCCTGGGTTGGGAAATCAAGTTTCACACTAAATGAATATCACTAGGAACTATTCTCCTTTGATTTCCAGAGATCATATACCTTCTTTACTTATGTCAGTTTAAGTTAACGAGTAAAATTTCAAAAAGTTTCCCAAGAGAATTCTCAAGAGTGGGTTTCTAATATCGCCCACCCCTGTTCCTATTAGGGATGCGACATCGACCACACAACATCGATATTTAAAAAATTAAAACATCGATGTTGATAATACATCGCCCCAAAACCATCGATGTGTATAAACATCGATGTTTTTAAACGTCGATATTTTTAAGGGGGTCCAATACCCAAAATTCTAAAATCTTTAATTTTTAAGGAATTGTCTTGGAATTTTTTTGTTGATCAACATTGTACTGTGTAATTAAACTAACTAATTTGAATTTTTTATACAAAATTATTTTTTAAATAAAATTTAAAAAAGCAAAAATTTTTGACTACGTTAAAAATTGATATATCCTAAAATTTTGTGTGTCAAATTATATAGTTTTTGTTTTAAATTACTTATAACAATACATATTAAAAATTGAATTCAATTTTTTTTAAATATTTAACCCCAAAAGTACAAAAAAAAAAACATAAAACATTTCAAAAACTATTGAAGTATAAACAATACAGGGTGGTCCCGAATTCATGGTACAAACTTTAATGGTAGGTACAGGACATTGTAACAATGATTTATTGTATAGGAATGTATAGTCGCAAGTGACGCGGTGAGGCGTAAACAGGGGAAATAAAAGGAAAGAGAAATGGAGTGATCGGTTGGTTTCAACAACGTTTCAGTATTAATGTGTGGGCTGGTATTGTGAACGACTTTTTGATTGGCCCATACTTACTACCCACGCGGCTCACTGGCGGAAGCTATCTTATTTTTCTGAAAGAAGTGTTACCACAACTGCTGCATGATGTTCCGATCGCCATTCGTAACCGCATGTGGTTTCAGCACGATGGGGCGCCAGCACACTTCAGCATTGATGTACGGAATTACCTGAATGCCACGTTTGGTACTCGATGGATTGGGCGTGGTGGACCAGTCCCTTGGCCACCCCGATCTCCCGATTTATCGAGCCTCGATTACTTTTTATGGGGACATCTAAAGCATCTTGTTTATGAGACTCCAGTTGACTCAGATGAGGATCTCGTCGCTCGCTTATCTGTAGCTGCTGCAGGTGTGCGTGAAATACCAGGCATCTTTGAACGTGTACGCCAATCGCTCCACCGACGCTGTCAAGCATGTATCGATACTGGTGGACGCAATTTTGAACAATTACTGTAAACATGACACTTGTCAACAACGCTTTCAATAAAATCTTTGTTTTTCCTTTCGGCCGTTATTTCCCCTGTTTTCGCCTCACCGCGTCACTTGCGACTATACATTCCTATACAATAAATCATTGTTACAATGTCCTGTACCTACCATTAAAGTTTGTACCATGAATTCGGGACCACCCTGTATACATATACTTAATTGCCGAAGACAAATTAAGATATATGTTTGGTAAATATGTGCAGAAAATTTCATACAATTCTGACAAATAGTTTTTCATTTATATCAATTTGAAGAAAGAAAATAGCGATAAAAGCATTACTGAGAAAAACGTCGTTAAAGTTTTAAATTGGTAAAAAACACTTTAACGTACTTAAATTTTATTTAAAATCCTTCTGGAAGGTATTGTGCTTGCTTCTTACATTTAATGCTTCATTTAATTTAATTTTGACAAGTTGAACTTTTTTTCTGTAGGTTTTAACGGCCATTGTTGTCTTCCTCGCAGCTTTCCTGAATCGTCTGAAGTTCTTTCATTTCTACAGCATTAGAGAAGCAAACGTAGCGGCGAAATTTACGCAAAAATGAATATCTAACCACACTAAAAATCTAACCACTTACAAACAAACTAAACCAAACAAACATTGAAATAAAGCAACAGTGACAAGTTTTAACATCGATGTCAAAAAAACAAAAACACCAATGTTAAAAAAACATAGGCTTTAATACATCGATGTTTTTAATAAAACAGCAATGTTTTGAAAACATCGACATCGATGTCAGATCCCTTGTTTGGAAGTGTTTTTTCATGGTATGGCATGGAACCTTTGGATGTTGTTCCTGGTCAATTCAACGCCGACGCCTACATGAACATTTTGGACAATCTAGTTCTTATGTAGAATTTTATGGAATGGACGAATGTTACTTTCAGGATGACAACGCTCCATGTCATGTTGCACCCTCTGTCAAGCAGTGATATCAAGATATGGAGTAAAACGACTTCCCTGGCTTGCTCAGAGTCCCGACCTAAAACCCCATAGAGCATTTGTGGGGCGAGTTAGAGCGACGCTTACGGACCACTCACATTTGTTTCCTGCACCAGTCTAACATCTTCAAAGGTAAATAGCCGACCAACCGGTATAGTGGTTAAGGTGTTAGCCTCTAGATCGGAAGGTTCCTGGTTCGAATCCGGGTTCGGGCATGGATGTTTGTAAACGTATGGTGTAGAGGCGGCTGGTGCACCTTAAATCTGTCGTGGCCGAAAGTCCTCACGTTGGGTTGGCGTGGAAGTTTGGAGAGTGGGGTGCCAGCTCAGGTGTTGCTTCGTCATCTGACCGTGATTCAAAATTACGAAGTGTTGTCCTCGGATCTTTCCCTTAAGGGACTGATCCCGGACCGTCGTCAATAGCCCGTTGTGTTGCTCTAGTACGACGTTAACTAAAATTACCAATTACCAATCAAAGGTAAATAAGACGTTTCTAATAATGATGCAAATGGAACTAAAAGGTACTGTTTGTAGATAGCACTGAAAAGTACTGTTTGTTTATAGATAGCACTAAAAAGTACTGTTTATTTCTTTAAAAAAAAAGCACTAAAAAGTACTGTTTGCAAATAAGTTGCAGCGGAAGATTCCTTCAAAAATCGCTTTAATCAAACGTTTAGAATCTCACTTGATCAAAGCTTTAAAAATTGCCAGTTACCAGTTTGAAAAACATAGCACGAATGAAGAACTCTTTTTGTAAGCGATGCTGTTTACCTACAACAATGCTTGATTAACAATCGAAAAGTAATATGATGTTTAAACGTATTTGTTTAAAAACATTCAGAAAAATAAGTATTGTAGTAATTGAAAGCAATTTATTGTTTCCTAATTCCTATTGTTTCCATTTTAAATTCTGTTAGGTACATCAGCAGCAAAATCATGAAAATTTCTAGAAAAAGTCAAATACAGTTCTTGCACACGAAATACTTCACTTACCACATAAGTCCACTTACAGCACTAATTTCGTTCCCGTTTAAAAAGAATTATAAAATTGATAGAAAGATGACTGTATGTAGGTATTTAATTAACGCCTCACTGAAGCGACCCTACAGGCTACTGGAGACAGTCTGGATTAAATCTTGAAGGGAATGATCCAAGAACAACATCTCGTGTTATATTTGGAGCCATGGTCAAAACTGTGCTGGCTCCCCACTCTCCAAACATTCACATCCTTTAAGCCGCGGCAGATTTAACGTGCACCAGCTCCTCAACAGCCACGACTGGACCTCGCATCTCTCCTGTTGTTCTTTCAACCGTGGCCCAGAAAGATAACGGAAAGTAAGGGAGCGATGATACAAATGAACATTGAATCGTAAGAATACAATAAAAACAATGTTTGGTGTTCCAAATTTGCTGATTAATTGTTTAAGTTCTTGAGAAAGAAAATATCCCAATTAGAATTATCATCAGAAGATAACGAGAAAAAGGGGAAAAAGCCTTACATCAGCGATGTCAACAAGAAAAAAATGCTTCGAAGTAGCAAAATAAGGGATAGTACACGTACTTCGCTCGAAACGATGGCCCTGGTTTCAGTTGAGCCCGAATCGTCATTTCGTCGTGCAACGACGGCGGAATGGAGGGGGATGGGGGGTAGGGTTTCAACCTCAACGTACCATGTCAATCACTACTTTTTCATCCTTGATTGGTTGGTCGGTCAGCGTTCCTTGCGTTTTGTTTTTTTGTCTCTTTCTAGTAGGATTCGAGTATCCAGATAAGTCGAGTAACTCGTCCTTTTCAGGACTAGGGATTAAAAACGCCAGTTTCAGCTTTGATAGCAAATTGGTAGGCGATTAGGGTTTTATGGCGCAAGGTCCAAAAGCGGGTACAGCTGCAGTCTACGTTTATAGCGGTGGCAACGGCTTTGGCGTTTTTTTTTTTTTTTGGCGCACTTTGAGTAACGAGTTATGGCAAGTTGGCAACCCATCTGTACACGGTTATTGCAGTTTTTATGGCAACGTCGGCAAGCGGAAAGTTTTCATTTTCATTTTTAATATTCAAGAACGTTCTTTCAAAATCCGTTAAACTTTCCTTTGATTTCATTGGTTCTTTTGAATTTGTTTTCTTGCTTTCATTGGATCTTTTTAATTTGTTTCTTTGATTTCATTGGTTATTTCAATTTTAAACTGTTGTTTGAGTAATATAATTTTTAAAACGTTCACAAATGTGTTTCTGAAGCTTGTTACTTTCTGTTTTGAAAAGAAAAGAGGTTTTGAAATAATTATTTCCTTGGCGACTTTATTAGTGCGCCAACAAAAGCGCCAATGCCGTTGCCACAGCTATAAACGTAGACTGCAGCTTCTGTACCCAAAAGCGGACAAGCTGCTTCATGATAGCAAATCGATTCTACTCGATTGTGGGAAGTCTGTAGGCCATCCGTCTCCAAATCAAGCACTTTATCGATTCCTCCCAAGCCCACGTGACTTGTACTGAGATCATACTACAGCGATTCCGCCTTATATTATATTCAGTCTATTTCGTAGGATAGCCGATTATACTGGTGTTATAGCGTTGCAATTGCAAATGACCAGAAGTAACGTCATGCAACTTTCGAGGCGAACATTTGCCGGAATATAACATCCAACGCAAGAGCTCAATATTCAATAGGGATTCGCGTGGTATAGTCATAGTGCGGTCGATTTGGATCAATCTATTTGTCTCATAAGTGCTGGTCTCTGTAATAAAGCCTGTTAAAGCAAAATAAAACATTTCACCCTGGTTTTTTTTTCCTGGTAGTCATATAAAACATACAATTTGATATCTATGAGGTTGCTATTCACCATACATAAAAGAAGAATTTTCCATTCCCTTCCCCCCCCAAAAAAATCTCAGGCCATCTCTCTATATTAAAAAAAAGTTACCACCGCCTTGAAAACTGTGTTTTTTAGCTCGATTATTAAACGGTTGATCAGAAAAATATGAAATTAACATGGTTTGTTCTTCATTGTGTTCCCTGGACAATTGAAAGATCTTTGTCCGATGCGGTTATTAGTTTAGGGTTCATTAAGTGTCAAAGTTGAAAAGCGAAATTTCTTCCTCGAGTGAGCAAAACACATACACATTTTCAGTCTTAAGCCGTGAGTTTTTTTAAAGAGTACCTCTCAACGTAAATTTTTGCAGCTCGTCGAGTTTTTTTTTTAAATTTCAATTTGGTTCTTAATAGTAAATTTTTTTGAAATTCCGGAAAAATCGGGACATTTTTGTTACTTTTTTTAACTGTCATATCTATATCTTATTACTATTAGTTTTTAATTTTGAAAACATCGCAGTATACCTCAGAATGTACTCTTTCTTACTGTACAATTATTTTTGAAATTGGTTAATAAATTAATTCGATGCGATCAAAAGTTGGTCATACAAAATTCGTAAGAAATACATCTTGTGTGTTGAATTTCAGCAGTAAAAATCGATGAGGGCATAGCATAGACCAAGAAAGCACTTTGCAGTTATCCAGAATATTGAATGCTTTTAGCGAAAAGTACCATGGTGCGCGCGAACTTTAATATCCAGGACTATCCAGGACACGGTAGCCTGGTTAGAAGAGTAGCATATTAGCAACCGGAGAGTTGCGAGTTCGAATCCAACCAAAGCCCGTCGTGTAGAAAGGGGGCTGGTGCACGTTAAATCTACCGTGGCCTGAAATGTCCTCACGCTGGCGTGGTGTGAAGATTTGAAGAGAGGGATACCAACAAGTGCAACGTTAACTAACTACCTACTTGATATTGAAGGAATATACCCTGGGTAAGCTACAGGAATAGACCACCTACTCCGCCTACAACTCTCAAGTTGCTATCGCATTGGGTAAACCATAGAGGAGATACATTAGTAGAGCAAGTACTTATAACATTTTTATGGGTCCTTGAATCCTGTGACCAAAACTAGTGGTAACGTTACACAGTTTCTTCTTTCTTCCTAGTTCATCTAACGGGAGGAGACGACCATCCGTAACATTTACATAATACTATTCGACATGTTAGTCATACTTTTTGCAGCTCTTCGCAATATCAATGCCCAGTCTACTTATATTTCATTTCTATGGGCAAACCCACTGAGCTATGATCACGCTGATGCTTTAGGAAAAGTCCTGACTTGAGATTGAAAAAAAAATGAATCTTTAATTTAAAGTCAACTATTTCAGAAACACACTACTATACTTATTCTCCAACAGATGGTGCAGATACAATCCCTTCCCTGTCGTATGTTTCCCTTCTTGGGTCAGTAAAACTTTCCTTGCATGTGTAGTAATTTACTTGTTGTCTGTCTTCTGTATAAAATAGCTTGGCCACATATGGCCCTTACGCCTTAAAAATCCAACAAACTAAACCAAACTGGTGGCAGTGAGGGATTTTCAATGCAAAGAAACACGCCAAACGGTCTTATGGCGCATTTACACATTCGCTCTCGTGTTTCGCCATTAGAGAGTGGTATTCGCTCGTTCGTTCCCACCACTAGGGATGCGACATCGATGTCGATGTTTTCAAGACATCGATGTCGATGTTTTCAAAGCATCGATGTTTTTAACATCGATGTATTTTAGTCTATGTTTTCGTAACATCGATGTCTATACTTATCGATGTTTTTACGCTGTCGATGTTTTATTTTTAAATGAAAAAAGTACCGTTATAAAAATTTCAAAAATAACCAAGTAGCATAATTTTTATAATCAGCAAATTGAACATACTTTTAGACCAAAGTGGCCAATGGTGAAGGGTATGAAAAGTAGAGATGCGACATCGATGTCGATGTTTTCAAAACATTGATGTTTTATATAAAACATCGATGTATTGGAGCCGATGTCGGATCACTAGGTGCTAACCAGTTTTAAGAAATGAAAAAAAAAATGTTTAAATACACTGAATTTCAAAAACATCGATTGTTTTGGTGTGATGTATTATCAACATCGATGTTTTAATTTTTAACATTAATGTTTTGCAAACGATGTAGCATCACTAGTTGCTAAACCAGTTTTAAGAAATGGGGGGGGGGAGTTTAAATACACTGAATTTTAAAAACGTCGATGTTTTGGGGGCGATTTATTATCAACATCGATGTTTTAATTTTGAACATAGATGTTTGGCTGTCGATGTCACATCACTACCCACAACGCGAATGACCGTTTACATACTCTCCGAGTGTTCAGTTCACTGACGAGGCTGATGGACGACGTGGAAGTTGTGGCGACAACCGCCCTACAGGTGCTGATAAACGCGCTCATTGCGAACTGAACAGACTCACTGAGTGGTGCCTCGTTGGCGTCGCTACAGGTCTTTGACGTCCCCAAAAATCCACCTACGACGCGAGCGCTACGAGCCGAGAGACGAGTGAACCGAATACACTTTTGCCCCGCCACTCTCCTCGCGATCTTACTCGCCATTCGTATGAATGTGTAGATGCGGTGTTAGATTTTACATCGGCTGCCCTAAGGCTCTCGTGTGACTCACACTGGGGTGACTTTAAACCAGGGGTGGCCAACCTGTGGTGCATGCGCCAAACCTGGCGCATTGCATCCTTGCACCTACTTATTCTTTTGAAAAGTTATATAAGTTGAAAAGTTATATATGTCGTTTTGTAACGACATACAGATGTGAACAAGCATTGTCATCCATGGAATTTATTAAGAGGAAAACGAGGTAGCGAATGACTGATTCAAATTTATATAATTCTCTGTAATAGACACTGTTTTAAATAAATATAGTTAAATCATTTTAAAATGTTAATTATGTCGATGAACATACATTTATTAAAAAAGTCATTAAGGATACGGCAGGACCATGAATGTAAGTTAGAAAAAATGCTGGAGTTGTATGGCACATCTGAACTCACATGTGAAAAAAATTGACGCATGGTATGTAAAAGATTGGCCACCTCTGCTTTAAACTATAGCTTTTCGTCGTTTTGGCAGTTTGCAGTTTAATCTAATTGGTGTTGATCAATTAACGAAATGCATGAAACGTTTTCGAAAAACAATCCATATGAAGTCACGTTCAGAATACGTACCGGAAACACGCACAAACAAAACTGTCGCCTATATTTATCCTGACAGCAAACGCCTATTATAAATGTTCTAATGACAGCATTCTACGCGATTGTCGTCTCGTAAATTGGAAAAACAAAAGCCTTGTACATCGTTTATTTTCCACATGGGATGCGGTGTGCATTTGCACGTGTGGAAAAGTCTACGAAAACAAATCCATCCACCTTAAAAGATAAAATGCTTTATCTAAATTGAGAAATTGTATTTTGTATCAGATTGTCAATACATAAAAAAGAGAAAAGCGTACATTGATCGTAACAACACGGAGATAAAGAAATTCGATGCGTCACCCCAATAAACGATCAGTTTAGCAGAGAAGAAAAGGATATGACTTCTGAAACTTCTTAGCAGTAAAGAGCCTATAATTGCTTAAAAATTAATTAATTGAAAAATAAAGCTTTAAAATCATTTAATACATGTTATCTCTACTACTATAAAAGAAAGTGTTTGTTGGTTTATCTGTTTGGGGCCGCAAAATCCTGACGATTCTATGGCACTTACAGCAATGAGATTCGGCACATAGGTAGGCCAAATTATTTACAATTTTTGGGTCGTGGCGAATTTTAAAATTCCATCTAGAAGATTTTTAAATGAATTTCATACTTTTATTCCCCATCGGTCTTTCAGACGCGGAGAACTTTTTCTACTCATGCGACCTTGCATTCAGGGTTTGGAATCATGCCAAGTTGTTTTCATCCGCAGGACGCGGAGAAAATTATTTTTGTTCGTTTCCACTTTAATTTTGCTCGATTGATATCCCAGGCAGATGATAAATCTTTTAAATGATGTCAGAGTTCTTTTTTCTATCCCCTTGACCGTTAAAGATAGAGTAAACATTTCAACGAATTTGAAATCTGCTGAAAATTTCAGTTTAGATTGATACCTAAAAATATGATTTTCTTTAAATAAGTAATTTTTTTATTGGATATTAAATCTGCGGAAAATTTGACACCAGCTTAATACCTTACACCACGAGCACGGGCTAGTAATGAGATAAATTAGCGTTTGTAGAGTATACAAATGAACAACTTACATGAGATGTATGCAACGAGAGTACTAATTCGGTATTATTTGCCTGCAGTAGGGTGGAATAGCATTTATTACTTGAGATGCCGTGATTCAATTTGCCATATTATGAACGACTAGGGGGTCCGCGATCCTCACTCACTTCGCTCGCAGCAATGAAGACAAGTGTCCTAGCGGAAGGAATTGTTTACAAAAAATATGATTTTCCAAATATAAATTTGTTGTATTACAGAAAAGTTATACAGTACCTCTGGAATCAGAACTCGAACAATTTGGAATTCATATGAAAACTTTGAGCAAATTTTGACTCGAAATATGAACGCTGCTTTGGATATCGAATGGCGAACATCGATAATTTTGTTATTTCGAGTTTTTTTATACTCATGTAGATATAAAAATCTGATATCGTCAGACTTTCTCTTCGATTTTGTGGAATCAATTACGCGTTGTTGATTTGGTCTAATAAGTAACCCACTAAAGCTCTAACATCATAACTTCCTCAATACTAATTTCATGTGATTAAAAACTACACGGTACAGAAAAGTATAAACAAATCTAAAGCTTGAATATCTATTTGAGTTTTTCCTTCCTACAATGTAATAGGAACAAAATTTCCTACACATACTTTAACAAGAAAAATAATAATTTTATTAGACCTATAAGGACTAGATCATATTCTATTTCAGTACGCTTCAATATAAATTGGGAACAAAGTGAATTAGAATACATAAAATTATAAATGGTTTGAAGAAACCTATTGAAGTTACTCCCATTGACTAAGCAGAAAAAAACTGAATTCGCATATTTTTACATTTTCGTAAGTAAACAATTTCTAGTAGTAAAATCTGTCCATTATTTGCTTTGACATGTATAAGATGGATACCTGTACCATGTTAAGAATACATAAAAACCTCACAATAATCGTTCCCTGGCACACTTGTTTTCTCACCCCAAGTAAAATCTGTTTCCATTTTTCTTCCATGTCCGAAAGGAATTTTAGCTCTGAAACTGAAAGGACAGTTTCAATTGTTAACTTTTACCAAACATATTTCTAGTGCCATACAAAATAGAACAAAGTGATATTAAAAACAGCTTTTTATTTCTGAAGAAAGTAGTTTTTGAATAAGATAAATGAGAATATTTGAAGGTTATATAAGATAACTAGGGGGCCCGCCCCCTGCTCGCTAAAGCTCGACAACACCCGGAGGATTGCTTTTCAATCCTCATTGGTTCTCTGCGCGAACCAATGCTCGCTTCGCTCGCATCAATGAAGACGTGTCCTAGCGGAAAGGATTGTTTACAAAATATTATATTCCAAAAAAAATTATTAAAATCTAAATTTGCTGTATTACAGAAAATATATATGCAGTACCCTGGAATAAGAATTCAAGTGAAAACTTTGAGCAAATTTTGAGTCCAAATGTGAGCGCTGCTTTGGAAATTGAATATCCAGCATGTTGTTTGTGTGTACATTTCCAGCACTCTCGAATCATCCACACTTTTTCATTGAATTTGTTATCGAAAGTTATAGGGCAAGCGTCTTGTTAAACTATAATTGTTGGCCCTGATAAGGACCGTTTTTTAAATGGCCCTGAAATGATCCTTCGCTTTTTTTTTATTTCTGATAATAAACTGCAATAGCTTGACTAAAATGCATTTTTTTTAAAAATAAAACTTCATCCGTTAACACTATAAATTCAATTGAGGCGCGAGTTTTCGTGATAAACAAACAATCGCGGTAGCTCAGTCAGTAGAGCGTCGGGCTCGCATCAGAAGGGTTGTGGGTTCTGTCCTCGGCGGAACCTGCAATTCTGACGATTGTGAGATCGGCGCTTCGACCTGGCTAAAGACCGTCGTGTTCTCTAATGGTGACTGGGGCACGTTAAATAGGTCGTGGTCACAAAGTCCCCCATGTTCCCATACCAAATCAATACCTCTGGGGGTATCTGATCAGAGGGTTATCGGCCTCTGATTGGTATCTAAATTACGATATGTGTGAGTGAATGGATGTATGAAAGAGACCTTCCTGTAAAACGGATGTGTCATGTATGCCGAGCGAAGTCGGACTTCCTCCCAATGGGGCTCAATAACATGGAAGGCGCACCCCCTCGCCTCTTGCCGTCTTCGACGGGCCTGGCACTCCTCTGGTCTGCCAGTGTAGGCATTAGAAACAACAACAACATCGTACAATGTTGCCAAAACGCGATAACAAATAACGTCTTTCTTGCGTGCCACGTAAGAGAATTACATATATAGATGTAGGATTGGTTTCCGCCAAAACCCCTCTCGCCCAATAGGAGTTCCATCCTAAAGCGCCCTCTATATAGCAGTTACTTTCTCATAGATAGCTGCTAAGAAGTCACGCTGATAACATGTGTTAAGATGTTTCTAGCTAAGATGTAACTCTCATATGTTATTTAATGTTTTCCTTAACTTTAAATGTTTGTCCCAACCGTGTAACTGTCCTCAATGTACTAATAAACGTTTATAATTAACTAATATAGTGTTCTGCTTGAACATTTCTACAGTTTAATAAGATTGATAATATAAGATTTTGAATAAGATATATATCGCACATAAGGGATATATAAAATCGACGCACCAAGGAGTTGTCCAATTTTGATAAAAATTGGTGGATGTGTGAATCTTATAACTTTCAAGGCACAAGTGCTGTAACGGCCACAGTCCAAACTTTTTATTGGTGCGATTCTTTTAACTTTCAAGGTACAACTGATGTACTGACCGTTGTCTACATTCTTTCTTGGCGTATTAATATTTTAACTAACTGCATTTTCCCATTTCCTTCAGTTGCAAGATTCCACAAAAATCAATGCTTTAGAAACCATTTATGATTTCCGGTATAGTGGTTAAGGTGTTCCTGGTTCGAATCCGGGTCCGGGCATGGATGTTTGTAAGGGTATGGTGTAGAGGCGGCTGGTGCATATTAAATCTGTCGTAGCCGAAAGTCCTCACGTTGGGATAGTGTGGAAGTTTGGAGAGTGGGGTGTCAGCTCAGGTGTTGCTTCGTCATCTGACCTTGGTTCAAAATTACGAGGTGTTGTCCTCGGATCTTTCCCTTAAGGGACTGATCCCGGACTGTCGTCAATAGCCCGTTGTGTTGCTCTAGTTACGACGCTAACTAAAATTACCATTACCATATATGATTTAACATATTGTGATTTAATAACATTTTTGTTGATAATGTAGATTTTCTGAGTCGTCCTCCAGCCAAAGACCGTCGTGAGCACAGGGGCTAGTGCACATAAAAGCTGCCATGGCCTCAAATGTCCTCAAGTTGGAGTTGTGTGGAAGTTTGGAGAGTGGGCAGTCAACTCTGATGTTACCTCGTCATCTGACCGTGGCGAGTTAGCGAGGCAAAATTACGAGGCATTGTCGATCTGATGACGATCTGGGATCAATCCTCGAAGTGAAAGATCCGAGGACAACACCACGTAAATTTGAACCACGATCAGAAGACGAGTCAACACCAGAGCTGGCACCCCACTCTCCAGACTTCCACACCAACTCAACGTGACGACTTTCGGCCACGACAGATTTAAGGTGCTCCAGCCGCCTCTACACCAGACGCTTACAAACATCCATGCACTTACCCAGACTCGAACCAGGAACCGATAACGTTCCGAGATCAATCCCGAAGGGAAAGATCCGACGACAATACCACGTAATTTTTAGCCATGGTCGGCTGACGAGATCAACACCTGAGATGATACCGTTATCTTCAAACTTCCCCACCTCGCCAACATGAGGATATTTAAAGCCGCGACAGATTTAACGCGCACCAACCCCCTTGTTTACGAAAGTTTTTGGTTGGACCGAGTTTTTAACTCGCAACCCTCCGGTTAATAAACCAATACGCTTCCAACTGGGCTACTGTGGACTCATGGTGACTTTAGAAATTGATTGCACGGTACGTTGAAAGACTTCGATTAACACACACAAAAAAAATTAATGAAATTCTCTTTGGGCTATTATTAGGGGGCCCTCCCCCTGCTCGTAAACGCTCGCCAACCCCCGGAGGATTACTTTGCAATCCTCATTGGTTCGTTGATCGAACCTTGCTAGCTTCGTTCGCATCAATGAAGACATGTTTCCTAGCAGAAGGGATTGTTTACAAAATACGATATTCCAAAAAAATATTTTTCAAATGTCAGATCTTGAACAATTTGGAATTCAAATGAAATCAAACTTTGAGCAAATTTTGACTCGAAATGTGAGCGCTGCTTTGGAAACTGAATACCCAGCATGTTGTTTGAGAGTACGTTTCCTCAGCACTCGAGCCATCCATACACTCTTCCATGGAGTTTGTTGTCGAAAGTTAAAGTGCAGGCGTCAAGTTGAACTATAATTGTTGGCCCTAAAAATGGCTGTTTTTAAAATGGCCCTAAAAAGAGCCCTCGTTTTTGACACTTTGAAAGAAAGTGTTGCATTCAACCTTAACTATTCATTTTTTCAATGAAATTTCATCCGATAACGCTATAAATTCATTTGAGGCGCGAGGCTTCGTGGTAAACAAACAATCGTACTGTGTTGCCAAAACGTGATAGCAGATAACGTCTTTTTTGCGTGCCACGTAAGAGAATTATATATATATATATATATATATATATATATATATATATATATACTTTTTTAATAACATTACTTTTTTTAAGTCTTTTCTATTAAAAAAACACACCAGCTGAGCACCTAGTGGATGATCCGTCGCTGACCTCACGGGTTATCACGAGTCACGACTTTATGGCAGTTTAAGTGTTCTTAATAAAGTCATTACAAACATGAAACGCCAAACCATATATGGTACCGCAAATCCTTTCAAATTCACTAACAGAGAAATGTGAACTGTTTATCGAAAATAAACGGAAAACTCCCCTCGAAACAGGAACTGGATATTTATGTTCAAATCCCATTTATTAAGCTCTGACAACCGCAAACTGCCAAAATATACAGCGCTTAGCGTACTTGTAAGCAAAGCAGCCTACACCACGGAAGTTTGAAAATCGGACAACTCACCTCAACTATTTTTATGGTATGAGGAGGTGATCTTCTGCACCCTTCTTTTGGGTATTTTGATCTTCCCTTTTTCGCTTTCAATCATGCCCACTATTTTTATCTCCTGTTGGGACTTCTAAGGGGAAACGTTCTGTTCGTCGGGAACGGCAATTTATGGACCGGACATGGGGTATGGTTAAAAATGGTTCTTGAAGAAGGTTTCGAGTAATTTTTTTGGACGAAACGTTCCCTGGAATGTGCACAGAAGAGAACGTGCCGCAAAATGAAATAACCGCCGAGTTGCGTTTTTAAAATTTTTAACTAAGCACAGGGCCCGATTTAGAAAATTTGGTATAGTAGGCACAACACGCAGAAAGCCCCCCCCCCCATGTTATCCGTTCATAATAAAAACTAATTTTATTTGACATAATTTGGAGAAGGTCATCGACAGTACTAGAAGACAAATAGTTCACTCTCCCCTGTTCTTTATTTCCCCGAGACTTAGAGACTTAATATGCTCAGCCAGGAAAGGATCATAATTCGTTAACAGCTCCAAAATTCCCAAAAAGTTGCCATTTTGATTGGAACCAAAGCTTTTATTGTCCCAGAAAAAGGACAGTGTCCCCTCTGAGCAATTAATTGTAGAACATCCACGACTCTTTTCAGCACATTCCTCCAATACACTCTTTCGCTTTCATTTTCTTTCACAATTAAGGAATCTATCCTTCCTGAAGAGTTCATTAGGAGTGATTGCTGGTTTATACATTGTCGATGTATTTTTGAAATCTCGTGAGAAGGCAGTCTCTTGCAAACATTATGCCAATCTACGATACCAGTTGTGCATAGTGCATCACTACTGTTGCTAAAAAGCTTGCAGACATAACAAAATAAGGCATTGGCTTTCCTGGAATATATCAGCCAATGCCTTTCGATGACTTCTCCGTTCTGTTTTTATCGGATAAAGTTATTTGGCGTACACATACGCATTTTGTCTCCAAACATTCTCCCTGAGTCGTAAAGGAACTCTATATTTTGGCAAGGTTTGTTTTTTGCAAAATACTCTCGTACGTTGTTGTTGGCGGTAGATGGCCAGAAAGCTGGATCACTCTCGAATTCTGTAAGAATTTTTTCATTAGACGTAGACTCATCAACAGTAGGATTAATATCCAAAACAGTCTTTTCCTGAGTGATTAATGTGGATTCATCTTGATTGATAATTTGTTCATCATCAGGAGCTACATTTTCAGTTTCACTTCTTCCTGCAGCATTTGGGCGAACTTGAAAAAATTTGTCCAATAATGTATTAGTGGATTGTTTATTTTCGCACATTAGAGTGCGAAAATAAACAATCCAGAAAAGAGAAAGGCAGAAAAGTTATAAAACTTTTCTGCCTTTCTCCTTCTTTTTGAAGACTCTGATGGATATTTTCGTCCTGACATTGGAAAATATTAAATTAAATAAGAAACAAAATTTCAGAAATTATAAATTAAGTATTTGTTCAAATTGTCGAAAGCATGCAAGCATTTGTTTCTAAATAAGAAAGTAAAATCAATTCTCTTTCCAAAAATAATTTTCTAAAATAAAATTATTTGCATGAGTGCCAGGTCCCGGGTTAATTATTAAAATTATTTGCTATATAGAAAGTAAACTAATAAATGTTTCTGTAACCTATAATAACAATTTCTGGTTTTTTTTTCTGTGGTTTTATTCAGTTCATTTCACAATTATTATTTTAAATGTAAGATTTTATTTACAACCAATCAGAAAGCTTCTTTCATTCACAAACCTGAAAAGTTATATTTGATTGGCTAAACTGGATAGATTTGCTTAACTAGTTGGAACATCCGACTAAACTCCGTAACTGTACCTAGAAATGTTACGAGGTTCGGTTACATCGTTACCGTTACATTGTAAATAAAGTTTTAGATTTTTATTTTCCTTTTCGAAAACAATTGTTGAAAAATCATTCCAAATAAATAAAAAAAGTTATTTTTGTTTAAAATTTTTGATACTTATAAAACTTAGGGGCCCCTTAAATTATGGGGGCCCTAGGCCCGTGCCTCACGGGTCTAATGATAAATCAGGGCCTGACTAAGCATCTCAATTCTTAAAATAATTTGCAGTTCATGGGTTAAAAATGCAGAGGTACATCGCACCAGTGCTTTGATCAGTATCAAAAACAGCAATTATATGCTCGTTACTCTAAGAAGTTGATGGTATAAAGCCGTCTTCTGAAACCGAACTGCTGTGGTATAAGAATGTTAGCTTAACTACATTAAGTTTCAAGCCGATTATTGTGTTCAGTAGCTTTACTGCGTACCGAGAGCTACCTAATTGGCATGTTTCGAATCTGGTTTCTTCTGTTTCAGGATAGACTATGACAGCTGTTTTCCAGGGTTGAGGGAAATGTCTTAGAGACGAGATTCAGTATGTCAGATGAGTAATGATGAAAATAGTTTTAGTGATAGTTTTTCCATCATAGCATTAAGATTGAAATCAACAGTTTCTTACTGCAGTGAATTTTTTATAGCTGTGAATTTTAGTGGTCCAATGTATTCTATGAGAGTAACTTTTGACGCCATAAGGCCCGGTGCACACATCCTATTTTTCAACTCGTGGTGCCGCTGCGGCACCGAAGCCCAACTATGTACACATAACCGTCAAATGACGCAAGTACTCATTTCGCGCCATTTGTGATAAATATTCTATTGTAGAAAACTTGTTTATTTCGCTTACTTGGTGTAAAAAAAGTATATTTTGAAACAAAATAGACGTTACTCGATACAATCATTTATTAATTATTATTTATATTCCATTTATTTATGAAAACAAGGTACTTCAGACCGGAGAAGTGTGTGAGGCGAGCTGAGGCGCCGTGGAAAACTGCGGTACGAATTGCATGCAAGTTGGACGTGCGACGCCGGAGGCATGTGTGCACTACTCCATTGGATCGAATGTATCTCAGACCGTACTTGCGTTGCGGCGCCCCACGTTGAAAAACCGGATGTGTGCACCGGGCCTAAACAACCTATTATGTTTCATGAAAAACTTTTGTTCAGTTATGTGTCAGTTGGGGATTTTTAGTAAAATTTTTTAATTAACGTCGTAATAGAGCAACGCGACGTGCTATTGACGACTGCCCGGGATAAATCCCCTAAGGGAAAGAACCGAAGACAACACCACGTAATTTTGAACCACGGTCAGATGACGAGGCAACACCTGAGCTGGCACCCCACTCATGTGTCAGTTGGATTAGAACCGCACGGATGAAATGTTTTGGACATATTTTTATGATATTTTGTGGGGCAAACATCGACTTAAATAGCGGACATTGCCAGACATGAACATTGGGCAATGACCACATAAATCTGCCCCCAAGTGTTTACAGGTGTAAACATCAAAACACTTAAAAACCTCTAGGTTATTTTTGAGAACATTTCAACTCAATTCAATCCTATCATGGTATGGCAGCACTCACGTAATTGCCAGTTTAAGTAATAGAATTCACATGGGTGTATCGCAAATGCATTTCTTTCTTGTCTCATTTACGGCTCATTTCCTCTGCATAGAGACATTGTAATGCAAGAAACTGTACGAAGATGTCCTCCAAAATTGTCAAAACAAAAACCCGCATTCATGATGTGGTATAAGCCCCCGCAGTAGTAGTGGCCCGTACGTGATTTGAACACCTGACCTTCTGGAGTCGCAGAATCCGCGAGGTAGTAATGCACCCATTAACCCACGTATCGTTCGACAGCTGTCATTTTGGTATGAAACTAACAACAGTATTCGGTGCCTGTAACATTTTCAAACCGTTATTAGTAGATAAAATTGGGACTTGCTAGGTATGTTAAAATTCAAACCTTCATGTGACATTTGTCTGCTGAATACCAGAGAGTGTAGAGCTGGATCACGTGTCCATTTTCCTCAAGAAAAATAATCAAAAACACATAAACAATGTCAAATCAAATGTTTCGTTGAACAATGAGGAAAAATAACTTTTAAGACACTTATTGGAGCGTTGTGCATAAAGGTTGAAATTTCGAAAATAATATACACAATGACCTGTGCAATCAGTGACGTATCATTCAATAACACGCCTATGATTTTTATAGAATGGCCTCAAAGCGGAAAAATAAAGCTAATTGAGCATTTTTCCAAACATTTCCAGAATAGTAGAAAAGTTCATTTGTGAACCTTTTTATAAATAATTTAATAAAGTTTGCTGGGAATCTTTGCAATGAACTTTGGGTTATTAATTAATTAATCTACGTAGTATGAGTAAAGAAGTTTTTAAGCATATTTTTAGTTGTTTACTTTGTTAACGAAGTTGTCTTAAAAAATTTGGTCAATGACTATGAAAATAGGATCTATTGTTACGTGAGCCTGGGAGTTGTAAAATGGTTTCTACCCGCCATTTGGAGTGAGTTACATGATGGGAAAATAAATATCTTACGATTGGGGGGGGGGGGTCAAATAGAGTAAATTGTTTAGTGTCGCCATCTAGAATCTTTCTTAAAAAATAATTGTTCAGTAATGTGTCAATTGATTTAGAACTAAAAATGAATGAAATATTTGTTCTCTGCTACTGGCCATTTTTTGCTAAATACCAAGCATCATACCAAGGCAAATTTGAATCTCCCGAAAGTATCATTTAAATTCTAAAATAATTACATTCAATATGTCTTACCTTTAAACTGCAATAATGCTTTCGAAATGTTATTTTTAATACTCAAACTACTATAATTTTGCTAAAGCAAAAGTACAGAAGATGTGCTGCGTGTTGAATAATATATTGTTGTAATTTTTTAATGTAAATGAGAGACCCAACTAAACTCTTTAACTTTTTTTATGTTGCTCAAGCTCTGTTTTGTTGATAGATTCAAATTATTTTTAAGTCATTAAAAATTTATTGTAATAGTCTTTGCTGCGTCTGTCTACTTTCTCCATCTGTCCTTTCATTCAATCTTACTATATTGGATGGTTTTATTGTAATACTGCAAACTCCTGCTAGTAACAAAATGAATCAAGAATTATTGAGCTGACACCAGGAAAGAAATAGCCAAGGAATACCATACTGCTTTTCTAACATCTCTACTATTATAAAAGGAAGTGTTTGTCTGTGTGTGTGTGTCTGTGGCCTGTGTGTACTGTACAGACGCATCAATGGAAATTACAATAATGAAATATTATACACAAGTAGTCCGAATTTTTTGAGATTTTTCTGTCGTCCGAATTTTGAAATTTAATATAGAACATTGTAAAATTAATTTATTGAAATTTAATTAATGTTGTTTTCCCTGGAATGACAACAGTATAATGAGATCCCAGATTCAAAATTTATTTTTTCCGTTTCATTTTTGGAGCTTCGATTTCAGCGGAGGAACAAAACAAAAAACAATTTTAACCCTGGAGTTATGTAGTTCTTTTTTTCTCTCCTACAACCTTAAAGATAGAGTAAAAATTTCAACGGATTTGAAATCTGCGGAAAATTTTACAATAGATCGATACCTAGTACATTTTATTTTCTTTTGAAAAATAACTTTTCAAATGAATATATTTTATATTTTCGCAAGACATTGTGACGTAACGCCGATTGGATCTCTTCGCAATTCGAATTTGGCCGCATTTGACAATGACGATTCCATCACGGCGATGCCCGTGGTGTTTCATACGCTACTGAATACAACAGCGCCGGTAAGCGACACTGCTTGACACCAGTACAACGATGCGGTAAGACAGAGTAGAAGCGGCTCAATCCCATGATAGTACTTTACGCAAGTCCAACTTGATTGGCTAGTTTCACGGGCTTGGCTTCACTGGGCTCTCGCCAATCTGATTGTTGCAGTAACCATTTGATTTTGAATATGCGCGTTGTTTCGTAGAATTGCAAATACAAAATACATACACTAGCGCCTCAGCGTACAGCGTAAGTGTCCGACAAGTTGACTCCTCATATATATATTGTATGGTTGTTGTTAGTAGTATTTCTTGCCAACTTATA
This sequence comes from Metellina segmentata, assembly GCA_947359465.1. Classification (NCBI taxonomy): domain Eukaryota; kingdom Metazoa; phylum Arthropoda; class Arachnida; order Araneae; family Tetragnathidae; genus Metellina; species Metellina segmentata. The sequence continues at coordinate 76,091,341 of OX375877.1, read as the reverse complement.
TTAAGGATACTTATACTTTAAAGAGCTTCTTTTCATGAAGCAACGATGGCCTAATGGCTACAGTCACTCGCCTTCTGAATAGCGTCGGCAGCATAGGATGACTACCCGAGTTCGAACCCAGCTGGCGGAAAAATTTTTAGATCCTCCAAATTATTTTTAAAAAATTCCAATTTAATTCCTTTTCATTCTAATTTACTTTTCCTAATTTTTAATACCCTTTACATATTTTTCCAAGCTTCCGTTGATTTTGCATAAATAATCTAAGAACCACTCCTGAACTCACTACCAGCTGATATTTTTCCGACCCTCTGCCGTCCTCTTTGCTTTAGGATGATGGTGTCGTATCCACCGCTGGCTTAGGACCATTCTGATGTAACAAAAAGCATACATAAAACACTAACTTATATAATTATTAACTTATATAATAAAAGGATACAATTTTCGGCTCCCATCTCTACCCACCCATAGCCATGGATCTGAAAAGAAAAGAAGAAAGCAGAAAGGAAGAGATAAATCGCCAACAACTATAAACCTTGATGACATACGTATCTAGGTCATGTGATCCGATTAGCCAATCAAGTTGGACTTGCGTAAAGTACTATCATGGGATTGAGGCGCCTGTGACAGAGTAGTCATAAAACGAGCCCGATGGTTTGAGTTGGCGTCTTGCCTTGGCCGTTGTGTCTTGCCTTGGCTGTCCGTTCTCGAGCGAGCGAGAGTTCGACACTCTGGCTGTCTGGCTCAGTTGATATTAAACTGCCGAGCAAGACGTTAAGCCATTTTAAAAACCGTTTTTAGATTTTGGTGTCGGTTGTTTTAAAATTTTTAGTTTCACTTCGTCCATGAGTAAACCTTTGACATCGAAAAGAAAATATGAAGAGGATATTGCAATTCATGGTTTTAAAACAATGTTTGTTTATGCATCAAAATTCTTCCAAGCCTGTTTGTTTGATATGTGGAATTTGTGTAGCAGTGCTGAAAAAATTTAACCTGGATCGACATTTCAAACCACTGCATAGTGATTTCAACAGCAAGTATCCTGTCGAATCACACTTGCGAACGGAATTTATCAATACAAAAAAAAGATAGCCGCCCAACAATCCTTCTTCTAGAAGAGAAATAACGAAATGGAAACTATGGTGAGGACTTCATATGAACGTTCTCTGTTGTAAGCCCGCAAAAAAAGAAACCCTATTCTGACGAAGAAGAGACGATAAAAATAGCCTTTTAATATTTGCCCAAAAAATGTCGGTTATATAAACGTCAAAAATATGTTTGACAAAATAGCTTTGTCTAGAAATACCGTCAAACGTCGTATATATGACATGGGCCGGGATGTTGGCATACAAACTGTATCTGGACAATGCTAGCTGTATATTGCAAATACTTTTCATTAACTTTGGGTGAAAGCTGTGACATCACAGACAGTGCACACTTAAGCATATTTGTGCGTTGCACGAACGATAATTTTGATATTGTGGAAGAACATCTTGATTTGCGCCAACTAGTATTAACTACAGGTGAGGACATTTTTAAGGAACTTAAAAATGTAATCGAAGTTAAAAAAGTAGAGTGGACAAAATTAGATAGTGTTTGCACAGATGGAGCGCCTTGCATGGTTGATAGGAAAGAAGGTTTTGTTACATTGCTTGAAAATTGTTTTGGGAAGAAAAGTTTTTAAGTATCATTGTACTATCCATAAAGAAGCTCTTTGTGCCAAGGACTTAAACCTGTCTTTTGTTGTTGCCCTGTATCAACAAAATACGAGCTCGCGTTCTGAATCGACGACGATTTCGTGAGCTTTTCCCGGAAGAAACGGAAGAGGATGGCGGGTTACTCCTTCATTGTAGTGTGCGCTTTCTTTTCAAAGGAAGTGCACTCGCGAGATTTTGGGATTTGAGGGAGTGTGTTCTAAAATATATGGAAGAAATCAATGAACTACCCAGTGAGTGCTTGCTACTCAAGAATGAAGATTGGCTATGGGATTTAGCTTTTCTTACCGATATTATGGGACATTTAAATAATTTGAATTTAAGATAACAGTGAAAAGATTGTATTTTTCCTACCTTAGTTCGTCATATATCTTCTTTTGTGAATAAACTTTTGCTTTTTTGTCTCGATTTTGGAGAACAAAATTAACACACATTTCACATTAATGCAGGAACTAGCTACCAATGTCAATAATGCTCCGAACTATGATAGATTTAAAAATTTAATATTCATTTTTCAGGATTCATTCAGGGCTAGGTTTGATAATTTTCAAAATGATAAAAAAATGCTGATATTTTCGCAAATTCCTTTTTAATTTTTTGCAAGAAGTTAATTGTTACATACTTATTTCCATTGCAAGTGATCCAAATTATAAAGAATTTTTAAAATATGCATCAACAAGCAATTTTCCAAATTTACACGATTTTGCTGACAGATATATTGTAGGTTCTGATCAACATATGTTTGTGAATAAATGCTTTCTATTATGAACATAATAAAATCAAAGTATCGTTCAAGATTAACTGATACGCACCTAAAACACCTAATTTTGTTAGCATCTTCAAGAACTAATCCTTATATAGATGACTTTGTAAAAAAAAAAAACTACAAATTCAAAAGCCACATTGATTAAGTACTGACTGTTTAATAATTATATAGAATTAAATGTTTCAAATTACTCATTTTTATTTTATACATAACCTAACTGACTTAACCTTTAAAAATGTATATTAACAATAAAACCTAAGTTTGTACTTTTGTTGTATTTACTTACAGGGCTCGAAATACCCGGGTGCACTGTGCACATGAAAATAAAATTGTGCACCTAATTCCTTCACGCTAGGTGCACACAGTGAACCTACTAACGTTGAAAAAAAGTGGGGGAGGAAACGTGTTTTATCTTGTTTTGATGTTTGAACAAAATATTAGTATCGACCTATCTCGTTCTAAGGGAACGGAATATAAATTCCTAAATGCACACTATGCAAAAACAAAATCGTTGAGCCGTAACGGGTTCGTACATTACGAAAGTTTACTTGTTTCACTGCCACTAGAACATTCCTATAATTGAAACATTTTCCAGGTGGCTCTGACTGTCGCGACAGCCAGAGAGAAGGAAGAATTTAGCTGTTTAAATATTTTTATTTACTATCTACTACTGATCTATGCAAACAAACCCAACTAATAAAGTAGTTTACATCACATTAATGCTTTTATATTACATTTTTTTTAAATATGCACCTAAAATATAACTTGTGCACCTAATTTAAAATCTTGCACCTTGTGCACCTGTAGTAAAAAATCTATTTCGAGGCCTGATTTACTATATTTTTTAAATCTCCACTACTCAGAGTTACATGAAAAAAATGTGCGATTGGCGTAAAACTCCCACAATCAGCCGATAAATAACATTTGTTCACCTCTTTATATTTTTTAATATGTTGCAAACGTTGGAAGTGTTCCGCATAATTTTTTTTTCAGATAGTGGCACTCTTTCCAAAAAGGTTTTTGGAGAGCGTCATTTCCTCTCTCTCTAAAAACTATGGACAGATTACAATGCAGCTACAGCACATGATATTAATATGGATACAATTTTGCAAACTTAACCCCCTTTCATATATTAATTCATTAAAAAATTTCAACCAAAACAATTTTGAAAATGAAAAATGAAAAATAAGTGGATGGTAAGATTTAAGCATTCTATTTGCGAAAATAAGTTTAAAATACAATATAGAAGCTTTTTGGAGACATTTTTTGAACAATTTTGATGATCTGTAAAAAAAATCGTGTGCTGCTACGAAATAGTTTTATTTTTGCAGCAGTTGAATAATTAAAGGACAACTTATCGTTTGACTAACTCATAGTTTTGTTTACTTTCAAAATGGCGCTTTTAAATAAACAATGGATGGAAGACTATGTTTCCTATCTTTCCGAAGATAATTATGATTATTCAACTATTCAAAAACGCAGTAATAGTCATGGTTTTTCTATACCTTGAGGTTACGATAAGCAATATTTTAAAAAGAAAGGAAATAACTTCAAAAAGTGAAAAAATACTTCCAAATAAGTATCGAAAAAGAAAAGAATTTGTGAGAATATTTGTAAGGTAATAACTTTAATTTTAAAAGAGAATCCGTCAAGTCAAAGGACTATTGCAAAGTTACTAAAATGTTCAGTTTCAACTGTAAATAATATAATTAACAGTGATTTGAATCTTTAAAAGATCAAAAAATAGAATATTCATTGTCTATCTCCACGATATCTTGAAGAACGCAGAACTAGCTGCCGAATTCTGTGTGCGAAACATTTAACTGGGGAAAGATGGGAAAATGTTGTGACAATAGACGAAGCGTGGGTGTATTTAAATCAGAGGTTCTCAAACTTTTTCAGTCACGGAACACCTTTGAAATTGGAAATTCAACGCGGAGAACGAAATTTTATCTCGTAGCTATGTACTTTATTTAGTAAATATAGAACGACAAAATAGCATAAGTAAGTGGTTGCGAAGGGCAAGAGAATATCTTTATCTGATAGGATTTTAAATTCATCTTTTAGCGTACACCAAAAATCTGAGATTGATTTCACAGTTTCAAACTTTGATCATATCGCTGTATCTGACGTCAAATCAAGTAAGCATCCACATTACTGTGATGTCAGAGAAGATGGTTTTTGGATATAGAGTATGGTGTTACAACCCAGAAGTTTTCGTTTATGTTTTCATGCAATACTTTTGGTAAATAAGAGTTCGAAGTATCAATCAAACTCAAGAGATGAACTTCAAACTTGTTTAAGATATGAATGTCTGATTCAAGTTCTTCTCCAAATATTTTTGTTAGTGGAAAACAATCCAGTCTTCGTTTTTGATTGACTATACCCAATATTTCAGTTTCTTTTACAATCCTTCCACTTTATCAGTAGCATCAAAAACAGTTACTGCTTTTCCTTGAAGTGAGATACATAAATCATTAACTTTTGTAAAAATATCTGCCAAATACGCCAATTTCATTAACCAACGATCATCACACAACTTCTCTCCCAAAGCAAAATCATTATCACTCATGAATATTCTGACTTCATTCCTTAGTTCAAAGAGGCGCATTAAACTTTTACCACGGGAGAGCCACCTTATTTCTGTGTGAAGAAGTAAAGACGTATGCAGGCTCCCCATGTCATCACATAACAGTTTGAACAACCTGGTATTCTTTGGTCGTGATTTTATAAAATTTATTATTTTAACAGTTTCATCCAGCACTTATTTTATAAAAGGCGGCATTTTCTTCATTGCAAGAGCATGTCGGTGAAGTACGCAGTGGCTGCTGATGCACTTTTTGGCCTTTTCTTTTCTTACTGCGATTGCACCAGACACGTTACCAGTCATAGCTTTTGCTCCATCTGAGCACACATCAACACAGTTATCCATAGGATGCTATTCTCCCCAAAAAATTCACCTAATAATTTAAAAATTATAAGGTGATTACGTTAATTATATTAATTACGCAAGGTGATTACGTTAATAATAAAAATTATATTAATTACGCAAATACCATAAGAATTGCCAAACCAGCAACATCGGTTGTTTCATCCATTCGAAGCGAAAATTCAGTGGATTGTATACACTAGAAATTAAAGTAGCTTTCACGTTCTCTGCTAAGTTCCCGATTCTCCGCGAGATACTGTCATTTGACAAGGGAATTGTATCTATCACTTTTACAACGTTTACGTCAAACATGCATTCGATAATGTCTTTTATACAAGGCTTAATAAGATTTTCAGAAACAGCATGGGCTAGGCCAGCTTGAGCAATTCGATAACTGACTAAGTAAGATGCCATCAAAGCCTTTTCGTTGACAGCTTTTGAATGATACGATATACATTTCTGGACTTTCCTGATTCCAATATACTTCCTTCTGAAAAAATCAGTTCGTTTATCCTTGCATTCTGGATGGACCCACTCAAAATGACAACGCATTTTTGCTGGAAACATTGAATTGTTCTTCAAAACTTTGCCACAAATTACGCACTGAGGTTTATTATCGGTGATTTTAGCGAACACAATATCCAAATAAGAATCATGATACTTTCGTTTTAAAGTTTTTTTTAATTGTGGAACTTGTATCCGAGGAAGTAGAGCTATGCAACTTGTTCGATAGTTCAAGAAGTTCTGTCGTATCCGCAGTCAATGATTTATCCGGAAAACCAGCTTGTACAGCAGCAATGTAACACCTCTATCTTCTTCCACACTGCATTTAGAAAGTAATATGAACATTAGCTGTATATAACAACAACATAAATTAAAAAAAAAGTTTAGATATTGCATCTAAAAAGATTCATTGAGGGTTTTTAAAGAAAATACTGCAAAACTTTAAAAAATTCTATAATGCAAAATCTTATACGTGAATAGTAACATTTTACTTTTAGGGATTCTAATTTTTCAAGATTTTAAAATATCGTAATGAGTTTAACCCTTTTGATACAGGAACGACAGGCAACAGATTTCAAGACTAGGTATACGAAAATGAACTGTGCATATAGTACATATTGTGTGTACGAATGTTTTCCATTTTTCTAAGACCACATAGTGTGGTCTCTCTCTCGGCATTAGCTGCGATTCCTGATGGTTCATGGATCAAAGCCCAAAATCTGGTAAGATTTCTTCAATTTTTAAATAAATCGGAAGAGTTGGAAGTATTACATAATTAAAAATACACCAGTGTGTTTTGATCAGTACATTGTCCCTCAACTGCCAGGATCCCCTAATCCAGGGACACGTGTCTCCACGCACGGGAAACATGTGGGTGGTATAATCCGCAAGAAGAGCTGAAGGCACAGAGCGATGAAAAGCTTCTCAAGGGGAGCCCTCACCTCCGAAGACACCCACATCGAAGGAGGAAGAAAAAGCAGAAAGGTAGAGGAGAGGGAAAAGGAAAGTAGAGAAAAATAGAGAAAGACTCACTCAGGTACTTCAGGATTGTGAAGCCCGTACAAACCTAAAGAAGGTATACCCCTGAGGGCTAATGAGAAGGATGAGGCTATTTTGATTTGCACAATGAGATTATATCTGGCTGAATTTAGGATAATTGTGATGTTTTTTAAGGACCCTATCTAAAGCCAGCGATCCAGTGAAAGAAAATCGACGCTATTCCCTGTATCACTAGTTTAGTATTTGAAGAAACCTCCACAATATTTTGCCATCAAAACGAAAAATCTAAGAAGCTACAGAAAATTGATTAAAAAAAATAATAAATTACATATAATGATCTTTATAATTTGTCGGTTCTCGACTGAATGTTGACTGAAATGCAATTGATTTGAAAAGTGAGAAAAACCACCAGTTATATGCAATAAAAAATTTTCCGATGATTCTGGAAAGGTGTCGAAGCTTCTAATTGTTTCTTAAACGTGGAGACAGCGAGTCCAGCCTCGGTTTGGCTCCGTGTTGTACGGTTCTGTGTTGTCTGGGGTTGCCTTTTGAGGTAAATTTGTTTTGTCGACTAACATAGCGACTAACTAGCGAACGAGAAGCTGATACATTGAATATGCCGATCCCCTTTTTATATAGTCAATGTTTCATGTGATCGGTGATAAAAGATTTATACTTTTTCTTACTCATCGCTAGCGCAAAGGTCATAAAATTCAAATATTTGTGTCCCCTTTTTTTCGTAAAAGATATTTTTTATTTTAAACTTTAAAATATGTTTAATGAAAATATTTTCAATTTTAAACATGTCCTACCTTTACGCGGATCACTGGGAATTGTTTTGCGGAGTACCAAGTGCTCCGTAACAACTCTCCAACACAATTCTCCAACAGATGACAGCACTGAAGTTCATGATTCGCCATTTAAAAATAAACCCCTTTCTCAATGTTCATGTAAAGACGTGTCGCGCTATGCTCCTCGGAGCTTCTGTTTTCGTTTGTCATGTCTGTCTGTAACATCACCTCCTGTGCCTAGATATTTACCTAAAATATCTTTTTTCTTAAAAACCCTTAGACCCCTTGCTACTGTAATTTCTCCGCGTGAAATAAATTGTTTTAAAGAGTACCACTGCTTCGTCATTATTTTCTAATTTGTTGGCCTGTGAGTCTGATGGCTTTCCCACATCTGCTATCATAAAAGGAATGAAATTTTTTTTAATGATGTGTTTGTGGTTCAAAGAATCTAAAGAAACTTTCTTATGGTTGCCGGTTTTGCATATAGTGAAAAATTAATCGTAAAGAGAGCAGGAAAAAATGTAAAAACAACTCCACATACAATCAAAACCATATTTTATCCCCACTATTCACAAAAGTCCATATCTTTACCCACAATCCAACAATCAGTAGAGCTGTATCAGGATAAAGCAAGCAGCCACGCATCAAAATCCACTATTAAATTCTTGGGAAAGAATGGTATCGTCAATACCCTTTACCTCCTGAAAAATCTCCAGATATCTCATTCATGGACTTTTGTGCTTTTAGACTCTTCAAAAGAGCATAATCGAAACGTTCACGTTCATAACGAAAACCATTCAAGGACTTCGGAAAACTGTGGAACAAGAATGGGACAAAATACCTCTGTCGACACTACAAAAGTCATTAATATCATTGAAATTAAGGTGTAAAAAGGTAGTTAACAATAAGGGCTATCAAATATAACATTTAAAACAAACAAAAATTTCGCGTTTAAAAAATTCACCGTCAGTCAATTAAAATCGTTCAAAAAATGTCCCAAACAGCCTCAGTATATTAATTTTTCTTTTAAAATTTTCAATAAATATTTTCACGCTTAAACCGAGTAATTTTCTTTTACTACGTGTTTTGCCTTCCGTTATGTGATGCTTGCCACTGATGAGAAACGTTATTTCTCATGGACATTTTTTCGCCAACAAATAAGGATAACATATAAGTCAGAAACTTGGTTTAAACACATTTGTTATTATTTGGAATAATTAAAAAAAATCCAATTACTTTCGTTGAAAATTTTATAAATAGTTCTTTGTTTTAAATCCAACCAAAGACCGTCGTGTACAAAGGGAGCTGGTACATGTTAAATCTACCATGACTTCAAAGTCCTCACGCTAGCGTGGTTGGAAGTTTGGATAGTAGGGTGCCAGCTCAGGTGTTATCTCCTCATATGACCGTGGTTTAAAAGACGCGGTGCTGTCCATTGAAGACAATTTAATTTAAATCCAAGACTATCATTTCCCGTGCAGATACATATCATGAATATCGTATTAAATTTGAACGTGTCAATGGAATTTGGAATTTTAAGTGCAGTAATTGCAAATGAAAATGACAACTCAGTACATTTGAATTATATGGAAAATTTCCGAAAAATTCAAATTTGACTTAAAAATTTTCCATTTGAGGTCTTGAAACATTATTTCCAAGCCTGTGGCGCCAAGAAGATGCATGAGAATACGTGGGCGCCAGAGAACCTAGGCCGAAGGCCTTCTATCTCCTACAGAAAGTGACGAAAAACAGAACAAATGATGGGTTTACAAGAAATATGTATGCTGGAGACGGTTGGGAAGATAGGGCTCAAATGAGATGGCTGGTTGTCAGGTAGGAAGAGTCAGACGTGAGTTAATTCACAGGGTAGCTTTAATGATCCATGAAAGAGAATAGGTTATTTTGACCAGTCTTTTCAATCTAGATTTAGCTAATTAAACCCGAATTACGCCAGATATTCAGTTATAGACGTTGATAATTTCGATAAAAATTGTTATAAAAATGTACAAAATAAAATCCCCTCATTCACCCAGGTAGATAGGTAGATGAGTTTACTTCTCGCCAAAGCAACACAAGAGGTGATTGACGACTGTCCGGAAACATTCCCGAACGGATAGAGGCGAGGGCATCAACTCTTAATTATGAACTACGGTCAGATGACGACGTTGACATTTGAACTGGCATCCCAATCTCCAAATTTCGACACCACGCCAACATGAGGACATTTAAGGCACGACAGATTTAACATGCACCAGAATCCATGTACACGACCGTGTTTATTTGGATCAAGTTTCTCGCAAGCATCCGGTTGTTAAACCGCGACTCTATCAACTGGGCTAACGCTCCTCCCCACTCCAGAGACCCGCTGGGAAAATATATTAAATTCGACAAGCAAGGTTTTTGTGTAAAACTGTATACAGAGGGTGCAAATGCATTGATAATCTTTTCGGAGAACTTGTAGCACAATGGCATTTTACACAACAACAAACATACAACTTAACGGTATTTCCAGCATGCCATTAAGTTCACACGAGGCGCGTAAAACGTGCGTTTGGCGAGGCTAGATTTCCCGATCTTCAAGGTCGCAAAGATAGAAACTTAAATTAGAGGAATAAAAAAACATAATTTAATGGAGGGACCTCGCTAGCCTCGCCAAACGCGATCTGTTGAAACGCCTCATGTGAACGGGGGCCTTTCAGAAAAAAGTTACGCAAAAAAGCTATAAATAAAAATTGCTCTGAACCGGAAGTACATTTTCTTCTTCCGTAGTTTGTTTTTGTTCAAACACAATAAATAAAAAAACTATATTTAAAGAGGAAATCACAATGAGCAAGCAAAAATTAAGACATTGCTTGCTGTTTTGTTACTTGAAGCTTATTAAAATATGTTAAAAATTTTATGTTGAATTTTCGCCGTTTTTTGGCAACTTTTAAAATTACTAAAATCTTATATTTCATATTTGAATCTGGCAAATCAACAAACATTTCTCGCTCGCAATAGAAATAGCGTAGTTTTGATTTGTGTTTTTATCGTTATTCTTTTCAAATTTGTTTCTTAATCTTTGTTTATTTTCACTTCAGTTAGTGTTTTCTTTTGATTCTTTCTCTCAAAATTATTTGTGTTGAAATCATGGCTTTTGAACATCAACCGGGTATGGTGATCGAGTGCTTAAGTGTAAGTAGAGATAAGTTTTTATGTTTCTCTCTCTACACACACAGAATTACGAGATATTTAAAATCGAAAACTATAAACATAGAATTCGGTCGACTTTTCTCAGGATATTTTTATTTTTAAAGTAGCTCCCTGTTTGTAATTATATATATAGTTCATTAATTATGATGTCCGTAGATTTTTACAGAATCCTACAAGAACTTTACAGTTATTGAATTCGAATTAGAAAGTGTTTCTATTATGTGTAAAAAGTAACACATTTTACTGAAAGTTATTGGTTGATGTGTAACTGACCTCGTAGGAAATGATATAGAATGTCACCTCTTCCATGTGTTGCTCATCGTACAGAAGTATTTCGTGAACATTAACAAGACGTATCACAAACGCTTGAACATTTTAAAGAGTAAAAGAGGTTAAAGTATTCTCCGTATTGTGTTGGTCAGCAAAGAACACATAGGGCTGGCTGCCTCTGCGATTTAGTCTTGAAATTTGGATTCGTAGGGCCGATTCTGGTCTAAAGGTTCACGAGTTCGATTGAAAATTACTTCAATATCTCGGTTCCATCCGAGTTCCATTGAACATTGAATTGTATTCTGTTCTATTTAAAAGATTATTATTATTTTTAAAGATCTTTTATTCACTCCTTTATCTGTTCTAACCTGTTGTGTTGCTCCAGTGCGACAAAAATTTAATAATACCAAATACCCTTAACTTTTTATGTGTCATTTGTTTTGTTACCTCACTATGAATGAAATTGTTCCACTGGCAATACTATGGTCAGAAAGAGAACTCAAGCTTTGTGTTATTGTGCTTACCTCATTCCCAGCAGTTTTCCGGAGAGTTTTTGGTGCTTCACAGAAACCAAGTCAATCCTTTTCCCTCAGCCCTTCCTCCCTTTGTTGTGTTGGGGAATAGCTTTTCTAGCTTTGTGTTCACCTGCTTGTGATTTTCTTGATTGCTTGGCATGTGGCAGCATTTGACATTTGTAATAGTTCTAAGGAAGCTATGTAGCAAAATGAAAATAAGTGTGCTGGCCTTGAAACTTATTTTCATAGAACACATACACTCGCATTCTCATGATATCTACTCGTCCTGCAGACCACCCAGATTTTTAATCTCCTGGTCTGTTCGTACTTGTGGTCTCAAACCAGTGGACTACCAATGATTTTGAACGCTGATTCATGGTACCTCGTGATTTTTAAACTGGCTGTGTTTTGTACTTCTACTTCGATCCACATCGGAATAAAGAAATTGTTAAACTTGATACACAGGATGGATGAATTCGAAACTTGGAAAGGATGGTCTGTTATTTCAGATTTGCTGCATATGATATGTTTAACTTTATGACACATGTATTTTAGAGGTACCCTGAGGGCTTAACTATTTTTCAATATCCCACTGCCTTTTAGATTTCAAAATCAAGTGTGACTTCTTTTTTAAATGCTTGCATAAATGTTCTTACATTATTTTCTGAAAAATTATTTGTTGCTATTTTAGATTCCTATAAAACTGACCAAAGAAGCAGGAATCGATCCCAAAGGACAAGAAATTCTTAAATGTGGGTTTAAAATAGGAGGTGGTATTGACCAAGATTTTCATAAAAGTCCTCAAGGTTATAAAGATAGTGTAAGTAGTGTTCAATAGTTTACCAAATAATTGTGCAGTCATAGAAATTTTCAAAAGTGAGCCTTAGCCTCTAAGTACATCTAACTATATTAGGAGCAACATAAAGTGTATTACATTAGGGATTGATGCTTTTTGCACTGTTATGGGACAGTTGAGAGTTATAATGCAGATTATACTTAATATTGAAGCTTAAGCACTTAAAGGTTTTCCCTTAAGCTTCAGGGTCAGCTTCTATTAAGTAGGATTGGACACTACAATGAGTTGTAGGCAATGTCTATAACTTGCCATGAATGCTTATCTCCCTTCTTTGGCAGTAAAGCTTATCTTTTGTGTATGTCCATTACTTGATGTTGTCTGCCTCTGGTGCAGCTTGGCTAAATATGACTTTTGTGCTACAAATAACCCAACCAACCTTAAGTTTCAATATCATGTATAATCTACACTATCTACATAAAGTATCGTCCAAATTTTTATCAATCAGATTTGTTGGTTTTGATTTTGTGTTCTTCATTTGACACAACTGCTTACATATGCCAGAGATAGAAAATGTGAATAATTCATAGTTCGTCAGGATACTTTTCTTTTGGTAAATAGTTGGGATAAAAATGTTTACTTTTTACAGACCTTAAAATCTTGTATTTCATTACAAGTAAATACACAATCTAATTGTAGATGAAAAGATACACTTTTGATGTCAATCAAAATGTGGTTTAGGAAATAATTTCCATTCAATTTTCTAATCGTAAAGTTAAAAAAAATCTATTTTTTAAACTCCAGATTTAAAATTCAATTTCCATTCGCTAACTCTTATGATGGGAAGTGAATGTCCATAGAATTATTTTTCATCACTAAAACTATGAGTTGAGATCAGGAAGGTTTCAGTGCCATACCAAAATTATCCTCGATGCATCTATTCCTCTAAATAAGATAGCAGAAAGTTTTGATAATAGAATGCTCACCTTGAAAGGACTTTAGAAAAGGCATTGCTTGGTCAGATCTGGTCCTTGCGCCATAATAAACACCTCACCTATTTGACTTGAAATGTGGGGAAATTTGACTGGAAATGTTTAGTGGGTCTTGAAGGTATTGTTGCAGACTGCCAATGGCACCATACTTTAAACCATAATATTGAATAATATTCTCAAAGCAATTATTTTAATTTGTAAGATTATTTATAACTATATAAATATATTTTTTAGGGTATATATGTCACTGAAGTTTATGAAAATAGCCCAGCTGAAAAATGTGGTTTAAAAATCCATGACAAGATACTCCAGGTAATTGTATTTAAATTTTTATGTTATGTTGGATACATTACTGCTCATTAATTTCATAAATAAGTTATTCAGAATTTCAATTATTGAGTCTTAGTTTATTGCTTTTAAGTGAATGGATTTTAGTACAATTTTTACTTACTGGTGAATTATGTCTATTAAAAGTAATTTAATTTCACATGCAACTTTAAAAACACCTGGAAATGAATCAGTTTTTACAACATATTAATGGTCATTAAACTAGACTCAATGAATTAGTTCTGTTAATTAAATAGTTTCAATTTAGTCTTAAATGTAGGTATAATTATATGATACTTTTGAGCAAAATATCTTTAGAAGTATACTTTTCTAATGACTAACACAGCAATCTTTGGATTACTGGAAAACTAAATGACAACATAGTCTCGTAACATTCTACTCAAACCTGAAAATGAACTTTGGCAAGTTAAGAGATGTAAACATAACATAAAGGACGTTTCTCCTTTCAGATGTTTCTAATAAATTTTATTTCTGTTGCCTGAAAGACCATCAGAATCTGGCAGGGTATGCCAATTTAAATCAGCTTGATTTAAAACAAAATTTTGATCATGATTTAAATTTAAGTGATTTTTGTTAAAAATCATGGATTTAAATTAAAATTTTTTTTTTCATTTTTCTTTCTGTATTAAATTTATAAATATTGAAATTGAAATAACTAAGAACAAAATATGTCATTTTATTCCAATAAATTAAGAACTATATCAAATAAGTAAAGTAGTTTGTTTATGAAAAATATAATGATAGGCTTCCAAACCAGGAAGAGGCACAGAGTTTCCTCCAGAGGCAACTAAACATGTGACCTAAGCGACTATTTTCCAAGGCAAGGCGACTATGGCGACTTTTTTCAGAAAATTAACATTAAAAATAGTCAAAATCAATTATTTTGGCAAAAAACAGGAATTATCTTCACCTTAAGGCAACTTTTTCTCTGAAAATAATTGAAATATTGTTATTTGCGCTATATTTATCAACTAATCAAAGTATAATCGTTAGTTTAAATATGCAGTTTTTAAAATGGAGTTACAGTTTGTAACTGAAAGTGCTGAGCTATTTGAACACTATCAGAAGTTTTTTCAAACATCAGCACCACTTATCCCCACTTTATACACCAAGTTGAGTTTATTACTGAAAAAACTTGCCGGCAGAATTTGTAAGGACACAAATGTGTATAAAATTATTTCTACTGAGCAATTGTTGCCAAAATCAAAGGTATATTGTGGGCAAAAGATCAGGGACTTGATCATTGATCTAAAAAGTTCCGATCAAATTAAGTATAAACATAAAATGCAGGCGCACTATTTAGCAGCATTTAACTACCTTAAAAATTGCTTCATTGTGTAGTGGAAAGTTCCTCTCAAATTTTCAATAGTTACAACCAGTTAAAGTTTCTAAAGAAAGGAGTGTAAAGTATGCATGTAATATTGCAAGAGCCCTATCATTTCTTGATATCAATGAAGTAAAAGTAAGAGAAGAGTGGCTTGTTTTCCAAACTGACTTTGTACCTAATAAAGAGGTAAAACAGAGACTCTGCAACTGTTACGGAATTTCCGCAGTTGCTACGGAAATTAGGTGAAAACTATGGAGCTATGGATGTATAGTGAAAAACTACTGAACTCATACTAAAAACGCCGAAAATACTCTTCCCCAATCCTACTTTTGCTTTCCCTACCCCACCCGCTATGAGAAAGCCTACTTCCTTCATTTTCCCCTGCCATTATGACGTTGGCCATTGCATTGCGGAAATTACGTCTTTGGAAGATGCTTCCACTACGCCTCCGCTAGGACTATGGCTAGGACAGTGAAGATACGGTTTCCTAAGAAAGCGGATCCATTATCTAGCAGCCGTATTGTAGCTGTTGATGACGTCACTAAAACGTTGTTTTACAAACAGATGGCCTTGATTTCCTAGAGAGCGCTGATTGTAAGCGTAACGAAAATTAGCAGAGCCACCATTTGCATGACTATCGTCATAACGGTCTTAAACAGTTGGGGAACGTTTTTTCTCTTGTAGAAGCGTTTTATGTGATACGTGTATAAATTCTTTAGTTATTTTCAAAAACAAGTCTTTGACTAACTACTTTATAAAAATAACTAAAGAATTTCTACACGTATCACATAAAATGCAAATGTATTCGGAAATTTGTCTGATTTTATAAAAATTTTGTACAAAACTTTATATGGTATTAGTGGGATTCTCCAAAGTGCTATTTAACTAAATCCAAAAAAATTTTGCCACCAGTTATGTGTTAAGATCAAACTAATTTAAACCTCCTGAGAGCCAGATAGGAAAACATTTCTTATGCATCGCATTTGTTGTGCTGTTCTATTTGCTCTATCATGTGATTACTTTGCTAATTCCAAAATTGTGTTTTAATCTTTTTGAAAGCAATAATCAAAAATTTACCCTGCTATATTTTCTAAAGCATTATGTGGTTAATCACAAGTATCAATGTTTGACACGAATAAAAACTATTTAGAAACTACACTGATTTGTGTATCTCATATCCTATAAGTTTAAACTTGTGTTGCATTAAATAAAATCATAAAAATCCGATTTGAATTTTAAAATTCAAATAAATCCGATTTTATACCCTGGGGTAGCTAGTCTAATAAAAACCCGATCTGCAGCCAACCATGTAACATTAGTAGAAATCAGGGTTGCTTAGACTGTGTTGAATTGCTTTCTTAAAACCCAATTTGGTGTAATTGTTGCTTTAAATTATTTTTTATTTGAATTCATTTAGGCATTTTTTATTTCTGACAGTTACTCAATGGTTTTTATGCCACAAAAAAGTCTTCCGTAATTTTTTGGAGATTGGCACTACCTGGATCTTGACAAAAATACTACTAATTTAAACATTCTGTCAAAAAAGAATATATGTCAAATTTTTTTTCATGAAAAATCACTGGACACTAACAAGTATTTCTGAAATTTCACCCCTCTAGACATTGGTGTCTGGGACTACTGGTCCCATTGCTTCTTAACTATGTCTCTGGTAATCCCTCTAGAAATCTACTTTAAAACTCTACTGCATCTTAGGAATGCTGTTGGTTGCTGTGGCTACTTAGCCACAGATCTTGTGGTAATCCCTATGAAAGGGAATTTGAAACGCGCATCTTCCCTACCCGATGGGGGATTGATCAGATTGATTTGGAACATGGTCAAAGAAAGACTACACTGGAATGGACCTATCCATTCTCTTTGTTTCGTTGTCATCGTGTTAGTGTCCTGTTTTTATTAATAAATAGATATTAAAATAGAACTGGAATTGAACTTAAACATGATTTGAACATGCAACCTTATAATGTGTGAATTTTGTACTCGATGTAATAATTATTACATCACAGTTGCACTGGAATTCATTATATTGCTGTTTGTTTCAGAGTAACTTCAAATGTATGATATTGTTCATTTGACACTCTTTTCCCAATGGCTCTCCTAAATTTATCTGTAGGTCCAGGTTTAATTTAATAAGCTTTTGTGTAGCAAAAAATGCTTAAAGCTTCAACCCATTTAGTTATAATTTTATGTTATTTTGAAAGCAGTGGGGCCTTTTCAACATTGTTGTATACTTGACATATGCTAACAAGAATTCACTTTTCTGTTAATAGGTGAATGGATATGATTTTACAATGGTTACACACAACAAAGCAGTGGAGTACATTAAGAAAAATCCTGTGTTAAATATGTTAGTGGCGAGAAAAGGAGTTACACATTCATAAAGATAACTGATTATTTCTTGTTCTAGCTGACTAGACGCAATTTCTTTGTTCAGTAGCTTCATTCTCACTTGCTTTTTTTATGGATGCCACGAAATGTCTTTCACTGATGCTACTGTTCATTGTTATTGTATGTCAAGCATCACTAGCATTTGTGCTCTGCATTGTGAATGTATATAGTATGTATATATGAATCTAAATCCTATATATTTTTGTACATTTTGTATATAAGATTATCAAACACATTAATGTGTACATTAATTTTTTATAAATGTGAAGTATCTAATCTTATACATTTCACTTTTACATTTTTTTAAATTTTAGAAGAACTTTACTTTTGTGTAGAAGTTTTGCACAAATAACTGATTTTTCATGACAGAATATAGCATTATATAATTTTTTTTTTGTAGACATAAAATTAAGAAAATGTTTGAAAGATAATTGATATCTTATATTGTTTTTAAAATCACAAATTGTCGACTTTGGTATTGCAACTAACACAGAATATGGTCTAATTGATATTTTCCACATTTTCTAAAACTTTTAATACAACCCTTTTCACATATACATGTTTTTCATGTACATTTTGATTAATAAACAAAACTGCTTTGGATTAGAGAATGCAGTTGTGCTATATATATATATATATATATATATATTAAAATCCTATTTCTTTTTTGAATGCTTTTACTTATTTAAAATGTTTATCATTTGTTTAATTTGCATAATTTATAAGAGTTTATCAGAAATATTCCAGTGTCTGATAAAATTTGAATCTTAAGTGGAAATTCTAATTAGTGCAAAACCTGAAATATTAGTTCTCAACAGTTGCTGTGAATATCAATTCATCTGAATTCTTTTGGTTTACCCTGCTGAGAATGGCAAGTTAAATTAAGGATTGCTTACACTAAGGCCGTTTTAACACATGCTGGCAAAACTGGTGCAGGTGCCTTCATTAGCTCATTCCCTTGGTGTCTTTCACGCTTTCTAATGTTTAGTTTGTTTTGCAAAAGCAAAAGACAATATTAGATACATCCTCTTTTGACTGAGATACTTGGAAAGGAGCTCTTACACACTATTTAAAGAAAACCTTCCACGAACCTATAAACTTCTATGACATTTGTTTTACAATCTTGTCTTTAAAGCTATCTGCTTTTTATCCACAAACAAGGTTTACTTTTTAGGAATTAGGTTGACAACCTCGTACTTAAACAATTTACTCTTTTTCAAATAAATAAAAAAAATGACAAAACTAGGTATGCTATAAAAACACAGATCTGAAGTAAAATGTAATAGAAAACAAAAAACAGGAAACAAGTACAGGGTTAAGGTGAGCACAAGGCACAGAGTCACCAAAGGCATCCAATTTGCTGAGTTCATAGGCGGTTGCAAATGTAAGTGCAGATGACCATATCAGCAATTGTATTGGACTTTGCTATGTGTGAAACCTCCCATTTGATTGCCTTACCTCTGGATGGTGGTGGCATATGTTTTGTTGGTGTGTGTCAACGACCTAAAGACTACTTAAGTAAGTGCAAAGAAATATAAATGGAAAGCATTTTATAAATATGGCAAAGAAAAATGGGTTGAAATACTAAATTAAACAATATAATATTACAGGCATTGTGAAAATTCAGATCGATAAACATTAATGTGGATGCATATAGTTTTATCATCATTGAATGAAACAAAACTTGAATATTTTTATATCAGTGTCAGCAATACTCCCTTACCTTAAGCTTTAACATTCCTACATATTTTAATATCGTATTATAATTCTAAAACAAAATCAGAATATATATCACCAAGTTTTATATTAGAAATATTATTAGCAAGTGACTTAAAATTTTTATAGGTTTCTGCTATCGACATTATTGGAACCCTATGTTAAGTGAACAATCTGAACACAGCAGCTTTTAATTATATTTTAAATATTGATAAAATTGCACAATCATTTTAATTGCTACAGAAATTGCTATCACTTTAAATCTACAAAACATTCTGCAAGTTGGCAGTGAAGGTTCAATTTATCACTTTCTCTGGATGTATTTCTATCTTTTATATGACAGTTAAAACTTTCCTTGTATATCTATTTATTCTACATTGTCTTGTGATTGGCACAGCTTGACCAAGTATGGCTATTATGCCGTAGAACTCTCTTAACCAATCCTATTAAAATGCTATCTAAGTCAAGAATTAAATTTACCCCCGAGTTTCAAGATGCAGATTTGACTTCTCTTAGTACCTGTTGTGAATTTTGGGTCCTCTATCCTTGATAGGATCTTTGGTCCTTGAAAGGATTGAGGGACTTTGCTAGAGAAAAACTTTTGAAAATGATAGTCTAAAGTTACATTTTTAGAACCATATTGCTGAATAATGGTCATAATTTCATATTTTTGCAACTTTTTTATTGCACGTTGTAGTCATAAGATATAGCACCGAAGCAAGCAGAAAGAGCTACATGTTAAAGACTAGGATTGTAATTATTAAGGAGTGTTTTATATGAACAATTTATTGTAATTCTACTTGAATAAGATGTCTGTCAACTGTCTGAATATATATTTTTTATGAAATAATAAATACATTTGCAAGTCTTTAATGTTTAATATATAAATAAGTTTTAAATTTTGTGATTATACTGAAAATATAATACCTTTTGTTTCATTCTGTATCTCTACTATTATAAAAAGTGTTTGTATGTTTTCTGCCCGCAAAGTCCTGACGAATCTATTGCACTTACAGTAATGGGATTTGGCACACAGGTAGTCTGAATTTTTTGCAATTTTTGGGTCACGCCAAATTTTAAAATTCATTTTAGAACATTTTTAATGGAATTTAATTATTACTGTTTTCTTCGGAATGGCAACAGCAAAAAGAGATGGCAGATTCTAAATTTATTTTTTCCGTTTCGACGCTTTCAGCAGAAGAACAAAACAAACAGTCACATTAGATCATTACCTACAAATATGATTTTTTTTAATAATTTTTTTTTTTTTTTTAATTGTAACTTTTATAATTTTTCCGCTACAAATTTGATCTTGTTCGAGAAATCACATTCCATATCCTGCGCTCAAACAAATCCAGCAAAGCAAATCTAATAATACATTTTTTTGACTGAGATTGTTTATTTTTTAAAATTAAGGTCGTTAACAATAGATTAAAAATTTTCTGAAAATTTTACACCATATAGATACCTTATACATTTTCTTTTCTTTTGATGAATAATTTTTTAGTTAAATATTTATACTTTCGCAAGAGGTTGTGACATTGCAACGATTGGATCTCTTCGCAATTCGAATTTGGCCTCATTTGACAATGAGCGTTTCCCAAACCAACACCATGGGCAATGCCATGATAGCTGCTATCCAATAGGCTATGAATTCCCATTTGGTTTACGAATACGAATTCATAGTAATCACTCAGGGTTAGCAGTGGTCATACCTGGCTCCACGAAAAGAATGCTGTGCTGGCCACTCAGTGGCAAGTCTATTATAATTCTGAACAAGTTAACATTTTGAAACTTTTAACAGTGTCTGTGATTTTGTAAAACTTAATATTGCATTAAAATTTCAATTAAAAAAAAATCTTATTACTCAACAGTTTACACCGACGTGTGTTGATTTCTATGCTACATGTTTATTTGCATTTTGTAACACTTGTTAAATTAATGTATTTTATTAAAACTTGTTCTGTAAAGATTTGTACTTTTCTTCAAAGGATGAGTCAGAAATGGTTATTACATTAAGGTCTATTGCCTGTAAGTCCACTTTATTTCATCACTTTATAAGATTCTACTTATTAATTTAACAGTTAAATTTAGTATAGCATTACATTTTGTTGAAAGGAAGTCCAAAAAAGCCATTATAAATGCTAATTGACATTAGTACCCTGCTGTGTATAAAATGTAGATCTTTCTCCAATTTAAAGTTATAAATATGCAAACATATCTGAATTTTATAGTAGCTATAATGGCTAAATGTTTAATAAATGAAGGTTGGTATTCTCTTTTAAAGCATTAGAATAATATATTTTAATGTTGCACAAAATTGCGCATTTTTTTATTCTATAATGGAATAGAAAATGTATGGCTTATGCAACATAAGATTTCATTTGTTACCATGATTTATTCATTTTTTGCTTTTGTAATTAAAAAAAAAAGTATTTCTAAATTTGAACAGCAGATTGTCCAGTTTCTGCTATGAAAAAACTTCTAAAATCAGGCCTTATTTTTAGGTTTAATCTATTAATTTATTTGCTAACAATGTCTTGTTAGTTGTGTCAGTTCCACTATAGTTGTATTTTTTGTCTTGCAATCAAACACAAGTTTTGAGTTTTCAATCGAGAAAGTGTTTTAATTTCAATTTTTGTTGATGTTTTGACCAGATTGAAATGTTTGCAGCACAGATTATAATGTTACTTAATATTTGATCAATATTGTTACTAAAAATTATGTTTTAAAAGTATATTGTTTTTAAAAAAGCATAAAAAATAAAGTAATATTCCTCTGCTTCCTCCAAACACAAGCTTCGGACCTTGCACCATAAAATCTAAACTTCCAATTCCTCAAATACAAAATTTATTGGGGACAAGTGAAAAAGAGAGCCTGTATTACACAATATAGGAGTTACCCTATTACACAATATATCAAGGAAAATTACTGTTGTTTTAAAACTAGCAATTTTTTAGTAGATTTGTGTTGTGAAGTCTGACCTGCAATAAGTTTTTGTATTTTATTACACCAAAGAGAGATAAAGTGTATCTGGTGTGGATTTGTAAATCCAAGTTTTAATTTGTTATTATTTTTACTTAGTTTTCAGTATAGAGGTTTAGTCAAATGTTGGGGATTACCAAATCCATGTGAATTCGGTTTGACTATAAACATAATCTTGCTTTTAAAATCATGCTGAAAATTCAGAAAAAAAAATATCACTTGAAAAGTTCTGAATAGTATTTAATTGAGTAATGCAAACATTTCAAAATGTCATTCCATTTTCAATGATAATTAGCGTTTTAAAATGCATTTGACACTGCTGTTGAAACCTGCTAATAAAATGTTCATTAAATTGTGTAGCACGGCAAAAGAAAATGACAAAATAAAATGCTACATTAATTCATTTTGTATCTGGTCTACCTATTTGAATTTTATACTTAAATTCTGTGTATGTGATGTGACATTGAATGTGAGATTTTTATATTTATTATGTAAATAACGTGATAATTTAATAAACATCTATTTAAGAATTTTTGTGTTTCCATCTGTTTTCTAGAATAGTCTGCTTGCCACTGTTTTAGTAACCAAAAGATACAAATGGGACTCTAAATGGATGTTACTTAAAATGGTAAATGGATGTTACCCTTTTCAGATTTTTTTTTGAGGAGCATACTTCTAAGGAAGCACCAGTGGCTAAAGGTGTCGCTCTTAAGCAACAGGTAGACTGAAGTGCTAGGTTACTAACCTTGGAATTCGAATATTGTATGTACCCAAGTCTCCCAACAGTTCATGTGATGTGCCAGCACCTGATGCCATGGGAGAACTGACTCATGTTGTCACTAATAAGTGCTCGAGGTCTCGTAGATCTATAAGCTAGCATTGGAAAAAAAACTTCTTGTATGAAAGTCTTCAAATCATGTAAATTGTTACATAGGTTATGTATTAAGTTTTTTTGCACAAAATCATGAATATGATAAAAGAAATTTAATTTTTTATTTTGGCAAACTTTCCAAATGTCTCATGTATATTAAGTAAAAAAATTCATTTTAGCGGAAAGTTTGCCAAGAAATTTAATTTAACCCTCTTAATGTAATAAGATTTTCTAGTGTAGTTTAGCTTTTCCTCCACAACACACAATTAATAGCCACATGTATTGATTGAAAAAAATCCAGGTAAGATTAAATTTTCAAAACTGGTTAGAAGGTGGAATATTGCATATGAGCCACTCCAAGGGTTACAATTTTACCATTTGTTACGGAAGTGTTAAGAGCATCTTTACAGTGGGAAAACATAATACTGATTAAATTCGTAATTCATTTCACATGCAACTTTTAATCATTTATTTGAACGTGAAATAATCACAGACCCTTTAGAAAAACCAATAAGTATATGAAAGTTAGCTTTCATAGTTATATTTCATGTAGAAACATAAATTTGCATGCATCCTAGATAATAATCTGAATAGAAAATTGTAATGAATTAAAATTGTTTTTATTCCACAATGAAAAGTACTTTTTTTAAATAAAACTTTATTTATCATCAAAAATACAAGAAAAATACAGATTTACAAAATAACAAGGCACTGGCATCGTATTTAGATTCACACTTTCACTGGTTACAGAAATAGGCTTTAACAATACACAACTATTATTAAAGAATAGGCATACTCTGTAAACTTCTGTAGCAGTTGTATTGAAAAGCTATCTTTGGTCTATGTTATAAGATTAATTTTCCAAGAACTGAAATGATTTTCTTACAAGTATAAAACTAGCAATATAGTTTCAAAAATATGACAAAATTTGATTATTAGCAGGTACACAAGTAATATACTGTAAAAAAACTTTCATGAATTATATTGCATAACAAACATAAATTATATAAACTTGAAAAGTGTAAGAAAATTACTTCCTTTAAAGAATAGGAAGGTAATATTTTGCAATTTCAAATTCAAGTACTATTCATGAACAAATTTTTTAGAAACATGTTTGTGTATCAAAATGCTGCTATGCATTACTATAGTACAGCAACCGAATGTTAAACTGTTATTGAATATGTTACAGTGATCTGATAAAAATATGTACATATGTAGGAATGTTAATACTGTTTCAAAGTTGCAAATTTGATTTCCAAGAACAATGTAACTAAACTTAACAGTTTAAGATTTTAGAAATAAAATACATTCTTTTAAATAATGTTATCTTGTAAGAAATGTGTTTTATTTCAAGGAAATTACAAAAACCTTTATTTGTTTTAGATCAATTTAGATTTCACTTGGTTGCCACATTGCAATTAGGCGAGGAATGTAAATTATACACCTTCCAGACAAAAGGTAGAATTCACCTAATTATAAGGTAAAATTTACCACCTAATTTCACTTATCCAGAAGTTTTAATTGTATAAATATTGTGATTTGCAAGTTACTTTTTTGAAACAAAATGCTATTTAGGACATTGATTTTTATTTTGTGGTTTATGACTCTAAAATTATAAACATACATAATTTAAGAATTTCTGGGGCTATGAGAAATTAAAGTGGTCAGTCAATAACCGTTATTAATGCATACTAATACAAAGATTGGAATACTGAATTTTTTTTTTTTTAATAAAAAGATATTATTTTAATAATATTGTTTAGTAACTACACAATATTTTTAAATGAACACAAATGATGATTAGAGCTTAAAAATTAAGATGCACTTAATTTGGACACACATACAAAGTAAAGCACATAAAACAACTTGTAAATCTGTGGTCAAAAAATTTCTACAAAAATAATTAGTGAATGAGATAAAAACTACCATGTAAAACAAGAATACTGTTTAAAGTTAAAAAAATATATACACCTTCGTCTTACTGCATGAAATGAGTTAAACGTTAATGGAATGATTTATTCATACAGTGATAACAAATATGCTTTTAAAATAGTATCAAATGTATGGTAAACTTGACAAAATTGAGGGTAACACTTATTCTGTCAAACAAAAAAATTTCAACTAAATGTTTTACCCTCATATATTTATAAGAAATAAAAATTATAAAATCTAATAATTATTGGATATCATTGGCTTACAAGTGAAACATACTAGGTCAAAAACAATTCTGAGAAAACAAAGGAAAATTCTAATTTTTTCAAGCAAGGGAAGATTAATTTTATCACTAACAATTGTTTATTCACTTCATTTATATGTATTGTTATAACATTCTCAAGCATTTTTTCATGCATAATGCAAGTAATCTTCATGCATAGAAAAAATGACTTATTGGAATTCACCATTCAAGACCACAACATTCTGGTCTAGAAAAACTAAAACTTATATTTGAACATTTTGACTGGGTGAGTTTTACTTGAAAGCCAACACTATAAAGTAGGAAATTTAACATGATTCATAGTACTTTAAGAGGCATTAAAAATGACTAAAATTTAAAATATATTATATCCTTAATTGTGAAAACAATCATGTGTACATACAGAATAAGTTAAGACTAAGCACAATAATTCAACTTCCTTCTAATTACATATGATACAATCATGAATATTAATTACAGTTACCAATCTTTAATGATTATCAGAACAGATATATATCAATTGTTCACCATGGACAATAAGAACAAATAAAATTGACATTCACTTGTACAGTTGAAGCAGCTTTACAAGTCTTTGTAAAAGTCATTGATTTCGATTATCACTCAAAATGAAGTGACACTGATCAACAATGGAAACATGAAGCCTATATCACAGATGTTTGAAATGTAGTATTTGCACCCGCAGATGATTATGCTGAGGGGAGAAGTGTGAAGTATTTTTCCAGTTCATGGTATTTACATTGAAAGTGTAACAATGTTGAATGAATATGCAATGTATTGAAAAAAAAACCTCCATTTTTTCTCTCGAATATTTACTTGCAAAATCAGAGATGATCATCCAGCAATTCTCATTTATTCATTTTCACAAATATGCTACTCTCTTTAAGAGTCGATTAGGTTGAATATTAAGTAGCCAGCCACACAAACATTCCACACATTTGAGAAACAAATCTTTAAAACGTACAAGTGGTAAATTTATGTGACTTAACTGTACAAACCACTAATGAAGAAGCCAATGATAAGGGTCAGCTTTAGAATAGCGATTCACAGCTATCATACAGTAGTTTCATTCCTATGATTGTTTAATGGTTGTAGTTCTCTTTGCAGTCCATCGTAATCATTGTAGTATTCGTGCTCGTCAGTGTCGTCATCACTACTGTTGAGTTTCCTTTGCGGAACCACTGGAGTTTCTGATGGAACATTTGAATTATGCTTCATGAGATGATACTCTAAATTGTCTACAGCTTGGTGAGGTAAGTTTCCAACAGGAACAAAGCTTCCAGCAAATGGTGGCACTGGAAATAAAATCCCATTTAAGCTTCATATATTGTAGTAAAATATAATTTCATTGCATAAAATACGAAATCATTCACAACTTAAAGCAGGAACTCCAATGAGTAACAAATTTCTATCATCAGATATATGTAATGTGACTAAAAATAAATTATGCACGCATACATGTACAGAATACATGTGCACCTAATTTAAAAACTTATGTGCACAAGGTTCTCATGTTACTCTAATTCAGGCCTCAAAATAGATTTTTCAATGCAAGGGGCACCTTGTGCACCTAAGTTTTTAAATTAGGTGCACATGTATTCTGTTTTCACATAGTGTGTATATAGGAATTTTAATTACATTCCTTTAGAGCTAGAGAGGTCAATATTAATATTTTGTTCAAACATGAAACTGACATAACACGTTTCACCCCTCTTTTTAACATTAGGTGCACTGCGTGCATCTAGTGGGAAAAATTAGGTGCATAATTTTATTTTCATGTGCACCTGGGTATTTCGAGTCCTGCTCTAATTAAGGTTTATGTATCATGCATACAAATTTTATTTCTCTATTCAGCTTTTTCCCTAACTAAATCTATTTTTGATTTTCACACATTTCCCCTTTCTCACACTCCATTCCAACTCTGAATATGAAGTGATAAGTATAATGCTGAGTCAGTAATATGAATATTGTTTCAGCAATATAAATGTCACTTGTCTATTGTTGAATGATTGCAATATCAAATCCATACCTACAATACTTTCCCAGTCTCCTTAATAACATTCTCAGATCCAGGCATGTAGAAATAAGTTCTTGACACGAAATTTCTTTAAATGATATATTTAAAATGCATTCATGTTTTGATATACGTACTTAAGCATGGTGTTAAGTTTATGTTATTTGAATACCTTTTTAAATCTATGACCCAAAATCATACATACACACATTCGTAATCATTTAGTATTTCAAACATACCTAAAATATGTTTATTGAGAGGAGGCAATATTCTTGGAATGTTTTGTTTTAATCTACGTTATCTTCTATTAGTCTTGTGTGAATTGTGTTTCAAATTCATAATTGTTCATCTCAAAATTAGAATTATGAAATTCATATCTTTTACTGATATTACTCATGTGAAAAATATTATTTCTATGGCAACATTCTTGCTCTACTGATATTTTGGTTACTAATACCGATGAATATGCTGCACAAAATAAAATATGGAACTATTTTTGAACAAATTATAAACTAAGGGCCTTTTAAGACATAGGCAAAATCAAATTGCCTGTTCATACATTGAGTCATCTTGTGGGCGTTTTTCACACATACTGGCATTGCTGCTGTCAACAGACGTTATCTCCTTGAACTATTTTAACTGAGGAGGAAGTACTGAAGAAGTACAAATGAATGACAATATTGGGTACATCTCCTTTGCCTGTGAAAAACTTAAAGCAGTTTTTTCACGCTTTTCGAAAACAAGGATCAATCCAAATTTTATAACTGCTTTCAAAAACTTCAATCACCTTTGATTTTCTGAAGGAATGATTAGAAAATAGTATCACACACACGCACACACAGCGTACTATAATGATACATAATCCCACTAACAGTTTACTTACCATGGTTAAATTAACGATGACGACATTGTATTTAAAATGTGTTCTCCTTACCAAAAGAAATACAAAAACTTCCACAAGTAAGACAAAAAACAATCTAATTGCTATGAGAATAATGACAGTACAGTGCAGGGTAATCAAGGTAATGTGACAATAAATCACCATTCGATATGTTGAGTCTAAACACTAGCTGCAAATGACAGCACCCAGAGCAGTAAATCTGTTGAAGAAATCTCCCATTTGATTACTTTACATCCGGATCTGCTCTGGCACAGGTTTTCTTGGCACGTGTAAAAATGGACTAAAGATGCAGTCATATATGCCTCATTCATTCTTTTAAATACCCTGAATTTATTGAGGTTTTTTTTACAGTTGGTGTTTATTATTTTGAAAGAAAACTAATCAACTGCATTAAAAATTCATTACGATTCTTTATATTAACTTATCTCAGTGATAACTACTGTATAAAGAGTAAGGTTAAGTAATAATTTATTTTAGTTGTAAGCACTGAGTACTTAACTGGGATTACTGGACTTTTCACCTGTTAAATTTTGTTTGCACTGATTCAGGGATACCAAGGATATTCAAGTTTTGTTTCCAAAAAGCATCCAGTCAAAATGACAAAAATTGGCTTTTTGAATGGAAGATCTATTGTTAAAGCAATTCTAAGAAATGTTTAACATTATACTGCCAGTAATCAAAAGTTCTGAACACAAAATGTACATGTAAACAGAAAAATTCCAGGATTTTTTTTCAGGTATTTAAATTCACTTTTTCTTTTGAAGAATCAAAAAAGTTGACTCAATGCCAGACCAATATTATAATCTTTTGACTAATTAAGTGTTTCCAACTTTAATTTTAACTAATTGTTTCTAAACCTTATTTAGGTAAAAGAAAGGGACCACGAATTTTAGCCAGCTGTCTAGAAACAAGAAAACTCAAATGAAAATATGTTTGGAAGGTTTGAAAATTACCTGAGGTTTTGGCATCTCCAACTAAATCCATGTAACCAGCAGAATTACATGATCTTGGGGAAGGAACTAAATAATCCTCTTCATCAACTGGTAAGTCCAACTTTACTTCCTTTGAGTTCTGGTGAGAGGCACCATTATTGTGCATGAACATGTCTCGATCACCTTCTTAGAAAAAGCATTTTCATATATAAGTATTGTAATTAATAAAACAATTTTCAGTCAAAGATAAAGTAACTTTAATCCATAAGGAAAATTATGCTTATGAAATATTTTTAAAAGCAGATGAACAAGCACGAATTTACATTTTTTCAACCCTTTTTCTTGGAATTTCAGGATACTAACTCCTTTCATTAAATAGGTTGTGCTAACAAATTTGAATCAATAATTTTCATTGGCTTCCTTAGATATTTATGCAATAAATTATTTCAGATAATTTTATATTTTGTTTTCTAGAAAATTTGTTACAAGCTAATAAAGTTGGTCCATAAAATACACGAATATCACAATTTTTATGACTACTTTGATTTATCATCGATGTCTTTAAAGCCAGAAATTTAAACATCAAATTCAGCTAGATTTTACAAAAAGTGCCACAATTTTACTTTGCTGTTTTCATGTGGAAAGTTTTTAATTGTTTGCATGATTTATAAAATTAGTTTTAATCTGAAAAAGGTTGAAGTTTTGCACAGCTTTGTAATCAAAATTTAAAATTACAAAATGAACTAAATTAAGTTTTTATGTTTATAAGTTATCCAGAAATTAAAATATCATCTGTATATATAGCATGTGTGTATATAAAACAAACCATTAATGCAATGTCCCAACTTGGTAATTTCTTTTGGATTTCGTATTCACATTCTTTTTCATATGTAATTCATTATTTTTAAAATTCTATAATTTCTAATAAAGATTAATGTTAAGATTTTTTCATAGTGAATGAAATAAGTGCCAAGAGATTAAATAGTGAAAAAAAATTTAAATCATGTTCAACATCAAAATGTAACTAAATTGTATGAAACATACTTTATTTTTCATTCGGTTATCATGCTTTTTATTTACTTAGTTAGGCATTGCTTTTAGTATTTTCAAATAATAAGGAGCAAATACTATTTTAGATATGCCCTAGTTGAAAACTACAGAATTGATATATTTTATAGTGATGATCCCAGAGTTCTTCTAGAATTAATAACATAATTTTTAAAATTGGTGTCTATATATTAAAGAAATTTACCCCTCTCTAATGATGTAAGAGGATCCGAACAATATCTTGTACTTAGGCTCGTGTCTCTGTTGTGACAGACATGGTTTAATCCAATGCTACTTTCTGGACAGCCACATTTGAAGTTACCATGGTGATTAGGATTCATTTCCGAGGTGTTATTTGTCGAATTGTTCAACGAATCTCCATCAAATCCTCTGTCATCCATAAATTTCTGTTGAAATTAGAAAAAAATGTAAATATCTTCTTTTTTATTCAAGCATGAGCAACCTTAAAAAGATATTTGCAGTTATGTTTGTTTCACAGAAATAAAACAAACCCTAGACATACAAGATATCTAATCAATAAATAATATATATTTGAAGCCCCATGCCCCAATCATTACATATTAACTATATATTTTGCTAACATACATGACATGAAATCTACATGAATGGGAAACGGATATAAACAAAGTGAAATCAACCGCCACAAGATTAATTTGCCAATTTTGTCGGTTAGTTTAAACACATGCTTAATTTTAGTTACAAGCTGCATAATATCACTGGAACTGGAAGGAAGAACTCTCATCAATTTGAAATAAGCCTTGAGATAAAAAATAGCAAATTGTCTTTGAACAAGTGAATGAGATGTAATTGAAGTGAGTGTTTTAAAGTCAAATGTGGTAACATGACTCAGGTTTGAATTTTTTACTATGCACTTTTGAAATAAGAATTAACATCAATAGTAGAACGTTTGAAGTTTGTTAATAAGTTTTTTTTTTTTTTTTTTTTTGTTTATATTTTTGACTAATTTTATTTCATTTTGACACAAATAGATGCTTGTATTCATTAAAAATTAATTTAAATAAGGTATGAAATGTGCAAGTAATGATACTGCCATCAATAGATATTAGCAGTTAAGAAAGTTTAGTGCAGATGCTATACTGCTAGTTTAAAATGCTGCACTTTAAAGTTAATGCATTACTAAAAGAAATTTTTTAAATAAGATGCACATGCAAAAAATAAGTTAATATAAACCCTCGGACTTAAGTTTCTGTTTCAAATTATGGTACTATGGTAACTTTCTGTATTTTCCACATTAAAACCCATTAAAGAGAATAAATTGAGGTTTACGAAATACCAAAATGGTAGCCCATAAATCTGAATTTTTAGTGCAATTCGACATAAAATACAAATGTTGATTGTACTTTTTACACATTTAAAGCCTCTAAAATGTTTCTAGATTTTTATAAAGCTTTTGAATACAGACATAAAATATTCATTATAAATAATTCCCTACTTTATTTGAATTGTACTTTTTTATAACAAATTTCTTGATATCGGCTGGGCGATGTGTATTGAATTGAATTAATGCAAACACTATGTAATAAGATCTAAGCTCACTAAAATTTTATTTAGAATTTAATTTATTTATTTAATCCTACAACTGTAAAATAAAAAGTATTACTTTAATAGGAGTTGGTGGCGGAGGAGAATCAGAACCAAGTTGATCTAGTTTAGGCTGCAAGTATTCTTCAGCATCCATTATCACCTCAGGTCCCTCAATAGGCATACTCAAAGTGCGTATCAACTCTTTCTCATCTTGCGGAGTGTAACTTGGTAGGCGCATCAGTTTATCTCCAAGAATAACCAAATACCTGCCAGGATCTCTTGCCATTTTGGCAAATTCATCAGCCAATTCTTTAAATGAAGGCCTGGATTCAGCATCCAACATCCAACCTAAAAATTTTAATTGTGGTGAGTTTTATTTAAATATTCAACAAGGCAATCACATAACTGTGACATGTGCGAGAAATCTTGTACATAAATATTTTTTAACAATCCTACATGTCTACGCTATTATCATTTGGAAATTATTGGCATTTTAAAAGTAGTTTAATATCTTATAGAAGGTATTTGTATAATAGAAAAGGCTCGTTTTAGACAAAACTTGTAATGTTGTCAATTCTTTATCTTCCAGAAGTACAGCACCTATTGATAGAATAATTTCTCTGTCCACATAAACAGTATGTGGTCAAAGGAGAAATCTAGATCCGAGTTGTAAGACACGATTGTGTCATGGAGTTTGAGAAGTTTTATAAGGTATTGAAAGACGAAATTTGCTGCAAAACTTCATTCATGGTACGATGGTGGGGAAGTAGTCTACTTAAACTGTAACCATCTACCATAAGAACCTAAATTTTTCTGTTTTGTGTCACTGAACAATAATGGTATGTATTATATTTTTATGTAATAAAACTTTTATCATCTTTTACATGAATACATAACATTAATTAACCTGTGTCCTGTTGTAATTTCAAGGAAGTATTGTCAGCACTCATCCACTTTTTAACCTGATCTGTTGACTTCTAAGGGTTCATGCTTTTTCAAAGTTTTATTGAGCTGTTTGTATGAATGTAAAAAATAATTCATTTGAAGTACAATCTGTTGTGTGTGTACAATTATATACAATTATTATTTCTCTTAACAAAAAAAATATCAACACTATTCCTCAAATGCTGGAGATGATAGCAACTTAGGAAGATGCAATTATTAAATATCTTTATTTTCAAATCAATAAAATCAGATGTTTTTAAAATTCAGGATTTGTCATTTTTTTTCTCATAATTTACCTAAAAATTGTTAAAAGGGAACGATAGTTTTGATATTGTCGAATTCAGAGTCAGAACTAAATATGTCTCAAACTATCATTGAATTAAATGGCCAAAATACATAAAAAATAATTAATTTCTAAAAACAAAAATGTGATTACGAAAGTAATAATTTATTTTTAAATTACATATTTATATGGCACTCTTTTGACAATCATGGTCCTACATACACAATGAGATTTAAAGTGGTTATTTAATAAATATTTGTACTAGAATCTATGTTAGAACCGAGAGTGTTCTTACATACTGAGAAGGAAATGTTTGTGTTAAAAAGGTTTTAATTGAAATGCATGTTAATTAACTATACATTTATACAGTTTTAAGACTAATATCTTAAGAGCGATATTCAGTTAAACAATGCTTTACCTCCTTGTTTACTGTACTTTGAAAATGTTACTGTTTGCATTAAATTATAATTTGTGCCCAATATATTTTGTGGCAGTCTTTATGAAATATTATGTTTTGACATTCTCTGCATTTTAACAGGGAAACCTTTTTGATTTTGTCTCATAAGAGTATTGCCTCTTTATCTTTCAATTTTCTGCATATTTCTCATTAGAATATTTGCGAAAAATTGACTAAGGGCAGAGAATAAATTGAAGAACTTCCAAATACTAATATACTTTGAATACTTACATTTAATCATAATCATGTAAACATCTATTGTGCAAATCGGAGGTTGAGGTAGTCGTTCTCCTTTTTCCAACAAGTCAGGAACTTCTCTTGCAGGAATATTTTCATATGGCCTACCACCATAAGTTAGTAGCTCCCAAACAGTCACGCCTGAAAATGAAATGACAAGTTAAACAATTGTCTAGCAATTACATAGCTGTGTCGTGCTAGATAAAATAAATACATTCAAATCAAAATTACCCTAATGTTTTTTTATTATAAACTTCATGCTACATTCGACCTCTATCAGATTGGTCATTAATTATGAATGATAAAATTAAAAATTGAAATTAGCTGACTAAGTTTGTTGGCAGATTAAAACTTAACAATTTAGAGAAAGACGAAAATGCAATTATATAATTAAAAAATTTGATACTTTGAATATTCCCATTAATTTTAGTTCTTTAAAACAAGATTTAATAACTTGTTATAATATTTAACATATTGACAATATAAAATAAGACACCTTTAAAAAATTAATTTTTAGAATTTTATGTTTCAAAAATAATTACTTTCTATTTCTATTCTAGAAAAAGTAAATACATCAAAGAATCTTTCACAGAAAAATATTACCTACTTAAACATAAATGAAATGTAAACATTTAAAAAAATCTGAATACAATTGTTTGGTAGTGTGATTAGTGTATGACTATTATTTAACTGTATAAATGTTTTTGAATGCTATGTAACAAAACAAAACTGAAATTAATTTAAATTTTAGTTTTTCACTTTAAAATTCCTTTATCATTTGAAATAGTGAGAATATTGAGTCAAAGCTTACCAAAAGCCCAAACGTCACTCTTATGCGTAAAAACTCTGTGCTGAATGCATTCAAGAGCCAGCCATTTTATGGGCATCTATAATAACAGAGGAAGCTTTTAATTCAGGTAATAATTTAAAAAAAGCACAGAAATGAGTAATGTAGTTTTTTTGCATACCTTTCCTCCAGCGGACTTATATTCCTCTTCATTTATATCCAAAAGTTTTGCCAATCCAAAATCAGTGATTTTTATACAACCAGGAGTTTGCACTACAAATAAAACAAAAGATTTTATACACTAGTAACAAATTCTTAATTTTTATTTTAGCATATTTCGATACACAACAAGAACTTACATAGAACATTTCGTAGAGCCAGATCTCTGTGAACCATGCGCCGCTCCTCAAGATGAGCCATACCCTAGAAAAATAATTTATTGTACTATCTGCAAATTTATGCTATTAATTATGCTATGTATTTCTGAAAAATCTATCCTTGAAAGACTATTGAAGTTTCTATTCACTTTAGTCATACTCAAGTACGGGATATGACTAAATTCATAATAATGTAAAATAAGATTTCTTGATAGACAAATACATCAATTGTATCTTTAGCACGAATATTTATTACGTATTCAAAGTAGAGAATTAAGCAAATAATTACCCAATATGTTAGGATCGTAATTTTTTTTATGTAAATTGTTAAAAATATCTTGCATTTAGTTGTGCACATACTTATGTGAAGTAAAAAGCATTGGAATATAGACTTTTCTTTGGTTTTATACTCGTGTTTTTCTTTTGGTTAAATTAATATAATCAAATGCAGAAATCTATAAAATGCTTGATTATTCTTATTTACTCTTAAAATTTTCAAACTCCTCAATTCAGATGAATACAAAATAAAAGTTTTGATTTATTGAATTAGATGTAGATCAAAACAAATAAATTAAGGTATTGTTTCTCATTAAACTATTTTAAGACATTCAGGCTATCTGCCTCAACTTCATAACTATAGCTAAATTTGACTTATTTCAGACTATTATTTTGAAACGTTTTCTATTTGTCAAAGGTTTAGTTCGTAAACGTTTAAGTTTGGATTAAAGGTTGGTTGGTTTTTGTGGTTTTATGATGCAAGAGGGTCATATTTGCTGAAGGTGCACTAAACTGAAGACACTGTCAAGTACTGGATATATGCACATTAGGAAAGTTTGGATTAAAGGTTGGTTGGTTTTTGTGGTTTTATGACGCAAGAGGGTCATATTTGCTGAATGTGCACTAAACTGAAGACACTGTCAAGTACTGGATATATGCACTTTAGGAAAGTTCCACACTGATATAGGAGAGAGAAATAAACTCAAGTAGGAGGTTTTACTCAGCCATGGAAATCACTTGTTTAATTCATGAAAATTGACTTGTTTTAGAAGTGAATGCATTAATAATCAGGTTTTGGATAGATGTTATTCTTTAGTGTAAATAAATGTGTTTACACATAAGGATAACTAAATTGAGCTTTATTATATATATATTATGAAACAATACCTAAAAATAACCCCCTAATACAATTCTCACCAGAGACCAGTCCCTTAATCACCCCACTTCCCTTTCAGTCTTTCGTTTTGTTTGTCCAATAGGTCATATATCTTGCCATCCCCTTTGACCTCCCAGCATGACTGACCTCACATGACCACTTTTCCTCTCAAATCGCCTATAAGATAAAATTAGCTCTTCGCTTAACTCCCGACCTCTACCAATGAAATGTCTTGCTAGATTCCCTGTCCAATAGTCTTTCTTTTAATTCTCATCACTCTGGCGAATTCATTGTGAACTATACACTTTTTCCATGAGCCCCTTAGAATAGGAAGCCACAGAACTGTTCACGGCTCCGTCCCCACAATATATATATATATATATATATATGATGAACAAATGAAGTAGTGGACATCTTTGCTGATACATAGATTAGTTTCACCTTATTTTGTTTTATCTCTACTGTTTAGCAAATTTTTTGCAATTTTTGCCATTAAGAGGGAATGAAAAGCTGATAAACTTTTAAACAAAATTCAACAATAATTTATTTCATTAATGGTAAGAAAATATTTAATTTGACTAAACATAAATAATTTTAATAAAGCTATCCTTAAACTAAACTGAACTAAAATAAAATTGATAATTACCCTTGCTATCTGAGCACACCAATTAAGCAAAGGTTTTGATCCAATTTTGTCTTTGTTATTTCGAACATAATCCAAGAGACAACCCAAAGGCATTAACTGAGTCACCAACATAGATTGTGATGCCATGCAAACAGCCAAAAGCTTCAGTAAATTTGGATGATCGACACTAGCCATTATATATGCTTCCTGAAAGTAAATTATGTCAAATTGCAACATTAATTGTCTATTACAGTGGTAATATAATGGGAAAGTGATAATTCAATATCTGAGTTAGAAAGTAAGAATTCTTACCGAATTTATCCTACTATTCCCCATAAAAAGCAAG
Source organism: Metellina segmentata (assembly GCA_947359465.1). Lineage (NCBI taxonomy): Eukaryota > Metazoa > Arthropoda > Arachnida > Araneae > Tetragnathidae > Metellina > Metellina segmentata. The sequence continues at coordinate 76,054,346 of OX375877.1, read as the reverse complement.
CATGTGATACACAATTTAAAACAATCAAACTATGAAACAAATATTCAGTTGATCAAGAACTGTCTATGGTTAACTTAATCAAATATACAAAATGATAAATTACTGCAAAAACATGACACTACATACCTCTAGAAAATCTTTATTTGTACTTGGACATGTGCCTTCCCTGAGAACTTTTATCGCAACTGGTATTTTAATGTTTTCACCTTCTGGTACCCAAACACCTTTATATACCGTTCCAAATGCACCATAACCCAAAATTCCACCTTTGCGTAGCTCTGCTTCTTTCACTATTCTTAACTTGGCTAGGTTTGGTTTCACATTTGTAGGTTTTAAGGGCTCGTTGTCTTCAAATCCACTCATTCTCTATAAAAAGCAAAGAATATAATCAGTTAACAGGATAAATAATCTCAGATTATAAACTGAAATTCCTTTGTTTTCAGTTAAAATAGGGGTTTTTAAGTTATACAAACAGCATTTAGCTACATATTGCTTTTGCTATTTACATTAACTTTAAAATAGTTTCTTTAATGACATGTTTGTCCACAAGCCAAAATGTTCTACAAAGTAGAAAACAACTATCATATTGAAGTATTTAACAGTACAAGAATTAAAAAGTAACTAGTGTCACTATAATGATATGATGTATTAATTTTGATTTATAAAATACAAATATAAATCATAATTAGCTACATATAAAATTCAAAGCAATTCAATTAGAAGCCAATTATTTTTTACAAACCTTTTAAATGCATTGATTAATTTTTAAATCAAAGTTAAATAGATTATTCAGACATCAAATTATACTATGTAAAAATAGATTACTTGAGACCTAAGTTTCATTTCTTATTTCTAATTAATTATATTTATTTTTGTTTTATTTGTATTTTTTATTCTGTGATTTATCTTTCAAAATATTATCGAACAAAGTCCGAGTTGATACATACACTCATCTCTAACATTATTTTAAATTTAACCTTTCTCAAAAATTTTATCGTTTAATTTAATTGGAAAGAAAAATGGATGGGAATGAAAGAAATATTTCTGGAAAATTTTATATCTAAATAGATTAAAATAAGATACAAAACAAACACTGAAAAGAATTTCAAATAAACAAATAATATGAACAAACAGTTATTTACCATGGTCATCTTCACAGTATTTTCTTTCGTCCTAGCTCTTTGCAACCACTGGTAACTAAACACAGCCATGAAAATTCCAAGAATGACAAAACAGCCCATGACACCTCCTAAGATTGCAGGTATATGATCTTCCTCTCTGAAAATATTAACATAATTTTGATGAGTTCGAATAAATGACTAAAATAAATGAGACAATTCTTTATTTGGGATTAAGTAAAATAACTTACGCCCCATGTAGAGCAACAGCATTCGAGTCCTCTGAAGAACAGTAAGGGTCTCTGACACTATCCACAAAAATTTTGTAAGGCTTGTCAAAAGGACATGATGCTGTACAGTTAAACTAAAATAGAGAATTGAAATTCGATAACTATAAATATTTGGTGTTGGGGCCAGTATGCCACATTTTATATCTATAGTGTTTAGAAAAAATATTTTAATAATTTTCAACACAAAATAAAATTGGATTTGTATAAAATGAATTATTTGAAAGTAAACAATATCTTGCAATCAGTTCATTTAAAAAAAGAAAATGGGCTGCTTTGGCATTTTATTGTAGAAAAGATACTTAGGATTTAATATATTGTTTATACAGATTCCCTCACTTTAAAGTGTACAGTGTCTATAACAGCTATGAAAAAAATTAAAGCAAACTTTATATCTCTTTTTATGACAGCTTTTATGTTTTATTTATTAAAGTCAGCTAATCAAAAAAAAAATTAAATTTTCAGATATTACAAGAAAATTATATGTGGATAAAATAATCATAGGATACACAGAAATCTTGTGCATTTTCTTTGTGCAAGATTTATTGCAAAATGCGAGACTATTACAAGATTACTGATAAAGTCTAACTTGGTGACAGTTAAATTTTATTTACCCAGTTTTTGAGATTTCTAAGCAAGATAAGTGAGTCTTGGAAATTAAAATTATGTGATAAGTTAAAAATGATATCTAAGGTACCTGAATATAGATATATTATACTGACTTTTGGACCAGAGTATATTTGTAAATGCACTTTTATTCTCCTAGTCTTGTATAAATTGAAGAGCTAAAAATTCATTTGCTCTGGTTTACAAAGGCAGAAAAATCTCTGCTAGGTAAGAAACGGGAAAAAAATTGTATTTACCAATGTGGTATTCACTGAATCATAAACACGAAAGTTACGGCATGCAACACAGTCCACGGTTGTGGGGCCTCTGCATCCACGACATTCGTCAGCACACTTGTTGCACACTTTATTAGCATCATCTGGGTAGTGGTCTCTGGGGCAATGATCTTCACATTGCTCACCAGACTTATAGTGCAGACAATTGCAAACAGTGAAGTGTATACCGTATGCAGTGCAATTTTTACATTGGTGATGGCATTTTCGACAGACCTGGAAAACAATAAAATGACAAATTTAAGTAATGATGTCAACATGATCATAAATTAAACAATTTAAAATGAATATAAGATAGTTAAAAATAGAAATTTAAAATTAATATATGATATTAAATGTAGACAATATTAAAATTAGTATAATTTAAGACTAAAAACTCTTAAAACTGAAAGAAAATATTTTATTTAGGCTAACCATAGGTATGGTTTAAAAGGGGGACCATATAGTTTTATTCATATTTCCTTACTTGTGAATATGCCGGACAATTTGTTTACACAAATGCCAAATGATTATCGTTTGCGTGAGTGCATTGATATCTTCGCTTTCGAAGAATTAAGAATCGTTTGCAGTTTTTTTGTTCTTCAGATGCCATTTAAAAAATATATCTTTAGAATCTGTGTTCTTGCTATTAAATGTTTACGTTAAGAATTCTTCAACTAGCTATGTGCCGATCCTTATGCCTTACCGCAAGTTTGGTATGGAAGCTCGGAAGCACATAGAATAGTGTTATTTTGTATACAAATGTACCCAGAATTTTGTAAAAAAATTAGTTTTTTAATTATACAGTCCACTGATTTGAACCTACTACATCACACGAAAGACTGTCATTTTAATACAAAATGATAATTTTGTCCCGTTTTTAATAAAAACTAAAAATAATTTAACATAGTTCAATCATAAATTATTCATTTTCCATAATCTTAGATAAATATTACGGATGCTAATAATTTGACGGAGTCTCAGTATTCAATGATGTGAATCAATATCTAGTGATTTATTTTGGACAAAACACAAAAGATTGTTTTGAATTATATTTTTTGAAGATTAAGTCTATCTTTACATTACCAAAGAGGCGAAACTGGTTTTATTGACCATCTCCCAGAAAGAATGTATCCTCGTACTTTTTCAAGAATACCCTAAATATTACATTAAAAACTTACATTTTGAATTCAATCGATTTCAAACTTGTATTAGGAAACACTGGATGGATGGGAAACACATAGTTTCGAAAACAACTGGGGAAGGGATACAAAAAGGCGGAAGTAAGGATGGCAAAACAACACTTATAATAAGTAAATAAGTCTAATTGAGGACTTACAGATTTTCCTGTTAGAGAACGCAGTGCTCCTTCCTCTTGAGGTCCAATATATTCCAAGTAAAATTCTTCAGGACATGGTTCTTCAGCTCTTAAACACTGCTCCTTTCAAAATAGAATTAAGCATGAATTGCAATTTTCTTTGCTTGCATAATTTAAAAAGAAATAAGTGAAATTTCTGCAGAAATGAGAAGTACTATACGAAAAGCAAGATCTTTATAAATATGTTTACTATAATTTATGCTATGAACAGATATGTAATAAAGGGGACAGAAAAATTATATATATGCACACATGAGAAGTCTAATGAGCGTAAAAAAAAATCTTTTTTAGTAGTCATTTGGTTTGGTATGTTGGCTACATGATGTCAATCCTGGACCTATCGTTATTAGTGGTTTCTGATCCAATTTCAATATCCATGCCCAGTTAATTTTATCTAAAGTCATTGCTTATTATAGCCAGAGACAGAGTACTGACCACAGAGCTGGCAAGACAAAGCAATAGGTGCTGACATAAGATAATTAAAAAATAAAATGCATATTTGCTTCATACATTTCATTTGACCTTCATTTAAAATTTACGATCAATTCCTATAACAGATAGAATATTATCTTACTTCTTTAATGTATTTAAACTAAACACTTAACCTTAACAAAAATTGAAGAAAAAATCACGTAATTTGTACAGAACTATATTTTCTAAACCAAAAAAAAGAATAAAATAAATTTCCCAGAAGTTTGCAAAGAAAAATTTTAGGTTGATAGGTTATAAGAATTTTTAAGGTTCTTTGAAACTTAATTATATGTGTACTCGATTTTACTTGAAGTTTTAGTTCTGTTATTTTTCCTTAAATATTCCAGATTTGAATGGTTTTGAGGTGGTTAGTGAACCATGTATTAGATATCAGTAATTCTTCAAACTATTCAGGACAGTATTGAGTCATCCGTAAAGTTCTGTGTGTTTTTTTAGATAAATTTCAACGAAGCAGTACAAAAACATCTGGTGAATATGGGGGGGGGGGGTGACACAAAACATTTCAGCCCTACTCAACAAGTCTTTGTCTGATATTCAGGGAAATGTGGGGCCTCGCATTGTCATGCTGGAAGAAAACACCTCGACAATTGGTCAGTTCTGACCGCTTTGCTTCGATTTTTGCTTTTAATATTGCGATATGAGAACTGTTTTTTCCCGAATTTATAGTCTCATTTTGTGACAACAATTCATAGTAAACAATTCCTTTGTAGTCCCACCATATAGAAAGCCGTTTATAGAGGATGGTCGTCCAGAGCGGGCATCATCTTCGAGGCTGAAATTTCCACGCTATAATTTATCAAACCACCTTCGAACGGTGGCCTCAGAAACAGCACTATGTCCATATACAGCACACATTTTATGAGCAGTTTGACTAGCATTTTTTCCTTTCTTAAAATAAAAGCGTAATATGACGAAAATGAACTTTCTGGTTCTCCATTCTTAGCACTGCAGTGAAACAAATTTATGCCACAACACATGCGATAGTTATGCTGTGTAAGCAGAAAAGACAGAATTTAAACATCTGCTTCAATCAAGGTCACTCATTATCAGCGGTAGCTAAATAATAACAAAGCTAGCTTTGATTTGAAAACGCGCAGAACTTTCTGGATGACCCAATACTTTTATTTGCCCCTTTAAGTGTTCTGATTTTCAATTTTGCTGTTTTGAACTGTAAATAATATTTAACACACTAGCCATTGAAATAAGGCACCACAAAAATGTTGAATGTTTTAAAAGGCAAACAAAGCTTTTACACATACCACAATATTTGGATCAAAGGCATTGACTATGGCTTTTTCACATGTTTTGCAACCCTTTGGACTGATGTTATTTTCTGGACCCATGCATCTAAAAAACAAAATAATAATTTAACACCATATATATAAACTGATACCAAATATATTAAGAAAGATGTAATATACTATTTTTCGAAATTAACTAGTTTATTTTTATACTCCTGCTGTTGTTAAAAAGGTTTTTTTTAGTAAATTACTGACCTAAGGGAAAATAAATCATTTATTTTGATAAAATATTAATCAGGAAATGTACATGCGACTTTTATTTCTAGTAGTAAAACAAACTAAATTGGATTTAAATTTCATAATCAATTACAAGCATTGTTGTCCGCTTAATCTGGCTATACTCTCTCTTAACATATAAAAGGCAAAAAATCTATTTAATCTTTCTTAGACCTTTTTCAAACACGAGTTAAGTTTAATCATTTGGGACTTCATCAAATATATTTATTTAGGGATAATTAAGATTTAAATATAATATTATACACAGTAATATACACACAAATATATGAAGTTCTTTAAAACAGGATGTAGTATCTGTCAAATTGGTTATGCACTACTATATTACTTAACCTGTTTCATTAATTAAAAAACTTATATCTCTAAAAATATTTATTTGAGTTATGATAATATAGATGATTTGTGCTTTACTCACCCTCCTACACAGTTAGCATGACAGGGTTGACAAATACCACTCTCATTGTATTTTGTAACAGGACATTTATTTACACAGTATGGTCCATCACGAACATTGCGACATGAAGTACAGTTTCCGTTTCCCTGAAAGAAAAATGTATTAAATCCTTTTCTTAAAAAAGAAACTGAAATTCAAATAAATTCTATGCAATTCCTTAGGCTGAAAGTATACGTACAGGCCCAGAGCATTGACCAAGACATTCTCCGTGGCAATGTTTGCAAATGTTGTTTCCAGCATCATATATTCTAAAACAGGAAGTATGTTATCGGACAGTTTAAAGTACAACCAATACGCACTTTCAATAATTGTATTATTGATAAAAAAATATAATGGAAATTGGTTTAAATTCCTGAGGAAGACTTTAAACCGAAGATGCATATTAAATGACAGCGCAACCTATAAGTTATTAATTTTTATAAATCCCAATAAAAATTCACAATCGAGGTTTCTATGAAAAAGTTGTGCTATGACATTTATCAACGGTATGATTTGTATTAAGTCAAATTCAAAACAAATACTTTACCACAGAAAAATTTTGCGTACTTATTCCAAAATGCAATTAGAAATGCCTCCAAACCTTAATTTCGTAAAATTACTGATTACACAAAATGATTAAAAGAAAAATTATTTTCGCACGATATTTTCAATAAAATAATTGCTTAAAAAGGTTACACTCATTTTTAAGAATAAGGAACTATGCAAAAGAAACCCAATACCCATAGATGAATTTCCAAGGATTGAAAACACAAAATAAAGTTAAAGAAATATAAAGAACTTCATCTGTGAGTTTTAATTTATGTGCAGTGAATAAATGTTAGAAAACCGATCGACACAGTTTTATGTATAAAGATATACTAACCCATCTAATTTATCACATTTTTCGACACAAGTGTCGTCTAATTTATAAGCTTTGCAAGACAAGCATTCATTCGATCCAGGCCCCCAACAGCCATCATCTGAGCATTGGGAGTGGCATGTCAAGCCACGGGCATCTACAAACACCAAAACAAATATTTAAATTGTTCTATCACTAAATATGAATTGATCAAATAAATATGCACAGTCCTAAATTTTTTTATAGTTTTATAGAACATAAAATCCAATCTCTAATAGCATCCAATTTACAAATATGCTTCCATTTCAAGTAAATGCCATATTAAAAAAAGATGTTTGGGAAAAAGTCAAGTCCAGGCCCCATCGCCAAATTGGCAATTAAATCTCTATTCGAATAGACCTACAAGGGGTTACCGAATTCTAAAATTATTGCCAATTGGCAATGGGAGAAGTGTCACCAACTGGCGATGTTTTCTTGTACAGTTTTCTTGAGTCTACAGTTTTAGATTCTTTGTTTTAAAGTTACTAACAAAGAAAAAACTGACAAGAGACAAAGGAAGACAGATTTGCTAACAAAAATTTTATTTGTATGAGTAGATAAACATACTTTAGATCAAATTGAAAAATAATAAAACGCCATTCAAACTTAAAGTGATTACTGAGGAAAACGTAAATAAAATTTCAAAAGTCGTCATGGACATGGAAAATTCATGATCACTAATCAATCCAGCATAAGTATAATTAGTGTGTACTTATATGAGAGACATTTTCTATGAAGCTAACTGTAGGTGACAGAAGTGTTTCTGCGATGGAACGTGTTTCCTATACATATTCCCAATGTAACGTTACTTGGCTTGTTTTTTTAATATGATTTTAGCACGAATAAGTACAAAATACGAATTGATATGATAGTTTATTGGTCAACACGTATTAAAAAAACACCAAACATCGCCAAAACAGTGATAAATAACATTTTAAGGTAACCCGATAAAAACATGCGAGAACATTTGGATGCAGGAACTTAATTCTTCGCAGACTGCCTGGTTTGTCCGCGCTGAAAATCGCTCTCAAAAGGAAAACTTATTAGTGACAAATAAAAGTATTTTTAGTGCTGGATTCTTGTTACGTTGGAAAATACAGTCTGCAGTAGTTTTTAAGAACTATCTGGGACCGAAAAACTGTTAATTAAAAAAATAATAATAATAAAAAAATCAATTAAAAAACTTGATTAAAGGAATAAAAATTTATTCTAGTTTTGACAACTTGTTTATGCTGGACTTTTTTGTATGAGTTAGCAAAATTGGGGTTCATTAAAATGAACAGATAATAATTCAATCAAGTTTTAAAAAAGATAACATGTAAACGAAAATTTTTTTCAAATACTTACGACATTCTGTCTCATTTCCATTGCTTTGAAGAAGAATACTGTGGGAACTGGATTTCATGACTTTATCCCACTTTATAGTTCTAGCGAAGCAAAGCTTTTCGTTTTCCAAAATGGCAACACTTCCAGAACTAACCTTTTTAAGAGACCTCATGTTTAAGGATTCCAGAGAAGTTTTCACAATGTACAAAGCAGCGAAATATCTGAAAAATTGCAAACTGCCTTACTACTCATGGAACATTACATACTATTATAGAAATATAAACAATACAGAATTTTGTTGATAAGAGCAGTGTGTAAGAGGAGATAGAATAAATTTTTTTCTACATATGTTGAAATTAAAAACTTATTTAAAAATTTTAAGAACATAATTAAAATTTATTTTCATGTTATGAATGTTTAGTGCGTTTTCTTACACATGTACACGAGAGTATAGAAACATCTATTCAAACTAAAATAAACCTCCATTTTGTGATCGGGTAGTTCTGAAAAATTAGTATCAATTTAACTATACCAAAGAAAGAGCATAGTTAGACAACGATTATACTATTGATCACTTACTCTGTAAGTTGTCTTCCTCCAATAACTTCTAAATTGCGGAAAAAAGACAGATTCTTGAAGTCAGGATGGGAAGCTTGTATGCTAACATAACCGGTAACTTCTTTCAAAGTGCTAAAAACTTCCAGCTTACTTGGATTCATTTTTTCATGATGAGAACCGAAAGTGAAGCTAGGGAGAAAAATAATCATTGAGATTTCGAAAAAAAAAACCCTAAATTTTTAAATTTAAAAGAATTAAGAAGAACTTGATTACTTACTCTGCAAATACTTCTTGATATCCTTCAAAAGAAGTGTCCAATATTGTAATTGAGCCTTCTATAATAGTACAACCTTTAAAAGAATCTATATTGTCTGCATGTAGCACTTCTACACCTTCACAATCTGAAAATATTAGATTTTAGATTATGTAAAATAATAATTTGAAATCAGTTCAAAGGCATTTGAAAAATGTAATCGTTAGACAAAGAAAATGTTGTAAATTTATGTTAGTAGATACAAAGTGATTTCACAAGGAATAGTATATTTTAGTGTTGTCTTATGGTATATTTTCCTACACTAATGAATATAAAGTTACTTTGATAAAAAAAGCACAAGGACACAAAAATATTTTTAAAGGTACCAAAAGGACAAGGTGCCCAGAGATACCATAGGGAGTAACTACCATATTTTGTAATTACATTCATCTCAATTTTTAAAATGACAGTTATATAATCCCCCTTTTCAGTCTCCCCATCTTGAAATGATTAATTTCACCACCTATTACTTTAAAATTGAAATGTATAGTTTATAAAAGCAATAATTACTTTTGGCACAAGGTCCATCACATGCCACACATTCATGGTTTTCTGCCTTTTTATTTACAGGACAGGTTCTCACACACGCACCACTGTCACGTAAAAGGTGATCTAAAAATAACATTTTATATGAGAAAATGAAAACATTTTTTGATTGACTGTAAGTATTAAAATAAAAACACACAAATGAACTATTTTGCATTAAATATTACCTGGACAATTCTTAACACAAGTTGCTCCATATGCATACTTTCCATTTGGATTAATTTCCCATAGATACCTACTAGGGTTGTATTGCATCATAGGAGGACATTCTTGCTTACATACACCACTATCATAAAAATTTCGACAAGCCTGAAAATAAACATTAAACGATACCTTTCAGTATATCAGGAAATTTCATGTGATGAATATCGAATGTTAGAGTTTTGGGATGGTATGTAGTATCCGATACGTTACAACTTTCGAGCGATGTATCGCCAAAAAAAAAAAAAAAAATCGCGTTTTTTTTTTAATTAAAAAAAGTTTAAATTTTTTTTTGTAAACAATTTTTTTATTTTTTTTTATTTTAAAATTTTTTTTTTTAAGGGACAAAACTAGGATGAAATTGACGCAAAATTGCGTACATGTTCGGAGAAAACCAGACTGAAATATTAGAAAATTTTCAAGTGAAATTTATATTGCTTTTTTCTTAATTTTTAAACAAATTATTATTATTTATGCACTGTATGCAAAGGTTCACGGTGTGGATTTTGCTATATGGCGGCCATCTTGGAATTGCTTATATCGGCCGCCATTTTGATTTGGCGTAAACAATCGCTTTGGCGGCCTAACGTATCGGATGCTACCACTCCACCGAGTTTTGAACGATTGAACACTGATAAGACAACTTTTTAAGTTCAAAATAAATTAATTTATAGTTTTAAAAAATACTATATTTTTGCCTGTTACTTTCGTAAATAGACGAATGCTGTTGCAGAGTCAAACACTAGCACAAAGTAAATCTTTAACTGTAAGATATCTGAGCTAACTTAAATTTAGTAACAAGCATGAAATTTCTGTAATTTGATTCATGCTCATAGTGTCCTTTTTGTAGGTTACAATTAGATTAAATACCTTAGAGAAAATGTTCAGGGATATTTATAATAGAAAATGTTTACATCTTAATGGTATAGTATTAAATATCAAATCCAAAACATGGAATCTGAATACTATTAAGAAATAAAATGTTTTATTTCAAAAGGATGTTTTAATTAATATAAGATAGCATCTTTTTCATTAACTCGCTTTTAAATGTCAATTAGGATAAAAGTAACAAGCTAACTTTTCAATTATTCCTATAAAAGCTTCTATAAAAACAAAATGCTTCTCAACCACCATATTTTAAATATTTGGCTTGACTTTTTTTTTTAAATCTTTGTCAAATAAATAAAGAGTTGATCAATTTTGAATTAAGATTTAACTGTGTAAGAAGTTATTAGATAAACTGTTAATAATAGACAGACCGTTCACGATTTCCTAGCATCTAAAATATGAGAGTTTTTACAGTGCCCCCAAAACTGAGCTATCTTACTTTGTTTGGTATGAGGAATTTTCAGATCAAGCAAACCACAGGAAGATGCCTGTTCCCCAATAAAGAATACGTACAGGAAGAACGTTCTGTCACACGAAATCACTAGATCCATCTACTTTTAACTTTACAGAAAAACGTCAAAAAGTCTAAAATTTCATTACATTAGGTTAATTTGTGCAAAGACAGCCCATGAAAGCCAAGAATTTGACAGCGTTTCCGAAAACAATAGCTGTAACACAAATTTGCAGCTGGTTCATAACCTTAAAAAAGAACAAATGATTTAGGCTCTTCAGTAGAAAATATCGCAATTACATACCAAACAATCAGCTTGTGTAGGACCAGTGCATCCTCCAGCACAAAAGAGATGGCAGCACTCACGAGGGTTGGGTCCAAAACACCTGCCCTTGTGACATTGAGGTGAACAGTTGATTTTTGAAAAGTTTTGGCAATTATGAGGACCTTCACCCCAACACCCAGCTTCACAAGATGAATCACAATCTGGACCTAAAGCATAAGTCATGTTATATCAATATGTGATTCAAAGCAGTGGTGGGCAAAGCGTCATCTTGAAGTTCAAGAGGCAGTTAAATTTGAAGCTCATTATTCTTAATTATGAACAGACTTGTTGCCCCAAATGCATTTTTTTAATATAATTTTATTATAAATATATAAGTTATATACTATTTATAATTAATTTAAAACATTACTTATTCTGAATAATTAATTATAAAGTGTAACAAGAAAAGCGTATACAATTCGGTTCAGAAGAAAACTAAACATTCTAACGAGTCGTGTACTTTGATACATTATCGAAGTTAAAATATAGAGTACAGAAGTTTTTGGCAGAAAAAAGTTTTAAATGTTAAAAAATTCTTATAAGGTAATCACCATTTTTTAAAATTATTTTCACTCATTCTTTAAAAATGAAATTTTTTTTTTATATTTTAAGCGAATTTTCAATCTTTTTATTTTTTATTTTAAGCGCGAATTTTTAATCTTTTTTTGGTGAAACAATCAATGAAACAAATGAATATAAATATACTATCCGTAAATTCTAATCATGACATTTAAAAAATTAAATATAGAAAGATCTCAGATTACGGATATATCTTATACATTATGGCCTATCCTATAAAAATGATATAAGCGCATCTAATGCACCTAAAGGTTGATTTGAAACTGATTTAGAGTATATGTAGGACAGTTTTATTGATAAACTTGCTTAAGCATTGCAGTAGATTATAACATCACATTAAATAAAAAAATAATTTAATCTATTTTTAACGAATCGAATAAGTAAGTTTAAAAAGACTAAAATTGAGTATTATATGCTTCGTTAATGTTACTTACATAATTTTACGTGAGTATTCAACTGTAAAATGTAACGATAAAAGAACTGAATTTTAATCCACTAAACTTAATAAGAACTTAATTTCTGGTTTTGGAAAAAACACACAACAAAAAAGAGCATTTGACAACTCACTTGATCTGCAGCAAAAGAATAGAGTGTATTTATCAAAGTAAATAAAAGAATGTGTAAAGTATATACCAAAAAATATTTACAGAACTGTAAATAGTGATTTCGCACTTACATTGTCGTTCTGGTTGGGTAAAGTTGTAAACATACACAGGTTTAGCTGCTGCTCCGCTCAATATCTCATTCCATTTAATGGTTCGAATATGGCAAAGATTGTAATTATTATAAAACCCGACACTGCCATCTAAGATATCTAGAAAAAAATTCAAATTCAGTACATTATATTGAGACACTAACAAAATAAATGCGAACATAAAATTCATTTTTCATTCATTTTGAAAATTAATAGAAAATTAGAAAATAAGACGTGGTATATACGAAGGGTCATCTCTGCATCAACAATTCGAAAGCCTTAATTCCGAATGCAATTAAATTCCCGTGATGGAATTCAATGTTTCGATTATTTATAAAAGTGGCCTCTAATGAATTAATTCATTTATAATTTCCTTCATAGGAAACTTGATACGAACCATTTTATCTTACAAATTATAAAAATCAATCATAAATAACAAAATTAGTTACGTTTACCTAAACCAAGACAATCTATTTAGAATATCTTTCATAGATTATGAACGAACGAGACGGAAACTCTAAGCAAAAGCATTTTTTATCATAGAAAAAATTAGAAAAAAAAAACTACACTACCTTTTGCAAAAATAAATTGAAAATATAATTGGATTTTCTAAAACAATATTTCTCTACTAATTAATTTTTTTAAGAGAACAGAAATTGGAAACCAAATGCTTCATCATATAATAAAATTCAGAAAACTCAAATTCTTCACTAGCGTAGTATGATAATCACTCAAATGTAAAACATCTGGCAATTCAAGAATTAAATTGTTAAAACTATGCCGAGAGAGAAATATTTGAATTTGGTAACCAGTGTTGGATTTTTTAATTTCTTTTATCACAGATAAAAATATTTATATTCAAATTATATTATTATCTTTGAATAACATACTACATAATGCATCGAACATTGTTTTTTTAATATTCTACAAATAAAAATTATAGTGTTAGCCATTTATAAAACAGAAAATATCCAAAACATACCTCTAAGAGATGGTAGTTCCAAATTTTCCATTTTGCTGAGGGTGACCATTAGTGCGAACGTTTCATTTCTCACATTGAGTTTGAACAGGTTTCTACCTCTTATTATCATTAACTTGGGCAAAACAATTCGCTTGACGTCCACATGAGATATAAGAACATATCCAGTCACTTCACGGATTTCTTGCAGAAAGTTAAGATCTAAATTTTTATCCTGAAAAAAATAATTCTTATTCAGTAAAGACGAAGAATATCATATCGATAAAAAGCATAGATAAATACAACATAGAAATAGTACATCAGTTGAAAAGAATTAAGCCATCTAAAGCACCAGGGCCAGACGATATTTATCCGAGAGTACTAGTGGAATGCGCGGAAGAACTGGGGGAAGTAATTCACACGATATTTAATTCAACATATAGCACAGGTTGGGTACCAATGGATTGGAAGTTGGCCAACATAACTCTAATTTTCAAAAAGGGAATACAAAGTGATCCGGGCAACTATAGACCAGTAAGTCAAACATCAGTAATTTGCAAAATATTTGAATCTCTGTTAAAAAAGCATATAATGTTATACTTGGAGGAGGGGGGACTGTTATCAGAGAATCAGTATGGGTTCAGGAATGGCAGATCCTGCTCTACAAACCTTTTGAAGTTCTACGAAAAAATTACTGAGGAGCTGGATAATAAGAGCAGTGTGGATATCATGCACATAGATTTTAAAAAGGCTTTTGATAAAGTACCTCATGAGGCATTACTGTTTAAATTGGAAAGGCTGGGGATTCAGGGAAAAACATTAATATGGATAAAGAATTGGTTATTGGGTAGAAAGCAGAGAGTGCAGGTAAAAGGAAATTATTCACAGTGGACAGAAGTTATAAGTGGGGTGCCTCAGGGATCAGTTTTGGGACCAATTTTATTTATAATTTTCATAGATGATATAAGTCAGGGGATCAAGAATAGAATCAGTATATTTGCAGATGACTTAAAAATATGGGGGACAGTGGATACCAAGTTACAGATAGAAAATTTACAAGGGGATTTTGATAAGATATCCGAATGGGCTGTAAAATGGGGTATGTCATTTAATGTAGGGAAATGTCAAGTTCTGCATATGGGTTACAGGAACAGTGGAGCCGAGTACAGGCTGCAGGGAGTAAAGGTAAAGGAGGGAGAAACAGTCAAGGATCTTGGGGTGATAATTCACAGGGATTTTAAAATGGGTCATCAATGTTCAGCTGGGGGTAAAAAGGCTAATAGGTTACTGGGGTATATTAAAAAGACTGTAACTTCAAGGGATAAGAATATAATCTTGCCGTTATATAAGGGTTTAGTAAGACCACATCTAGAATATGCTGTACAATTCTGGGCTCCATATATGAGAAAGGACATAGAATCAATTGAAAGGGTTCAGCACAGAGCTACAAAAATAATAAAGGGGCTAGCAAATTTCGACTATAATGAACGTTTAAGTAAGCTAAACATGTATACACTGGAAAGAAGAAGAAGGAGGGGGGATTTGATTCAGCTTTTCAAGTTTGTAAAACAAGGGGACACAGAGGGCTTAAATTTCAATAGGGATAACAGAACAAGGGGTCATGGGTATAAATTGAATAAGACACATTTTAAACGGGATTTAAGGAAAAACTACTACTTTAATAGGGTAATAGACAGTTGGAACGCGTTGCCAGAAAATATAGTTAATTCAAAGGGAGTGTACGAATTTAAGACACAATTGGATAGTCAGTGGGAATTGGAGAATTCATAAACAAAGGACCAGCCTTGTTGGGCTTGAGCCTGTAGCTGGTCGTCAACATTTGTATTTTTATTTGTATAACATAAGTTTACGAAATTATTATATTATCTTGGGAAGGTCCGAGAGTAACTCAAAGTAGATGACAGTTTCTCTACTATTATAACACGAAGTGTATATACTGTGCTCAGTGTCCTGACGAATCTATGGCACTCGCAATAATGAAATTTGGCACACAAGTATTCCAAATTTTTTGCAATTTTTATATCGCGCCCGAATTTTAAAATTTTATCTAGAACATTTTTAAATGAATTTATTAGTTTTGTCACCATTCTTTCTTCCCTCCGGAATGTGACATCAAAAAGAAGAAGCGAGTCGATTTTGCGATTTTCGACCGCTGACGTCACAAGCGTCTTTCGTCCGAATTGCGTTTGAAACATTGCCAAGTTTTCCGATTCCAGCGTGATTTGATTTACGTTATTGATCACAGCCTCCTCGAGGCCATCACGTATCAAGAGCAGTTCGTTTGCGAAAACTATGATTTTTAGTAAAATATAACATATAATTGTTTTTTTAAAAACTGTGTATAGGTCCTACAGAAATTTAAATAAAAAAACCCGATTACTTGAATTTTTTTACACCCTGGTAACATGTAGTACAGAAATTTTTCTGTATTTCGCATAGACTATGTTTCGTTACTACGTCCTTAATTTCAGACTTTCTGGTTATCAGAGCTAACCTCGATCAACATTACCTCGGATAATTAAGGTTTTAATCTACCAAGAATTTTAACTGTTTCCTGTTGATACATTACAATACACAGAATAATTGAAAGACGTCAAAAGAGAGTTAGGGATATTTACTTGTAGCCATGTCAGTTCCAAGTTACCATCGACATATGTGCAATTTGTATAACGGTCCCTGAGATTCTGGTGATGATGTTCTCTGTTCGATGGTACAGACATGCGACCACTTGTGCCAATACATACTGAAATAAATAAACAATGAAGAGATTAAAACACATAAATGCATATATGTACACACATATAAGCAAAAAATAATAATTCAAAACTTGCTAGATTTGAAGCCACTACAATACGTTAAACTGATACAAAATGAAATTTATACAAGTGTTAAAATACCAAAAGCAAAAAGAGAACTGAACTAACTTCGTCCTTTCGGGGAGCTTTCCTTTAAAATTTTCCCTAGAAAACCATCTGGACAAAGAATTAATATAAAAAGTGAAGGAATAAATATTTTTTGGTATAATTTCATGTTTGTTTCCGGCAGCGAGTATTTAGTAGAATGTTTTGCATCTTGAAGCATAACGGATAGTTTAAAAAATGTTGTTTCTTTGGCTGTAGGAGAATTTTATTCTATTTACAAGACAGATTGCAGCGTTTGTACAATGTTTCATGCAGGCATGTTTCACGGTGATTTCCACACAAGCTGGTGACATAGTCCTTCACAAAATAAAACCGAACTGTGAAGAAAAAGAATTCGGTGCAGTTTGACGCGCATCTCGTCTTCCTCAAGTGTCCTAGTGTCAAAGCTGCTTTTGCCAGACTTTAGTGCGAACCACAAAACAGATTCACCACTCTTCAAATGGATCATCGCATTCTTCTAGTTGATCAGAAAGTACTTGTGCAAAGCTGTGTGTCCAAGTCTGAAACAAAAGAAGTAACATTAATATAAAAGATGCTTCTACAGGCAAGTGGAACAACCTCTAGTCAAACAAAATTTCCTTTCGAGCATGTTCGGGTAGATCGCAGGTTATAACAACAAGAGTTAAAAACTTCAGCAACAGAAGGTCTAAAGTAAAATGGGATATTTAAATTTCGCTATCTTAATTTGTTCTTAAAATATACCTGAAAAAAGATGGTCAATAATGGAAGTTGGAGTATTAAAAAAATTAGCTCAAATACGGGAGTTCTCAGGGAAATAAGGGAGAGTGTTGGTCACTCTAGTAATAAATGCATGATAATAACAACCACCATTGCAAAGACGATGATGATAATAAATATTCGCCTTTCACCTGATTCTTTTTGTACACGGAAACATTTATATCCTGTTGACGTAAGGTTGTTGCAAACCTAGTAGCGAGTTACGTAGATAGCTATGGAAATATTAACATCAGTTATTCACAGCGATAATTGCTCGCTTTACAGAGCTACGGAATGTTACAATACTTAAATTAGTTAGGGCTGAAACAGAAAGCGTGTTTAACGTATTACCACATACAGATACTAATAACTTGCAGGTGTTACCAAGTCATAAATTCCCGGATCATCAATGTCGTCAGGTCAATTTTGATTCCCGGACCTTCTTCCCTTTCCTGTTTGCAACGTGACTTGATTTCGGCTCTGCCTTGGCCATATCCACGACATTCTTTATAACCCATTTCCAAAAATGTCTTTCATCAAATCCCCCCATGAGTCTACTACCACACCAGGGGTGCTCCCTTTTTATTCATTCCCTGCGAGGAGTTCTGTCATCAGTCGTTTCGAAATTGCCGTATAGGATTGTAGAGATAGGAAAGAGTCAGTTATTTGAACATCATAATCTTAAAATTACAGTCGAAATAGGGTTTGTTTTTAGTGTTCCTGTATGGTATATCTGTGTATTTTATTGTAGAATACTCTATTATAGCCTTTTAAACCTACGTAGTACTATATGCCCAAATATTTTGTTTTGTGAAGATTTAATTTCTCTTTTTTAAGCTTGTGTGTGTACTATCTAAATTAGAAAATCTTTTTCGTAGAGGCATTACCGAAAAAATCTTTTTGACATTTTATCTAGGCACAATTTTTCGGAGCTTCAGATTTACGTAGAGCTTAGTTCTGTTGCATGTTCCTTCTAGGTTAAATCCTTAATTTCGTTTCAATCATTTGGCAAATAACCTTTTCAGGTAGTGAACGCGTCGATGGGACTATTCTAACTTTGCATTTTAACTTATTCCCTTTTCAATAAAAATCAATCCTAGTTTTTTCCGATTTGGCAATGCCACCTGTCACTAAACATAGTTCCAAACGTCTTTGTTGCTCCAAAGGTATGACAAAATTAATGAAAACAGCGAATGATGAAATTGCGTCTGCGTAGGATCGTATACAGATACAGAAAAAATTATCCATTTTCAGTCTTCAAGCACAATTAAGGAATTTTTCGAGTGATTCCAGTATTGATCATCAATATCCAAGCAGGTTGAAAATCTGCTTCAACTATAAACACGTGACACGAACATTCTTTTACAGTAATTTTGAAAAAGTGACCAAGAGCCGAGTAATCAACAATCAGCCTCTCATTGCCAAATTACCCTGTCTCCCACTTTTTTTGCTCTATTCACATACCCGATCTCTCGGCCTTCAATCGATGAGCAGCCCAATAGAAGTCTGAAGTGATAAGTTTTAAAATCACTACAATTTCAGGAAGTTTTGGGCAGTCCTTGAGGTGGTCTCCAATCATTTCGTACAGATCACAAAGAGGTCAGTGCTGATCTCGACACTTCAATACAATGTAAATGTATGTCGGAAGTCATGTCAGGTCAAAATTAGAAAGAAAGCCTCAGACAAGGAACCTGTGATACGAGCTTTATTCCTCAATAAAACATTCCAGTTATTTCCTATCCTGTAGACATCTCTTTGCAGATTGAAAGTCTTATTACTCCTTATAGACGAAGCATATAAAACTTTACGTAGATGCAAATCGGATTTTGGTTGGGACAACTGAATCCCTTTTTCCAACATTTGGTTAAAAGAACTGTCTTGCACAAATGTTTACAATTCACACTTTGGTATCAGACGCTGTTCTGGAAAAAACGCCATTTTAGGGGAAACCCAAAGATTTCAGACAAAAGACAATGAATATAGCACGAGAAAAAAAGCTTGTAAATAGAGGAAAGCAATGAAGAACCACTGAGACAAGAACAAAAAACAAAGCGTCAAATCCTTTGTTATCCCAAGATGCCTTCATGTAAAACATGCTGCTGAAATTGGCCGTTTTTTCGTACTATTACAATAAAAATGCAAGGAGAGAGAAGAGAGGGTTACATATATTTTAAAAGGCCAGGTGAGGAATGTCAGAAGGCATCACGATTCGTCCCCCTCCCCTAAAAATTCCGTCAAAATTAATTCAATGCCCGATCCCGAGCACGATGAGATCGAATGAAATAAACACGGCGTTGGCGACGCCAGGGTTGCAGCATCGCTAAACTCGAACCAACGACGGCGAGCTTCTGTGAAGGTAAAGTTAGGTGGCCTAGAGAAAAAAACTTAATGGAGTTCAAGGACGGAAGATGTAATGGATTACAATACAAGAGAGCGCAGGTAGGGATTAAGGTTTTTTTTTCTCATCCAGTGTTTTTTTTTTTTTTTTTTCTCTCTCTCTCTCTCTCTCTCTCTCTCTCTCTCTCGTTTCTTTTTATTCTTTATGGAAGCCCGACGGAGTTGAAAAAATGGGGGTAATTCAGACCACAAAGACAAGGGGAAATATCACGTTCGCGGCTAAATTTCGAACATATTTGGTAACAGAACGATTCGTGGCGCCGATTTTTACTCGGTCGTTTGATAAGGGGCCAATAAAGCGAAAACACCGAAAGATAAAAGCCATGTAGAGAGTGGGATATTAAGACACCAGCGTGGGCCGAAATGGAAAAATTCGTGACTTACAGTAGTTCCTGTAGATAACGCAGGTAACGCACACGGTCGTAACTTTTATTTCTTTCCTGGCCATGTTTGCTGGGTTTTTTTTTGTAGACAAGTCCAAAAAGGTTACGAGACTAAAATGGTTCGACTCGGGGTTGGTCGAGGGGCGATAGGACGGTGCCAGAGAACAACGTGACTGAAGGTGAATTGCGTGCCTAGTCACTTGAAAGATAACAGTTACCACAACACAATTGATCTGCCCTTTTTATTTTCTTGTATTGATTTTAACTCCCTCAGGTGCATCACCAAAAACTAAATAATTTTTGTAAACCTTTAAAAAAGAATGTATATAACAATTTTGTATTAAATAAATTTTTTAAAGTGTATAATTATGTAATTTGGCAAAAAAAAAAGGGGGGGGGGGCAAATTGTTAGTTTTGCAAGTTTTTGATAACGCCTGATTTAGTGATTTTTTATTTATAATTTTTAATAAACTATACAATTAATACTTTCCATTATTTTGATTCTTTCATAAGGAGGATATTGACACTATATTTTATTACCACTTTCATTACCTGGAAGTGATTTATAGACATAACTCCGAATCTTCGAATTTGGAACTTTTTTTCTACAACGGTGCCGAATTTCTTTCGGCAGTTGATATACTTTCATGATTTTAATTTAATAAGAAATCTGCTTCAGCGCAGTGTTTTATCTCATCAAAAATATCTACTTGTGTATGTCCTTTTTTACTGTAGTTTTTGGATCATATATGTTTTATGTTCTCTGGAATTGGAGTTTTCTACAGAGGAAATTTTACAAATAAATAAATAAATTTCAAGTGGAAAAAAAGAAAGCAAGCGTCTTATGAAAGTTTCGAGATAAAAGAAACTTTCATGGAAATAAATTATTTTCCGTAAAAGATGACATGGTTAATAATAATAATAAAAACACACAACGATTGTCAAAAACTAAAAGTTTAAAAAAAATGACCATTAAATATGATTTAATTGCCAATCCTTTTCAGGATCATGTATATTTTGTGCTCTGTAATTGGATATTTTTCTGTAGAGAAACAACAATTAAATAAATAAACAACGAAGATAAACTGAGACGCGTAAGCCAAAAAATGCGAAACAACACGATTGAGCAAGACGACCGACCACCTCCAAGGAAAAATCCCGATCCAGTTCGCCTATCTGATGAAGAAATCGAGAGGCACCACCTTCAAACGATCACAAAAGCCCATCCAACCACGACTCGCTGCAAAGTGCGTGGACCTGGGGTGAAGCCCTCCCCCCACAACTGTTACACTTCGGCAGAAAGAGATACGGCCTAAAAGCTAATGGGCATGCCGATCCAACAGGTATCGGTCACGTTCCCTACAAGGCAAGGCGACGGACCGCCGCCAAAATGATGGAGGGAAACTTCGCGCCGCCGAAACCTATCATTACCTGGGCAAGGAAAGGAGCCAAACCTCGGGACATTCTTCACGGGAACCGCGAGAAGGCATCTTTGGCGATCTTTCGAGATCGAGAGAGATCCGGAATGGGGGGGATGCTTCCTTTCCGACCCTCCCCCCCTGACGCCTGTGCTATCGATGATTTGCCACCTTGGGAAGATTTATGGATGGTGATATGAGATGCGGATTAACTAATGAATGCTGTTCTCCAGATTCCACACGCTCGCCCATGAATGCGAGAGTGCGGTTTGGCGTTTGCATAAGTGGTCGGGCGATTGCTCTCTGCGCATGTTTTGATAATCACACACCATGGATGCCCACTTCGAATTCGGAAGAGGACGGAACTTCGTGTTGAGGAGGAATCAGTGGCGTATTTCATTTCTGACTGTTTTTAAACAGATACGGAGGCACAGCTGGTTAACAACTCTCCAAGTGGTTTCGACAAGCCGTTTCATCCAACAAGATCCGACCAATGAGATCAAGATCTGATCAGTTTTCTTCTTCGGATCGATAAACTACATTTCAGGGTAGGGGATGTGAAGCAAAATCACAGAACTGCTACTCAATGATTGATACCTTTGAATCAAAGTTCCTACCTGTTACTGAATTGCCAAAATAACAGTGATTACTGGTACAGTGAGAATATTTGTGATTCGATAGCAGTGATGGGCAGCAGTTGAAAACTGCAACTATCAGTGATTTGGTAGACCTAACAAGATCCGACCAATGAGATCAAGATTTGATCAGTTTTCTTCTTCGGATCGATAAACTACATTTCAGGGTAGGGGATGTGAAGCAAAATCACAGAACTGCTACTCAATGATTGATACCTTTGAATCACAGTTCCTACCTGTAACTGAATTGCCAAAATAACAGTGATTACTGGTACAGTGAGAATATTTGTGATTCGATAGCAGTGATGGGCAGCAGTTGAAAACTGCAACTATCAGTGATTTGGTAGACCTAACAAGATCCGACCAATGAGATCAAGATTTGATCAGTTTTCTTCTTCGGATCGATAAACTACATTTCAGGGTAGGGGATGTGAAGCAAAATCACAGAACTGCTACTCAATGATTGATACCTTTGAATCAAAGTTCCTACCTGTTACTGAATTGCCAAAATAACAGTGATTACTGGTACAGTGAGAATATTTGTGATTCGATAGCAGTGATGGGCAGCAGTTGAAAACTGCAACTATCAGTGATTTGGTAGACCTAACAAGATCCGACCAATGAGATCAAGATTTGATCAGTTTTCTTCTTCGGATCGATAAACTACATTTCAGGGTAGGGGATGTGAAGCAAAATCACAGAACTGCTACTCAATGATTGATACCTTTGAATCACAGTTCCTACCTGTAACTGAATTGCCAAAATAACAGTGATTACTGGTACAGTGAGAATATTTGTGATTCGATAGCAGTGATGGGCAGCAGTTGAAAACTGCAACTATCAGTGATTTGGTAGACCTAACAAGATCCGACCAATGAGATCAAGATTTGATCAGTTTTCTTCTTCGGATCGATAACCTACATTTCAGGGTAGGGGATGTGAAGCAAAATCACAGAACTGCTACTCAATGATTGATACCTTTGAATCACAGTTCCTACCTGTAACTGAATTGCCAAAATAACAGTGATTACTGGTACAGTGAGAATATTTGTGATTCGATAGCAGTGATGGGCAGCAGTTGAAAACTGCAACTATCAGTGATTTGGTAGACCTAACAAGATCCGACCAATGAGATCAAGATCTGATCAGTTTTCTTCTTCGGATCGATAAACTACATTTCAGGGTAGGGGATGTGAAGCAAAATCACAGAACTGCTACTCAATGATTGATACCTTTGAATCAAAGTTCCTACCTGTTACTGAATTGCCAAAATAACAGTGATTACTGGTACATTGAGAATATTTGTGATTCGGTAGCAGTGATGGGCAGCAGTTGAAAACTGCAACTATCAGTGATTTGGTAGACCTAACAAGATCCGACCAATGAGATCAAGATCTGATCAGTTTTCTTCTTCTGATCGATAACCTTCATTTCAGGGTAGGGGATGTGAAGCAAAATCACAGAACTGCTACTCAATGATTGATACCTTTGAATCACAGTTCCTACCTGTTACTGAATTGTCAAAATAACAGTGATTACTGGTACATTGAGAATATTTGTGATTCGGTAGCAGTGATGGGCAGCAGTTGAAAACTGCTACTATCAGTGATTTGGCAGACCTAACAAGATCCGACCAATGAGATCAAGATCTGATCAGTTTTCTTCTTCTGATCGATAACCTACATTTCAGGGTAGGGGATGTGAAGCAAAATCACAGAACTGCTACTCAATGATTGATACCTTTGAATCACAGTTCCTACCTGTTACTGAATTGTCAAAATAACAGTGATTACTGGTACATTGAGAATATTTGTGATTCGGTAGCAGTGATGGGCAGCAGTTGAAAACTGCTACTATCAGTGATTTGGTAGACCTAATCGGCGGTCATTTGTAGGCAAGCCACGCCGTTAACGATTCAGCCGCAGAGTACTTCAACAAAATATCCGAAATTACAAAAAAAGCATCCGCTTTCAACCAATCAGATTCAGTCAAAGTTTAGAATCACAATCACGGTGTACACTATATTTTTGTACTTGATACTTTTGTACAGATATTTTTCGGCAACAGTCACAGTTAGAACTATTACTGTGAAATCACTATTAGTAACATCCCTATTTCAGAGCAACCTCGATGTGTATTATGCGAGAACATTTGGACAGTAGGAGTAAAAAATCTTCGCAGAAAGTCTGGTTTGTTTTCACTGAAAATTCGTCTCATATGTTAAAGCGACCAAAGATAGTCATATTTCAATAAGCCTTGGTTAGAAATTTGGGACATTCAATTAGAGATCGAACTTCTTATTCTCTCAAGGTAAAAAAGTGCTGTTTTGCGACCCATAAACACTTCCGACACTAATATGTGTTGAAGTTGGTGTGAAATGACCTTTGGATGCTAATGGGCATTTTGCATACTTGAGGGCATTTATGGAGTTGAAAGAAATTGTTCTCCGACAGAAAATTGCGGATAAACTTTGTCACTCACTGATACCTCAAAAGTACACAGCACTGAGATTGTCTGGGAATAGGACTCATAAGATTGGTACAAAATGCAACACATATTTATTTAGATTTACTTTGACTAAATGATTCACCAAGACCAGATTGTTACATCAGAAAGGAAATCCTTTAAAAAAAAAAAGAAAAAGGAAACACACAAGAGTTTAGGATTCAACGACTATCATGTAGAACATCATGAAATAAAACAAAAATTAGAACTTTATTTAGCTGAGAATGTTCTCCAAACATTAAAATTTGGAAATTAAAAACCTCATTTTATCAGGAAATCGTAATTATTCATTGCAGAAATAAATCTGAAGCTTATTTTATGTACCATTTGCAATATACATAAGCACTGTAAGATAGAAAATAATACTTCATAATTAGTTATTGCACGATACATTACATTTGATTTTTCATGATACATTTTCCATACATTACTGATATAATACCACCACGGTAAAGGTAGGTATTACTGATAATGCTGCCACCAAGGTAAAGGTAGGTAGTTAACGTAACACTGTAGCAATAAAACGGGCTATTACAACAGTGAAAGACTAAGATGATAAGCAACACACACGCTTATATTTCTGTACATAGTTGTGCAGAGCCCATATTCAACTTTAATTAATAGGAGTTATCTTGATAACGAATTCTGAGCGAACTTGAAAATAATTATAGGTATATCAAAGGAATTGTATAAGTAAAAACTAAGTAAATAATTCACACATCGAACAAATTTGTTCAAAAGAGTGGAGTACAAAAATAAATATTTTTGTTATGTTGCCTCCAGAAGAAAATTCATGATTATTCTATTATTGTAGAACATTTTCCAAAAGGTTATTACCGAGAAATTTACATTCCTATCCAAAATGGTCATGTATAATGGATGGAATAAAATCGTTGAGTTCGAGATTATCGTAAGTCATGGACATGGTAATTGGCTGTTTCATGTATAATTGCATCGTGTTTGTGGTTTCATCCTGGTTTAAATAATATTGCAGTCCTTTATGCTCTGTCATTTCCATCTGCATGATTTCGTTGTAGGTTTTTTCTCCTGTTTCGACTTCATTAATACCAGCCGGACGTAACGATTAACTTAAAAAAAAAAAATTCAAAGCATGTTGTTGAATGGAACCGTTTTGTAAACAATGACTGATGTGTTTGTCTTCAGTCAGTCAATTATTGACTGGGGGAATCTTCTCTTGCTGGCGACGTCACTACTAGGACGTCCATTTATTGCTGGTAAATGAAAATCTTCAATTTAGTATCATTTCATATTAATAACAAACACGACGGAGTCGATAAAGTAGAACTTCGATAAACCGTCACATTGGATAAGTCCAATTTTCTTGAGTCCCGTCTGGCTTTCACAGACGGCTATAAACTCACACCCTCGTTCACTCGTGGCAAATTCAATTGCTATCCCAGTTAACTCGTCATTGTGGAAAGGTTTTTAATCATACAGGATTTGCGTCTGATGACAAACAAAAGTCCAAAATGAGACTACAAAGATACTTTATTCAACTTGCGACAGCGAATATTTGAATAAAGCTGAAAAGAGGTAAAGTTAACTATTCTTTATCAATTGCGTAATTTTTCCATTGATACTTAGCTATTTTAAATTATCGTTATGAACGGCCGTGACAAATAAAAAAAATATATAATCGGAATAGTAATGCATATTGAGTACTGAGATTTCTCCGCTGTAGTCGTTATAACACGTAAGTCGTCTTTTTTTTTGGCTCCATGAGTCATGACTTATCGAGGCTTTACAGCATTTCTTTTTGAACGTTCTTTGGTACCGAATGGGAAAGAACGCGCAAACTTTGTGTTATCCTGAATATGAGGTCTTTCAACGAGAGAAATATGTTGAGACTTAGTATTACATTCGACCTAAAATCTTACTTTCCATGTTAAAATTACATAAATCATTATATATACCATTATTAGGCGTCATCTGATGATATATGCCCCAAATTCCCCCATTAATTATTCAATCAAATATATCAAGATCAATCAAGTACAAGATCTCATTAAATATTCAATGAGATGTGCTCGGAATGACAGCATATTACTCAACAAGAGATAACGGGAGCGTCTGATGGAATACGTTATACATGCAACATAAATTCTAAAACGTATATATAAGTATAATATATACAATAGAATCCCCGAGAGGCAAGAATCGAAGCATTTTCGAAGAACATGGGTTCCACAGAAATGTTCGGATAACCGAGGAGACTTTCTCTTTTCGTACTTTTTTACTGAAGCATTAAAAAGCTAACTAAATACTTTTAGGGAAGTTCTAGCAGGTTCAATTACAAATTCATAACAGTGAATTTTTTGACACAATTCGAGCATGTTGAAAAATAAGGATGAAAATTTTTTGACCACAGAGGTTATTCTACAATCAAGATTTAAAACAAAACAATAAAAATAAAAATAAACAATAAAAGTAAAAACACAAAATATAAACACAGAAATAATATTTTTTTTCCAATCAATTTTGTAATCCTGTCGATGGAAAGCAACATACATGCCTTCCATTTAAAGAGATGCCAACCCAATACAGAAATTTCAGTAGGATAGGAGCAAAAAATTACATTTTTTGGAATTTTTCTAAAATAGAATTCAACACTTTTCTATGAAATAAAAACACCATATCCAACACATATTAAAGCCCTGATTTAGGAATAAGGAGAAATTTATGTTGGAATGCAAGATTACTTAAAAAAAAGGACAGTCCTTCAGTTATACTATATGCAAACATTTAGAAACATTAACGAAAGTAAAGTAGGTAAAAATGCTGAGCTCCACACTTATTTTATATGGCTCATAGTCGGAGAACATTTCTTTTTATCTAGACATGATTTCTTATCAGTATTCTAATCTTAGCTTTCGCGCCAAAAGGTTTGCGGAATTTAAGTACCTAGGTCTGATATGAAGCTTAAGTTTTTCCTTCATTTGCAGATAGCTTGAAAAAATATTCAACACTAGTTTGGGAAGAACTTCGCTTTGCAGATTCAAGTCACTTATTAAAGTACTTCGAATGTAGAAAATTTATTTTCCATAGTCGAGTTCACTTCCGTTGGACACGTAGTATGAAATGTTTTTTGATAGAAACAACGAAGCATAAGTAGTAGTTGGTGTCTACATATTCTCTATTACTCTAGTGTGTTATGTAGCATAAGTAGTAATCTTCCACCCCCAAGTAGATTCATTCTGATAGTTACAATAATATTTCTCAACCATAGAACCCTCTGCGCAACTTTCATTCATCCTTTAATAAAGCTGTGGGTCTTAATACGATTTGAATTTCAATATTTAGGGCTAGATTATATATTTGAGCACCCATTGCTTGTTTTAAAATAGTATTTTAGCGCTAATTTATGGCATCTTATTGCTAAACAAAAATGTTAGAATGCTAGCTTCATCTATATCTACAGATTTTGTAGGAGCTGGCTGGAAGGTATGATCTTGCATAAAAAAGTGGTACCTTTAATAACATTAACTACTTTCCCCGTCCCAAAATAAGTGTCGCATTTAATGCCTGTCTTGTCCCAAAATAAGTAACACATTTGATGCTAGAATTTAGTTTTGAAATAGTTGCCACATTTGTAAAAACGAAGGAAAAGAAAAGGACTTAATCGTAAATGAAAAGGAACTTATTTTTCATGTATGGTTAACTATTACACATTTAGACAGTGTTTGGATTTTAATATAGTTTCAGGATTACGATGAATATTGCTTGGAGGGCGATTTTTACATCTCAGTTTTTGTAGGCATTACCTTCAGGTGTATCATTACACTTTCAAAACAAGCTTGAAATGTTAAGGAAATATTTTCGTTAATTATTTTATAACTACTCCACTTTTATTTTCCTTTAACAAATGTTCTCGTTGGTACAATTTACTTCAAATTATAAAAAATAACAAAAATGTGTGGCACTTATTTTAGGAGAGAGGGAGCATTTGAAAAAATAAATAATACATAAGCAAAAATATACAAAAATCTAAGACAAACACTATTATAATTTTATAAAATGCATCCAAATGGTAACTGATATAATTTATCGTAAAAATAGAATTTTTGAACGAATTAAATAAATGTTTTCGACTCCACATTCGTCGGATAATCAACTAGTGCAAACAACTTTCGTGGTTAAATTAAAAAAAGTGGAATCAGAGACCAACAAATAAGGGTTCGTTACACAGATCTTAGCTTTATGTAGAACATACGCAAAACAGTGTTTGCATTGAAAGCAATCGGTTCAAACTCCTCAACCGCAAGAGGGCGAGTTCATTTTTTAAAAAGCAAAAACAAGCGCGCAATATCAGAAAGCGGCAATAGGGTGTTAGATAACTCCACAAAGTCCCGAATTCCAATTTGTTCAGCTCTGCCTATATCCCCAATCATATACACTCAGAGCTTACATCCCGCCCCAAATGATAAAGACACCGAATCCAGATTGGCCAACCACTAAGTTACTACGATTAAGGAAAGGCGAGAGAGGCAAACATTTATCAAGTACCCTACAGAGATAAAAATTCGAGACGATGTGTTACTGCTATATCAAATACGAAACTAAAAGAGCTCTCTCTCTCTCCCTGGGAATCATATTTTAAGACAACTCTTAACTTTACCCTTCCCGACTTTTCATTGATTTCAGCCATTCTGCATTTTGGAAGCAACGCAACTTTTAAAGAAAATTTTGTTTAGACGTTTAAATTGCTCTGACATTCTCAAAACGAAAATCACAAATAGGTAAATTAACCCAGACTGCCTTCACAAGTTAAGTTATACAATATATTAGGGTGCATCTAAGAAGGGACTAAGAGACCTCCCCCTCCCCCCTGCTAATTGAATTCTTTGATTTATTCCCTCTTTATGAACACTTTTGACAATTTATACTAGATTCAGTCAATAGATACTTCATTATTTTTTTATTCCATTTACAAAAGTGGGCTATTGAAAACATGTTATGTGATCAATTTTGTCTAGGATAAAAGTCACTTTGAGACTTGTTTCTTAGCACGCTCTAAAACGATTCTACATTTCAAAGAAATGCGTTTAAATTGCTGACTCCCTACAGTGATTTACTTGGATCGACATTTTAATAATTTAAAAATACAAACCTTCACACAAAAGGTAAAGATGCTATTGTATCCCCTCCAGATTCAATTTCCGGGTGCGCCCTTTCAGTAGATTCATATTTATGATGATTGCGCATGGTGTCCAATGCAGGCAACTTTAGTTTATAAGTAGTTGAACAACTTTAACTAAACTGCGGAAGGGTTTGGCTTCATAAAATGCTGGTTGGTTAGGTTTAATGGCGACAGGTTCTCATAAAATTACGGAGATTTTAAAATTATATTTATGATGTACCCAACGCAGTTTGTTTTAGGTGTTTTACACTGTGCTTTTTTATCCAACTGGGTAATTTAGAAGCAGAGGAAACTAAGCTTCAAAGACATTGGTACGTTTAATCGTTGGTTTGTGTGCGTTGTGTTTTATAAGGCCTGCGTCTCCTAAAAACTCGAAAATACGTAGGTAGTTAATAAGCGTTACACTGGAGCAACACAACGGGCTATTGCAAACTCGAAGGACTTAAAAATTTGTCACTTTACATGTAATGATTATCCCGTCTCGAATTAGATGATCAGATTTTGGGTTTATACCAGATTATAACATCCAGATTAGATCATAATCAATTTAGTAAGAACATTCGTAGAAAATTTAATGATAGTAAAAAATAGATATTTATGAGCTTTTTCATTTCTATTCACGTTGACTAATATTAGAGCAAGAGAACTTACTATAAATGTAATATTGGAACAAGAAAAATTATAATCCCGAATGTATTGTTTTGACGGTTAAATCGTTCCAGTAGATAATGAATAATCTTCATCTGATGAAAAATATAACAATTAAAATTACGTTTTCGAAATAGTTTAACTTCATCTATGACAAACAGAAAATTCATACTCGATGCAGTAAGGATATAAAAGAAAAATGTACAAGAATCCTTTAGAAAAGCTTTCGAGTCATAATTTTCATAACACCTATAATTCATATGACAAGGTCAAGAAGTTTAAAAGAGGTGAAAGAAATAAAAAAGAAGTGTTCACATGAAATCTTTAAAATGACAAGTGATGAATTTATGTTGTTGAAAGAAAAGCAGTTATATGTTGCCTGCTGGTTTAGAGCCGAGTGAAAAGTCGAATAAATCTGTATTTTACTGTCACAGGTGAATATGGTGTAGTTTCTTTTACTTGTAAAAGGCAATGGAAAAACGGACTAGCTACCATTGAAGCTCACGCTTATTCCTGGTCTGATAAATTTACATACCATCAATTTTGTAAAAAATGATTGCATTCTTTAAAACTTTTTAGAAGTTCCACGGAAAAAATGTTTTAAAAATTGGTTTCTTTCTTGGTTTGATATTCTTACAATTGTTTTCAATTTTTTAGATGTATTAAGAAAAGGAGTTCTAATATTTTTTATGCATGATTATAAGACAAAAACGTGATAATTTTTGTATCAAGTCGACAACGAACTCCGACATATTGGTACGCAATAATAATTTGCTATATCACCATGAGGGGTTTTCATAAATTCAATGCATACCAGTGAAAAGACTGGTATAAGAATAGCATTGAAATATGAGATACACCAATCTTATAAGAGGAAAAACTTAATAAGCGACAACAGCAACAGTGTTTCCAATGTATAGGCACAGGAAACAAGTTTTTTGTTGTCTGAGCTATACAAAATGGTGGCGCATTTCTCGGGACATTCTTAATCCTCGTGGTGACTGTATCAACGAAGTATCTTGTTATTAGCAAAACTGATCAGATTATGGTGGACGAGATATCTCGTCAATATAAGAAAACTAACCAAATCTTAACTTTGTCATCAAAAAGAAATCGACCAAATCTTGATGACAAGGTGTCTCACAATTAACAAAATTAGTCAGACCTAAATGGACACTTGGAAAATTTTCAACTCTCTTGATAGTTGTCTAAACAAAGTATTTCCTCATTCGTAAAACTGATCATATCTTGATGGATATCACATCATTCACATACATGATGAGGTATACATATACAGATATCACATACATGATGAGACATCATTCACATACATGATATCACATACATGAAGTGACATCATTCACATACATGATATCACATACATGATGAGACATCATTCACATACATGATATCACATACATGATGTGACATCATTCACATACATGATATCACATACATGATGTGACATCATTCACATACATGATATCACATACATGATGTGACATCATTCACATACATGATGTGACATCATTCACATACATGATATGACATCATTCACATACATGATATCACATACATGATGAGACTTCATTCACATACATGATATCACATACATGATGAGACATCATTCACATACATGATGTGACATACATGATATCACATACATGATGAGACATCATTCACATACATGATATCACATACATGATGAGACATCATTCACATACATGATATCACATACATGATGAGACATCATTCACATACATGATATCACATACATGATATCACATACATGATGAGACATCATTCACATACATGATGTGACATACATGATATCACATACATGATGAGACATACATGATGAGACATACATGATGAGACATACATGATGAGACATACATGATGTGACATACAAGATATCACATACAATGATGAGACATACATGATGAGACATACATGATGTGACATACAAGATATCACATACAATGATGAGACATCATTCACATACATGATATCACATACTTGATGAGACATCACATCATTGGAACAAAAGTGACCAGATCTTAAACTTGTCATCAAAATAAAATAGCCTTATCTGCGATGCCGAAATCAAAATCCGTCGCATTTTGATGGACGAGATATCTTATCGAAAGGACTATTTAAATGAAAGCGCGATATTAAGGCTTCCGAAAAAATAAAGTTATTCGACTGTTTTGAGCAATGCTGTATGGTCATTGATCTCCGAGTAAATACCAGAAATCGTACTTTCAGAGCTCATTGAAATTAAAATTATATCGTTGTCGGTCACGAACGTGTACTTCAAACGAACCAGACACTCCCAAATGCGAAAAAAGAATAAACGTTTTCTTCAAGGTGTATTGACAGTCCATTGATGCTCAGACGCAGTCGTGGAAAAAGAAATCGGTAAAAGCAATCATTAATTCGATTATCGCGAGCAGTCCAAATGCTGGTCCAAAACACCGAGCGGAAAACGAGTGCTCTGCTGAGGCTATTCATTAAAAAAGGCCTCTTCGGCTGGTCACGAGCGGGGAGGAATGAAAACCAACAGGAAAATAGGAATTCCGTCGAGTTTTTTTTTTCTTTTCAGAGAGATCAGAGGCAAGTAGGAAATTGATCGATGGCTGATAACAAATACAAAAGCGCAGGTCAGAGAACGTGTCGGAGAAATGATTGTTACAAGCTGCAATTTTCGCTCCATTCCACTCAGAGAGGAGAAAGCGAAATAGAGATCGAAAGCAATAAAACCTCGCGGATGATGGTCATGAGCTGCACACTGCATTCCTCGGATTCTTTATGATCAGTAAGGCAACTTTTTGCAACAAATGCAACTTTTTTTTCACACGTTCTACGATGCATGTAAAGTACTAAAACCAAAATTCCTCCTACATGGGGTGTATTGTAAGTGAGTTATAACCGCAACATAAATGCAACTTTCTGCATAAAGGCGACTTTTTGCATAAATGCAACCCCCACCTGCAACTTTTTAAAATTTAGCTTAAAATTAATTAATACGAAATTACTATTTCATTTTTTGCCCTCTGAACCCACCCTTCGATCGCGTGTGTCTGATCTTGCGAACGCCAAAGTATTGCGGATCAAACAAGAAGTTCATGGAAAGAAGCTGTTTGTCCTAACAGTCGAAAGGGAAATAAATGGCAAGAAGTACTTTTAACACATTGGTTGGCACTCTTAATAATGCAGAAGAAAAGTAATTGACTGCAGAGTTGGCGAGTTAAGTGTCGATCATCAATATGTTGTTCGCCTAGTAGATGACGTTTTAAATTCTCTCAATGTTGATCGAAAAGATTTTGCGCTTCTACTATCCAATGCAGCACATTATATGACTGCGGATGGCGCACTTTTTTAATGTTAAAGAAATTACTGGCCAAGGATCGGCCATTCAACGTTCTTCTGTATAAAAGAATGTGTTATATACTGTTATTGAAAACAAAAATTGTCAATATATTTTGAATTTTTTCATTTTTTACGAATAATTTTTTTTTTGAATTTAGTATACCAAAAATAAATGCAACTTTATTTCCATAAATGCAACTCTAGGGAATGATAAATGCAACTTTTCCCATTTTTACTGCAACAAAAAAGTTGCCCCAATGATCAGGCATCACTTTCCATTTTTTTTCAGTGGTGATGTGTTGAAACAATTTCTCGATATCCCAGTGGTTAGAGTAGTGCATTAGCAACTTGCGAATTTGAAACTCGATCCAATAAAACGCCATTTTTTTTCAGTGGTGATGTGTTGAAACAATTTTTCGATATCCCCAGTGGTTAGAGTAGTGCATTAGCAACTTGCGAATTTGAAATTCGATCCAATAAAACCCCATTTTTTTCAGTGGTGATGTGTTGAAACAATTTCTCGATATCCCAGTGGTTAGAGTAGTGCATTAGCAACTTGCGAATTTGAAACTCGATCCAATAAAAAGCCTTTTTTTTTTTTTCAGTGGTGATGTGTTGAAACAATTTCTCGATATCCCAGTGGTTAGAGTAGTGCATTAGCAACTTGCAAATTTGAAACTCGATCCAATAAAACGCCATTTTTTTTCAGTGGTAATTTGTTGAAACAATTTCTCGATAGCCCAGTGGTTAGAGTAGTGCATTAGCAACTTGCGAATTTGAAACTCGATTCAATAAAACGCCATTTTTTTTCAGTGGTGATGTGTTGAAACAATTTCTCGATATCCCAGTGGTTAGAGTAGTGCATTAGCAACTTGCGAATTTGAAACTCGATCCAATAAAATGCCATTTTTTTTCAGTGGTGATGTGTTGAAACAATTTCTCGATATCCCAGTGGTTAGAGTAGTGCATTAGCAACTTGCGAATTTGAAACTCGATCCAATAAAACGCAGTTGTGTGCGTGGGGGGACTGATGCACGTTAAATCTGCCGTGACCTCGTATGTTCTCACATTAGAGTGATGTGGAAGTTTGGAGAGTGGGGTGCCAGCTCTGGTGTCGTCGATGTCGTCATTTGATCGTGGTTCCAAATTATGTGATGTTGTCCTCGGACCTTTCCCTTCGCGGATTGAACCTGAACCGTAACCAATAGCCCAGTGCTGCTCCAATGCGACGTTATTAAATGCTTGTCTTTCTCTTTCGTTTTTATTGCCCTGCTTGTATTGGTTGAATTTCAGGAAAGAGAAATACCCTCACTGTTGATTAATTTATTTAAAATATTTAATATTCTTTCCCTTTGCGGACTGAACCCGTACCGTCACCAATAGCCCATTGTGTTGTTCCAGTGCGACGTTGATTAAATGCCTGCCCTTCTCTTTTGTTTTTATCGCCCTGCTTGTTTTGATTGAAATTCTGGAAAGAGAAATACCCTCATTGTTGATTAATATACTTAAGATATTTAATATTCTGCAGTGTCGTCCTCGGTTCCTTCCCTTCGGGATCGATCCCGGACCACTAAACGTAAGAATTATTAGACTCATGAAAGCAGCTTAGTGCTTGAAATGAATATCAACAATTGAACCAGAAAAGGGTCTATGGGTAACGGAAGTGGTTGGTTGAATTTGGGTTGCAATTGAACTGTCCGTTTATTTAGAGCGTTGATTCAATTTTGTATCTACCTCAGTTGTTCGAAAATTAAGTATCTAAGTTCTTATTTTGGGACATCGTCGTGGCTCAGAGAAACCCACCCGCTGTTCTACCAGCCTGCGAGTTGATGTGCGCAAGTTCGATGCAACCCTGGATGGATTTTTCCCTTTCAAGCGAGCAAAGTTTTCTTTGTTTGTCGCTCAAAATTACGAGGTGTTGTCCTCGGATCTTTCCCTTAAGGGACTGATCCCGGACCGTCGTCAATAGCCCGTTGTGTTGCTCTAGTACGACGTTAACTAAAATTACCATTACCTTGTTTGTCGCAACTTCGCCAGGTTTGATCCTTCTCTACTATTATACAAGGAAGTGTTTGTGTACTGTCCTGGATGAATCATGGCACTTGCAGTAATGAAACTGTACAAACCAAATAGAAATACGTAATAAAGGTGAAAGTTAAGAAATTTTATAAGTGGCTAGTGGTTACTGAATTTGTTTTATTCATTGGCCACTTACAAGCGTTCACATATTTTGCAGAATACACACACGTTATATATATGTGTGTGTGCGTCCAGACATTTTTCTTTCTTTTTTCTAAATTTATTTTAAGGTCCTCAGACAGAAAAAAAAAACGTTAAATCGGAGGTCCCACCACATAAACTAATGTTTTTAAGAAACTGTGGCGACTGTAGCAATATTTTTCAGTCTCCACATTGAAACATTCAGTCGCCACGAGGCGAGTGGTGACCGTTAATTTTCACCTTTAATACGTAGCAATCACTGGGGGTTGGCGAGCGTCAGCGAGAAGTGGTCACACCATAGACCCCACGAAAAGAACAGTCACGGACAACGCCGTGCTGGCTACGCAGTGGCTAGAGATAAAGCATGCATGCTGTAATTTTGTTTGGGTATCACTGAAGATGACCTTCCATAACATGCCCTCCAATATTAAAATGGTATAAACCATGTAAAAAACCACGATCAACAAAATTTTGCATTTTCTTAATTTAATTTAATTTAAAACACATTAAACGTTACGGTTTCCCAAGAAGTCCTTCCCCCCATCCCTACTTTTCAGACCCTTCACCCTTGCCCACTTTGGTCTAAAAGTATGTTCAATTTTCTGATTATAAAAATTATGCTACTTGGTTATTTTTTGAATTTTTATAACAGTACTTTTTTTATTTAAAATTAAAACATCGACAACGTAAAAACATCGATAAGTATAGACATCGATGTTACGAAAACATCGACTCCAATACATAGATGTTTTTAAAAAAACATCGATGTTTTGAAAACATCGACGTCACATCCCTAGTTTGAATCCCGGTTTCCATGCGCATAGGTGTTGTTCCTGTTCGGAATAATTGAAGCTTATTCATTGGATGCTCTTTCACAAATAACCGTCAGTTCTCCTCTTGTGCGGAAAGCCAAAGGATCGGGCATTAGAAAGTTTTAAAAATATTCGGGAACAAAGCTTTTTTTTTTTTAGTCTCCAGCCTTCAGTCAAGGAACTATCTAAGAGAGATCTGAGAGAGAAGTGATAGCATATCTTTAAAAACACTTTTAAAATAACTTGAGGAGAATGATCTCCAGTCATTTTGTCCAGTTCGCAGAGCTGACAGGTAACTGATTTCCCTACTTTAATACGATGTAAATGCCTCTACAAGTGGTTTTGTCCGGTAAGAATCCGAAAACACGAGACCCCGTCAACTCTAGGCTAGTAACCTGGAATACGAACTCCTATTCATCAGCTGAGTCACCACACTCAACTATGCCAAAAACGTCTGTGCTACAATTAAATACAAAACCCTGGGGCAAAGGAGTAATAAAAATATCATTCTGAAACGCTGCAATTTAGTTTCAGGGCAACTGGAGATGAATTTGATCAAAATCATTTTCCAATAAAAATGTTTAAGCAATTTTACAATTCTCAATATATTTGGAAAACATTGTGTGTTAGGTTTTCTTTGTGCATATAAAAGCATGTGTTATTAGAAGAGTTAAGCGACTTATTCGTAACAATTTGAATAAGCGTAGTTGAAAAGCGCATTCAAGCTTCATTAATACCTTATTTTAACACTGGAATTGTTTTGTAGTTGCGTTAATATTCTTATGAGATGCGCATGCTGAAAATAGAAGTGAATTTTCAATCTAGACTATTCCTATAAATTTTGATTTTTTTAAAAATTAAGCTCTGTAGAACGAACTTGTATGGGATTATACTTTTCTTCCTTCTTCCATTTTCCGAAGATTTTCGTATCGTTTAAGTTGCGTTTCTACATGAGACATGAATAAATAAAAAAATAATTCCATGAAAAGTGAAACAATTGTTTAAGTCACGACCGAGGAGCAGTTAGAAAATGCATAGAGAGCAACATGCCTCATTTAGGGGAGACACACATTGATCCAACATCATTCTTGTGACACTAAATTGACTGAAATACTCATGCGTACCAACATGTTTTATGCACAGAAACGGAGTACGCATGCGCATGTTGCTCCAGTGTAGGATCCTCCGTGGAGAGGATTCTTCGGGCACTCGCTGACAAGTGGGAAGATCAACATCCATAGTGTTGCAATGTTAAACAACGAAAATAATGTTCCTAGATTTTATTACTCGCCATATCTGATACCAAATGTAACGAACGGACAACTGACGATTTCAATTTTCATAGAATTTCAGTTGAGCTATCCACCGGCGTTGAACTAGTGACTCAACAAGATTGGACGAACGCTAGGAAAGCCACACATTGGTTCAACATCAGTCCAGCGACACTAAATTGACTGAAATACGATTTTTGTAAGCATATACGTGTATATTTTGTTGCATGCTGCTACAGAGTGTGGTCGGGCTTAGGTTCAAATCAGCTATACTACTCTTTTTGAAGACTCACCAATGAACTCTCGGCCTTCGGCACAACAAGAGGTGATGCCGATGCCGAATGATGGCTACTTGTGAAGGAGCACACGATGGGTGACAAAAACTGACATGTTTAATGCGCTTACATATCGGGATTCGCACCCACGATCTACTGGGTTAGCACAGACAAGTGTATGACCACTGTACCAGCTAGGCGGCTACCCAATGTCATCCGCGCCAATACCCCATGTCAAATCAGGGTTTCGTATTTAACTGACAAGAAATGAAAATAAACATTTGGAGCAACGAACTCAGCGTGGAGAATTGGAGAACGGAGTCTTGAATTGAAGAATAGATATGAAATGAACACTAGATGATTTAGATCGAAAAAATGGAATTGGAGATTTAAATTGAATAGACATTTGAATCAAACCGCAATCGACGTTTCGAAAGCGAAGACTTGTCTATCGAAACGAAGGACCAGCACATAAAACAATACATAATAAATTTTTATGTCCTGCGGCCTGACTTCGTTTGCTGCAAGTTAAAACATCACAGTTCGGAATTCGGTGTTTTGAGAAAAGTAAAGAATTGAAGCGTTATCGTAAGAAAAATATTATTCATTCGTACAAGAACGGAACTCCATAGTTTATGTTGATGGTCGACATTTAAATTTGTCTGTTGTTACCAATACCCTTGATGAACAAAAACCTAAACCTAAACTAAGTAAGAACGGAACTCAATAGTTTATGTTGATGGTCAACATTTAAATTTGTCTGTTGTTACCAATACCCTTGATGAAGATATAACCTAAACTAAGTAAGAACGGAACTCAATGTTTATGTTGATGATCGACATTTTAATTTTTATGTTGTTACCAGTTCTCTTGATGAAGATATGACCTAAACCTAAACTAAGTAAGAACGGTACTCAATAGTTTATGTTGATGGTCAACATTTACATTTGTCTGTTGTTACCAATACCCTTGATGAAGAAAAACCTAAACCTAAACTAAGTAAGAACGGAACTCAATAGTTTATGTTGATGGTCAACATTTAAATTTGTCTGTTGTTACCAATACCCTTGATGAAGATATAACATAAACTAAGTAAGAACGGAACTCAATAGTTTATGTTGATGGTCAACATTTAAATTTGTCTGTTGTTACCAATACCCTTGATGAAGAAAAACCTAAACCTAAACTAAGTAAGAACGGAACTCAATAGTTTATGTTGATGGTCAACATTTAAATTTGTCTGTTGTTACCAATACCCTTGATGAAGATATAACATAAACTAAGTAAGAACGGAACTCAATAGTTTATGTTGATGATCGACACTTAAATTTGTCTGTTGTTACCAATCCCCTTGGTAAAGATATAACCTAAACCAAGTTCAAAAGACCCTGTTGTATGAGTCGCACAACGACCAATTCTTGAACACCCAAGAGCTGTCGGACCAGAGACAAATACATTCTGACATATGGGAAGGAGTCGCTGGAATTGTGGAGCATAAACAAGATGGATAGTGAACTCCTTCGCAAAAGTTGTATAGTAGCTTTTGTACCCACTACAAAGTCTTGATGATGCAGTCTTGAACTCTTGAAAAACAGTCCAGTGGGCACTTTGCGGTGTACCAAGAAGGGGGAATGCAGATCATACTTTTGTGGTTTTTCGATTTTTACAAGGAGTAAATTTTCCACAAGGTCATTATTTTAAATTTTTGTAGCATGTTTTTCCACAAAAGAGAATGTTAGTCTCTACTACCCAAGTCTGCTACAGAAAACTTAAATGCATAAATAGTCATTTCAGTGTGGAGTTAATTGATGCCACTAATAAGAATAGAGATAATCCGTCTTGAATGTTTGAGCCATTTTTCGTGGTGATAACACTAATTGCGAAATGGTAATATAAATGGTTTTAGTAAAAGAAGACTATCCAATTAGAGTAAAACTTTTTTACACTCACGATCTCTGCAGTACACAAACATTTTCATACGCTTTTTAGGATTGAGTAAACTATTACTTACAATGAGCTGAGTTAAAAAAGATTTAAATTGGAAATGAGGCATTGTTTAGAGTAAGATACATGTTTGTCAGGTCGGGTTAAAAACACTTTGTACTTTTAGAAATGATTTCTAGTTAGCTATTAGAAAATTCCCACAGTAATTGGAAGGAACGACTATACTTCAGTTTGCTGTAGTTGATTTTGCATTGAACCTGTTGGAGGAGTTCGAAATCCACAGTGAAAACACCGAAATATGACAGGTTGGAAAACATGGAAATATGACAGGAACTTTCGTTCAGGGCCCTAAAACATTTTCAACTTGCCTAAAATTTATCACTGAACAAGTTATAATCATCTTATGTTCAATATTAGTCTGTCAAAAGAGGATCTCTATGGAAATCCAGATATTGTGTTAGACTTTTTAAAGATGTTCGGACTTATGGACTTGACTTTGTTAAACTATGCCTTTCGGAATAACAACATAAGAAAAAGGGGAATTTTAGAAGCAATATCGGAATATCTGTTTCTAATATTTAATTTTTTTTTGTTATTACTTATAGTCAACCCAACAAAATCTGCGGTAACATATTTTTGTATTCGTATATAAATAGTATTTTCAAGTTATGAACTTTTATTTTAGCTGTTCTCTTTTAGTATATTCAGATATCTGCTATTGAAACGTAAGATTAATATTATTTCGGTTCTATTTCTAGGAATCATATACGTAGTTGTTTATGGACAATAAGGGATTACAATCTTATAAATCTGTATCCTTGGTAGAAAAAGGGTCAATATCTATTTAACAAGTTTTTAATAAACATGATTTATTTAATTTTTACTTATTTATTATTTTTAATTTCCAAAACAGCGTGCAAAAATACTTCACAATGTTTAGATTTTTATATTGACAGGGCTCCAATGACGCTTTTTAAATTATAACTTCTTTACCTTGAAATGATGTGGACAACTCAAAACCATTGAATTTGGACACTTGCTCTTTTCTACCAAGGTACAGAAATATTTTCCCTTACTTGAGTTTGACTTAGCTAATGTAGTTTGTCAGTTAAATTATCGTAAGCGCTTTAAATTAATATTTAGTATTAAAATATCGGAAAGCTACTTTCCGGTCCAGACTTCAACATAGAATACTCCTCCCCCAAAAAAACTTAGCATAGTCCCCCTGAAATAAAATCCTGGCTACTATACTGACGTAAGAGACATTGTTCCACAGATAAACAAACCCAACTTCGGAATTTGCATTTATGGAGGCGGAAGGATTGCAAAGTTTTAAGAGAAAGAATGACACGAACTCGAGGAATTTGGATTTTGACCAGCGCGCGTTTCTCGAAAAAGCGTTGCTTCAAATTATTTCTGTGAAAGGTACAAGGACTCTTTGAGTTACAATGCCTCCTGCAGTGTCGCTGTCCCCAAAGAAACAGAACAAAGGCTAATAAATGACACCGACATTCTTATACAAAACCGTTTTCATCAAACTTTAAAACCTCGCTATTAAACTACAAATCTACCACGCGTGAAACAATACGATTTTATAACAAAGTACAATATTTTAAACTTCGCGCCGTATATTCCTATTGTAGCATTTATTATTATTCAATTTCATAAAAATTATGTCTTTTGTTTTCCAATGGTTTCTATGAAACATTTCTTTAAAGCTAACGATATTTCTGGAATGCAATTGTCTCGAGTAAATTTAGGTTATATTTCGTTCTTTTTTTTAGATGACGCGATTTGAAAGCAGCGGTTTTTATCCTCTTGAATTCTGTCAACGTGTTTAACCATTTACTTAATTTAAGAACCAATAAAAGAGGTAAATGTTGAATTTTAGAACATTTATGTTTTCTATTCCATGCAGTGCTGAGGGTTGAAATGGGGGAAAAGGGCTAAAAGTTTTGTTTGGGGAGGCAAAGATTCTCGAAATATCTTGTGTGTACTCTCTCTCCAAACATACAACCAATCATTTCTGATAAAAAATAAAACTAGACTTTTGATACATTTTTCATATGATTAGGGTAGTGCTCTTTTTTGCTTGTCGTTCGATGTATTTTCGGTTTGGGAAGGAGGGTATGGTTCTTTAGACCCTTGGAAGTTAAAAGGTCTCTTGCTTAAATAATTGGTTAAAAACTTTTGAGTACCGCAAAAGCAAGTATATATAATTTGTTTTCAAAAATCCATTTTGGAATGTCATTGTTAATAGCTGATATAGTATATAGACTTTCTATTTTTTATTTTTTAAATACAACGTGCAAAAAATACTTTCTAATGTTTTGCTTTTTCATTATGCGTTGGATATTTTTCTCCATTATGACTCATTGATTGGTGAAGTGATTTGTGAGCACAATTTAAGATATCGAATTTGGACATTTAGCCCTTTTCTACCAAAGCACAGATTTAGTATTATAATAAAAGGCATACCCTCGATTTCGGGTTTAATTTTTACATAATATAAACTAAAAAAAACGTGATATTTAGAGCATAATTTATGCCTTTATTTGTATTGTTCGTACGGTTTTCTTGAACCTTGTTACATTACACTTTTTTCACATTTCTAAGTTATTCTGTATATATGCATTCTAACGAGAATGTACGTAATATTACTATCCAGGGGAAAATGCCACACACTGGAGCAAGCAGCATGCGACAAAATATATGACATGCGCATGCGTACTCCGTTTCTGCACAGACTATAAGTCGGTACAAGTTCGTGTAACAGTCATTTCTGTGTCTTAAGTCCAATGTTGGCCCATTGTGTAGCTTGCCTAAAAGTCGAAGGTATAGGGTATTGTGGATAGTATGTAGCGGTCAAATATTCCAGTTACAACCTACAAAGAGCTATTTCCTCTCGAACAAGGCAACGACTTGGGAAACGTTTTGGTACAGATTATATAGAGAGGTTTTTAGGCCAAAATGAACCAATATTTTGCAAATTTTGTAATTTTTAAACACATTTTGAGAGACGAGCCAATATGGCCTATACGTACAAGAATTAACTCTTAAATTGCTTCGATTTTTTTCGACAGGTTATTTATTATCCAATATAATTGAGGAATCATAATTAATGTTACGATAAAATTAGTTTAATCTTTCCGAATAAATATTATTCTCTAATGGCTGATTATTTTAATGAGAATATCCGATCTACAACATTGTTAAATATATATATAATCTTTAAATTACTTTCAAAGCAATTTGAAAGGTTGCTTTGTTTGATTGCACCTCATTAAAAACATTTAGCAGGTTCTTCAAACATGACCTATATAGAAATTTTAAACAAACCTTTCTTTTTGTCAATGCCCATTTAAAATAATTTACATTTGTCAAATTAAATTGCATTTAAAAAATTATTTGTGCAAATAATGAAATCCAGATATGTGTAACAGCATTTTTATTCGTTTCGCCAGGATTAACATTTTAGTTTTAAGAAAATGCATACACCAATTCATTCTGAACATTGAGCAATGAAATCCCTTTTCAGTGCACCATCGAATTAATTTCAAATGCATAAATTAAACAGGAAATTATTTTCGAAATTCATTAAAACTTTAATTAACGTTCTTATGCAATGTTTATATTCACTGCTGTACCAAAATAAGTATCGCACCTACATTTTTTAATTTTGTAAAGAAATATAGTTAATATGTGTTACGATTAAGATTTACACGTTAAATATCACAAATTTACGCATGTTTTGACTCCAAATATGGCTTTAGGATTACAATTCCATGACTTAGAGGCGATTTTTAAGCATCACTTTTTTTTCTCGCTGCGTACAATTTTTTAGGCATTACTTTCAGAAGACATGGCTACCCTTTCCATACATATTTTGGAATGTCAAGAACATATTTTCTAAAGGATGTACTTATGAAATTGTTTATTTTTTCGATTTTCTATCTGCTTTTGCTTACAGTAAAAAAATACGACTAAGTGACATTCTTGGGTAGGCTTAAACATGCGTTAAATGTTGTCCTCACTTGTACAATTCACTTTAAAATTGCAGAAAAACTATTAATAATGGAAACAATAATGTGCAAATGCGACATTTATTTTTGGACAGAGGAAGAACTACTTTTCGTTGAATGTAATGGTAAA
Organism: Metellina segmentata; assembly: GCA_947359465.1. Lineage (NCBI taxonomy): Eukaryota > Metazoa > Arthropoda > Arachnida > Araneae > Tetragnathidae > Metellina > Metellina segmentata. The sequence goes on along the minus strand of OX375877.1, from coordinate 76,009,639 downwards.
TAAAGCTAAATTGCAATAATTGACTTCTCTAAATGGTACTATATGTCACAGGCCCTAAATAGACTAGTCTTTTTCCTATTATAGAAAATGGCTGGAAATTATTTATGCCAACAAAATTTGAAAACTGATACAAAACATGAACCATGACGCTTGCATTTCGACAAAGTGTAAACATGTTCATCAACCAGTTTATCAAAACCAATCTGGTCTCTCAACTACTTTACTTAATAAAAAAAGGCTAATTCAAACAAACCATTGGATGCATTTTAACATAGAATAGTTGAAAAAGGAGTAATTTCTCGAGAGCATTGGAAAAGAGAAGTAAAGCCTGCATAATTTGTTTCAGGAAAATAAAAAAGTTAAGTAGCTATAAACGTCTATATCAACTACAATTACATGATAAAATAAAGTTGCGTTGCTTTATTTTTGTGCATACCAAAACATTACACGAATTTTATACCAAATATTTTTCATCGAAACATTTAAAAAATTGAAAACACATGGGAGCCCATGCTCACGAGAAAATACAAGATCCCCATTCAACCAAATTGTAGAACCGAAAAATAAAAATGTAAACCGCATTACAATCACAGCACTCCAAACTTACCTGCAGGAATTCCCACTTTGTTTACGTCGATGTCCATGAAGCATGAAACGTAAACATGCGCACCGTCAAGCTCCTATCCGATTAAAATCTGCAATTTCACGGGCACAGAAGGCACTCGGGTTTGATTAGAACGCATTCCTCGGAATGGAAACAGCACAAAACACAGGTGGGTACGTTACATGTTGCACGGTAGAAATTTGAGAGAGCTTCTGGAGGTATGTATAGTCCGGAGCACAGAATTAGCCCATGGTCTCAGGTACGGCCCGCGCGAGCAATCTGGCAACGAACTCGTTTCGCCCCGGGCGGGTCAGGTGGGGGCCGGACTGCTACATTTGGCGATTATCGTCGCCTTTTGGCTCGGTGCCGATTCTTTTATTTTTGATTCGGTTTCGTTGTAAGGGGTTTGCCTCGGGGGGTTTTCTGTTCGGCAAGGTGGCGGTTCGCAATGTTTTGTTTCTGATGAGGTGGATTTTTTTTCGGCTTTCATTAGCACGTTGCCTAATCGGCGGGGATCAATTAGAATGCTCGTCCTTTTGTTAAGTGCCGGCACGCGGATGCGTTTAGGAACTTTCGAACGAGCCACAGAGTTGTTCTTTTTTTCTCTCAAGTCGACACCTGCGCACTTTCCGCAGTGGCGACTCGTGGTTGTTTTGGTTTGTTGTTCTACGGTCACTTTTTGTTAACGAGGTCTAACTACACCGGGACTTACGGCGTTAAATGGAATTCCCAATCGCTGGAACATCCATGCCAAGATGGAAATTCGAGCTCATAGACTGTTGAACCGAGATCCAGAACGCTAACCACTTTCCAGAGCATTGTTGTGTCCAGCGTGGTTGTTACGATTTATCATTCTACAGCCACTTTTTTTGCTAAAGTGGTCTGATTTGACCAGGACATACGCCGTTAAAATGTTTCCCAACCGCTGGAGCATCCCTGCCAAGATTGGGAATCAAACCCATAACCTGTTGAGCTAAGAGCCTGAACTAGCACCAACACACACTCCGTGCCAAGTGTCATGAGACACTGCACCATTTTGAATACACGTCACAGATTTTGTTTGTATTCAAACTTTGTCTGGATACATGCCACAGAAGACATATCTACCTAGAATGTTAGAGCATATTACACCTACACATTATTTCATTTGTAAATTGCTACATAGATACAGTAATTGTATTTGTGCCATCATATTATATTACACTACATATGCAACATGCATAAAGTTAATTTCTACAAATACTCCTGACGAGTATGAATCTCACCGTGTCAATAACTTTGACCCTCGAGCCCATGTTACAAGCAATGTTCCTGAGCCATGCGATTTAAAGACTGTCGCTAACCACTGGCATATGATTGGGTAGGTAGGGAGTTGGTTTCACGTCGCACTAGGGGGACAACACATCGGGAAACAGGCAACAGTTCGGGATCAATCCCAAATGGAAACGCGGACAACCTCTCATAATTCTGAACCTTGATAAGGTCAACACGTTAAATCCTTAGGTGGGGAAGAACTCTCTACTAGATGGGGTAGAACTCTCTACTAGGTGGGGAAGAACTCTCTACTAGGTGGGGAAGAACTCTCTACTAGGTGGGGAAGAACTCTCTACTAGGTGGGGTAGAACTCTCTACTAGGTGGAAGGCTTATGAGGGAAGAGTTAAGAGACCATAGAGCTCTTTCTCTATACGGATCCTAGATCCAAATTGAATATGCATTTAAACATCTCATTGTGGTACTTTAAGGCTCAAAATCAGTAAGACTTGGATTATAAAAGAAACGAAAAGGGTTTATTACACTGAATATCAACGGAGGAAAGACTTAATGAAATCATTTTTGTACACTTTGTTCCACTGAAATATTTTTATGTCGTCATAAAATCATGACGTATATTATTGTAGAATTAAGTAAGTGTGTTGTTATAAATACTAGGCTGTAAAGTTCCTTATGGAGGTAATACTACATGCCAATGTACAGCATGGCATAGAGTAAAACAAAACCATATGGTAAATTATACCAAACGGTCTGCATTTACGACACACTGATCGCCGTTCCGTCTCTCCGTGGTATTGAAACCTTTCCTTGGACAGAGAGATCCCCAGATCTGTTTCCCATTGATCATGTCTTGGAACGTACTAATATATGACACTTCTGATGAAACACTACAATAGTAAAGAGTTCTGTAGATTTGATATAGGGACTATTTTTTATCTGTTCATGTACATACTTCACCCATGCTATGTTTCATTCCGACTGAACATAACTTCGGGGAATTTTGATTTTTTGTTCGTTTAAGGCACAACATGTCTTGCGAAGCGTTCGATAATGAGGTACATATCGCACCCCGGCAAGAAAAGTGACACAGGTCAAAAAATTTTGACCTGTGTTACCTAACCCCCATAAAAAATTTGATGTTATGTCATTGAAAAATATGTATGAGGTGCCCCAGCGTGCTATATTACTATTCTATAGAATATAATAGAAGTTACCACCATAAATACTTACCTAAAATTTAAAAGAAGCTTATACTATTTCAACATAAGTTTTATAGTATCCTTTAAGTTGATGTTTTTCTCAAATGCTGCAATTTTGAGTTGTGTCACTTTTCTTCAATATATTTCACCTGAAAAGCAGCCGCTGTTTCATGACTATATATCCCAATCACTTCGGCGTTCGTGACTACTTGACATACAGAAGCGATCGTCCGTTGTTGTGACATTAATTATAAGATTGGTGACGCGATGGAGCAGAAGATTGTCACCTAGGTGACAGGCTTTTAGATGGCGGTAGAAACAAAACAGAGATGTCTCTTTTCCAGTACTTTTGGAAGCTTATAATTACCAACATTCAACAGCCTATACCTCAATCGGACAATTACTGAATCAGTAATATATATATATATATATATATATATATATATATATATATATATATATATATATATATATATATATATATATATATATATATATATATATATATATATATATATATATATATATATATATATGCATATAGAGGCATGTGTGCACTGCTCCATTATATCTAATGTATATCAGATCGCAGCGGCCCCGTTTGTTGAAAAACCGGATGTGTGCCCTGGACCTTAAAGTAAATTTTTACCAGCCCTCGCTATATCTCTTATCCTCGGTGTATCATGTTTTTTTTAGGCGAAGGTAGCCCAATTAGAAGATCATCGGATTAGCAAACGGAGGGTTATGAGTTTAAAAAATAGCTCCAACCAAAGACCGTAGTGTACATGAGAGTTGATGTACGTTAAATCTGTCGTGACCTCAAATATCCTCACGTTGGCGAGGTGTGGATGCTTGAAGAATATGGTCAAGTTTTCATCAAGTCATCTTACTGTGGTTCCAAATTACGAGTTGTCCTTGGTTCTTTCCCTTCGGGATTGATCCAAGGACCGTCTCCAAGAGCCCGTTGTGTTGCTCCAGTACGACATTAATTCACCTATCACGCTTTTTCTCGTCCCGTAGCAGCGCGATACATCGAATTGTTACTCTCCTATAGGGATGCGACATCGATGTCGATGGATGTTACCGTCGATGGATTGGAGCCGATGCTTGTTTAACATCGATGGATTGGAGCCGATGTTTGTTTAACATCGATGTATTGGAGCCGAAGTTTGTTTAACATTGATGTGTTGGAGCCGATGTTTCTTTAACATCGATGTATTGGAGCCGATGTTTCTTTAACATCTATGTATTGGAGCCGATGTTTGTTTAACATCAATGTTTTTACGCTGTCGATGTTTTATTTTTGAATGAAAAAAATACCATAGTAAAATTAAGAAAAATAACCGTGATCTAAGTATTTGTCAGTGATGGCGACATACATCCCATCATAAAGAGAATTCATTTTTGAATTAAAAAAAATACCATAGTAAAAAATTAAGAAAAATAACCGTGAATCTAAGTATTTGTCAGTGATGGCGACATCCATCAAATCATGAAGAGTTTTTTCCCTAACCGATGGGACAAATAGTAAAAAAAAGAAGTCGACTTAAGGTTAAGGTGTAAAGAAAGTTAACAAACTTCTTTTTTACAAACTGTAAATAAAAATATATTAGGACATATAATAATTATAGACCCCACTATTTTTTATTTACAGTAAATAAAAAAGAAGTTTGTTATGTTACCACCCATAAGTTCATAAATTATTAATAATAACTAACAATAATTATTGTAATGTACCTACCTACTTATACTTATAATTAGCAGTCGCTTTTTCAAATTGTTGTATTTTTTTTAAATCTATTTAAAAACAAAATATTTGTGTGTGTTAATGATTAAAAAAAAAATTTACTTTATTTGACAGCTTAAAATTTTTTAGTTTTAAATTAATAAACACAACAAATGACAAATTAAATCTCCCCCCTCCCTCTCCGCGATCATTAATGTTTGAGGTTACTAAACCAGTTTTAAAAAAATGGAAGAAAAAAAGATTAAATACATCGATATGTGTGTGTGTTTAAAAACATGGATGGTTTTGGGCGATGTAATTAGTATTAACATCGATGTATTATTAACATCGATGTTTTAATATTAAACATGGATGTCCCATCCCTTGAACACGCCTGCAATCAGGATACAGCGCAGTGTTTTCGGTAGGGTTGGCAGAAGAAAGCAGCTTAGAAACTGAAAGGGGAAAAGGAGGTAGTAAGAATTTACCTGAGGTGGGGAGAACAGGGTGGAATGAAAAAGTAGAACGGATGGTATGAAAAAGCGCAGGTGAGGGAGGGGGCAGTAAACATTCGACACGTTCTTAACCACGCAAGTGAGAGCCGAAACTACTAGTGTTGCTAAGCGACGGCCGTCAAAAGCATGTAATTTGGATTCCCAGATAGGAAGAGAGAGACCCTCTTTCGAAAACAACAATCCAGTCGGTTGGAAACTGCTCGGTTGCCGTATCTTTTGTCTGTTCAGCAATTCCGCGGGGTGAAATTATGCGTTCCAGAGAGCAAGTGTTTTTCTTTTTGTTGTTCGATTAGACCTGAAGAGCACAGCGTTATTTAAATGGCGTTGCGAGTTTTGTAGGAACGTTTAAGTACTAGTAAACACTGATTTTGCTTTTTAAAAAAACATCGTTTGCTGTATTTCAGGAGATTTGTTGGCGAGGCTATCAGTGTCCCGCTCTTCAAGGTCGCAAAGATAGTTACTCGAATTAGAGGAATAAATAAATATAATTTAACGGCGGGACCATGCTAGCCTCGCCATACGCGCGTTGAAACGCCTCGTGTGAACGGGGCCTTTCGTTAAATTATGTTTATTTATTCCTCTAATTTAAGTATCTATCATAGCGACCTTGAAGAGCGGGACCCTGATAGCCTCGCCAACGCGTGTATATTACGCGCCTCATGTGAAAGGGGCCTCAGTAATGTCTTTATAGATACATCGTGGAATTTTCTCTCAATCTCTCCCGCAAAATTGTGTTGTTTTATGGCGAAAGGGCAATATTTGGCCAAGCTGCGCCAAACGCATGTCAAGTAATAGACATACACTCAAGGAAAGGTTTGGTTCGGACATACACTGACTTGCACATGCGTACTCCGTTTCTGTACTCATAACACGTCTGTACGCATGCGTATTCCAGTTAATCTAGTGTCGCAGGACTGATGTTGGACCAATGTGTGGCTTGCCTTACGTCTGATGAGCCATCAGGAGAGACGAGGTATCTCGTCATTAGAAGAAAACTAACCAGATCTTGGTCTCGTCATAAAAAAATTCAGCAATATCATGATGGACGAGATATCTCGTCATTAGCAAAATTGGTCAGATATTGATACACAAGATGTATCGTCGAAACCACTTGAAGGGTTTATGCTTGTCTTCCGGACAACAAGGAGGAAACTGGGAACTATTTGTTCGGAAGACCTCAGTGGTCGGTCGTATCTTCTTCTTATAGGGACTAGGATTCCTATAGGAATCATGCAATTCTGATATTAATTCTAATAATAATAATAATAATATAGGATTATTATTATTATAATAATCTCAATTATAATAATAATAATAATAATAATCATATAGAATCATATAATAATAATAATAATATAGGATTATTATTATTATAATAATCTCAATTATAATAATAATAATAATAATAATCATATAGAATCATATAATAATAATAATAATAATATAGAATCATCTAATGATAATAATAATAATATAATCATATAATATAATAATCATATAGAATCATCTAATAATAATAATAATATAATCATATAATATAATAATCATATAGAATCATCTAATAATAATAATATAATCATCTAATAATTATAATAATATAATCATATAATATAATAATAAATATAATTCTAATAGATGATTGTCCCAATCACTAACATCCATGTGCTCATAAACCGAGATTCGAATCAAGGGACTTATTGACTGTCGGAAAAATGCTATAACTTCTTATCTAGGCGGTACTTGACGGTCACAGAAGCCCTTGAGTAGAAAAATAAGAAAGGTAGGTAGATATTTGAATTAACGTCCCACTGAAGTAACACAACGGGCTATTAAAAAAAAAGAGAAATCGTTGACAGAAAACCAAACCCCTTAACCCTTCAAGTGGTTTTGACGAGATATCTCGTCCATGAAAAAATTGCTGATTTTTATTATAATTACGAGATCAAGATCTGGTTAGTTTTCTTCTAATGACAACACAACTCGTCTATCAAGATCTGGTAATGACGAAAAAACTCGTCAAGGCAACCAACCATCAGGAGAACTAAATCGTTGAACAGAAATATTCAAACAAGCGGTTAAGAAGCAGATTAATTGAAGACCAAACGCACAACAGTGTTTTGTGGATGTTAACTCTCCCATTTTAGCAATAACGCGTAATCCTCTGCGTCAGCGAACAATGCGATCCGTGATTACGCGAACCAGTGAACAAAACAGTATACTTTACACTCTTTCGTCCTTTTCCCACGCATATTTCGGATTGAAATGGACTGGATTTTTGGGTTTTACGGTGAAAATAAAAAGGACAGGCTCTAAGAAAACGCGAGATTAAAAAATATTTAAGAACAGTGTTGAAATAATAGTGTTCATTATATTCTAAAGAGTTGAAATGGCAGAAATTGAATTTTAAAAATATAGATTTCAAACCAATGATCATCTGCTAGAAAAAATAAATTACGTATATTTTTTTTTGTCAATAAACACAGTTCTGAGAATACGAAGTAAAAAAATTCTGCTGTGAGCTAAACTCACTGTGTCTATAAATCTAACCTTCATGCAAAGAAAAAAATGTCTTTTAATCTAAACATCGTACCACATACTGGTCTAAAAAAGCTAAAAAACTGCTCAGAAATCGTGAAAAAGTTGACTTTGTGTGTTTCACTTGTAAACTTACGATAGATTGATTAACAACCTGAAACTGATAAATAAGGGAATTAAAAACACGTTGAACATGAAAAAGATAAATAAAGTGGGCAACATGCGAGTAAAAATGGTTAAGTTAAAACAGGGCTAAGAATAATATGAATGTTATGACACATAAAAGTTGTGCGTGTAAAAGATAAAAAAACACTAAGAAATATTTAAAACGTCGACTGCTTTTAAAAAAGTAAATAGGGTTGAATTGGCGCATTCTCATATCTCCTATATGCACTCTAGTTCATTTAAAATCGTACCCTTGAAAAAATTTAAGACGATGAAGAGTAAAAGCAGGACGGAATTAATATGTGGTGAACAGTAGATCCAGTTTGTATTGCACGCTACGCATTCGGAGAAGTAGAGATTGCGAAAACTATACGAAATTTACCCCCATATATGTGAATCTATGTATTTATGTTCATGTGCACATGAATCTATATTAGTCTGCATTTGTAAGCAGTGATGTATAAAGTTGGTTCGGAGCAGGAGGGAAAAGGGCAGGTTTCGAATTATTTTGCGTGCACGTTCCACATGAAAAATAAAAAAAGTTGGAATTTAAAATACTTTTCAATAATATATGCAACTGTGTAACAGGTAGGTAGGTAGTTAATTAACGTCGCACTGGAGCAACACTACAGGCAATTAGGAACGGTCCGGGATCGATTCAGAAGCAAAAGATCCAACGACGACACCTCGTAGTTTATAATCCCTGTCAGATGACGAGGTCAACACCTGACCCTTTACCCCCCTCTAAAAAACTTCCAGACCACGCCAACGTAAGGACATTTGAGGGTACGACAGATTTAACGTGCATTAATCTCCGCATGGACCGAGTTTTCGAACGGTCAACCCACAGGTTGCTAATCCGTTACTCTTCCAACGGGCTCGACGCCTATATTTGCGATTTTGTGATTGAGCACTGGCCTCCTAATTTTGTTCATTGTCTTTTTGTGTGTTATTCTGTTAACAGTGTTCGAACACTCCTGTTTTACACAGCTCTCCAGTGCCATGCGAAGGTTTCTTCACGCAATTTTGTGCCAAAGCAATGTTAACCACATCAACCGGCTATGTCTTCAACCATTTTTTGACAAGGCTTGTCGTCTTTTTGGTAAATTTTGACCCATGTAAAATCTTTATGACAGTAAATGCTCACTGCTTGGTGTGGGAGTCAACCGGACTTCCGTAATCTAGTAAATAACAGGGAAAATGCCCACAGTAGCTGATTGAATTTTCAACATCACCAAGATCGACAACCCCCTGAAACAAAACGAAAAAACACGTCCTGAAACTGCTCGAGAAAAGAAACAAAACATTCCAGAAAATAATAAAGGCACACTAAACACCCGGTGGTTTGAGTTTAAGTCGCGACGTTTTAAAGTCGGGCCGCCCGTCTATGGAAAAGCACACAAACGAAGCATAAAAGGACAACACTATCAACAATGCGAAACACGGGCTCGAATGGGGAGCTAGCTGCTGACCACATATTCGCAGAACGTAGGGAATGAAATAAGATCCCCCACCACCTGAACAAAACCTGCCCACCTGAGGTTTTCGAATTCCTGAACTCTACCCCCGTCTTCTGATCTGATTTGGGGAGTCTGTATAGGCACCACCTTGACAGCAAACCCTGGGCTTTGCCACTTTCTTTCGTTTACTTTGGATTCCATGGATTTTTTTAAGCTTTGTAGACTGGAAATGGGATATAATATCGTATCACCACCAGAGCGATCCAGAGGTATGAGGTCCACTCGTTCAAACCAGCAAGTCACCCCTCTCTTTTAAAAACATTTTATTTTCTAAAAGAATGCTCTTTACCAAGAGCGTATTTAGAAAATAACTTCGAATGGCTCAGTTTTTTCCACCTGGTTCCCTAAATACCGTAACATCAAATGAGCAATGCGTTTCATGATTTTTATTACTGGTTTTACCTTTATGGTGATTGTATCGACGATGTACCACGTCATTAGCAACACTGACCAGATCTTTGTGGACGAGATATCTCGTCATCAGAAAAAAACTGAGCTTTGATCTCGTCCTCATCTTAAACTGAAGCGATATCGTCATCATCAAACAATCGGCAATATCCTAATAACGAAATTTCTCGTTATTAACAAAATTGGTCAGATCTTCATAGACGAGATATCTCGTCGAAACCACTTGGGGGATGTTGAAGACTTGACGAATTCACAGACATAACTTTACCTGTCATGTTCGAAAATTATATTTCCTCTGATATAACTAGTTTCAACATGTTATTTTTTTCATCGCTTTTTGATTCCAAAATCATATCGTGAAGAATTCAAGCCCCATGGGCTATCCCCCCTCATAACATCCCTTCCCTTGATGAGTACTTTGGAACATTCTGACGTAAATTACGAACAAAATATGAAGATTAAGAAGCATCTTTTATGACAATTGCTAAAATAACTTATTTGTTTCTTTTCTTCGGACAAAATGAGCACACTCTGATTGAAGATTTATTTAAAGCTTAAAAAAAAAACCTCGATACCAAATTCGGATAGAATAATATGGACACTCGATTAATTGGTTGGTTTTGGGTTTAATGGCGTAATGGTCCAATTTGGCCGTGTATTGGTTAATCGGAGGTTGAATAATCAAAGATATACTGTATTTCAAAGACCCTAACGCCTCAGTCCACCAATAGGGTGTAAGACTACCATTTACTAAAGCCATTTCAACTGTATTTGTATTTTATTTTGTTGACAAATTTTGAGATATTTTTTAATATATCTGCGCGTCTATGTTTTGCCCATCAATTGTTCTATGTGTAATTTTCTTTTCGTGGTAAAAGTTTTAAACGTTTGTGGGCAGTTGCGGCACTATTTAATTATTTCCCGTGATCCCTCCATAAAGCAGACTACTCAGATAAAGCCACACTGGTGAAACAGTGTCCGCCTACGGCGTCCAATCCTATCCATCCTTTCTTCTAAAACGAACGAACTCCAGTCCGATAAATATTCAGTTTCCAAGTGATGTTTAGTTTCCCCGTGGCGCCCAATTCAGCTTGTTTGATGATACCCCACATCTGCTACTTTACTACCGAATTCACTTAGACTCTCTTGCACACCTGCCACTAGCGCGTCTTTTTAGTAATGGCTCTTCGTTACGTGGACGATTCTATTTAGGACCGTAGGGAGGTCGGTAGATATTAAACTCGTGATAAGTGAATCGATTCTTCAGTTTGATTCTTTCGTAACTTGTTTTGATCATTTGATCTACAGTGAGCTATGATTATTTACTTGTCTGGTAGTCTTTTTTTGTGTGTCTTCTATGATTTTTTGAAGCAGATTGATGGAATGTATGATTGATGGAAGGGTACTTATACTTTAAAGAGCTTCTTTTCGTGAAGCAACGATGGCCTAATGGCTGAAGTCACCCACCTTCAGATTAGCGTCCGCAGCGGAGGATGATTTCCCGAGTTCGAACCCAGCTGGCGGAAAAATTTTTAGATCCTCCAAATTATTTTTAAAAAATTCCAATTTAATTCCTTTTCATTCAAATTTACTTTTCCTAATTTTTAATACCCTTTTCATATTTTTCCAAGCTTCCGTTGATTTTACATAAATAATCTAAGAACCACTCCTGAACTCACTACCAGCTGATATTTTTCCGCCCCTCTGCCGTCCCCTTTGCTTTAGGATGATGGTGTCGTATCCACCGCTGGCTTAGGACCATTCTGATGTAACAAAAAGCATACATAAAACACTAACTTATATAATTATTAACTTATATAATAAAAGGATACAATTTTCGGCTCCCACCTCTACCCACCCATAGCCATGGATCTGAATAGAAAAGAAGAAAGCAGAAAGGAAGAGATAAATCGCCAACAACTATAAACCTTGATGACATACGTATCTAGGTCATGTGATCCGATTAGCCGATCAAGTTGGACTTGCGAAAGTACTATCATGGGATTGAGGCGCCTGTCCTCCCCACGGTCCTAAATAGAATCGTCCACGTAACGAAGAGCCATTACTAGAAAGACGCGCTAGTCACACCTGCCGGTTTCTACTTTTATTAGAGACAAGTCGAAATGGTGTATTAAATCGTCCCTTCCCCACCCTGGGCAGGCAAGTTTTTTCGGGTTAACCCTGGTGGTGATTTTCTAGACGAGTTATCGTGCTATTAACAAAACTGACCAGGGAATGAGCGAGATATCGCGTCATTAGGAGTAAAACTGACCAGACCTAGATCTCGTCATCATAAAAAAAATCGGCAATACCTTGATGACAAGATATCTCGTTATTAGTAAAATTGACGAAACGCTTGGAGGGTTAAAATTCAAATTTCGAGTGTCTTGAGAATACAAAGTTGACGCATCTATGAGCGGAATAGTTTAATTTGGGTGGGCAGGTATTTTAATTAAGGGCCGCACTAGAGTAATGCAACGGGCTATTAATTCCATTTGGGAAAAGTTAAATATGCCCCCCCCCCTAAAAAAACATGATCAACGCCTCTCAATATACTAAAAAGGTTAAGATCACCACAAGTGGAGGTGTGACGTCTGGAAAAAAAAGACGATTTCAAAACCTGGATCATCGTATGCCTTCCACGAGAGGGGAACAGACGGCCACCCAAAATGAACATGTGTTGTTCTGTAATAGCTCAGGTCAGAAAGATATTACGGCCCGGTGCACACATCCGGTTTTTCAACGTGCGGCGCCGCTGCGGCACCGAAGCTTAACTATGCACACATAACTGTGAAATGACGCTAGTACTCATTTCGCGCCATTTGCGATAAATATTCTATCGAAGAAAATGTGTTGCTTACTTGGTGTAAAAAAAGTATATTTTGAAACAAAATAGACGTTACTGGATACAACCATTTATTAATTATTTTTTTGTATTCCATTTTTTGTGAAAACAAGGTACTTTTGGAGACGCATGTGCGGCGCCTTGGGGAACTGCGGTACAAATTGCACGCAAGTTGAACGTGCGTCGCCGGACGCATGTGTGCACTACTCCATTGGATTTAATGTTTCTCAGACCGCACTTGCATTGCCGCAGCGGCGCCGCACGTTGAAAAACCGGATGTGTGCACCGGGCCAAAATCCGTCGTTAATTCGGCGTGTTATCCGACTTGGAGACAGATCAGGAGACCTAGCTGGCAAAGGAAGTGTTGGGAAAGCATGAATATAATTCATAGCAACACGTGCCTTGTGCGGTCGGGCATTATCTTGTTGAATAGCAAGTCCGGGGTGTCACAAAAGGAACGATAACACAACCGTTCGTAGAATGTCGTCAACGTACCACTGACGTAAGTGCGCCAGAAATGACTACCAAAGGGGGTCCGGCTATCAGAGATGGCACCCCAGACCATAACGCCCTGTTGTGGGCATGTGTGGCGTACGATAGTAAGGGCAGGATCCCCACGCTGCCCTGAATGTTTACAGAAGGGTCTGCAGTTGTGGCCAGGACACAGTTGAAAACGGGACTCGTCACTAGACTAAACGTCCTCAGTAAGCACTATTACAAGTTGATCGAGCCCGGCACCACTGTAATTCTGTACCTTTTTGGCGAGTCGATTTTTTTTTGAGTGTATTACAAACATTATGAGTTGCATATGGGAAGTAAGTCGACCTAGTTGATAGGTCGTGTGCCATTGGAAAAGATAGAAACGTCAAATTCTCGGGGCCCCTTATTCCTTGGGTCTACTCTGCTTTTTTATAGCTGAGGCACGTTCTTCCCAAATGTTAGGATTAAATAGTACAAAAAATATAGATTATAAAATAAATTGTTCTGAAAACACATGTTGGAGATCAGCACTCCTTGTTATGTCTATAGCATCTGAACTGCTCTCGCCAAAGTCTGCTTGTGTCGGTTGCCGTGGTAACGCACCTTCCTATACCAAACAAAGAATGTGACGAAATGTATTCAAGTTTACCACATGGGCATACGTTCTGACATGTCGGAAATTATATCTGTTAATATTTGTTATCTTGTGTGTGTGTTGTCGGAAAGATTCATACTGAAAAACTATTTCTTTCAACCGCTAACACTCGCTAGAAAGAAATAAAATTGAGACATCCACCAGAGCCACCCCTTCTCAAAATGGATTAGCCATTATCCAGTTCTAGTTTAAAGAGTAGCCCTCGTGGTGGATAGACATATATATTTTCTCTGAGCTCTTGTGCTTACTCAGCAACACCATACAGTTCAGGGTCGGCCTAGCCCACATCCTTCCCTTCAGGAATTTGCGTGTTTGGATGAAACTTTTTGTCTATCGTTTATTTTTCCTGCCACGAAGATCCCCGTGCGTCATTCAAAAATATTATATTAATGTAAAATAATTTTGCTCACAGTTTTTAAATCTAATGGTAATTTTATCGTATATCTGATTCGTCGCCCTCGATGCTTTGTTTTCCACTTTTGAGATCACTTGGAGTTATAATTGATTTATAATTATTGATGCATAACTATTATTATTTGGTATGATTTGTATTAAGCCCCTCTAGAGGCAAAGCGTCATTGCTCTTTATAAACTCGTAGTCTCGACTCTTTGGGTTAGTTTAATGGGAACTAGGGATGCGACATCGATGTCGATGTTTTTTTAAAAACATCGATGTATTGGGGTCGATGTTTTTGTAACATCGATGTTTATACTTGTCGATGCTTTTACGTTATCGATGTTTTATTTTTAAATGAAAAAAGTACTGTTATAAATATTTTAAAAATAACCAAGTAGCATAGTTTTTATAATCAGCAAATTGAAGATACTTTCAGACCAAAGTGACCAAGGCTGAAGGGTCTGAAAAATAGGGATGCGACATCAATGTCGATGTTTTCAAAACATTGATGTTTTAATTTTGAACATGATGTATTAGAGCCGATGTCGCATCACTAGGTGCTAAACTAGTTTTAAGAAATGGGGGGAAAAGTTTGAATTCACTGAATTTTAAAAACATCGATAGTTCGGGCGCGATGCATAATCAACATCGATGTTTTAATTTTGAACATCGATGTATTAGAGCCGATGTCGCATCACTAGGTGCTAAACCAGTTTTAAGAAATGGGGGAAAAAGTTTGAATTCACTGAATTTTAAAAACATCGATGTTTTGGGGGCGATGTATTACCAACATCGATGTTTTAATTTTGAACATTGATGTTTCAAAACATCGATGTTTTGCTGTCGTTGTCGCATCCCTAATTGGGAACTCCAAAACACTTTGTCTGTATGTACTTCACGTGTTTAGCGCAGCTTCGCCATACATGACCCTTACTACCATAAAAACCCACGAAACCAACCAATTAAAACTCACATACATTTAATTCGGGCAATTTTACTGGGCATGTCATAACAGAAATCGAAATCACAGGCGTGGCAAGAGAAACTGGTAGCCATCCGGGTGTGGATTCGATTGGGATTGTATGCAGAGTTGAATATGATAATTAACTGATCAAATGTTGAGACAGAAATCCATGAGTAAAATTTTGAATAATTCAGCATTCGCAAAGATGAGTTGGAAAGTAATAAGAAATAACGCAGGTACGCTGTTTTTGTGGTGTGTGGAACGGCTCTGTGGTCTTTCTTTTATGGGGCACATGAAAGCAAATGAGCTGTTTAAAGTTAACCCACTTAGGGGGTTAAGGATTCAGAAGATTACTGGAATGTGAGACCATTAACCCTACGTTAGTCACACAGATCCTTAAGGTGTCCGGTGACTTTTTTAATGTTAAGCAATGAAAATAATAACAGTTAAAAAATGCATTATTAATAAATTTAAATACTAATATTTGTAACAGTTTTTTTAGTATGAATATATTCTACGCATTTGTATAAGAAAAATGGTATGTGTAACTGCATCGACAAGAAAACGTCGAGCGCCGCCATCTCATTTGTTAAAGACCCACGACTAATGGATTGTTGAGAAAGTTTAATAGCATAAAAGACGGAGTTTCTATTAAAGTAACACGTGCATCCCAAGTGTTGTAGTGGAATGCACCGGGCGAAGGAAAGGGAATGAAATAAACAACTTCAGCGAGCGGGCTGTTTGAAGCTCCCACTTAGCGAGGTGGGAAAGTTCGAGAGGTTAAAATGGTGTAAACATGGGGAGGGAGGTGAGACAAAGACCAGAGTGAAGAGGAGAAGAAAGGGAAGTTATACTAGAACGTTAAGGGACTTGGTGAACTAAAAATTTTCGGGGGTTAATTTTAATTAATCGTTTTATATATGTACGTAAAGAGAAGAAATTGCTTTCTGAGTTGAACATTAATTCCGCTGCCTGTTCATAATAAAACCTGATATTCACAGAGATCCCCCGCTCATAGCCAGCCTCTGCTTTATTTGCATCTCCAGTCGATTTCTCACCGAGCAAAAGGGTTATGAAAAGACGATTATGAATTATGCATGTCGCCCTCAGACATTTCACGATAAGGCGCTACAATAACATTTTCACACGATTCGCTCAAGGTTACGAATTAAAGTCTGGCTGTAATTTCGTTTCGAATCAAGCGATGGCGATTCCTCAGTGGCTGCCGATTCGCAGTTTCCTTGTATAAGCCATTGGCTTCAGGTCAAGCCGAATTCCGCGCGGTTGAGAATGGTAGCAGGTCATCCTTCCAACAGGTGGCGGTGTTTGTTCTGCGAACTAAGTGCTGACGCTCGGGTTTTGGGAAATGCTCCGTCAGGAGTTTTGCTTTCGGGCTGATCAAGTTCCGATTGGATGCAGATCTGCATTACATTCATTTTGTTTTCGAAATTAACAGCCGTGTTTACCAATTGCTAGATAGTGCGTAGTTTCTAACATGGAGCTACTCATTGCATTAGCTGCACTAGACTGCTAGGGATATTTTGGGGGCTTGATGAAAAGGAATATTTTACCCGAACAATATCCAAGTCCTTTCTCAATCAGCACTCCAAGCACGGCCTCACATGAAATAAGAATTTGAAACATTAGTGTCAAACTTGCACAAATATATGAACCTTCTTAATCTCTTCGCCGACCAACCGGTATAGTGGTTAAGGTGTTAGCCTCTAGATCGGATGGTTCCTGGTTCGAATCCGGGTCCGGATGTTTGTAAGCGTATGGTGTAGAGGCGGCTGGTGCACCTTAAATCTGTCGTGGCCGAAAGTCCTCACGTTGGGTTGGCGTGGAAGTTTGGAGTGTGGGGTGCCAGCTCAGGTGTTGCTTCGTCATCTGACCGTGGTTCAAAATTACGAGGTGTTATCCTCTTATCTTTCCCTTAAGGGACTGATCCCGGACCGTCGTCAATAGCCCGTTGTGTTGCTCTAGTACGACGTTAACTAAAAAATTACCAATTCTTAATCTCTTCATGATAGCATTTTCTGTCAAGCTAAATATAGGTGGCGTTAATGTTTCTTCGGGACAACCAAATAGATTTTTAAAAATGCCAAACTTTGCAAAAACAGCGATAAACTTCATTTTAAGGTTACCGCAATTTGTTTCCCGGGAAAGCATTTGGACATCAGAAACAAAATCGCAGACAGTTTGATTTGATTATTTGCACTGAAAATCCCTCATGGAACTGAATATTGCATTGGAAAAACTAGATTGTGATATTTTGCATTTGAGTATATGAGAGATAAAAAACAGGAATATTTTACCCGCAATGTTCCAATTACAACAATGTTTAACCGCAATTACCTACAATGTTCTATTTTATTAGGGCGTCCTGTGTGTGAGGCTGGCTGATATGAATTTTCATTGCAACCTTAGCTCTTTTCCAGTTTGATTATCCAACTATTATCGTTCTAGAGAACTTTGAGGTGAACTTAGCTTACGTTTGTATTTCTCAGAGAAAACAACAACAGCTCATTGAATCTCGATCTGTATTCTGCGAGCGATGCTCTTAACAACTCGGCGGTTCCGACACTTAGCTTGCGATTTATTGGATGGCCGTTATTATAAGATTTAGTGTCTCCCTCAATAAGAAAATATTCTGTTGTAGATATCAAAAGGAAACGAAAACACGGACTTTCAGGTTTTAAATGGTAGTATAGGTAATTTTCAATTCATCACGAAAATACTAATGCTATTTAACAAAGCAAGTAGTAGAGAAGTTAATTATCTTTCTACTCGGAAAAAGTGTTCCCCAAGGAGTAAGTTCAAGATATTTTTGGAGGTATGGGAAGGAATACGTTTGATGTAAGATAACAGGTATGTGAAGATGAATATAATAACACGACATTATTTTCCTTATGGTACAGGGCAGTGCGGAGGAGGGCGTGGAAAAAGGGCCTCAAGCCCCTGCCCTTTTTTACACTTGGTCAAAAGTGCCTTTTGCAAAAAAATTGCGATAATGAAATTTGATGAAAGAAATTACTTAATTTACAAACTATCTTGTTTAAACCACAGAGGGGTTCATATACAGGGTGATTCTAAGGTCCTGGGGCAAACTTGGAAGGGTGGTACAGCTTACCAAAACATACATTTTTCGTACATGATTGTATGGTCGGAAGTGACGCGTGGAGGCACGAACACAAAAAATGAGACATGAACAAAAAAACATTGTTAATTTACAACATCCTTGCAAAGTGCTTCTTTGCAGTAATGTTTACAATAAATGTTCAAAATTGCGACCACCAACAGTAATGCATGCTTGGCAGCGTCGAAGGAGTGATTGGCGGACAGTTCCAAAGATGCCAGGCCTTTCGTGCACACTTGCAGCCGCAATGGATAGTCGAGCAACAGGGTCCTCAATTGAGTCAACTGGAGTCCCGTAAACGATGGTCTTCAGATGCCCCCATACGAAGTAATCGATGCTCGATAAATCTGGGTGGCCATCAGACTAGTCCACCACTCTCAATCCATCGCCCCACAAAACTGGCATCCACTAATTGCGGACAACCACGTTGAATGGGCAGGCGCACCATCATGCTGAAACCACATGTGATTACGAACGACAGTCGGAACATCTTGCAGCAATTCTGGTAAAACTTCTTCCAGAAAAATTCGATAATATGAGCCATTGAGTCATTTTGGTAGGAGATATGTGCCTATGAGGAAATCGTTCACAACACCCGCCCAAACATTCACAGAGAAGCGTTATTGGAATGCATGTGGACGTGTAGCGCGTGGGTTTATTTTCTGTTGCCCACACATGAATATTGTGCACATTGAAAACACCTTCCTGTATAAAAGTCGCCTCATCTGTGAATAGCACATAAACTGGGAAATCCGGCTGCAACGCACAATGCCGTAAGAATCATAGGCAGAATTCTACGCGCAGCTTGTAATCTCTTGCCTGCAATGCTTGGACTCTGAATGTGGAATGGGTGTAAACGTTTTTCATTTAAGACTCTTCAAACGGTGGGTTGACTCACATGTACATGTACACGACGTGCAATAGCTCTTGTAATTGTGTGGGGTGTTTCATCCACAATGTTCAAGATGATTTCTTCCATGTTGGGATGTCGTACAGTTCTTGATCCAGTTCTTTCGTCAGAGCTGGTGATGAATGAACCATTTTCACAAAGGTGCCGTTGCAACCGCTCAAACGTTTCTGGTTCAGCATACACCAGTTTGAAAAACGTTCCTGATACAGCCGTAGCTCTGCCGTTCCCATTAGCACAATCGTACATCATATGCTTATTAGCCTTTTTGCTATTTGTAAAATCTCAAATCACGGCCGACATCACAGTCGCAAATGACGTTTTCCCCGCAGATGCGTCAGATCACGGATGGCCAGGTACACTACTGCTCCCTCTACCCACAGTATTGCCAGCCAATCACAGCTACCGAGTCTGTATTACTGTTGGTGGTCGTAATTTTGAGCATTTATTGTAAACATTGCTGCAAAGCCTTGAATCTATACCAAGGAATTTGATGCATTTGACTTTCTCATGCGTAGGTTGAAACTAGAACCTTTGACAACAAGTGTTCCTTCTGCTGATACATCTAGCTTCTCATAAAAAGTTTCTAGTACTGTCATTATTCCATAAAAAACAGTGTTGCGTATATTTATTTGAAACATGTCGAAATTTCAATTTGCGGGTAAAATTCCTCCATGTAAATTTTATGCAAGAAGTTAAATGAATGAAAAAATACCAGTACAGATACATTACCTAAATAAGAATTTGATTAATTCCAGGGATTCATATAAAAAAAACTGTGTTTTATTAGGGTGAGTTTATTGTATTTTCTTTTGGGGTTTTAAGTGTACAAGTCTTCTCACAGACCACATGGAAAACTCAGAGCAAAGATAAGCAATACAAGAGAAGTGACGAAAGAGAAAAAATTCCTCCACAGTAGTCTATAAATTACACACAAGAGGTTCATGAACTACTTGTAAGCGAGGAATGCTTTCTCTGGATCCGGATGCCAATGAAGAGTTCGACTTTGATACGGCAGCAAAATCGGATTACGATTGAGCATACATGCATAATCATCTCGTTATGATTATCCCCCATTACGGATTCAATCATAAATAAAATATCCTCAATGTGGCCTCATATGTCATCATAATTTTATCGAACACTTTTTCGGATTGTGTGATTTTCGATTAGAGAAGGTTGCGTAATTATTTCAGTGTGTGTGTGCGTTCCAGTTCCGACTATTTTCGCCACTTAGCAGCTTGAGCTCGGTTTCGCAAGTTGCCGATCCGCATGTAAATCAAAGTCTTTTTGTTGTGATGAGCGATTTGGAGAAGAATTTATTGTTTGAATGATTGATAGCGAAGTCATCAAGAATGTTTTTCATTGGTAATTTAACCTTCTGTAAAGCACTGTGCTAAACACAGATTTTTGAAATTGCGGGTGAAGACACACCTTAAATGAATGTGTTTTGCAGATTACAAATTTAATTATTTCCTTAGGGGTGGTATGTTAGGCTTGTATTTCAAGCCAAGCAGAATAATAAAAAAAAAACATGTAACGGTGATGATCTGTTTTGTGAGTGGTTCTTCCGATTTCTTTTTTAAGTATTCTGCTTAGCTTGACAGCGTGCCCTTTAGAAGAAGTTTTAAGAGTTTGAGAGTAGGTAATTAAAAATTAAGCTCGGAAGAAGCGTGATAAATCACTTAGCCTATCATGGATGACATCAAGATACCGTAACTCGATGGAAACAATTATACTGCATGGTGCATTCGCAAGCACGCTGTGTTTGTTCAAAAAAAACTCCTGGGAGACGATCGAGCCTGGCTATGAACAGGAAATAAAAGAGGCAAAGAAGGAAAACGAGAAAACCCTCACATTTCTGTTCCTACAAACTAACTTCGCAAAGTTACTGGAGAAAATATCAAGGAAGGTGGTTGAATTTGAGTCGCACTAGATCAACACACGGGGGCTAATGGAAAATATTGAGAAAACACTAAAATGCTATCGGTTGGTAGATAGTAGTATTTAAGTCGTATTGGAGCAACACACCAGGTCATTGGAAAATTTTGAGGAAACTGGGTAATGATAATTTTAGTTAACGTCGTACTAGAGCAACACAAAGGGCTATTGACGACGGTCCGGTTAAATAAAATTTGGTAATTTTAGTTAACGTCGTACTAGAGCAATACAACGGGCTATTGACGACGGTAATTGGTAATTTTTTAGCTAACGTCGACTACAGCAATACAACGGGCTATTGACGATGGTCCGGGATCAGTCCCTTAAGGGAAAGATCCGAGGGCAACACCTCGTAATTTTGAACCACGGTCAGATGACGAAGCAACACCTGGGCTGGCACCCCACTCTCCAAACTTCCACGCCAACCCAACGTGAGGACTTTCGGCCACGACAGATTTAAGGTGCACCAGCCGCCTCTACACCATACGTTTACAAAAACATCCATGCCCGGACCCGGATTCGAACCAGGAACCTTCCGATCCAGAGGCTAACACTGAGGAAACTGGGAGATGCTGTCGATAGTAGACGCAGACCTACGTCAA
Source organism: Metellina segmentata (assembly GCA_947359465.1). Lineage (NCBI taxonomy): Eukaryota > Metazoa > Arthropoda > Arachnida > Araneae > Tetragnathidae > Metellina > Metellina segmentata. The sequence goes on along the minus strand of OX375877.1, from coordinate 75,987,767 downwards.
TCAGTGCCGACCGACCGATCTAGTGGTTAAGGTGTTAGCCTCTAGATCGGAAGGTTCCTGGTTCGAATCCAGGTCCGGGCATGGATGTTTGTAAGCGTATGTTGTAGAGGCGGCTGGTGCGCCTTAAATCTGTCGTGTCCGAAAGTTCTCACGTTGGGTTGGTGTGAAAGTTTGGATAGTGGGGTGCCAGCTCAGGTGTTGCTTCGTCATTTGACCGTGATTCAAAATTACGAGGTGTTGTCCTCGGATTGATCCCGGACCGTCGTCAATAGCCCGTTGTGTTGCTCTAGTACGACGTTAACTAAAATTACTATTACCCCCCCCCCCCATTACGTCAATCAGTAGAAAATCTTTTCACAAAGTTCAAGCAACTTTCGCGAAGAAAGCTCAGATCTCTGTACGGATATTTGTTATTGAAAGTTCAGAAAGCGCTTTTGAAAACGAAATAAAACTAGAGGCGAGGTAATTCGATACTTGATAATCGATAAACGACTTCACGCCATCCTTAATTTTATTTATACTTAGATATTCGAGATAGCGAAATATAATTAGGCGGGAGAATCAATCATCCTCTAATTTATTCGAGGAAGTACAGCGGGAACTTTTTCTTAAGAGGTATGTTCGAATCCGCTCTCGAAGAATCCGACAGTCGTGACCAGTTTTCCCGCTTTGCGAATCTGAATTTAAAAACGCGTGAAGCGCAAATTTCTCATTGTTTTCGACACCACCGAAAATCATTAAACTGTCCCCCTCCCGCTCTGGGAATGGAATCTGAAGGTCAGATTACTATTAGTGAAAGAACAGGTTTTGTGCTGTGGGTATGCTCTCTTTCAGCATTATGAAATGCAGTGTGAGGAGTCTGTTTTTGGAGACGAGCGGGTGAAAAATAGACTGGGGACGTTTGTTATTCCGGAGGAGTCCTGTTTTATTAAGATAATAGATCATCCCAGGAGTGAGGGGAATTTCGTATTGAATCCTCGCAGCGTGGCGATGTTTCCAGGTAACAGCGTTGCGTTCATACCACAGTACACTTAATGATCAAGTAACCGCATATTTCCAATTGGTAATTTTTTAGTTAACGTCGTACTAGAGCAACACAACGGGCTATTGACGACTGTCCGGGATCAGTCCCTTAAGGGAAAGATCCGAGGACAACACCTCGTAATTTTGAACCACGGTCAGATGACGAAGCAACACCTGAGATGGCACCCCACTCTCCTAACTTACACACCAACCCAACGTGAACCGCATATTTCCAAAGAATCTACGCCGAATAAACGGTATAGTGGGTAAGGTCTTAGCCTCTAGAACGGAAGGTTCCTGATTCGAATCCTGGCCCGGGTATGGATGTTTGTAAGCGTATGGTGTAGAGGCGGCTGGTGCACCTTAAATCTGTCGTGGCCGAAAGTCCTCACTTTGGGTTGGTGCGGAAGTTTGGAAAGTGGGGTGCCAGCTCAGGTGTTGCTTCGTCATCTGACCGTGGTTCAAAATTACGAGGTGTTGCCCTCGGATCTTTCCCTTAAGGGACTGATCCCGGACCGTCGTCAATAGCCCGTTGTGTTGCTCTAGTACGACGTTAACTAATAATTACCAATTACCTGATTCGAATCCGGGTCCGGATGTTTGTAAGCGTAAGGTGTAGAGGCGGCTGGTGCACCTTAAATCTGTCGTGGCCGAAAGTCCTCACGTTGGGTTGGTGTGGAAGTTTGGAGAGTAGGGTGCCAGCTCAGGTGTTGCTTCGTCATATGACAGTGGTTCAAAATTACGAGGTGTTGTCCTCGGATCTTTCCCTTAAGGGATTGATCCCGTATAGTCGAAAATAGCCCGTTGTGTTGCTCTAGTACGACGTTAACTAAAATAATTTTACCATTACCATTACCAAGGAATCGACAGAGTGTGGTTGTCCAGTTGCAAGATTAGCGGATTAGCAACCGAATCCAACAAAAACCGTCTTGTACAAAGGGGGCTGGAGCACGTTCAATCTGTCGTGGCCTCAAATTCTTCTCACGTTGGCACGGTGTGGAAGTTTGGAGAGTGGAGTGCCAGCTCGGATGTGAGATTGTCATCTGACCGTGGTTTAAAATTACGTGGTGCTGTCTTCGGGTTTGATCCCGATCGTCGACAATAGCCCCTCGTGTCGCGCTCGAATCCGACGTTTATTAAAATACCCACCTACCTAAAGAATCCATGGATATTTTCAATTTTTTGAGGTAGGGTAATTTTAATTGACGTATTACCGGAGCAACACAACGGTACTCTTTGAACTCGGTATCATTCCGTTACTAATCTGCGCCCCTAAAAACTGGGCTACAGAAACTAGTCAAATCCGGAGAACCTGGTAATTAATTAACTTAGCACTGGAGCAAAACAACGGGCTATTGGTGACAGTCCGGGATTAGTCCCCAAGGGAAAATATCCGAGGACAACACCACATAATTTTGAGCCTCGGTCAGATGACGAGGACAACGACCTGAGCTGGCACCCCACTCTCTAACTTCCACACCACGCCAACGTGAGGAAATTTGAAGCCTCGTCAGATTAACATGCATCAGCCCCCGTTGTACTCGACGGTCTTAAATTAGACAGAGTTTTGAAATATCAACCTTCCGTTTGCTGATCCGTTTCTTCCGACCGGACAACCATGGCCTCTGCAGAACCTGATTTAATCGAACGGATTGTAGGATCAGAGAGGACCTATATATACGGCCAAAGTGTGGATTCCGATCGCCTAATGGCAAGACCCGAATTCAAACCAGGAGCCAGTGCACTAACCACTCTGCTACCGAAGAGAGAAAGAGCGCGAATGAGGAACAGAAGAATCAATTCGATGTTTTTACTAATTAAACGCGACACATGCGCTGTTATCGCATTAATCAGAAATACAAAGAAAAACAGTTCTTCAACGATCACACACAGAAGACTCCGGTGTCAAGGCTGTCAAGGCGACTCCTATGACCTTCGCTCAGGTATATGCTTTCTTTCGAGCCGTCTATGAAACGTATCGGTGCTTCATCATGAGTCCTTAATGTCCCATCCCTCCCCCCCTTAGAGTTCCATAAAACAAAATAGAAGAAATCTGTCACACTCGCGGACCCTAAAGGAGCTTATCTGACTTAAAATTCTGCTCAGGTGGATATTTCGGTGACTGGCTCTGATGATCTGCATTGGAATTCCGGCGTCTTTTTCTTGTTTTGTCCGGTCAACGCGTGTCATTTTTTATTCATATCTTCCGAACGGCCGGTTTCGTCTGAGCCAGGTGATGTTATGAAATGAAATGTGCTTGGCTTGTGCCTCGTCTTATCAATCAGTGTAACTTTTGATGGACAGAAATCAGAAGTCGGCATCTTTGCCCAGACACAGTTCGCAAAACATTTCACTCGTATTTTACCATTGAGTGTTTGATTTGTTAAGAACATAAATGCATATTTACCAAATGTATTTCGCAATTTCCATTCATATATTCTGGTTAAGGTGTTAGCCTCTAGATCGGAGGGTTCCTGGTTCGAATCCGGGTTCGGGCATGGATGTTTGTAAACGTATGGTGTAGAGGCGGCTGGTGCACCTTAAATCTGTCGTGGCCGAAAGTCCTCACGTTGGGTTGGCGTGGAAGTTTGGAGAGTGGGGTGCCAGCTCAGGTGTTGCTTCGTCATCTGACCGTGGTTCAAAATTACGAGGTGTCCTCGGATCTTTCCCTTTATTGACTGATCCCGGACCGTCGTCAATAGCCCGTTGTGTTGCTCTAGTACGACGTTAACTAAAGATTACCAATTACCATTCATATATTCTGCCACTGAGTGCTTGATTTGTGTAAATAGTAATGCAACTTCGCCAGACACATTTAGCGATTCGCCCTCATATATTTTACCATGGGTAGGTTGTTAATTAACGTCCTACTAGAGCAACACAACGACTATTGGTCCGGGGTTAATCTACAAGGGAAAAATTGAAGGACAAAGCCTCGTAATTTGGAACAACGGTCAGGCTGAGGTCAACACCTGAGTTGGCACCCCTAGTCTTCAAACTTTCCACACCCCGCCAAAGTGAGGACATTTAAAGTCCACGACAGATTTACGTGCACCAGTGTACACGACGGTCCTTGGCTGGACCAAGCTTCAAACTCGCAACCCGCTGATTGTTAACACTTTCACAGTGCGTGGTGTGTTGTCTCAGTAGTCAGTCACGCGTTCGCGCGGGAAGAGCTGCGCCTCAACATTTATTCTCTGTACATTGGTATTATACACTACCCTACACTAATGAACCGGACGCCAGCGGATTTGCATAAAATCCGACTGCTTGTTTGGGAATGTTTTTCGTGGTATGGCCTGATGCATGTTGCTCCTGACATGTTGCTTTGCATGTTGTTCCTGATAAATTGAACGCCGACGCATACATGGACATTTTGGACAATCAGGTTCTTCCTACGCTCTGGCAATTTTATGGAATGTACGAATGTTACTTCCAGGACGACAACGTTATATGTCATGTTGTCTCTGGCAAGCAGTGGTATCAAGATATGGATTAAAAACGTTTTGAAAAATCTGCACAGAGTCTCGACCTAAACCCCATAGAACAATTGTGTACGAGTTAGAGCGACGCTTACGGACCAGGGAACCACGTCCGAAATCTACAGCTGAGCTGGCGACAGTCTTGCAGCAGGAATGGACACAAATTCCCATAGCTGTGTATCAAAATCTTGTTGAAAGTATGCCCATAAGGGTTGCTTGTGTAATTACAGCTCGTGGGAGACCACCCCCTATTAAAGCATGTATTCTTTCCCTTATACCATCATATCTTGCTGTCCGGTCCATTTTTGTAGGGTAGTGTATGTAGGTGTTGACGAGAGTGAAGGTAAGAAGCTAGTTGTAAAGTATGTGGTTTCGAATTTATAGCTTTATTAGTTATTTAAAAAACATCTTGTAATATGAGTTGTAGAGACGATACTTCTGTAGGGCCTTCACATCCCCCAAAAAGAAAAATGCAATCTAATAAGCCTCTAACAGATGATGAAATTGCGAATTTCTTGGCTGAACTTTGGCCAATCTATTCTGGTATTGGCGTGGCTGATATTGGCTTCTGGGAAGAACCCATTCCTACGGCGTGGTAATAACTATCAACGCACCATATCAGCTTTGGCACACAGCGAACGTGCTAATCTGTTACTCTTCAAAGTGGACTATCTAACTGGAGATCCTATTTTACTATTGAGTCTCTGATGCTTGAATCAAAAATGCAACTTTGGCAGCCACATTTCGAAACATCGCACTCCTATATTTTACCACTGAATGTATGATTTATGTACAAACAAATGCATGCTTGCCAACATATATTTTTTGCCTACATAAACTGGAGACTCCGGTTTAATTTATATCATTTCTGACTGCCCATCTTAGTGCACATAATCCACAGTCAAACATTAAATACAAATTGCACAGTGCATGCAAAACCTGTAGCCAGTTTCGAGTTATAAATTATACCCAATGGTACTCTGAACCTACTCAGCCATTCCGTTCACCAAGAACCTCATTCGAGAAGTGTTATCTTCCATTATCTTTGTTCTTTCCCGGGATCAGAGCTCTACTACGACTACTCCAAACCTTATCCCCAGATACGTTCCGTCAAGTGGTTGGGGGACGTCAACAACAACCTGTAAAGGCGATTGGTTCCGATTCAGTGCGAGTCCCTAGCCATAAATAAATAGTGCCCGGGTCGTAGTGTGTGTGCAAGCAGCGATAGCATCTTCTTGTGATCTAAAAGTAGTGTTGGTTTTTGAGATAAGGTATGCCGGGATATTCGGTAAGAGGTGATAAGGTGAGGACCAGGTGTTGCGATTAGTGTCGAGTGAAAAATCTTGGAGAGATGTTTTTGCAGCAAGTTTTCGACGGAACTAATTTTAATAAATTGTGAAATAAAAGTTGATTTCCTTGTATTTTCGGATGGGTTTAAACGATAATATTTATGTAGATTTTACGAAATAAATTTTGCAGTTGAGATTTTAAAACAACAGTGCCAAAGCATCTATAAAGTACTGAAAAAGGTATTTCGTGTAGGATAATCAAGCATAGATTTTAGTCATGAAAATGTTCATATCTTCTATTATTTTTTATTAATCAAACACTTTCTTTAACGAAAATCTGGTTGGATTTTATGGAACAAGGACTATAATTGGTCAGGCTCAGCCAAACGCAAGACAGACTACGTCAAGTGAATGGACATACACACACAAGGAAAGTGTTACTAATACAGAAGAGACACCCAGGAGGAATCGAGCCTGCATTGCCTACAACTCAAAAGTTGCTAGCGTAATGGGCATACCCATTGAGCAACTTTTAAGTCTTTGAGCTTCACGAGATTTCTGAGAAGAGTAGAATTAATTGACTCCACCCTATTACACATGTGATTAAATAATCACACCTATTGGTTGAAAGAATCCTTGGGAAGATTCTATTGGTCAAGAGCGTTATTAGCTGGTATCACACAGGGAAGATGGCAAGTTGCGGGACGTATATATGCATATTAACCCCTCAGAGAGTTGAACTAACTTCCTTACAAGTAAGCTTATACAAAAAAAAATTATGTATCCAACATTTTTTGCTGCATTAAAAGAGATACTTTCAAGGTTTCGCGTAAGTATATAGTATATATCTGGTCATATTCAGGTAATAATAATTGGTAATTATTAATTAACGTCGTACAAGAGCAGCATAACGGGCAATTGACGACGGTCCGGGATCAATCCCCTAAAGAGAAGATCCGAGGATAATACCACGTAATTTTTAATTAACGTCGTACTAGAGCAACACAACTGGCAATTGACGACGGTCCGAGATCAATCCCCTATAGGAAATATCCGAGGACAATATCACGTAATTTTGAACCTCGGTCAGATGACGAGGCATAACCTGAGATGGCACCCCACTATACAAACTTCAACACCAACTCAACGTGAGGATTTTCGGCCACGACGGGTTTAAGGTGCACCAGCCGCGTCTACACCATACTCTTACAAACATCCATGCACTGAGCCGTATTCGAACCAGGAACCTTCCGATCAAGAGGCTAACATCTTAACCACCAGACCGGTTGGTCGGCTGGTCATATTTAGGATTTATATTAAAAAAGCAGATGTTGAATTTGATGATTATGTCCTCTCTTAGCTCTATCATAGTGCAATTGAGTAATTAATTACTATTAAACTTGAACACATACTCCATAAAACAATCATAGCATGCTTCTTATACACAGTCCAGTCACATTAATGTGACCACCTGTCAAAAGCCAGAATAACCACCTTTGGCAGAGCGGACCGGTGCGAGACGTGCAGGACGAGAGTCAATTAGGTTTCTGAAGGTGTTCACTGGGATGTTGAGCCATGCCGACACCAGTGCCGTGGCCAGCTGCGCTAGATTACGCGGTTGAGGATCCATGGCAATTGTTGCAGGGTGTTTGCTTTCAGACGTTTCACTCCGTATACGCCAACGTCCATCTGTCCGATGGAGCATAAAACGTGATTCATCGGAAAAAAGCCACCTGTCGCCACTCTGTGGACGTCCAGTTGCGGTACTGGCGTGAAAATTCCAGCCTTCGTCGCCGATGAACAGCAGTCAGCATATGTTCATTAACCAGGCGTCTGCTGCGGAGGCCCATGCGCAGCAACGTTCGCTGAACCGTTGTTGAGGATACACTCTTGGTAGCCCCTTGGTTCATCTGGGCGGTCAGTTGTTCAACAGTTGCACGTCTATTCGCCCGAACGCATCTCCGTAGCCTTCGTTCGCCTCTGTCATCCCGTGCCCGTGGCACATGTGGTGCACCACATGTGCCACGCCGCTGATTTTGGATAGTGCCATTTTGCCATGCACGGTATACTTTTACCACGGCGGCACGCGAACAGTTCACAAAATTAGCCGTTTCCGAAATGCTTCCACCCTTGGCCCGAAAACCAATAATCATGCCCTTTTGGACGTCGGATAAATCGCTACGTTTCTGCATTACGCCAACGATTAAAATGCTTTCCGATGCCCTAGGACATTCTTTATATACACTCCACTGCAATGTGCTGCCACCTGCCTTTTGTGATTGGTTATTTCGCGTTGACGTCGAAAGTAGGTGGTGGTCACATTAATGTGACTGGACTGTGTATAGGTGCTTCTGTTGGAAGTTAATGACGTTCAAGTTAAAAAAAAAACCTACGTACTATCTCTCTCAGACATTAAATTTGGCAATGTATGTGTTGCGGTAGCGTGACAATGGTAACTGTGGATGCGGAGATTAGATCAAAAGCCCAAAGATCTAAAAAAGCTTTACACAACCCTATGTCAACTAGAGATTCACCGTTGTTTCTTTCCCTCAAAGACAACGAAATACAAATCACTTTTGGTTCTAAGTTATAAAGGAGCCCGAAAGGCGGAATTGTGTCCAATCCTGACAGCTCTGTGTGGATGATCCAAACACACTTCCAACTGGTTTTGGCGAAATACCTCATCATCAAGACACTGATGATATTTTTTATGCTGTGTTGTTATTATGTGTTCTTGTTTCATCAATTTGGAATAATGGCAAAACCATATTTAATTTTCGCCCAGTGAAATTATTCCTCTTTTTGAGTTGTTGACACAAACGTTGAATTCACACGGCAATCGAAATTTCAATTTTAACCTTTCAAGTGGTTTCGACGATATAACTCGTCTATCAAGATCTTAATTAATTTGCTAATGACGAGATATCTCGTCAATTATATGCAATATAATGCGGATATTTTTATGCAATATAAATGCGTATTTATTTATGATGACGAGATCAAGATCTGGTCAGTTTTCCTCTTATGACGAGATATCTCGTCCATCAAGATCTGGTCAGTTTTCTTCTAATGACGAGATATCTCGTCCATCAAGATCTGGTCAGTGTTGCAAATGACGAGGTATCTCGTCGAGACAACCACCAGGAGAGATGAGTTTGATTACTGTCGTGATGTAATAAAATATTACATCGACTCCAAAGTTTGTACATCAGAAAGTTGCATGTTCGAATCAATTCAATTCCAGTTCTATTTTTTAACATCCATTTATTAACAATGACAGGACACTAACACAGAGACAATAAAACAAAGAGAATGGGCAGATCCATTCCAGCGTAGTCTTCCTTCGACCACGTTCCAAATCAATCTGGAGAAATTCCCCATCGGGTAGGGAAGATGCGCGTTTCAAATTCCCTTTCGTAGGGATTATCACAAGATCTGTGGTTAAGTTGCTACAACTGTCTCGGACAACGACGGAAAATGAAGAGAGAGTGATAGATAATGCTCGCATACACAAAAAGACACTTATCTGCAAACGATACTAGCCTTAGTAGGAAGCAAGGGGTAGGGGAGAATAGTCTGAGCTGAAGGTATCAAACAAGTATAACAAACGCCCTTTTCCAATCCTATTTGGAAAAGGGCGTTTATACGAATATTTGGAAAATGACGTAATATCAAAAACCATTTGAGAGTATAAGGATTGGACATCAACAGACTCGTTGGCCCAGTTGGTGGAGTAAATGATGCTTGGTTGGTTGGGACTTTACGGGGCAAAGTCCAAAACCGACAAACACAAGACGAAATAAAATGAAAAAATCTCTAAGAGCAGATAATACACAACGAGGGAGGGAAAAAGTATACGAAACGTGTATAAAGGAAAGATCACCGGGTGCCTCAGGGTCCAAATCTTTTTGGCAACGTTTGGCAAGATGGGTGAATTGCCCTCCTCCAAGGCCCCCTCAAGCTGGCAAGCGCTGTACAGAATTGAAATTGCATTTGATACGAAACTCAATTTGGTTGTTGGCGCTACAAGTCGCATCATGGCTTGCTAGAAACGGATCAAAGCTCCGTGTAAATTCCGAAATGCCACCACATGATCGATCTCGCCTCGATTGAGGCGAGGAGAATCGAGCAGGCAACACTTCATCACGTTGGAACAAAAGACGCCAGAGAAGACGGCGGGAAAGAGCGAACGCATTCAAGCAGACCACAATGCACTTGCGGTCTCTTGTTTTCGAGATTGGTTTTCGTCCGACGCGTATTTTAGTTTTCGAACTGTTACACAATTTCAGCTGCTAGCGGTTGATTTTATCTCCGAGTGAAGAAAAAAGAGAGGTTTTAACCTTATGAGGAGTTTACGCGCATATCACACCCCGGCAAAAAAGTGACACAAATCAAAAAATAAAATTTTTTTGAGGTTATGTCATTGAAAATCACGTTGCCCGTGTCCTTGGTGTAAGTTTGCAAAGCAAACCAACACCGCGGGCATCGCCGAGATGGAAGGTATTAATCTGGTGTAACATTTTCCACAGATTTCAAATCCATTGAAATTTTTACTCTATCTTTAACGGTCTAGGAGTTAGAAAAAAGAACTAAGTGACACCAGTTAAAAGATTATTTGTTTTTATCGTCTGGCTGGAAAATCCTTCCTCCGCGCAAAATCAAAACGGAAACGAAAAAAATACATTTAGAATCGGATGTCTCTTATCAACACTACCTATAGCAGGTGTTGCTTCTATGCTGTTGCATTCAATAATGATTAAATTTCATTAAATTCCTTTAAAAAGGTTCTAGATTGAATTTTAAAATACGCCTCGACCCTAAAATTGCAAAAAATTCGGACGACCTGTGTGCCAAATCCCATTACTGTAAGTGCCATAGATTCGTCAGGACTTAGATCACAAGTAACAAACAAACAAACACTTCCGTTTATAATATTACAGATAATATAATTTAAAGACATAAATATTTACCTGAAAATTAAAAAAAAAAGCTTATACTATTTCAATATAAGTTTTATAGTATCCTTTGAGTTGATTTTCTCAAATGCTGCAATTTTGAGTTTGCGTCACTTTTCTTACCGGGGTGCGATATGTCCGTTCTGGAACCTGTAATATTCTCTGCGTAACTTCTAACCAGTATTGAGACATTCCTTAATAATAAATCCTTAGGATTCTTTCAACCAATACATGTGGTTAATTGTATGTTCTATGAGCCGCGGTAGCTCAGTCAGTAGAGCGTCGGGCTCGCATCAGAAGGGTTGTGGGTTCTGTCCTAGGCGGAGCCTGCAATTCTGATGATTGTGAGATCGGCGCTTCGACCTGGCTAAAGACCGTCGTGTTCACTAATGGTGACTGGGGCACGTTAAATAGGTCGTGGTCACAAAGTCCCCCATGTTCCCATACCAAATCAATACCTCTGGGGGTATCTGATCAGAGGGTTATCGGCCTCTGATTGGTATCTAAATTACGATATGTGTGAGTGAATGGATGTATGAAAGGGACCTTCCTGTAAAACGGATGTGTCATGTATCTCGAGCAAAGTCGGACTTCCTCCCAATGGGGCTCAATAACATGGAAGGCGCACCCCCTCGCCTCTTGCCGTCTTCGACGGGCCTGGCACTCCTCTGGTCTGCCAGTGTAGGCATTAGAAACAACAAACAACAATTGTATGTTCTGGGTAAAACTAATGCTCTACTACTCGAAAACCTCGTGAGGACAGCATCGACTTTAAAATGAAAAAGACAGATCATGTTGGCGAAGTCGCTGTCGTAAGAACTCGGAAGGGTAAATCACAAATTGACGTATCCGATTGGCTACGGAAGCGCAGACTAGTGTTTCTGATCACGGTGGAGAATCAGTTTAACCAATCAATAATTTAGAATAAGAGCCGAGTGGCCTGGTTGGTAGGGTATCGAGCTCGTGACTGATCATGAGTTTGAGCCCAGATGACCGAAAACTCCCGTGTGCACTAAAGGTGACTGGTGCACGAAAAATCTGTCGTGGTCACAAATTCCTCCATGTTCCCATAATAATTCAATATATCTGGGGGTGCCGAACCAGGCATTAGTTGGTCTCTGGTTTGGATAAAAATTACAACCGTGTGCCTGAGTATGATTGAATGTCGTGAAAATGTGACCTCCGTAAAAACTAGACGTGTCGATGTGCTGCCATCTGTTGGCTAAAAATTCGAGCTAAGTCGGACTTCCTCCTAATGGGGCTCACTTGCATGGAAGCCGCACCCTCCTAGCCTCTTGCCGTCTTCGACGGGCATGGCACTCCTTTGGTCTGCCAGTGTAGGCATAAGAAACAACAACATAATTTAGAATTAATGTTGTGGAAATTATTTGATTCTTAGATGGCGTTGGCATCGCTGACGTCATGTGCCTTCCCTGCTCTCCCACACCTGCAGCTTTTGTCAGTTGATATTAGAACTTGATGTGAATTCGAAAGAACCTAAAGTGTTCTTAATTTCATTCGATTTGCATTAATATTTAATCTTTATTTATATCTGTGAATAGTGTAAAATAGTAAATAAACTTTAATTTAACTGAAGAATCTCTCCAATCGTCATTTTTGTATGTTTCGAAAAATACCACTGAATCAATTGATATTTGAAATCCCGCCATTCTACGTCACATCTACAAACCGAGCATCTGGAAGAAATAACATGCAGCTGCGGACACATGATCCAAGGTCGATGGAGGACTGAAAGTTACAATGTTTTGTTACTACACTACAGTAGAGTCCCGATTATCCGAGTTAATGTGGACCAAGACTAACTCGGTTAAAGCAAAAATTGTAAATAGAATAAATCGTGCATGCTTAAATGTATATTTTAACAAATACAAAATTTATACAGATACACACCACATGCTATTCATATTGTTACGATAATTAAAGAGTTCAAACTTAAAAAAGTCCTCAATTGTTTTTTGTTTTACGTTACTTTGGCGTATTTTTCTGCGGCAATGTTTCGCCATTTTTTTAAGGATAACAGGATTGCTGGTGTCGTTTCTTGTTGTTCTATATATTCAATAACACTTTCGATAGCTTTTAGTCCATCTGTATGGGAGATTTTCATATGTCGATTAAAATCATTACTCTCTTTTTATCATCATCGCTAGATTCATTTACCTTATTGACGATCCTTTTATCTGTAATCTCTTGTTGTTCGTCAGCGTTTAACCAGTCACGGATTTCGTTTTCCCGAGTGTTTGTGAGATCAAGTTTAGAATTTTTTTTCGGTAGTTTTAAAAATGGAAAATGTAGAACCAAAAAAAAAATCCTAGACATATTTGGTAGCTTGGTTAAATCGGAAACTCGGATAATCGGGGTTTTACTGTATTTTCAAAAAACTGGCACCAAAGATGAGTTCGAGGAGTTAAAGTTAATATCTGTTTTCGAAATGGAGGTACTTGATAGGAATAAATGGTCAGATCTATACCGATATAAGACATTTTTAACTGGGTCTCCATAGAAGTTTCCTTGTCTGTCACTGTTTTCATGTACTAATTAAATTGTTTCTTAAATTAATTGCACATTTCGTTTTTGTAAAATAAACATTAAACGTGACTTCGAGTGATCGGCGGTGAATTTTCAATTTTGTTTATCTCATCCAAATGTGAAACGATATTTTAAACTATTCAACCAATCTTCCTAGAAATAGTGTATCATCCGTCCTAATGGAATAATCAATCGTAAATTTGCAGCCCAAACAGTCTTCCGAATGATCCCTTTGTGATGAAATCGAAGAGCTTGCGTGTGTGAGGATTTTTTTCGTTCTAAAACAAAACGATGATAGTCGACTAAATAAATAAATCTGTGCATATTTCAATGAAGCTATTTGCAAAATAAAGCTTTGCTTCGATTTGAAAAATTTGTAGCAAAATTTTTTTTATTGAATAAGTATTCTCTAAAATATCTGGTTACACACCGAATAAACCTATTTGGAGGACAGTATCTGGTGGGTCGGGTAAATTTTTTTGGAGGGGGTATCTGAACTTCGGGCTCGTTAAACTTATTCTGAAGGTATGATCTATAGGTCTGGTATTTTTGTCCGGATAGCCGTATCTAGATTGAGGTCCTGATAGTATATTTGAAAGTCCATCTCTGGTCTCTTGGCCTGATAAAAAATATTTTAGTGTCGTATCTGGTGTCCTGGCCTGATAAAAATATTTGGAAGGAAAATTTTGGAATATTTGGACATATCTTGTCTGCGTGCCTAATAAAGATATTTAGAGGACCGTATCAGGAATGCGGGTCAAATAAAAAAATATCTGGAAGGGGCAGATCTGCTCTGCGGGTCTAATAAAAATATTTTAGGGATGAATCTGATCTGCGGGCCTGATAAAAATATTTGAAGAGTTCTATCAGGTCTGCAGGCTGTCTATCACTAGCGGGATCAACCTATTCATTAAACTGATTTATCCTACGCTTACGGTTTTGCGTAGACGGGCTGGTTAAACCTCATTCCGAGGAGAGTAGCTATTTCTCAAATATAGCTAACAGCCGTCTCTTATGGGAAACATAATTCATAGCAAGTAAAGGAAACTCTCTGTTTAATAGTTTGGGGAAAATATCATACAAAACTAGAAATGCTTACTCGGTCTACCTTACCCTCATTCCGAAAAGAACAGCTACATAACAAAAATAGCTATAAGCTACAAGTGTCCCTTTTGGAAAACATAATTTAAAGCAAGTAAATAAACCCTCTGTTTATAAGTCTGCATCAATTTCTTACGAAACGGATAAACTTTCCCACGGGCAGGTTAAACTTCATCCCGAACAGAGTAGTTATATCTCTAATATAGCATATAGTTGTTTCTGAACCACAATTTAAAGCAAGTAAAAGAAACTCTCTGTTTATAAGTTTGCAGGAATTTCTTACGAAACGAGAAACTTATCCCCCAGCAAGCGCGAGTTGCGAGGAAAGCACACTCTCTTCCTTTCTCCACACCTCGCATCTTTCCCTTCTTCCCTCTTTCTGTCCCCAAAACCTCAACACCTCCACCTGCCACCTGCAATCTTTTGTTCCTCTGCAAGGTCACCGGCGCGATCTGTTTCGAATCCCCAGAAGTGAGGTTCACAGTTAAGCTCGTTGCGGTTGGTCAGTTAATCATCCGCAATCTCCTCCCACTTTCCTCTTTCGTTTTTTTTTTTTTTTGTTTCTCCTTTCTTTTATTTCTTTCCTTTTTCTCTTAAAGAGAATCTCTTGCACATATTTCTCTCATCCTCACCTGGCGCCTGAAACTGTTTTCACATCCAGCTCATTTAGAAAACCAGTAAAACGATCGCGATTTTGTTTTTTAAAGAAGGTATATTGGGGTGAGGGAAGAATCTTCCCTCGAAAACAATCGAGAACCTTTTCTCTTTTTTTACTGTTGGTTTGTCGCTCTGAGAACGTTATTTGCTGCACAGGGTCCAATTAGACCGGGATTTATGGCTTAAAAAAGAATTCGGACCTCTACGAATATCCGTGGCTGAAATAAGACTGGGATTTCAATCCACGAACCAAAGGCTAGAGCAGGGGTTCCCAACCTTTTAGTAACAGCGTACCACTTGAGATTTTTGGCGTACCACCAGTCCTATATTTTTTTATGAACATATAACTAATGTCAGAAAAGTGCCCAAAGGTGTTCGTAGGTTTTGATTCATGTTCTTGAATGAGAACTGAACCGTAAGCAAATTTTGATATCGTTTCATTCAAAAGCACTAATTCCTCGAAGTCAAGTCAGGTGCTAACCTCGTCATCTGACAGTGGTTCAAAAATTCGTGGCGTGGTCCTCGGGCACTTTCCCTTCGGGATTGATCCCGGAACGTCGCCGCTAGTCAATAGTGTTGCTCCAGTGCAACTTTAATTCAACTACCTAACTGGAAGTCAAGAGTCTTTTACTGAACTTTACACGAGTTACACGGCATGTAAAAATGGTTTTTTATTACAAAGCCAGAAATTGTAACCGAAAGCAAAATGGCTTTGTTGATAGGACTCTTGATAGCAGGTCTTTGTCGTTTCATTTCGTAACAATTGTTCTTATAAGAGCCCATTCCATTTCTATTCCGCTCGTATAGTGCGGATCCTTTAGGAAGACAAACGACCTTGGAGAACTTCATTCCAACAATGATAAAAGTTGTAAAAAAAAAAGTGTCTTCCACACGCAAAATCATGTCTGGCGATCGACATAGGTGAATCTTTTGAAAAATTGCATGTTTTTCAGAAAACGTGCTTTATTATTCTATTTAGTAATGGGTAGGCCCTCCTTTAGCTTGTATTACAGCGGCAACACGTTGATGCATACTTTCCACAAGTTCTCTAAGTCTTGGCAGAAATAGCTCGCCATACCTCTTGCAAGACTGTGAGAACAGATTGTTGGGAAGATGGACGTGCGTGGCGGTGTCGTATTCGTCGCTCCAGATCGCCCCGCAATTGCGCGATCGGATTGAGATCGGAGCACTGAACAGGCCAGTCAAGCAAAGTCACGTCATTTTCAGGAAACCAATGCACACATTTTGCAGCATGACATGGAGCTCGATCCTGTTGGAAGAAACAACCATCATCGCCGTAGTATTGCCATAGTGTAGGCAAGGCCGAATTATCCAGAACGTCGAGGTACTCACCAGTGTTCATTGTACCAGGTACATGAAGCAACTGTCCGAGTCCTAACCAGGAAAATCCCCCCCACACACACACTATGATGGATCCTCCTCCGAATTTCTGCTGGGTCCAAATACTTTGGTCCATATAGTGTATAATCTCTCCAGGCACCAGCCGTTATACTCAGAACCAAAACTAAATTCGCCAAATGTGGGAACGCATTGCTTACGTTCAGTCCACCTCCTAATGAAAAACCACGTGACTCAAATGTTTACCAGACAAAGTCCGATTATACGCACTGCAGATTGACTACTAGCCATAACAAAACCTAGACCAATCAAACGCTAGACCCTAATTAGAAAACCATTATCAAGGCTGTTCATGATCTGGCAGATGTACCACAATTTCAAACTGGTATTTACTGAACCATGACTAGGGAGATATTTTTGATGAAACGAACCTACGATGTAATAAGGGGGAAAATTTGATCTGACTCGTTCAGGGCGTCTTTCAAGGATGAACAGCAAAACGTAAAGGTTTGCTTTCGAAAGATTGGTCAGCTTGCTTTCCAAATTCCGTGATTTCTTCTGCTGGTATTGTTCCAGTCCTTTATGCTAGGATCAAATGGTTTTGATTTACCAAGAGCAGATGAACAGCAGAAGGTACTTTGAAACATTTACACATAAAATCGGGCTTTGTTAGTCTGATGGGTAGATCGGCGATTAGTAGCCAAAGGGGTTGCTTGTTAAAAACAGGATCGAACCAAAGACCGTCGTGTAGGTGGGGGCTAGTGCATTTTAAATCTGTCGTGCCTTCGAATGTCCTCACATTGGCGTGTTGTCGAAGTTTGGATAATGGGGTACCAGCTCAAGTGTTTGACCTCATGATCCGACAGTGGTTCAAATTGCGAGGGGTCGTCATCTTGGTTATTCCTGGACCGTCGCCATTAGCCCTTTACGTTGCTTTACTGCGACGTTCGTTCAAGTACCTACCTACGTCAAACATAAAATATGCATTTTAAATCTATTTAATATTTTAATGGCAGTGATTTTCAATGAGTGTACCGAGAGAATGGCACTGATGTGCCCTGCAAATGCTGAACAGAATTTATAAAATCCTTGTGAAAATACAAATAAAAAACGTCTATTTAGCGTTAGGAAAAGGATCTATTGCATGCGATTGATGCACTGTGGATATTTTTGTTCTAGCTGCAAATCAAAAGTTCAAACTGAGAAAATGCATTGTATAAAGTCTGGATTTAGTGTCGCCGATAAGGCATATCTATTCATCGTATCACTATAGATTTATGAACCTTCATCTGAAGGTTCATCATCTGTTGTCATCTTTTTATTTATGAACCTTCATCTGAAGGTTCATAAATAAAAAGGCGTTTTACCAAGCGTATGAGAAGGCTAACTTCGGTGATTTAAGGAACTCCCCTCCCCCCCACACCACCAGCGAAAAATGCTTTTGTTTAAATACAAACCCGAGAGATTTTGAGAGACGATTGTACTTCGTTTTTCAAGACTCAACGGTTTTTATATTCAGACTTTCTAAAAAAAATGGGATGGAATGAAGGAATGCAATTGATACCAGTTATGAGATAAAAAAAAAATTATTTGGGAGAGACCAGGGCTTTGTCATTTTAAAAACTTAGACGACAGACTGCCCCGTATTACAGTATAAACAACGAAACAACTTCACATTTCCTCCTCTCTTTGGTACTTGGGTACTGGCATTATGGTACCGATAGCTTCCATTATGAAAGAGGGGAGATCACGACACATTTGAAATTTTTATGTTAAAAATCATTGATATAGAGAGCATTT
The DNA here is from genome assembly GCA_947359465.1 of Metellina segmentata. Taxonomy (NCBI): domain Eukaryota; kingdom Metazoa; phylum Arthropoda; class Arachnida; order Araneae; family Tetragnathidae; genus Metellina; species Metellina segmentata. The sequence continues at coordinate 75,969,554 of OX375877.1, read as the reverse complement.
TAAAGCGAGATTACTTTAAGCAGTTTTCATGACACGAAACCGTCATTAAAATTTGAAAAACTTTAATCTTTCAATGTAGTTTGTAACTATTAAATCAAAATGTGTCAAATAGGTACACAAAAATAAGTTTCAAACATCTGAATTCAGGTATACAAGAGCCATATAATCATCAGACAATAGTTTAGTATGCAAAGTAGAATGGAATGGAAATAGTATGGTTGAGAATCGAAATATCGTCTCGTAAACATAAAATGCTAGAGCAACCTGTTCTTCCCCCAATAATTCCATTTTATCCAACGCAGTGGAAAGTAAAGTATTAACTATGTATATGTTCATTAACAAATATGTATACTTGTTTGTAATGTCTAGGAATTAAAATATATGTTATTTGGGTAATCAGTTGGGTAACTCATTAATTTTCGCAAGGTCGTATCACTGTAGCCTAGAATAAAAAAATTATTCACTAAAGAATTCGATTTTTCGGAAAAAATCGATTCCATCGACAAAAAGGGTTTAAAAATACGATTCTACCAATTAAAGGAAAATATATTAAAAAAATAGGTCAGGGCACTCTGTGTGGCAACTCAATAATGTTTTCAAGGTTGTGTCACTGAAGCTTAGAAAAAAATAATAATCTTCCAAAGAATTCGATCTTTTGGAAAGAATCGATTCCACCGACAGAAAAGGTTTTAAAAATCGATTCTATCTACAGAACGAAAAGATATTTTAAAAGAATCGATCGAATGAAAGGGCGACATCGTCAAACACGTAAAGAACTAGGAATCTCTCGATTGACTTCAAGGATGTCACAAAAGATTTTCGAAACCAAAGAAAGTCCCCCAACTAGGTAATAAAATCAAGTGAATAAAAAAATAAGTGCCCTATAATTATTGGGAGCACAAAGCTTTTAACAGGAAATAAAATCAGATAAAAGGAAGAAACCGCCTCGAAAAGATAATAACAAATAGGATATGGTGTAGCATGAAGCTCATAAAGCGCATTGAAACTTCTCATCACCCAAAGAACGGAAAGGAAATTTTTATGATTGTATTTTTTTGTTTATGATTGGAAATAAAATTGGTGAGTTCCAAGTAATATTTGAGAGTTCGTTCTAGTTTCCAAACATTTAGAAAGGGAAAAAAAGTTTTTCTGTGGAATCTAACTGAAATTACATTGTACATTCCCATGGGTTCAAATGGCGGTTGTTCTCTTGAGGCGCTTTATTCTGCCCGATAAAACTGCGTATTCATTTTCGAAAGTGTAATGTTCGATCACTGACAATTCTACCTTCGGCGCTTTAAAGGAAGAATGGGTATCTGTTTTTGAGGGAGCAACCAGTTTTTATAACTTGCCGTTATCCCCCAAAAGGACCAATTACAAACATCCATGCGCTTACAAATCGAGATTCGAGCCCCAGATCTACTGAGTGGAAAGTAAACACTATGACCACTGTAACAGTTAGGTGGACATTTCTTAAGTAAATACATTTCATAAACACTTGTTAATGATTGCCATAATATTGGTGACATGAATGCGAACTTCTCCCTAAAACTGAATTACACCAAACAAATGTCTTGAATAGTCCATGGAATGACATATCTAGATGATTTTACTTCCGTCATTGCTTAATCCTGGTTTTGAGTATTAGAAATTATTCCAAATTCAGTATTATGTTTTTTATCTGCATGGAGATAATTTTCATACTCTAATTTGTCATGGTTTACTTTGTTGACTTTGCCTTCATCAATTTTACAGTTAAAAACAGAAAGGCTGTTGTTAACAGAAAGGGTGTTGAAATTTACAAACGCTCTGAAAATCATAAACAGAATGTTTGGAATCTGAAAAGTACAGAGATATCCTCTCAAAATATCATAAATTAATGAATTATTATGATAAAAATATTGTAATGTATTAATAATTTCCAATTCTTGAATTCAGAAACTGTTAATTCCTTCCTCTGCCTGTAACACATATAAATTTTTAGAAATTCTCATGATTGTATAGTTAAATTTTAATTTTACTGCCCATGTTTACCAGGATATTCAAATATTATTCATATGCATTTGAATTTTCCTTTGTTCCCCTAACCTTACGATATGTCTCCAAACCTACCTGAGATCACCCATCGCCCACAACAATTCCCTTCAACTATTTTTTAAGCAAAAAAACGAATTTATTTACTAATCATCCCCCCCCTCCCCATCTAAGAGTTAATAAAACTTTAGGCTGAGAACAAATTGTGAGATTAATTCAGCGGTCGGAATACAAAAAAAAAAACCATGCCTGTATTTATTTAAAAAAGATAAAATTATCTTTTAACTGTTTCCACTTGTTTCAAGTTAGAAGATATTCTTTTCGAGTGAAGTAATTTTATCCTTTTAACTGCTGCAGCTATAATATTCAATATTTGGTGCTGCCATCTATTGTCTAAACTGAGAATTTGCAAATAAACCTAGATACGTCATTATAAAAGCAAAATACAAACATTATGTAAAAATGTATTTCTGTTATATGAATAACATAGAAATAATTAAATATGCACACATTGCACAGATCTGTTTGGAAAATGTGTAGAAGAACAATTTCGAAATTATATATATTTTTTCGCAGTTACAAGTTTCTCTTCAAAGTATTAACACATTAGTTCTAAGGAGGATTAATAGATGGCAGCACGAAGAGAAAATTTTCAATGTTTCCCATCGTCGCGTCGTGGAAACTGCATAAAATTAATTCGCTTGCACTTCACATTGATTAAACTCAACTAAAACTATAAGTTTTGTGTTTCCAACATGCATTTACTATTCAAAAAATTTTACAACTGCTGCTGTGAATGAAGTTCTCCTGCAAATAACACGAACGTGATCTTTATATATATTTTTATTAGAAAAAGGAATTTACAACAGTAATACTATGTTCTTCATTATACGCTACAAAGGTGTTTGAAAGTAGTTTTATTATATGACTTAATAATCGAGACTCTTCGCAAACAGAATAGAATTTTAGATGATTGAATAACCTACTTAAAAGGAGCTGTAATGTTTAATTGATGGGAACATTTAATAAAAATGTACCAATTGAAGTACAAGTTAAAACATATTTGTAGAGCTATGCTATTTGTGTTACTATAATATTATCTGTCAACAGAAAAAGATAAAAAAAAAAACTTTTTTGAATAAAAAAATTTTGATAGATCAAATTATTTTTTGATGAGCAGAAAACGTCTGATTAATTTTTAAAACATACAATATTAATATAGCGAGATGAAATTACGTAGTTTAATGTTTTTTTTACAAAAATTAAAAGGAATATCCAAGTAAAATTTCTTAAATTATAGTCAAGCTGTTTTTCAAGAAATTCATAATTATTTTGTTTTATTTTTGTACTCATCCCCAATTTTATCTAGTAATTCATTGGTTCGTTAAATTTCGTCTTCCAAATACCTTTTACTTAGTACTTAGTATGGATAATAGATGGCGCCACAAAATATTCGTTAAATTTGTTATCCATAGGAGAATTTCATCCCAGATGAAGACAGATTTTGTCCGGTGAAAGAATGAAAATCCCACTCCCTCAACAAAAACAAATTAATTTTTTATCGAACAAAGTTGAGAAGTTTGCTGGATATGTTTGTTGCGCATGTTTGCTATTCATAGTTTTGTTATTTTTCATCTGTTATAAAATCTGCATACTGCATCTGGTTGTACTTAGGGACTAGAGGTTTTCGTAATACTAATACGCGAAAGAAGGCGGGGGTGAGGTTATGTTGTTATTTAAAATTTTTGTGTTTGATCGGAACTGAATATGAATCTGTAATTTGAAATCCTTGTTACGATTGCCATATCATGGATATTGAGAGAATACAAAATAAAGTTATCACAGGTTTTTATTTTAAGAATTATGAATCTTCAGGTGTGCATTCTTCTGAATTGCAAAAATCATTTGTGTTTCTTCACTTTGGAGCTTCGTAGAGATATTAATTTAACGAACATTTTATAAAACCTAGTACATAAGTCCCTTTTAAAATCTTGTTTTTATTTTAACGTCCCTGAGTATATATATCATCAGAAACTTTGAATAATTTTTTGTGAAACCTTTTGAAAGAACGAGAATGTAACAATTTGCAACTAATGGATTTTTTAAACTGTATAATTCTTTCTCGAAGGTTGACATATTTAAATGACCTCAATTCCATAAGTAATCAATTCAATGAAGTGTTTTGTTTCATCGTTTCTTTTCTTATTTAATGGCATTGGTGTAGATCTTTTTTCACGCATTTCTTAAATCATATTTCTTGTTCTCTGTAATCCAATATTTTTATGTGGAGAAACAATAATAGAATAAATAAATGATTCTTCATGAAAATTATTCTATAAAACTTTTAAATGCATAAATTTCTCTCTCTGAGAAGTCACAATCAAAAATTTTTATATCACGTGCGATTTCATGCGTATGTTTTAACATAATTAAAAATTAAAACAGTGGTAATATTTACATAGATCAGTAACATATGTACAATCAGCTACGAGTACTACAAGCAATGAACAGCGGACAGAAAAAAAAATCAATTTCAGCTGTATTAAATGCAGCATACAGGATAAAATATAAAGAAATGTGTTATGAGTCATAAATGTGGTCCTATCACAAAAGAAAATGTATTTCCCAACATCTGGAATCGGAAAATGGGAGATTAGTCATTCTTTGTTTTCCCGACAAAAGGCCCTCACAGGGGCGTAACAAGGCCATTAAAGGTCGGGGCGCGAAGGATTTGAAAACTCAGCCCAAGCAATTCACAAAGCTTTCTCCTAAACTGGACATCTCCCACGTGTGACGAAGATCTTCCGTATACAAGCACCCCACGCTGCCTTCAAACCCTCTTACATCTTTAACTATTCCAGAACACAGTTTGCGCTTATTTGGAATGAGTGGTGAAGAGTTTTAAATTCGTTTGAAACTCCCTTACACCTTTAACTATTCCAGAAAGCAGTTTTCGCTTATTTAGAAATAATGGTGGATATTTTTAAATTCGTTTAAAACTCTCTTGTACCTTTAACTGTTCCAGAAAGCAGTTTTCGCTTATTTGGAATAAGTGGTGGAGATTGTTGAATTTCTTTAAAACTCCCTTACACCTTGAACTGTTCCAGAAAGTAGTTTTCGCTTATTTGGAATGAGTGGTGGAGATTGTTGAATTCGTTTGAAACTCCCTTACACCTTTAACTATTCCAGAAAAGAGTTTTCACTTATTTAGAATTAGTGGTGAAGATTTTTAAATTCGTTTAAAACTCTCTTGTACCTTTAACTGTTCCAGAAAGCAGTTTTCGCTTATTTGGAATAAGTGGTGGAGATTGTTGAATTTGTTTAAAACTCCCTTACACCTTTCACTATTCCAGAAAGCAGTTTTCGCTTATTTGGAATAAGTGGTGGAGATTGTTGAATTCGTTTGAAACTCCCTTACACCTTTAACTATTCCAGAAAGGAGTTTTCACTTATTTAGAATTAGTGGTGGAGATTTTTAAATTCGTTTAAAACTCTCTTGTACCTTTAACTGTTCCAGAAAGCAGTTTTCGCTTATTTGGAATAAGTGGTGGAGATTGTTGAATTTGTTTAAAACTCCCTTACACCTTTAACTATTCCAGAAAACAATTTGCGCTTATTTGGAATGAGTGGTGAAGAGTTTTAAATTCGTTTAAAACTATCTTGTACCTTTAACTGTTCCAGAAAGCAGTTTTCGCTTACTTGGAATAAGTGGTGGAGATTGTTAAATTTATTTAAAACTCTCTCACACCTTTAACTGTTCCAGAAAGCAGTTTTCGCTTATTTGGAATAAGTGGTGGAGATTGTTGAATTTGTTTAAAACTCCCTTACACCTTTAACTATTCCAGAAAGCAGTTTTCGCTTATTTGGAATAAGTGGTGGAGATTGTTGAATTTGTTTGAAACTCCCTTACACCTTTAACTATTCCAGAAAGGAGTTTTCACTTATTTAGAATTAGTGGTGGAGATTTTTAAATTCGTTTAAAACTCCCTTACACCTTTAACTGTTCCAGAAAGCAGTTTTCGCTTATTTGGAATGAGTGGTGGAGATTGTTGAATTCGTTTGAAACTCCCTTACACCTTTAACTGTTCCAGAAAGCAGTTTTCGCTTATTTGGAATGAGTGGTGGAGATTGTTGAATTCGTTTGAAACTCCCTTATACCTTTAACTGTTCCAAAAAGCAGTTTTCGCTTATTTGGAATAAGTGGTGGAGATTGTTGAATTTGTTTAAAACTCCCTTACACCTTGAACTGTGTTGCAGAAAGTAGTTTTCGCTTATTTGGAATGAGTGGTGGAGATTGTTGAATTCGTTTGAAACTCCCTTACACCTTTAACTATTCCAGAAAGGAGTTTTCACTTATTTAGAATTAGTGGTGGAAAATTTTTAAATTCGTTTAAAACTCTCTTGTACCTTTAACTGTTCCAGAAAGCAGTTTTCGCTTATTTGGAATAAGTGGTGGGGATTGTTGAATTTGTTTAAAACTCCCTTACACCTTTCACTATTCCAGAAAGCAGTTTTCGCTTATTTGGAATAAGTGGTGGAGATTGTTGAATTTGTTTAAAACTCCCTTACACCTTTAACTGTTCCAGAAAGCAGTTTTCGCTTATTTGGAATGAGTGGTGGAGATTGTTGAAAGCGTTTTAAATTCTCTTACACCTTTCACTATTCCAGAAAACAGTTTTCGCTTATCTTGAATGAGTGGTAGAGATTGTTGAATTCGTTTGAAACTCTCTTACACCTTTCACTCTTCCAGAAAACAGTTTTCGCTTATTTTGATAAGAGTGATGGAGATTGTTGAATTCGCTTAATGTCTTTACAGCTTACAAGTTAAAACTTATGTGAGGAGGATATTGTTGAATTTATTATCTTTATCCATCTTACGATTCAAAATATGCGATTGGAGCGCATTTTTGAGTTTCCTAATGATTTTACGATTTAAAATTTGCGAGTGGAGGATATTGTTGAATTCACTTAATGTCTTTGTACATCTGACGATTCGAAATTTACGAGTGGAGGATGTTATTGAACTCGTTTAATAGCTTTGAACACCTTACGATTTAAAAGTATGACATACTTATTTCCTAACTTTGGCTACATTTCGAATCATTACACATATTGATAATTATATGTTTGTATATACTGGTTTGTGTAATATTTGTCTGTGTGCGAGCATATTTTGTGTGTGACACACTTGTATGGTATGTTTACGTCCTGTATCGGTGAATAGCGCATATGGACTGGGTGCCAACGTTGAAGGAATTTGGAAGAGGGTTAGGAATAACACATTGTTTCCTATTTAAAAAAAAATAGTTCTATTAACCGTTAGATAAAAAAATCAGAAGACATCGAATCGTTTTGAATTTCTTGAAAGTGGAAGTACCTTGTTGAGATACAACATGCATTGCCTGTTTTAGAGACTACAGATAAAACTTGGCAAGAGATTAGACTATCTCATTCATGAAAAAAATGTTCGAGTTTCCACTTTCTTGGTTCAGTGATAATTTTGTTTGACATTAAGCTATTTAACTTCCTTTTTCAAGTTTTAACTTGCTCAGACAACAGTGATAAATAATCGAGCACTACGGTAAAAGCACCACAATGCCCGAAGCATCCTCGAGTAAAAAAGTAATGCAAATGAGTGTATCAGGTAATGCACTAACCGCACTTCATTTTGTTGAGTCATTGTATAAACGATAAAGTGCAACTCGCGACTTGGGTAGATTTGTAGTCCTAGTTTAAAATCTAAAATTTTAATATGTATCACAGTACATGCATTCATTTTTAACTCTGTCTAGCTTTTTGGATGCATTTAGTACTGGTCGGTTGGGTTTTATAGCGACAAGGCCAACTTTGGTCGTTGCACCGAACACAAGTAATAATGGACATACATACACAAGGAAAGTTTTACAGCCGTAAAATACAAGCAGGGTAAGTTACAGGAATCGAGCAAGGCCTATATTTGCACACGGTGTGCAAAATCTACTGAGCCACCGTATCTCCTACATCTTGTTCTGAGAAAAATAGTCTTCCTTTAGTGCTTTCTATATTTAGTTTAAAATTTTTTTAATGTAACTTAAGACTCATTCAGGCAAACTAGGCTATTCAGAACTAAAGATATAAATATCCTCATCTGACCCAAGAACATATATCATCCTCTAAAATATAATATAGCTCAATTTAATTCTGGACAGCCCCCCCCCCAAAAAAAAAAAAATCTGTCTAAATACTTTATACTTAACCTTTAGACTACGGCCGGTACAACAGTTGTTCCGTGATAGTGCCAAGAAAGAATTTAGACTACTGTCGTTTCAGTAGTTGTACCTTGAAAGCTACAATCAATGAAATTTATCAAAAAGAATATTTTTACACAGTTTAGAATTTTCAAAGTTTTTTGTTGGATTTCCAGAATATGTGTTCGCACCCCCCCCCCCACAGAATTATTCGTATCAAATATTATTTGACTAATATTATTATTCAACGAGTTTATCAACCGGTATCGTATTGCGTATTATTTATATGTGTGAACTTTGGATTGAGAATCGTTATCCCGAGAGTAGTTTTCTCCGTTGAAGTTCTAGTCTCTTGAGCATTTGTTGAGCCGATCAGGTTGCTAAATTATTATGTTGTGTTTGTAATAAATTTGATTTCTATTTTAAATAGTATGAATTTAATTCCATTTGCGACATACAAACACATACAGTTTTCCAAAAATTTGAAAAATTGGAGCTGCCTCCTTTTTGAGGCAAACCCTCCAATTCCGCTAATGAAATATAACTTAACAGAACCTCGAACAAGATGTTCATGAATCGACATTTCATCAGATGAAAATTTAAGACTAAATCCAGAAACGGTTCGAACTGTCCAAAAACCGTTGTTAAAATTAAGATGAGGGAATTTAAGAAAAAAATGAGGGAATTTACGAAAAAAAATCCCTGTCCACAAAAAAAGTTGAAAAGGCGTGTGGTTCGTTTCCTTCTGCGCACACGCGCGTTTAGACCACGAAAGAAGGGGAAACATTGCGCGTGTGGTGCAGGTGAGAATTCCATATGCTAGACGAGAGTGACTGGAAGAAGGATCCATCGGAACCAAATCGCTTTCGAGGGGACAACTGCTTTGTGCGCGTGGAGGATACAACTGGCTGAAACTTCCTCCTCGAACACCCGGATCGGAAAAGGAAGATGATGCTGCTGCATTTCCAGCATCCAGGAAAAGGAGAAAAACGAATTTCCATACAGTTAATTCGTAAAAGGGTGTTAGACACGTGGTGAGGGAGCTTTGGGATGTCCCTGTTTCCTCAAAAGGGTCCGTGGTAGCCCAGTTGGAAGAATAACGGATTAGTTAACGGATTGCTCCCATTGAACACCCGGATCGGAAAATTAAGATGAGGATGCTGCATTTCCAGCATCCAGGAAAAGAAGCAAAGCGAATTTCCATGCAGTCAATTCGTAAAGGGGTGTTAGACACGTGGTAAGGGAGCTTTGGGAAGTCCCTGTTTCCTCAAAAGGGTCCGTGGTAGCCCAGTTGGAAGAATAACGGATTAATTAACAGATTCCTCCCATTGAACACCCGGATCGGAAAATTAAGATGAGGATGCTGCATTTCCAGCATCCAGGAAAAGAAGCAAAGCGAATTTCCATGCAGTCAATTCGTAAAGGGGTGTTAGACACGTGGTAAGGGAGCTTTGGGATGTCCCTGTTTCCTCAAAAGGGTCCGTGGTAGCCCAGTTGGAAGAATAACGGATTAGTTAACAGATTCCTCCCATTGAACACCCGGATCGGAAAATTAAGATGAGGATGCTGCATTTCCAGCATCCAGGAAAAGAAGCAAAGCGAATTTCCATGCAGTCAATTCGTAAAGGGGTGTTAGACACGTGGTAAGGGAGCTTTGGGATGTCCCTGTTTCCTCAAAAGGGTCCGTGGTAGCCCAGTTGGAAGAATAACGGATTAGTTAACAGATTCCTCCCATTGAACACCCGGATCGGAAAATTAAGATGAGGAGGCTGCATTTCCAGCATCCAGGAAAAGAAGCAAAACGAATTTCCATGCAGTCAATTCGTAAAGGGGTGTTAGACACGTGGTAAGGGAGCTTTGGGATGTCCCTGTTTCCTCAAAAGGGTCCGTGGTAGCCCAGTTGGAAGAATAACGGATTAGTTAACAGATTCCTCCCATTGAACACCCGGATCGGAAAATTAAGATGAGGAGGCTGCATTTCCAGCATCCAGGAAAAGAAGCAAAACGAATTTCCATGCAGTCAATTCGTAAAGGGGTGTTAGACACGTGGTAAGGGAGCTTTGGGATGTCCCTGTTTCCTCAAAAGGGTCCGTGGTAGCCCAGTTGGAAGAATAACGGATTAGTTAACAGATTGCTCCCATTGAACACCCGGATCGGAAAATTAAGATGAGGAGGCTGCATTTCCAGCATCCAGGAAAAGAAGCAAAACGAATTTCCATGCAGTCAATTCGTAAAGGGTTGTTAGACACGTGGTAAAGGAGCTTTGGAATGTCCCTGTTTCCTCCTAAGGGTTAAGCTCAGTTGGAAGAGTAACGGATTAGTTACCAGTTCCAAATCAGGTCCAACCAAATACCATCTTGTATGTGGGGGCCCGTGTTCGTTAAATCTGTTTAGGCTCAAATGTCTTTACGTTATCGTGTTGTGGAAGTTTAGAGAGTGGGATTGCCAGCTCAGGTGTTGTTCTGTGATTTGACCGTGGTTCAAAGTTACGAGGCGTTTCCATTATATATTTTAATTAGGGATCAATGCCGGACCGTTGCTAATAGCCCGTTGTGTTGGTTCACTTCGGCGTTAATTAACTACCAACCTGCATACCTCCTGGGATGCGTTCTAGAATAGAGCAGAGAAAAATTCGAAGAAAATTTGAGAGACAATTCAGTACTCGAGAAATGGAGACGAATGTTAGATAAATCCCAATTTTGAATTTCGGCATTGATGGCTTTAAAACTTTTCTTTCCAAGCAAGACGTCGTATTTATTGGTTGGTTCATAATTGATTTAACGTCGCACTGGAGCAACACGATGGGCTAATGGTGACGGTCCGGGAAGAGAATTTGAAAGAACTTCTTTCTCAAAGCATCTACCAAAACAATTTAAAAATAAGTGGGAAAACTTCTGAATAACTTTTACGGTGTGTAACTCCGATATAATACTATATTTTGATGCTTTCTAAATAAAAAGCAGTATAGTCAATACAATATTAGTCAGTAATGGTTGGGTTTCATGGTTCAATGACCTGATTTGGTCAAGCTTCAACAAACACAAGACAGACAAGTGATCAAAGTTTTACTGACACATAAAAGAGAAATACATACAGGGTAATTCATACAGGGATCGACTACGTACCGTCAACAACTCACACAGGTTGTTAGGTATGATAATGAAATATTTGTTAAATTTAAAAATTTCCTGATAAAATCTTATTTGAAGTCACATTTTTTCGCCTTCCATACTACGAATTTTAACAAATACTATCATGTGTGATCGCTCCGTTGAGGCCTGATATTCTTATGGGCAGCAATTTAGACGAACCGTTAAATACCATAAGATGGTATACATCGTTGTATGCTACGCCTCTTAAATCTAAATTATGTAACAAAATTTTAAACAACTCGATTAGATAAATTTCGAAAACAAAAATGTTGTTCAGCCATATTTATCGTCAATTCATGATTCTTATATATATTCTTATGGGTAGAAATTTAGACGAACCGTTAAATACCAGAAGATGGTATATATCGTTGTATGTTACGCCTCCCAAATCTAAATTATGTAGCAAAAGTTTTAAACAACTCGATTAGATAAATTTCGAAAATAAAAATGTTGTCCAATTATATTTATCGTCAATTCATGATCCTTATATATATTCTTATGGGTAGCAATTTAGACGAACCGTTAAATACCAGATGGTATACAACGTTGTATGTTACACACCCAAATCTAAATCATGTAACAAAAGTTTTAAACAACTCGATTAGATAAATGTCGAAAATAAAAATGTTGTCCAGCCTTATTTATTGTCAATTCATAAATCTTCCTTTTAATAGTATTTACTAAATGTTCCTCCAGTTTACTACTTTCTTCATTTAACCCTCTGGGTGTCACGAGATTTTAAGACTTGATGGCAAAATAACCACATCTAACGTTTGAAAGAATCCCTCTAGGCTCGGCACATATATTTGTTGTTAACATATTTTTACGGCATGAATATTAACAAAGAAAAAAATCCTTATTAATGAAAATTTAGAATTAATTTTATGTTCGGTTGCTACAACAAACGAATCAAATACGAGTATTAAAGCAATTGTTAAATAAATGAAACGTGTCAAGCAGCAAATTAAATTCCTAAGTTACTTGTAATCATCTTTCTTTGTAACAATATTTGATTAATATAAATAAAATAAAATAATATAGGATCGATAATTTTCATGTTTTTTTTTTCTTGGCAGGTCTCCCATAGTCAATCTACGTGATCCTTGGTCTTAACAAATCATCCTGGTCAAGAAAGTCAAAAATGGTTAAAAGTCATGGTTGAAGAACGACATATGCGTGTGAATGCCTCAGAGGAATAAATCCATCCTCTTTTTCCGAATTCATATTTATCTCTGAAAGTTTCTCTGAGTTTAGCATACTCCTTCCTCCCCATTCTTTTGAAACAATCTGTCAAAACCAATCCCCAAAGCATTCCTCTCTGATTGAAGTATACAAGTAGTTAAATCTTCCCCATAACATACGGAGCCCATCGGAAGGATTCGAGAATTCTTTCTCTCTTCACTTCCTCTTCAAATGGAGTTTTTTAGCTCAGACCTCGTTGAGACTTGTGGTGGAGTTTTTTGCTCCATCCTTCTTCGACTGCAGGATGTCCCCGTGACAGATGAGATCTGCACGAGGAGAGGGTCCTTCGCGTGCTCGAATTTGACAGCATTTCCTTATGTTTTCAAGCAGCTTGACGACGCGGACATCGGAGGGCTCATTTCCCCACCATCTGCCCTCAAATTAAACGGCGACATCCCTTTGATTAGATTCTGCCGGAATAGCTCAGGGTAACGCTGTAGCGTACTTTCTATGAGTGGTGTGCGAAAAACGACTCAGACAAAATGCAATTAGCCCTCTGAGGGATTCACATACATAATTCCATGATGCCAACCGCAGTCCTCCCTGCATGACCTAACCTTTTGACCTTATTGACCAATAGAATATTTCCAAACGATTCTATTTAGGTTTATTTCGTTCTATATGGTCCAATTGAATCTCTACAAATGATTATCTTCTGAACAAAGATTCACCGGAATCTTTCTATATGATTGTATTCTAAAGAAAGGCTTTGTGATTGATTCCGGGGAGTCGCAAATAGCCCGTTGTGTTGCTCCAGTACGACGTTAATTTAAGTATCTACCTACCTAAAGAAAGGTCAATGGAATCTTTATAAACGATTGTATTCTAAAGAAAAGATCACCGGAATCTTTCCAAACGATTCTATTCTAAGGAAATGACCAATGAATTCTTTCCAAACGATTCTGTTCTAAGGAACAAACCAATGAAATCTTTCCAAACGATTCTTTTCTATGGAAAGGTCCAATAAAATCGTTCAAAAAGATTCTTTCTAAGAAAAGGACTAATGAAATCCCTCCAAACGATTATGTTCCAGGGAAAAGAGCAATGAAATCTTTCCAAACGATTCTATTCAAAGGAAAGCACCAATGAAATATTTTCCAAATGATTGTGTTGAACGTGGGTGTCGTTCTCCTAAGATATCCAAGCGATCTTTTTCTGTTTTCGTTCCACTATTCTAAACCCCTGTCAGAGTGACCCATCGATGTCTATTTTGATTGACAGTGTGTGTAGGAGTGGCCAAGAACATAGGGACACTGCACACCGAAATTGGACATGGACATTTATTTACAATACAATATAAAGTTTCAAAATACACACAGGTGCCAATCAGGTATGACTCCTTCGAATTGTAAAACAATTATATTCTTATTCATGTTCTTTTTCAGTAATCACACCCAATATTTCATATTCTTAATCGCAACAGAACCCATGCACTGTCATCCATCGATGTTCATCCACTAGAACAATTAGCAGCTAGAACACAAGAACAACTGTTCCTGTAACCTATCTATGTTCGTGGGTGTATCTGCTTCGTTACCACAAGGGAAAAGACAGGGAATCGTGACAACCCCAATCCCTCTTTTATCCCTTCCACGATCTTTTTCACTTGAAGTTGTCTGTCTTGTGTTTGGCACAGCTAGGCCAAACACGACCCTTGCGCCATAAAACCCTAAAACAACCAACCATCTAATTCCACACAATAGATTGAAACATAATTAATCTAAATTACTGATTTAATTTAAATACAATTACTCAAACGTAATTAATTCTGCAAGGGAACGGCTGAGATTTACGTAAAAAGAGCAGAGAATTTTGAACGCCTGAAGCAGTGACAAAATCTCCACAACCTAACTCGGGTCACCAAGAAGTCAAAAGCAAGGTTCGAGAATCTGTTGCCCCGTCCTTCGCAGTCTCCCTTTTTTCGAAAAATAAGAGGGAACGGAAGCTTTTTAACGAACGATATATCGGAGAGAAAGGAACGACGGTCCAATTTTCTTGGTTATCTGGTTCCATCTGGTCAGAGCAAAAGATGGGTTCTCGCATCAAGTAGCGGATGGATGAATTCTTATTTTGTTCGTCTCCATCGCTGGCACAAGAGTAAATGACTTCGGGCGAAATCACTCGACTGGAACCCGCCACGGTTGAAGCGAGGAAAATTTTGATTCGGTTGCCTTTTTTTACTTATTTACTTCATCTTGCTTTATTTATTTTTTATTTTTATTTTCAGTCGATTTCTTTTCGTCCTTGAATTTCGTAAACTGAAACAAAGTAGTCTGGGCATGTGAAACTTCGAGTCGCACACCTTTTTCATGGCGGTACTCAGATGCTTCTCAGATTGCAACAAACGGGATTTAGCTTGAAGCTCTCTATCTCTCTACGTATGATGGCAATTACCTTGACGCGTTTGTGGGCAAAAGTGTTGGAATCAATTTTTTGGTGAACCAAATGTGTTTTAGAAAGGTGGGCAGGCTTATTTAGATTCTCAAATGAATGGGTGATTACTTGGGACCTCAATAATGGAAGCAGCCCAAGACTTAATATGGCTGCCCTGAAGAGACCATGTAAAGTCATTTCCTACAAAGGTGCTATGAGTTATCGGGGTAAAGGGTGCCATACAGAAAATCGTGCAAGACAATCGTTAAAGGTGAGTATTTTTCTAGATCTGCAGCTACCACTGGAGGGATGATGTATGCAATGAAATTCCGTATAGATTATTCCGACTCTGATGCGAGAAACGGTCCAAAAATGGAGACGGTATGAGAATAGATATGCAATTTAATTCCGCATAGAATATTCATGTCCTGATGTGAGAGACGATCAGTATACAACTGAAGGCTTTGCTGTGAGGATATTTTTTGGGGGGTTTATTGCGGCTCTATTTGGCCTTGCTGCGCCAAATATAAGATATTGTATGTAATGTCAAGTAACAGAAATACATACACAAGGAAAGTATTACTGACACAGAAAATAGAAATACACCCAAGGTTCCTGTGAAAGGAGATGTATGTGAAAAGTGGTTTACAACTGGAGACATTACAGTGGAAACATGCATTAGAATTCCATGTAGAGTATTCAGGTCCTGGTATGAGAAACGATGTCTATTGAAGATACAATGATGGGTTGGTTGATTTAGATTATTCAAGGGGGTATATTTGGCCATGTTGCCCAATCATAAGACAACACCAAGTGATAGATAAGTTTTACTAACACAGAAGAGAGAAATACACCCTCCGGATAAGTAAGAAAGGGATATGGAATATTCCGATCCTTATGCTGAAAACAAAAACAGTCTGCCACTGGAGACGTGACTGCGAGAGGGGAGGTATGCAAAGAAAATGGGCCGGCCACGCTTGGATGGTCCGTGGCCGGATGCGAGTCTTCTCCCGTACTGCAAAGCATCACCTCTTAAGTAGCCGGGCCAATGTTAAGCGTCTTCTGCTTTGTTCCCACCCTATCGCGATGCCCTCCGTTCTCCCAAAGGGTTCAACGCAACCCCAGAGGATGCTTGGCTAGACTCTCACTCTGGAAGATCAGTACTTCAGCCTCCTTATCTTCCCTGTTCTGTCTCCGATGGGGATTTATCCCAGAACACTTTTTTCCCGGATCAAAAGCTTGTTTCAAACGGCGCGAGAACTCGATCTGGACAAGCGATGTTTTGATGGGAATAAGAGCGTTTGTACTAGTGATGCGACATCGACAGCAAAACATCGATGTTGATAATACATTGTCCCAAAAACATCGATGTTTTTAAAATTCAGTGTATTTAAACTTTTTTCCCCCCATTTCTTACAACTGGTTTAGCAACTAGTGATGCTACATCGACAGCAAAACATCGATGTTTTGAAACTTCGATGTTCAAAATTAAAAGATCGATGTTGATAATGCATCGCCCCCAAACCATCAATTTTTTAAAAATTCAGTGTATTTAAACTTTTATCCTCATTTCTTAAAACAGGTTTAGCAACTAGTGATGTGACATCGGCTCCAATACATCGATGTTTTTTTATAAAACATTATAAGATTTTATGACGAGAGAGGGCATATTTGGCCTAACTGCCAATCAACATCAAGTAAATTCATGCAAATGGTCATACACGCACAAGGAAAGCCTTACTGATGCAGAAAACAGAAACACACCCAGAGCAGAAACGTACCTCTGCTGTCTACAACTCGCGGGACACTAGCTCAGTGGGCAAACCCACTGAGTCACGACGACCCCTCATCCTAAATGATAATTAAATAAACTTCTAATTTATTTAATAACTTTTTCAAAGAATTTTAAAAGGCGTTCCAAGAATTTGCAATATTTTAATTGTGAAGAGATAAAAATAAGGTAGGCAGATATGTAGTGGAATTGGAGAAACACGACGGGTTATTGATGAAAATAAAAACCAAACACTTTCATGGGGGAGTCCCCAGATCCCCTTTCATTAGTTAATGAAGGGAAGTAGATAATCTTTAGAAAGAATCCAGCCCAACCAGAGCGAGTTGAAGAAACCTTCTGTATGTTATGTCTGTCCATTACTTCTCCTTGCGACCGTAAATAAGATGTAAATCTTTCGAGAGACAAGAAATACGATACCCCTTTCCTTTTCTCCGTCCAGTGTACCTAAATCTCTTTTGAAACATATCCGCATGCTATTAACTGTTTTTTTCTCCTCATCAGTCCTAAGGCCCGGAAAGTCATCCACTCTTCAAGGCGCCCTTTTTTCGCTTACAAGATTTATTTATAATTGCAGGAATAACAGAAGAACGGGCAATATGGAACATCAACCGGTTTCACTTTTACAGAATCCGTCTTGTGTTTCACGTGTGAATGTTTTCAAAACCATAGCTCAGCCGAAGAAGCGTTATTTCTGAATGAGCCATAATTGAATACATACCAGGGACAAACGGAACACGCAGTTCGTTGAAATCCCGGTCTAATTGGAACTCGTTTAGCAAAAGAAATGACCCTGGAGTAGGCGTTTTTAGATGCTTTTCATCTTATGGCATAACTGAATTACATCAAATGCCTAATTACCCAAATTCTGACACAAAGTCAAAAATCACCTTCACATGTAGTGACTGCAACAAATCGAAGTTTACAGTCAGCGATAAATTTTTTTTCATATCACTAAAATTAATAAATTCAGATTTATTTTAAATTCAGTATTATATACATACTGTACTTAGATACAAAATACATAGCAATAGATGTTTATTAGTTCGTTAAACCGGGGTTGTACTGTACATAAGAGTCGAAATTATATTTTGTAGTGGTGCAATAGAAGTACAATATTTCAACTAGGGTATTTTGTTGGAAAATGTAGATAAGTTTGGAGACTTGGTACTAATATTCAGCTTTTAAAGGTTGGCAGCAGGCGTTAGCTCTGTAATGGTTTGTAATTAACGTTTCTTGTTTAGGTGGATGATACGGATTCCTGGCTTTTTACACAAGAATTAAGCTTTAATTTTAAAATTCAACTAGTGAGAAGATGCCATACTGTAATGAACTTCACATATAATTCAAATTTCTTATACTAGACGTTGTTTGTGATCCGTCTCTGTAATAAAGTATGTTATACTGGTTTTTATAGGCGGGGGGGGGGAGGCGTTCAACTGAAAAGAGCTACATAGAAGAACATCATGAATACTCCTGGTGGCATGTGTTATCTCGGGTCTTGCTTACTGTACCTTCAAAAGTTAACATGTATTCTTCGAGGGCCATACCCATATGAAATGTTTGGCGCAGGTCTACATATTAACTACATGCATGCAAAACTAAATTAACTGAAATAATTTTGCACATTGCAGAAACATTCAAAGTGAAGCGTTTTATAATTGTGAAAGGTATGGCGGAAATATGCCTTGGTCAAAAAAAAAACCTAACTTCCACGTACTCAAATTTAGTGTTGTCTAATTTAGTTTTTTTGTTTTGAATTCTTTTTGTGCAGATCAGCCCAATCAACAAATCATTTTTATGGATTCAGTTCTGTATAAATTTAAAACGGTTACAAAATAATTAAATAATAATTAAATAATTAATAATTTCTTCAATCAAAAAATCATCGGAATCTCTAGAAAGGACGCATTTCAAAACAAAGATTATTTTTAATAAATAGACGATTCTATTAAACAAATAAACCATCGAAATTCTACAAGTTTCAAGCAGAGATGTAAAATAAGAATTAATGATTTTCAACCTCTTTTGGTTCAGTAAAATTCACTTTTTTTTTAAATTGCGCTACAATTTTTATGACGATGAGACGTGGTGTGGTGTGATTCTAGCATTTAGTTTCCATATAAATTCATCATATGACTTCAGAGACATTTATAAGATAAGTTGATAAGAAAATAAGTTTAAAAAATAAAAAAGTATAACTTACAATAAAAAGGGTGTGATCCAGAAGTTCGTTCCAGCAGAGCAGTATTCCATTCATGAGCAGAACAGTGATACATAATGAATGCAGTGGCTTCAAATAGCTTTTGATATCCGATAATAGAATAAACACACTTACCTATAAATAAAAGAAAAAGACATTAAGTACATGTTAATTGTAAGAAGTATTAATTTACTCGTCAGACAACCGTATTTAAAATAAATGCATTTAAAAGTACCATTTATCTGATAATCATTATAACCTAAAGAAGGTTGTGTGTTTAAGCAAAATTTGGGTAGCAATAAAATACAGAACTCTACTAATGTGGCATAAACTGAAAAAGAACGCACTAAAAGTTTTAGCTTAAAATATATCAGCGAACAGTGATACATAATGAATGCAGTTGCTTCAAATAGCTTTTGATAT
Organism: Metellina segmentata; assembly: GCA_947359465.1. NCBI lineage: Eukaryota > Metazoa > Arthropoda > Arachnida > Araneae > Tetragnathidae > Metellina > Metellina segmentata. The sequence continues at coordinate 75,950,111 of OX375877.1, read as the reverse complement.
CCGATAATAGAATAAACACACTTTGAAACGATTACGATTGAAAGCACAAATTTAATTGCCTTAATTTTATTTTGGAATTCAATTAAGAAAACAACTAGCTTTTCAAGCGTGAATATACGACTCTTTTCTTATAAAGATCGCAATTAAAATTTTTTTTCGTTGAATTCACTATTGAAGGATAATTTAGAAAGTAGAAAAATTCACTGTTTATCGCATGAACGCTTTGTCACAAACGCAGTTTTTTTTATTGTATGATCTATAATGTAATTAATTAGGTTGGTTAATTATAATTATAGAAATAAAAAGCAGAACAAACCCGGGGTTAGTTGGGGTTTTATGACGCAAGGGCCACACTTGGTCAAACCGTGTCAAGCAAAGTTTTACTGACGCGATTTTCGTACCTTCCTTTTGAAATCCAACCCACGAAGAACCACAAATCCCCTCAACCCTGTCTATATCTCGCAGGTTGCTTGGATATTGGGCAAACTCACTAAGCCACTACCACATTTAGTTGGTCGGGTTGCATGACGCAAGGAGCATATTTTGCCAAACACAACGTTAAGTAATGGACATATACAAGCTAGGAAAGTTTTTCTGACACAGAAGAAAGAAATACAACCAAGGTAAGTTAAAGAAATCGAATCTGCGCCTCCAACAACTGCTAGAGTGTCCGTGCAGTGGGATAACCCATTAACCACCCTATACAACACTCGGGAATCTACATCAAAGAAAACCGCCTTCCATGTTTCCGATAGTTACCACTATTACCGTATACTTTTGTCACAAAAGTCATTAAAACCAAAGGCAATCGAACAGCAATTTTCTTTAACGCTATTTCCAGAATTAATAATGATCTCAACAACCTAAAAGTAAACCTTCAATCAAAGAAAACCGCCTTCCATGTTTCCGATAGTTACCACTATTACCGTATACGTTTGTCACAAAAGTCATTAAAATCAAAGGCTATCGAACAGCAATTTTCTTCAACGCTATTTTCAGAATTAATAATGATCTTAACAACCTGTAACGTCTCTTCGGGTATTCCTAGGTATACCACTAAGGAGCAAAAAACCTGTTTGACGAGGATCCGTCTCTGATAATTAAGATCTGAACATTCAGAAAGTGGACCAAACCTGCCTTTGATGAAGAAAAGATTTCCTGGATGACAGATGGCAGCCGTTCGGCGCTGTTTTAACCATTTAATTGGGTTGACTACCTGAGATTCAATGTTTCTTATACGAGCTTTTTGAAATATTGTATGTGTTTCTGTAGTTCGAAGGATTTTTCGGCCTCAATCCGTAATTTTTTCGAGTTGAGGTTAATTAGGTTGATAAGCGTCAAGAACAAGAGAATAAAAAATTTGGTTCATACGTGAGGTCAATGTTAGATGCCTTTAGCAGATGGTTTGCGTCCGATTTATTTGAAGACATGAATGATGACAACGAATGAGAATCAGGATTTTATTCTGGATGCAGAAAAGAAATCGTTTAAAGTTCAAGCCGATGCATCAATTTTATTTATCACCTGCAAAGTTCTTGTGAAATTTTATTATCGGAGAAAAAAAGCATTTATACTTTTGAGAAAGGCAAAAAAAACATGAGAATGATTTTCAATGTAAATGAACAAATCAGGATAAATTTTACTTCCGCTACCAAATGTTCTCGCATTACAAAAGCAGTATAGAGATAAAGTAGAAAAAAGTGACTCACTAGGCCAGAAAACTCTACTACAGCATACAATTCTAAAAGTCGATTGAAATAAATTCCGTCACTGTAATATGTCGGTAACATTCCATGATGTAATAAACCTAATTGGCGCTTTAAAAAATAGATTATACGAATAATAAATAATGTGAAATCAATTTAAAGTAATCACAATCATTGAGGTCTGAAACTCCACATTAACTGACTCAAATGGAGAGCAGGAATTACTTAACGGCTTTTAATTTCAAACGGATTGAATTCAAACATCTGGTGTTAAATCTGTCGTGGCCGAAAGTCCTCACGTTGGGTTGGAGTGGAAGTTTGGAGAGTGGGGTGCCAGCTCAGGTGTTGCTTCGTCATCTGACCGTGGTTCAAAATTACGAAGTATTGTCCTCGGATCTTTCCCTTAAGGGACTGATCCCGGACCGTCGTCAATAGCCCGTTGTGTTGCTCTAGTACGACGTTAACTAAAAATTACCAATTATCAAACATCTGATGGAGTTAAACTGATATTTAATGGCCAAGTACCTAACCCTTTCAGGGTGGTGGGACGTTGGTAATACATAGGGAATTTCACAGTCCGTTAAAAGACCGGACACAATCTAAATGTTTCTATTATATATAAATAATATGCATTCATATTATTATGCATTTATATAATGTAAAAAAATGCATTCATACAAAGTAATAGGTCTTTACCCAAAAAGTTTTTAAAAGCTTTTTTTAGCTTAGTGCCATTTTAAAGAGTTTTTAACTTGGTTGTCTGTACTACTCGGATCGAAACCTACTCTGGATGCAAATGTTCGTAGCTATTAATAATCTACTATCCTAGTGTAGCATAGACCGTGCAATAACAACCACGCCATGCTAAATTGTTGTGCTTCTCCAGTGCGAAGTTAATTCAACTACCTACTCCAAACTGCATTCTGTAGCACTTAAAATGGATCTCTACTCTTGCAATATATTTCATAAAGAAAACATGCAGCATCCGAAAAGGGGGATTCACCGGTAGTGTGATACCTAGAGGAGCCGAAAGTACCAGGTACTACGGTACTTTTGGTATACAGCATCTTCGTTCAGTACTGCGGTACCAGTGTCAAATGAATATGAAAGGATTTTTGTGCAACTGTAATGTGCAGCTTGTTATGCAATGCGTTCCAGGAATGTATATTTCAATTTATAGAAGGGCCTAATGTAGTCTGTGGCTCAAACAGCTGTAGGGTCTTAAAAACACGACTCTTTAAAGACTTGTCAGATAACTGAAACATAGAACTCTTATTTACTCTAACGATACTATTTGTTGTTCTGAAGGTAATGATATTTGGTAATTTAATTAACATCGTACTAGAGCAACACAACGGGTCATTGACGACGGTCCGGGATCAATCCCCTAAGTTTGTTCTGAAGATGGAAAGTAGATGATAAAAATTTAACGAAAATTGAACCTAAAATGATCTTCCAGAGTTGATAAAAAATGCCCGTATTTTTAACTATCAAACAATGTAATTTCTTTCAATTCATTTACGAGAGAAAAAATTTCAAAAGCTGGAAATTCAAAGAAGCGTTTTGTGAACGCAGAATTGAGCGACAATTATTCAGCCCATAAAAACGTGAATATAAAAAGTAAATTCCCAAGATTGCAAGTATAGACAAAAATGGGGTTTCTGTTCTCATATCTACCATCAGGAGAGCCAAGCGCTCATCAAGAAGTAATAAAGCGTTCTATACCAGAAAAGCAAAACCCCTTTTTTCTGACTTTGGCAACTTAAATCATATTTCTCCGGTGAAAGAAGAGTGTGATTGAGTCCCATTTCAACATCATCGCGATCTCGGTGAAGGCGGGAATTCAAAAGCCATTTGCCAAAGAGGTCCCAGAAGTCGAAACGTCACATAAAAAGACTATCATTTGACAATCAACATTCTTCCACTGCATTTTTTGACTTGGCTTTCAGCATGACTGCGGCAATAAGTTCGCGGATTTTTCTGAAATGAGCTTTTCAAAAGAGGCAGGCCGTTAATAGTATTGCTGGTGTGCTGTTAGCTTTATGGAATTGCTGGTGATGTGACTGAAAAAAAGTGTAGATATGTAGTTATGAGATGCTTTAGCGTGGGTACTTCCAACTTTGATATGTGTATTCACGCTTTCATTTTGCTTCACTGGAAAATCCAAATAGGCGAAATAAGTATTGTGTTCCCACGTTAAAGAAGTTGTAGGTAAATATAGGCCATCTTATTTTAAATTAAGTGACTATTTTTACATCTTACTGTCTTAATTAATGACATTGTTTATGGAACAATGACATCGGTCAAATGATTGGATGAAAATATGGGCTGTTCAACCACATTTTGTATTACTTTTGAGACATTTTCGAGGTTATTTGAGGAGTAAGAAACTCGATCCAACCAAAGACGTGGGGGCTGGTGTGCGTTAATTCTGTCGGGGCTTCAAAGGTCCTCATGTTGACGCTGTGGGGCAGTTATGGTGCCAACTCGCATTCTGATTTCAAATTTATATGGTCTAATCAGGTTTTGATTGATTTACTTGAAATTTGTTTGGCTAATCCTTATAATCTATTGTACACATCGAAGTGCAAATAAAAAATTCATCTAATTTCCTAGTTTAAAAAAATTTTGGTTTGCAATGTTGCCTTACCTTTTCTTGTAATATTAGAGGTGTTTTAGTACTAATAATTATGTTGCTTCACAGTTGAGCTATGCTCTTACAAAATGGAGTTAGTTTGATTTATCTGTACAAAAACTGCGATGGTGAATTAAAATATTGACACGATATAGAAAATAAATACGCACAAAATCTATAATTTTTCTTTAATTTATCAAAGTTTTGGCCACATTCTTATTCATCTTTACACATCGCATTTCCTTGATATTTTTGAACCAAACTTTATTTCTAGGCTTTTTAGTAAAACAAACTGCCCAATGCAAATTTCATAACAATAGGATAATAACTGCAAAAGTTTGTTTCGAAAACTCACTGTCCCCTTAACTGAGCGAACAATATGCACAATAATTGATAAAAACATTTTTCTAAAAGTTATTTTAAAACAAAATGGTGCCATTACATTAACCCTCCAAGTGCTTCGATTAGATATCTCGTTCAAGAACAGGTCAATTTTGTTAGGGACGAGATATCTCTTCGAGACAAAACTGTCTTTTTGGACAGCTTTGTTTCAAAGAGAAGCCAAAGTTGGAAAAATAAATTGTCCTTGCCCGGAATTGGTGGGAACATGCTTTTGCTCAAGAAGCTGCCCATTACAGCCCAAGTTTCGACCATAAAGGAGATGTAAAAGTAGAACGAGCAAAGGTAACCTTTTTATGTGCTCAGGATCATGTGACCAAAACTAGCAGTAACGGGACCCTTGGACTACTTTCGTCTGCTGGGTGGGGCATAACATTTATCATATGATTGGCTCAGGAAACAGGAAGAGACGCCCATCCATTGATTCATCATCTGATTGGTCATCTGATAGTAGTGGATTTTGGCGATTTCACCACTTTTGCCCACTTTGTAGAAATGCGCCTATTCTGTTATATCGCCAAACGTGGCGATAAAATACGATATCGAGAAAATATTTGAAATTTTACACAAAAGTCACGTGACTACTAGTCGACATGTTGGCCTCTTTTCGAAGCTCCTCTTAATAGCAATGCTCAGTCTGACCACATTTCACGGTTTCGACACGAAGATAAACCACTGGGTGGGTTAAAAAAACACTGCAAATGTCTTCAATAAAACCACTTGAAACGAAATTTTAAAATCTTGGAAGTTAAATTGATTTTGAGCTTTTATAAAACCTTGTAACGGCCCCTTATCAAACGGGAAAAGAAGTACATTCAGCAACCCACTGCAACCACTTTAATTAATGCTACCCGGGCGAGGGAGACACGTTAGTCTTCCGTAACTACATTTCCAGAAAAAACCATGAGCGTAAGGAATTTCTCCAAGCGTGAACGTGTCACGACCCTCCTTTCTCTATTCTTGCCCCTTTCAAGAATATCCAGGCATTCTATAACGCCATGCAAGCATGAATCAGAGGTTTTGTTTTTCCATCGGTGTTGAAACTAATGGCACACCCCTGAGAAAAATTAGAGTCCTTATTCCATTAAGGCAAAAAAAAAAGAATCGGGTATGTAGCGGAGCATGGTCACAAGATTTTACGTCAATACATCTTGTTATAACGTAGTATTCAATTGCAGTAAGACAAATTCAGGCGCTGATAAATATAAAATTTAAATTACAGAATTTTAATTTTCTGAGCATTATTTTACATTTAAATATTTTTTGTGATGAGGAGATAAGCTGCTAAGTCCAGTCCAAAGATAAATTCAGTCATTTCAGTGTTTATCGAAAGCTGAGTAGTTGATCTTACGCGTAGACTACTTTTGTTGTATCTATGTTGGCTTTTTAAGCCACGTCAGCCTGGTAAGCTGAAGCGTTAGCGCTCTGCCCCTTGATTCAACAGGCACTGAGCTCCGAATCCTGATCTGGGTATGGAAGATCCTAGTTTTTTGGAATCCGTTTAGAAGGACTCTGTATAATTTGTTCTCGTGTAGCCAAAAGGCCCGAAGTCGATAAACAAAACTTTTAAGTCCTGCCTTTTCAACTCAGAATATTACATAACAACACGTCGTTTCTTTGACAAATGTTGGTTGTGGTGAAAGAGAAATTTTTGTTCATCCATTCAAATGGTTAAAACCATTATTAGCAATTGCTTCTCGTGGAACGCCCTAGCATCTTCCAATGATTACCGGAACCCATTTGGTTAAACATCCCCTCCAAGTACAAATTTTGATCCTCAACCGTTCTCTGTTGAAGCCTCCATGATAAATGAACTACATTTCCGTCGTCTCGCGAGCCACCTTAACAACCGGGTTTTTCGTCGCATGTCCGCCCTTGTAGGTGGTTCAGACCTTCCCTTGTTTTCTATTTTCCGGCACTTTTCTTTTAACCGTTGCTATTCGAATGTTGATGTGAGGGAAACAGTTGGTTAGAAGTAAAATTAAGAGTGAATCGTTTTGAAAGAGGAAGCATTGAAAAGAAACTAGTTTGAAGGGGAAGCATTGAGAAACTGCAGAGTTGAAATACTTTGAAAAATGTAAGAATTCCTAAAAGTTGGAAGGTTAAGAAGAAGCTTAACAAAGAATTCGTAAGCGTAAACATCATTCTTGCATTTTCGAGTTCTTGTTTTTCTTAAAGATTAGGATGCAGATTTCACACGATTTTAAAGTATAAGACTTTTTCAAATGATACATAAGTCACTTTATCCGATAAAAATCTATTAAGAAAACCGATTTAGCTTTTGCATAACTGAATGCATTCTTTAGAATATTTTCTAGAAGACAAAATTAAATCTCTTAGGCAAGTCACACATTGGTCTAACATTAGACCTGTGACAGTAAATTGGCCGAAATACGCATGCCTACCGACGTATTTTCTGCACAGAAATACAGTACCAATGCTGCTATGCTGGTGCAGTTCCACAATACGCTGATGTTTTGTTTCCCAGCAAATTTCTGTTGTATAATGTGATGGCCCATAGAACTCTTAGTACCTTTCTTTATGCTGCTAGGGATGAGGCATTCATTCCAGGCAGCATGTGTGAAAGTTCTATAGTTTTCTTGTACGTCCGTTTCAATATAGAAGAATCCTATTGGTTATTGGTAGTTGTTCTTCTGTCTACGTTCTTTTTTGTTTTGTTTTGTTTTCCTGTTCATGTACCCCAACCATTGAAAATAAAAAAAGTTATGAAAACCCCTCAAATCTCTATATATGTGTGTTGTGTCTTCAATAAATCCTCTCTTTCCCTTTTGCGATCCACATGGCATGTGTCATTCCTTTCCTCTGAAGGAATCGTATGTAACAAATTCAATTTCACGACCTCATTGTATATCTGGTGTCGGTACCATAAAGAAACTAATTCAAAATTGGTTACTACTTTGAAGTAATACACGTCAGAGTTACTTGTAGATAGAGTTCTATTCCCCGACTTCATTATTAAAACTTGTTGGTCATTAACTTGCTTTCGAGGTGCAACTTAGTGGCCGGAAGTTGGATTCCATTAAAGCCCGTTCCATATCTACTTTTGAAAACAAACAGATGGTTTGCTAAGTCCTTGAACATGAATCTCGATCTCACGGGTCCATCTGTACGCATTTCTCCTTTTAAACAGCACACAGTGCACGAAAGCGACCGATCACAATCTCAGTTCGATAGGCGCAGACATATAGTTTTAAGACGCAGTCGTACACGTCTATGCACCGGAGACTGGAAACAATGCCCAATTATCTGTTGCTCCTTCCTATTTGGTCTCGCTTGGTGAACGCCTGAAGATTCCAAAGGAGCTTTGCCCTCTGCTTAACAGTAATGTTCACGGGGGGACGACTTAGGAGCTCTGCAAAGAAGGTTACGTTCTTCTGCTGACCGAAGACAAAAGATTTCAAGTTCCACAGGGCTGGGTTCGTTAGAATCGGAACATCGTGAATAATGGCTTTCTTCAGCAGAGTTAACTACGGTATTGTTCAATAAATAATTGGCTCTCTCAAAAGCTTAACCCTTAACTTCGCCGAAGACATGAACAGACCAGTCATGGTCAAGCTTCAATGGCCACCCCCCTCTTTTTTGTTCGTTAATTCCTTTTTCTGGCCATGGAAGTCACCTAATCTTGAAGAACTTCCTCGAGTTCTCGAAGATAAACAATAAAAGGACATAGAAATGTATTATAACGAGATCAAATATAATCGTTCCCAAACTATCTCATTTTTCATAACTTTGTACCTACAATCGTGAACTCATTATCCAAATAAATGTAACTGAATTGAGAAAACCAATAATTAGGATTTAACTAGCCGTCGTGTAGCCAAAAATGGTAGCACAGGAAACAAACCACACACACAGTGAATTTTTTAAAGATTAGAAAGATCTATCAATTTGCTCTTAGAACTAGAAAATTCAAGTTTCGAGTGTGAATATCAGTATTTCTTTTATTAAAACTGCATAAATTAAAAAAAAATTTAACTTGACTTGAATTTTTTAACAATAAAAGTACTACTCATTCTTTCATTTCGGTGAACATTATTCTGATAATATACTGTGAGAGAAAAATTATTCTGATGATATTCACTGAGATGTAATGTAAATTATTATGGGCAATACTTTGTTTTTAATGAATATTATTCGAATATATTCACTGTAGTGTGCAGAAAAAAAATATACTTACTTTACAATATTGCATCCGTGCATGCTTCTCGTTATAGTTTAATTGATTCTTATATTACATTTTTTTCACATGCACTAATACTAATTTTGTAAAATAAAAAGTAATTAATTATATTATATATACAATACACATTGGAGAAAAAGGTATTTTCTTTTGAAACAGCATCTTGTATTGTTTTTATACATGAAAATTATTTCGTTTTATTTACTCTCCCAAGATTGAAAACTATTTCGAATATTAAAATTACAGACCTAGCTTCAACATAAACTTATAAGTGTTACTATTTTGCCTATGAATAAGATACTACTTCTAATTAGTATAGTTAGGTTGAAAAACAGAAGAACGTCGGGAAGATTGATGAAAATTGTTTCTTGTGAAAGTTGGAGACAGTGACACCATTGTTTGAAAATGATTTTTACCACTACTGGCTATTTTACTATAACAGTTATTATCACCTGCTAGAAATAGAAATCAGAATTTTAATAGTTTTCTTATTAATTTGTATCGTATTTAAACTCGCCATTAAATAATTTTAAAGTGTTTTATTTTCCAACTTTTTTGTCAAATGCAACAGAAATTTTAGTTTTTTAATTCAAAATTAAATTTAACTTAAATCCATCCACTACTATCCCAATCCCATTTATCAACAAGTGTTAATATTAACCATAATAGTTACTAACTGTTAATTTGTAATAGCCCTGTTGTTTAAATAACAGTTATTTCGCAATAGCAGTGCTATCGGAATAACAGCCCATCTCTGGTAAGCACACATAAATGGAAATCAGAATTTTAATCGTTTTTTTTTTATTGTTTCATTTCGTATGTAAATCGCCCATTAAATAATTTTAAAATGTTTTGTTTTCCAACTTTTTTGTCAAATGATTCAGAAGTTTTATTTTTTTAATTTAAAATTAAATTTAACTTAAATCCCGCCACTATTATCCCAATAACATTTATCAAGAAGTGTTAATATTTTCCTTAATAATTAGTGTTAATTTGTAATAGCAGTGTTGTTTAAATAACATTTAGTTCGCAATAGCACTGCTATCGGAATAACAGACCATCTCTGGTAAGTGACAGTGCTTTTAGTTTATCAGTAAGGATTCCAAACATATTAATTATAACTTAAAACGGACTAAGAAGGTTTGGTCATTTTCCGCCACACGACGGCAAATTAGACCTGGACCTCCGGCATAAAGGGGATTAAAATAGTGAACTGGCATAAGACAGTATGAACATCCATGGTGAGATCAGGATTTTCTCCACTGATTAGTGCGTTGGGTTTTATGGCGCAAGGTACAATATTTAGCCAAACTGCACCAAACAACGAGACATAAATGGATATGCACACAAAGAAAGTTTAATCGCGACACAGAAGAGATAGAGAAATACATTCAGAGAGGATTGGAACCTGCATCGCTTCGAGATGCAGTTCGAACCTTCGATTCGCAGGTTGTTCGAACAGTGGGTAAACACGCTGAGTCACGGCACCCTCTGCTAAAAAAGTAGAGAACTGGATTCAGAATACCCCGAAAGTGTTATATTTAAATATCTTGAAAATAATAGAATATATATATCCCCTTATATTTAAATATCTTTACAAACGAACTATTACAAATGCAAAGACAACTTTTGTTAATTTCATCAAAATTCTAAAACATAACTAAATTAATGAAAAATTCATGGAATTAGTTTATTCATTCGAAAATATGAAAATAAGATAGTGTGAATTTGTTTCCTTGCTTCCATTACCCGTATCTGTATATCGTTACAACGTTTCAAAAGTCACAAAAATACAAAACTGAATCTCGAGAAAGAAGATTTGAATTTTGCTTAGTGTTATTTATTTGTTGTCACTGCAGATTTAGCGAGGCTGTTTAAAGTGGCAAAAGGTTCAGATCTTGGGAATAAAAGTTCCAACTTTGGGTAGTAAATGGTAATTTTAGTTAACGTCGTACTAGAGCAACACAACGGGCTATTGACGACGGTCCGGAATCAGTCCCTTAAGGGAAAGATTCGAGGACAACACCTCGTAATTTTGAACCACGGTCAGATGACGAAGCAACACCTGAGCTGGCACCCCACTCTCCAAACTTCCACGCCAACCCTACGTGAGGACTTTCGGCCACGACAGATTTAAGGTGCACCAGCCGCCTCTACACCATACGTTTACAAACATCCATGCCCGGACCCGGATTCGAACCAGGAACCTTTCGATCTAGAGGCTAACACCTTAACCACTATACCGGTTGGTCGGCTCCAACTTTGGGAATACTTCAAAGTGGATTTGTTTTTCGCCATGTAAAAGGTATGGTATGGTATTTTTAATTAACGTCGCACTGGAGCAACACAACGAGCCACTGGAGCAATATAAAGACAAAAAAATCTCCAACAACAGTCAACATTCCTCCAAGTGGCTTTCCCTTTGTCTAATGCAATTTTTTCATTCCATGATTTGTTTTATATATGATAAATTAGTCAAACGCATGGAAAGAGCATGTAGGTAGGTACGTAATTAATTAACGTCGAACTGGAGCAACACAATGGGCTAATGGCGATGATTCGGGATCAGTTCACAAGGGAGGGTATTTTGGTAATTTTTTTAAATTAACGTCGTACTACAGCAACACAACGGGCTATTGATGACGGTTCGGGATCAATCCTCTAAGGTAAAGATCCTAGGACTACACCAGGTAATTTTGAGCCACGGTCAGATGACGAGGCAACACCTGAGCTGGCACCCCAATCTCCAAACTTCCACACCGACCCAACCACAAGGGAGGGAATCCGAGTAAAAGACCACGTAATTTTGAACCAAAGTCAGATGACGAAATATAAACACCTGAACCCCATTTCCAAACTTCCACACCAAGACATTTGAGGCCACGACAGTTTTAACGTGCATCAGGTCCCTTGTACACGAAGATTTTTGGCTGAACCTAGTTTCGAACTCGCAATCCTCCGGTCGCTAATCCGAAGTTTTTCCTGCCGACCAACCGGTATAGTGGTTAAGGTGTTAGCCTCTAGATCGGAAGGTTCCTGGTTCGAATCCGGGTCCGGGCATGGATGTTTGTAAACGTATGGTGTAGAGGCGGCTGGTGCACCTTAAATCTGTCGTGGCCGAAAGTCCTCACGTTGGGTTGGCGTGGAAGTTTGGAGAGTGGGGTGCCAGCTCAGGTGTTGCTTCGTCACCTGACCGTGGTTCAAAATTACGAAGTGTTGTCCTCGGATCTTTCCCTTAAGGGACTGATCCCGGACCGTCGTCAATAGCCCGTTGTGTTGTTCTAGTACGACGTTAACTAAAATTACCAATTACCAATTACCGAAGTTTTTCCAGCTGGGATACTACGAACCAAAACGTCGAAAGAGAAAGCAAACAATTGAATCAAAAACACAAAATTAAGGCAATACAATAAACTCGCGGAGTGACAATCGTTTCCCAAAAGCAAATTCTCCATTCCTGCTGGGCTAGACAGCATGAACAAAACTTTCACGCCGTTCCTAATCTTTTCGGTCGAAATAGAGAAATTCCGGTAATCAAAACACTTCATCAGAACACATCAAGGGGATAACACACAAACGAATTAAGCATTTCGACCAAGCGAGTGATCGTCACGGATTGTGTACTTGAGAGAAACCAGTTTTCAACGTTTTCCAAATGAATACTGGTGGACCGCGGTAGCCCTGCCCTGTTGGAAGAATAACGGAGTAGTCACCGGAGGGTTGCGAGTTTGAATCCAATAAACACCGTCGTGTACAAAGGGGGTTGGTGCATGTTAAGTCTGCCGTGGCCTCAAATGTCCTCACGTTGGCGTGGCGTGGAAGTTCGGAGAGTGGTGTGCTAGCTCAGGTGTTGCCTATTCATCAGACCGTGATTCAAAATTACGTGGTGTTGTACTCGGATGTTTCCATTGAGGGATTGATCCCGGAACGTCGCCAATAGCACGTTGTGTTGCTCTTGTACGACGTTAGTTAAAATACCTACCTACCAAATGAATACTCTTAATTGGTAATTTTTAATCAACGTAGTACCAGAGCAACACAAAGGGGTTTAATGAATACTGGAGAACGAAAGAGTTGTGTTCTACAGCTAACAAACAATCTAATGGTTTCCAGATTAAAATGTATTTTGGGTTCAATTACAAGCGCATCTATCTTTTACTCTCCAGTCCTCACGTTGGGTTGGTGTGGAAGTTTGGAGAGTGGGGTGCTAGCTCAGGTGTTGCTTCGTCATCTGACCGTGGTTCAAAATTACGAGATATTGTCATCGAATCTTTCCCTTAAGGGATTGATCCCGGACCGTCGTCAGTAGCCCGTTGTGTTGCTCTAGTACGACGTTAACTAAAATTACCAAATTACCTTTTACTCTCCTTGTGCAGTTATTCAACATTTACTACGTCCAATGCAAATTGTTCTAAACTTGCACCTTTGTCATCTGACCGTAGTTCCAAATTAAGAGGTGTTGCCTTCGGACTTTTCTCTTCGGGATCGATTCTGGACCGTCACCACTAAACCGTTGTGTCGATCTAGTGCGACGCAAATTCAACTACCTACCTTAACTTAGGAACCTAAAATATTATTTTCAATTTATGAATAGAAAACTAGAATTATTTAATACTTAAAAATGCATACAGATTGCCAAACTGCATTGTTTACAATCGAAAATAGACACGAATCGGATTGTCATGTTCGATCAATGTGTGGCTCTCTCCCCCCCCCTTGTGGAAAGAACTCTCAAGAATGTTGGAAGTCACAAGACCAATAGTTTTCAACAGCTATGAGAGGAAGTGATACCGAGTAGGGATGCGACATCGACAGCAAAACATCGATGTTTTGAAACATTGATGTTCAAAATTAAATCATCGATGTTGATAATACATCGCCCCCAAAACATCGATGTTTTTAAAATTCAGTGTATGTAAACTTTTTTCCCCATTTCTTAAAACTGGTTTAGCAACTAGTGAAGGTACATCGACAGCAAAACATCGATGTTTTGAAACTTTGATGTTCAAAATTAAAACATCGATGTTGATAATACATCGCACCGAAACCATCGATGTTTTTAAAAGTAAGTGTATTTAAACTTTTTCCTCCATTTCTTAAAACTGGTTTAGCAACTAGTGATGCGACATCGGTTCCAATACATCGATGTTTTTTATAGAACATCAATGTTTTGAAAACATCGACATCGATGTCGCATCCCTACTTTCCAGACCCTTCACTCTTGGCCACTTTGGTCTAAAAGTATGTTCAATTTGCCAATTATAAAAATGATGCTACTTGATTATTTTTAAAATTTTAAGAACCGTACTTTTTTTATTTAAAAATAAAACATTGACACGTATAAACATTGATGTTACAAAAACATCGACTCCAATACATCGATGTTAAATACATCATGTTTTGAAAACATCGACATCGATGTCGCATCTCTAATACCGAGGCTTGAACTGGTCACAAAAGTGGCTGATGTATCAATTCGCAAAACTAGATCGGTTGGATTTTAAGTCACTATGCCTTTTGTCGATACAAAAATATTAATCTTATGAAGTATCTGTTTAATGCGAGGAATGAACAACTTTCCAACGTATCTTCCCTTTGCAACGTCATCAAATCTTCCCATATTTTGGATTTTATTGGTGTGTGTTGGACAGCTCCTGAATGAGCTGTGCGACCTGAAAACATGTCTTTTGGACTTGATCTAGGTATCACCGTGACCAATTAATGACTGACATTGTATCGATGTCTGGTGGGACAACACCTGAATGAACAAGAGTTGGTCACTGTGCGACTTGAAAAACGTGGTCTTTAGGTCTTACTCTAGGTTATATCGTGACCATGAAGATTGGTAACAACGACAACAGTGTTAAAGAGACGGCTGGACTTGTTTTTAATCTGGAAATTCAATTTGGTGGACGTGTAAGGATGAGACCCATCTCTGGATCAAAGAAATCCCTCTCATTCATTTTAATCACTGTTAGGTTAGCCAAACATTGGTCTAACACCAGTCCTGTGACACTAAATAGGCTGCAATACGCATGCGCACCGAGATATTTTCTGACCAGAAACGTAGTAAGCATGCGCATGGCGGATGATCGCACTCACAAACAGCCACCTGTTCGCCCCTTGTTGTGCCAAAGAGGTCAGTGGTCAGGCATCCAAATGAAGAATTTTGTTATTGTCAAAAACTTTACGGAAGATTTTATGCAATAAAAAATTTTCGGCTCGAATATAAGAAATTATCTCGGGTGTTGGGGTTTTCAGTTAGTTCATGAACGCACTCACAAACAGCCACCTGTTCGCCCCTTGCTGTGCCAAAGAGATCAGTGGTCAGGCATCCAAATGAAAAATTTTGTTATTGTCAAAAACTTTACGGATGATTTTATGCAATAAAAAATTGTCGGCTCGAATATAAGAAATTATCTCGGGTGTTGGGGTACGAAACTACCCAGCATGATGTTTGGTTTGTTAAGTCGTCCGTCCAAATACCTAAATTAAATGGAATAAATTCCTCGCGACGGGTTCTCGAAAGCAAAACAGCTCCAGCCCCCAGAACTCGGCAGAGAAACTGTTGAGGAAGAATCCGAACATGGAAGAACGCTTTCCGCTCCGGTGGTTTCTGTTCGACGCTGAAGTGGCACTGACGAAAAAGGGGGGGAGGGGGCTCTAGCAAAAAAAAAAAAAAAACGCAAGGGGGTAAGACTGCATGCAAGGTCACATCCGGCCCGTGAAGACGCCGAACTCCTCTTCCCACCGTTGTAGCAAGGCGCGTTTCTTTTTTCCGGGCACCCTCCGAGAAAGCGACGTATTTATTTTTCGGGGGGACTCTCCGAAGTTTGGGGATGGAGTGAAGGGGAGACGCAGAGACTGTGGGAAAAGATTTTACGGCAGCCTCCTCAATGGAGTGACGTATGACTTACTGCGGAACAGCTTCTCCGAGTTGTGGTCGTATCGTAAGAGTAGTATCAGGGGCCCTACGGGTTTGCCCGTATTTTTATTCATTCAGAACGGATTAGTGTTGTAGTAATCGATTTGACACTCCAAGTGCTTCGACTGGAATCTCGTCCAAGGTCTGATTAATTTTAGTGACGGGTCGATACAAAATATGCCCAATTGATCCAAGATGAATTGAGATCCAAATAGGAAAAACAAATCTTCCCTTGCCTACAGCTGGCAATCATCATTAGTAAACCTGATCAGATCTTCGACGAGATATCTCGTCGAAACCCCTTGGAGTGTAAAAGAACCAGTTAGGTAGATAGTTTAACTACGTCGCACTAGAGCAACACGACGGGCGATTGGCGACGGTCCGGGATCAAACTCCTGTTGCTAATCAGTTACTCTTCCAAACCACCGCGGCTCGGTTAAAGCATCGGAATAAAACTGAACAGATAAAAGTAAAACTGAACAGATAAAAGCAAAACTGAACAGATAAAAGTAAAACTGAACAGATAAAAGCTAAACTGAACAGATAAAAGTAAAACTGAACAGATAAAAGCAAAACTGAACAGATAAAAGCAAAACTGAACAGATAAAAGCTAAACTGAACAGATAAAAGCTAAACTGAACAGATAAAAGTAAAACTGAACAGATAAAAGCTAAACTGAACAGATAAAAGTAAAACTGAACAGATAAAAGCAAAACTGAACAGATAAAAGCAAAACTGAACAGATAAAAGCTAAACTGAACAGATAAAAGCTAAACTGAACAGATTAAAGTAAAACTGAACAGATAAAAGCAAAACTGAACAGATAAAAGTAAAACTGAACAGATAAAAGCAAAACTGAACAGATAAAAGTAAAACTGAACAGATAAAAGCTAAACTGAACAGATTAAAGTAAAACTGAACAGATAAAAGTAAAACTGAACAGATAAAAGTAAAACTGAACAGATAAAAGCAACTGAACAGAAAAAAGTAAAACTGAACAGATTAAAGTAAAACTGAACAGATAAAAGTAAAACTGAACAGATAAAAGCTAAACTGAACAGATAAAAGCTAAACTGAACAGATTAAAGTAAAACTAAACAGATAAAAGTAAAACTGAACAGATAAAAGCTAAACTGAACAGATAAAAGCTAAACTGAACAGATTAAAGTAAAACTGAACAGATAAAAGCAAAACTGAACAGATAAAAGTAAAACTGAACAGATAAAAGCAAAACTGAACAGATAAAAGTAAAACTGAACAGATAAAAGTAAACCTGAACAGATAAAAGCAAAACTGAACAGATAAAAGTAAAACTGAACAGATAAAAGTAAAACTGAACAGATAAAAGCGACTGAACAGAAAAAAGTAAAACTGAACAGATTAAAGTAAAACTATGAGGACAACATGTATCTAGACTATCATTGGAGTGAGAAAAAGTTCTTACAGTTTAGGCCGAACAGCCAATGAGTTGGCCATCAAGCGATAAGTCTCTTCTGGTAAAGAGGAGACGTGTGGGACTGTTCAAAATACGAAATCTATTTGGATGGAAGACGAAGGCAATTATGTCCCGTCCTTAGTCTAAAAGCAGCCACAGCCTTTTTCTCTTGGACGATCAGGCACTTGAATCAGTTAAGCTAGGGGTGCCCAAGCCCCCCTTTGAATACGTCCTTGAATCCATGAAATTAACCGCACTTGCGCTCACCGCAAGGAATGCGGCCTCTACTTCGAGCATTCTGAAACGCGCCACCTACAACTAGCCCCATCGTCGTGGGTGTTATCCGTTCAGACGATATTAATTCCCGACATAACTTCCTCTTCGCTTCATTCGGAGGCTTGTTACCTTCGAAAGGGGCGGCGTCGAACAGTGGAGGAGTATTTGTTCTCCGAGCTGCGTGCTTAGAAGCGTGGAATGGGTTGCTGGAGTCGGCCAAGTGTCGGAACTGTGAGGTCGGGCTTTTCAGAAATCGAGGCACTGGTTTATTGTTCTTCTTAGTTAACGAGCGAGTGGTTCCTTATCTGTTTGGATAAAAACGATCATTCATTCGTCACTTGTTCTCCCCCTTCCCAAACATCTGGAATTCTGAAATTTGTTGCATTGTTATGGCCCAGTTCCCCCTTCAAATGTGTTGGTTCTATTATAGCCTTTACAAATTAAATATGAACAAGCAGCCCAGAATAGCAACTGCTATAAACTTAATTGCTGTTATCTATTGATGGCAAAGTGTGGTTGCTCACACATTTCATATTTTATTTCAATCCATTCATAAAGAATACAACACGTGCATGGATTCCACACTTCCAAATGAATAAAAGTATCCAAAAATGCACAGCATTTCTTTTACTTTTTTACTTGTTGTAGCGTCGTAGGGGTCTCTCTGACCACAGCTTTCATGGTGGTTCTTGAATTTATGACCGGATGGGGGTATCTCCTTGTATCTGTAGCGGTTTCGGAAGAACGTGTGGGGTCTTCTCTCGAGGAAAAGAGAGAATCGTGGAAAGCAGGAACGTGAGCGGACGCAGAACGACTCTGCTCCGATTGAAGCCGCGGGACAGAAACCCTATTTGTATACAATATCTATTAGCCTCGAAATAGCCTTAACGTATATGTCTATCTTCTATAATTAATTAAATGTGCTGTAATTATAAATGTCGTTTTAATTGCCTTCAAGCCACTCGCCATATAAATTATAATCACGACGTTACACTTGTGTTCATTTTTTATTTCCAATAAAATGGGTGTCAAAAAAGTACCACATTTAGATTATGAATGTCTACTTCATACTCATTTCTCTTCCTTGTTCAAGGCCTGTTCGGCATTTTTTGGCACCGAACCTATTTTTACTAATATTTTTCTTTTATGTACTGATTTATATCTCCTAGATTTCTTGAACAAGTGGTATCCCGGTCGGAAGAGTAACGAACTCGCAACCCACCTGTTGCTAGTCCGAATTCAATTAAAGACCGTCGTGTACGAAGGAGACTGATGCACGTTAAATCTGTCGGTGCCTCAAATGCCCTCACGTTGCAAGGTATTGCAGTTCGGAGTGTGGGGTGCCACCTCAGTTGTGACCTCGTCATCAGACCGCGGTTCAAAATTACGTCCTACTGTCTTCGGCCCGTTCTCTTCGGGGGTTGATCCCGGACCGGCAATAGCCCGTCGTGTTGCTCCAGTGAGACGTTAATTAAATACCTACCTACCATACATAGCTATCTAGATTTCTTATTGCTTTGTGTCATCATACTGTTGAAGAATTTAATCAGACCTGGAGAGCACTAACGCAAGTTTCAATCATATTACGCAGCTCCAAAGACCAAATCAGGTATATTAAAATTAAGCAGGCCAAATTGGGCTATGGCATTTTTACAGTCAAACATGTGCTTACTGTATTCTCTGTCACCACTGAAATTGCCTCCCACGCCAAATCTGGGTGGTGACGGTCACCATAGAACGGGGCTTGTTAATTTTGAGAAAGGTAACAGTCGGGGATGAAGTAATTCTGTTTTGTTTTCCACGAAATTTTGTAGGCGGAAAAAAATTGTTTACCTAATATGGATCTCCTCCACAAAAACTATAAATTTCAACAAATAAATATATTTCCAAATCGTTGTTACATGCGCCAATGCGACAAACTTAAAACTCCACGCATACCACTGTCTTATCACCGGAACATCCAAATACGATAAGGTCCGTTTCTATGGAAAAGACAGGGGCAATCATTTCAACTGAAGGAAAATATTACTCCATGATTCAAGAATTCGTGTGATTTCTCTTCCCATAGCACTATAACGTCACCCATTTGACAAATATGCACATATTAAGAAGAGAACAGAAGTACAACTTATAATTTTTTCAATATGAAATGCATCAATATTTCATGAAATACTCTCGAAACAACGAAAAACGTGTTTTCCGAAGACTGTCAACAGAAATATCGATCATTAATAAACTAAATTAGACAAAAAAAAAACATTTTAGTAAATATAAATATAGAATAAATTAGGAGAGTGTTTCCTCTTCATTAGAGAGTTAAGACACGTCATGCTTTATCTGTAATTACATACATGGGGATTTGTAATTCCTTAGATAAAGTTCAAGTGTTTGTAGAGTGAATCCAAATAAACACTTTTGTCAAAGAATGTTTACTACTGCTGCGTTTACGTGCTAGAGAGCGCTGTTTGGCTCGTTTAGAAAAGTTCTTTTGGGGAAAAAAACTTTGGATCACGCACATGATGGAACATTACACGAATTTCAAAATGTCTGACATGCCTCTAATGTATGGGGATGCCAATGGCTGCTGAAAAACTGCTCAAAGATGTCACAGTAGACGGGTTTTGAACAATCAAACATTTGAGTGTTTCCACCTCCAGTTGTGTACAACAGGAGTATTTCTTGTCGGTATGATGTGAGAGGGCCAAAAAGTGCGAACACTCCAGAAATGGAGAGAAATTCTATGCGAGGTTGAGAAAAATCCAGGCATTAGCACGTCAGAAGTTGTTTCTACGGCTGAGCACGTACAGTCAGATTATCCAACATACACACTCTTCATAGATGAAGCTCCTTTTATGAGTGAGGGAGTGTTTAACCATGTGGTTTCGATGAGTTATTTCGTCCATCATGATCTGAGCAATTTTGTTAATGACGATATATCTCTTCATATTGACAATTTTTTGAGGACGAGATCCTGATCTGGTCAGTTCTCTAATTGCAAGATATATCCTATATCAAGATCTTGTCAGTTCTCTAATGACGAGTTATCTTGTCCATCCAGATCTCGTAAGTTCTCTAATGACGAAATACCTGATCCATTAAGATCTGGTCAGTTCTCTAATGACGATATATCTGATCCATCAAGACGTGGTCAGTTCTCAAATGACGAGATATCTGGTCCATCAAGACGTGGTCAGTTCTCAAATGACGAGATATCTGGTCCATCAAGACGTGGTCAGTTCTCTAATGACGAGTTATCTTGTCCATCCAGATCTCGTAAGTTCTCTAATGACGAAATACCTGATCCATTAAGATCTGGTCAGTTCTCTAATGACGATATATCTGATCCATCAAGACGTGGTCAGTTCTCAAATGACGAGATATCTGGTCCATCAAGACGTGGTCAGTTCTCAAATGACGAGATATCTGGTCCATCAAGACGTGGTCAGTTCTCAAATGACGAGATATCTGGTCCATCAAGACGTGGTCAGTTCTCTAATGACGAGTTATCTTGTCCATCCAGATCTCGTAAGTTCTCTAATGACGAAATACCTGATCCATCAAGACATGGTCAGTTCTCAAATGACGAGATATCTGGTCCATCAAGACGTGGTCAGTTCTCAAATGACGAGATATCTGGTCCATCAAGACGTGGTCAGTTCTCAAATGACGAGATATCTGGTCCATCAAGACGTGGTCAGTTCTCAAATGACGAGATATCTGGTCCATCAAGACGTGGTCAGTTCTCTAATGACGAGTTATCTTGTCCATCCAGATCTCGTAAGTTCTCTAATGACGAAATACCTGATCCATTAAGATCTGGTCAGTTCTCTAATGACGATATATCTGATCCATCAAGACGTGGTCAGTTCTCAAATGACGAGATATCTGGTCCATCAAGACGTGGTCAGTTCTCAAATGACGAGATATCTGGTCCATCAAGACGTGGTCAGTTCTCTAATGACGAGTTATCTTGTCCATCCAGATCTCGTAAGTTCTCTAATGACGAAATACCTGATCCATTAAGATCTGGTCAGTTCTCTAATGACGATATATCTGATCCATCAAGACGTGGTCAGTTCTCAAATGACGAGATATCTGGTCCATCAAGACGTGGTCAGTTCTCAAATGACGAGATATCTGGTCCATCAAGACGTGGTCAGTTCTCAAATGACGAGATATCTGGTCCATCAAGACGTGGTCAGTTCTCTAATGACGAGTTATCTTGTCCATCCAGATCTCGTAAGTTCTCTAATGACGAAATACCTGATCCATCAAGACATGGTCAGTTCTCAAATGACGAGATATCTGGTCCATCAAGACGTGGTCAGTTCTCAAATGACGAGATATCTGGTCCATCAAGACGTGGTCAGTTCTCTAATGACGAGTTATCTTGTCCATCCAGATCTCGTAAGTTCTCTAATGACGAAATACCTGATCCATTAAGATCTGGTCAGTTCTCTAATGACGATATATCTGATCCATCAAGACGTGGTCAGTTCTCAAATGACGAGATATCTGGTCCATCAAGACGTGGTCAGTTCTCAAATGACGAGATATCTGGTCCATCAAGACGTGGTCAGTTCTCTAATGACGAGTTATCTTGTCCATCCAGATCTCGTAAGTTCTCTAATGACGAAATACCTGATCCATTAAGATCTGGTCAGTTCTCTAATGACGATATATCTGATCCATCAAGACGTGGTCAGTTCTCAAATGACGAGATATCTGGTCCATCAAGACGTGGTCAGTTCTCAAATGACGAGATATCTGGTCCATCAAGACGTGGTCAGTTCTCAAATGACGAGATATCTGGTCCATCAAGACGTGGTCAGTTCTCTAATGACGAGTTATCTTGTCCATCCAGATCTCGTAAGTTCTCTAATGACGAAATACCTGATCCATCAAGACATGGTCAGTTCTCAAATGACGAGATATCTGGTCCATCAAGACGTGGTCAGTTCTCAAATGACGAGATATCTGGTCCATCAAGACGTGGTCAGTTCTCTAATGACGAGTTATCTTGTCCATCCAGATCTCGTAAGTTCTCTAATGACGAAATACCTGATCCATTAAGATCTGGTCAGTTCTCTAATGACGATATATCTGATCCATCAAGACGTGGTCAGTTCTCAAATGACGAGATATCTGGTCCATCAAGACGTGGTCAGTTCTCAAATGACGAGATATCTGGTCCATCAAGACGTGGTCAGTTCTCTAATGACGAGTTATCTTGTCCATCCAGATCTCGTAAGTTCTCTAATGACGAAATACCTGATCCATTAAGATCTGGTCAGTTCTCTAATGACGATATATCTGATCCATCAAGACGTGGTCAGTTCTCAAATGACGAGATATCTGGTCCATCAAGACGTGGTCAGTTCTCAAATGACGAGATATCTGGTCCATCAAGACGTGGTCAGTTCTCTAATGACGAGTTATCTTGTCCATCCAGATCTCGTAAGTTCTCTAATGACGAAATACCTGATCCATTAAGATCTGGTCAGTTCTCTAATGACGATATATCTGATCCATCAAGACGTGGTCAGTTCTCAAATGACGAGATATCTGGTCCATCAAGACGTGGTCAGTTCTCAAATGACGAGATATCTGGTCCATCAAGACGTGGTCAGTTCTCTAATGACGAGTTATCTTGTCCATCCAGATCTCGTAAGTTCTCTAATGACGAAATACCTGATCCATTAAGATCTGGTCAGTTCTCTAATGACGATATATCTGATCCATCAAGACATGGTCAGTTCTCAAATGACGAGATATCTGGTCCATCAAGACGTGGTCAGTTCTCAAATGACGAGATATCTGGTCCATCAAGACGTGGTCAGTTCTCTAATGACGAGTTATCTTGTCCATCCAGATCTCGTAAGTTCTCTAATGACGAAATACCTGATCCATTAAGATCTGGTCAGTTCTCTAATGACGATATATCTGATCCATCAAGACGTGGTCAGTTCTCAAATGACGAGATATCTGGTCCATCAAGACGTGGTCAGTTCTCAAATGACGAGATATCTGGTCCATCAAGACGTGGTCAGTTCTCTAATGACGAGTTATCTTGTCCATCCAGATCTCGTAAGTTCTCTAATGACGAAATACCTGATCCATTAAGATCTGGTCAGTTCTCTAATGACGATATATCTGATCCATCAAGACGTGGTCAGTTCTCAAATGACGAGATATCTGGTCCATCAAGACGTGGTCAGTTCTCAAATGACGAGATATCTGGTCCATCAAGACGTGGTCAGTTCTCTAATGACGAGTTATCTTGTCCATCCAGATCTCGTAAGTTCTCTAATGACGAAATACCTGATCCATTAAGATCTGGTCAGTTCTCTAATGACGATATATCTGATCCATCAAGACGTGGTCAGTTCTCAAATGACGAGATATCTGGTCCATCAAGACGTGGTCAGTTCTCAAATGACGAGATATCTGGTCCATCAAGACGTGGTCAGTTCTCTAATGACGAGTTATCTTGTCCATCCAGATCTCGTAAGTTCTCTAATGACGAAATACCTGATCCATTAAGATCTGGTCAGTTCTCTAATGACGATATATCTGATCCATCAAGACATGGTCAGTTCTCAAATGACGAGATATCTGGTCCATCAAGACGTGGTCAGTTCTCAAATGACGAGATATCTGGTCCATCAAGACGTGGTCAATTCTCTAATGACGAGTTATCTTGTCCATCCAGATCTCGTAAGTTCTCTAATGACGAAATACCTGATCCATTAAGATCTGGTCAGTTCTCTAATGACGATATATCTGATCCATCAAGACGTGGTCAGTTCTCAAATGACGAGATATCTGGTCCATCAAGACGTGGTCAGTTCTCAAATGACGAGATATCTGGTCCATCAAGACGTGGTCAGTTCTCTAATGACGAGTTATCTTGTCCATCCAGATCTCGTAAGTTCTCTAATGACGAAATACCTGATCCATTAAGATCTGGTCAGTTCTCTAATGACGATATATCTGATCCATCAAGACGTGGTCAGTTCTCAAATGACGAGATATCTGGTCCATCAAGACGTGGTCAGTTCTCAAATGACGAGATATCTGGTCCATCAAGACGTGGTCAGTTCTCTAATGACGAGTTATCTTGTCCATCCAGATCTCGTAAGTTCTCTAATGACGAAATACCTGATCCATTAAGATCTGGTCAGTTCTCTAATGACGATATATCTGATCCATCAAGACGTGGTCAGTTCTCAAATGACGAGATATCTGGTCCATCAAGACGTGGTCAGTTCTCAAATGACGAGATATCTGGTCCATCAAGACGTGGTCAGTTCTCTAATGACGAGTTATCTTGTCCATCCAGATCTCGTAAGTTCTCTAATGACGAAATACCTGATCCATTAAGATCTGGTCAGTTCTCTAATGACGATATATCTGATCCATCAAGACGTGGTCAGTTCTCAAATGACGAGATATCTGGTCCATCAAGACGTGGTCAGTTCTCAAATGACGAGATATCTGGTCCATCAAGACGTGGTCAGTTCTCTAA
This sequence comes from Metellina segmentata, assembly GCA_947359465.1. NCBI lineage: Eukaryota > Metazoa > Arthropoda > Arachnida > Araneae > Tetragnathidae > Metellina > Metellina segmentata. The sequence continues at coordinate 75,925,006 of OX375877.1, read as the reverse complement.
TGACGAGTTATCTTGTCCATCCAGATCTCGTAAGTTCTCTAATGACGAAATACCTGATCCATTAAGATCTGGTCAGTTCTCTAATGACGAGATATCTGATCCATCAAGACGTGGTCAGTTCTCAAATGACGAGATATCTGGTCCATCAAGACGTGGTCAGTTCTCAAATGACGAGATATCTGGTCCATCAAGACGTGGTCAGTTCTCTAATGACGAGATAGTTCGTCCATCACGACCTGGTCAGTTCTCTGATGACGGAATACCTCGTCCTTCAAGACCTGAGCAGTTCTTTAATGACGAGATATCTAGTTCATCAAGATCTAGTAAGCTTCACTAATGATAAAATAGCTTGTCGATACAGCTATCAGGAGGGTTAACGTGCACAATGGGTTTGTTTGGGCGTACGTCTATCCACACTCACGTGCGTACCAGCTACGATTTTTGGTCGATGTTTGAGTGGCCGTTTGCGCCTGTGCTCAACAGTTGTGGACATAAATTCTTTGATAAAAAGGTTTATTTCAACCTACCAACTTTTAAACTCTGAGAAGTCTGAGGTTTGCATGTATATATCCACTTTACAACATACTTTCGTCTTCCTTGCATGACTTCTTGCCAGTTTTGAGCTTTTCTATCAATAAAATCTTTCTTAGAAGTCTTTCAAGCAAATGATGCGATTATTTGGCCATTATGTGTGTTATGAACAGAATGAAAAAACAATACTACACTAGTCAGAAATTTCTTGACGCTCGGATTCATAAAGTTTGGAAGGGAATTTCGAATTACCTATACAGCGAGAGCATAATTCAGAGATATAAAAACAATACATTTTTTCGCATTGTTTAATCATGCACAAAAACTACAGATTATATAGTATTACAGAACAGAGAAAACAGAAAATAGAGAAAGCTATTTAGTTAGTACTTGCATAGTACTAAAACATTGCAGGAACCAATTTCAAAACAAATGTTTTGACTAAAACTAAAACATTTGTTTTGAAAAAAAAAACTTTATGGGTGATGGGTATCACCTTTATGGGTCCATCACCTGATACAAAATACATTTTGCATCATAACAATATTTAATTTTTTTTAAACTATAGATGTCCCCCTGCCACTCTAAAAGAGTTAACTATGTGTAATATACAATATTTATATTCGTATTAATAATATTCACATTATAGTAATATTCATATTCATATTAGTAACATCCATATTCACATCAGTATTGTTCATATTCATGTTAGTAACATTCATATTCGTATTAGTAATGTTCATATTGATATTAGTAATATGCACATTCATATTCGTATTAGTAATATTCATATTGATATTAGTAATATTCATATTAGTAATATTCATATCAGTAATATTCATATTCGTATTAGTATAGTAATATTCATATTAGTACTATTCATATTAGTACTATTCATATTCGTATTAGTAATACTCATATTCGTATTAGTAATATTCATATTAGTAATATTCATTTTCACATTAAAACGATTATCAAAATTTTAAAAAGATAGTGTATCACATGCTATATACCCTACAAATCGTTCAACAATCTATCAGTTGTTTTCTTCGAATATCTTACCAGCCATTTTTGTATTAATTTATCCGACATTGTTTATCCTAAATACGTGCAAGTGCACGCCCGGCACTTATGAACGTCCCCAATTAAGTATTTAGATTCCGATTCTCTTAAGGGTGTGTTGATAATAGTTCCAAATTTAAATTGAATCGTTTCAGCTGTTTGAAGAGTTCCCGTCAATAGCCTTAAAAACCACTCTTCTGGTCTTTACCTTTAAAGCGATAAGCAAGGTTAAAATTTACGAGCTACGTACATTCCCGATACGCAACACTAACTCCTGAAGGGACAGACATTTCGTCTCAATGGGAAGCCGATGGCCTTGTTTTCAGCTTGTGAGAACAGATTACTCAATAAAGAAATCAACACTGATTTATGCATGTTATCTTGCTGTTCAGACATTGTTTTAACGGTAAGATCATAAAACCATTACCATTTCAACAGTCAAATTCGTGAATTAAAATTTGCTCTTGAAAACTGAACATAAAATAAAATGTAAACCTCTCCAAAGCAACCATCGAAGAAAACGCCACTGCAGAGGGACAAAAATACGCAGATCAAAATCACGCAAACCGGAAAACAGCCAAAACCACTGCCTAGCAAAAGGGGTAAAGTCTGACTTTTGATGGGTTCAAAGGAATCACGTTCATGATTATGACTTAAGAAATAATATATCGCACCCCGGCAAAAAAAGTGGCACAAGTCAAAAAATAAAAAATTTGAGGTTATGTCATTTAAAAATACGTATGAGGTGCCCCAGAGTGTTATATTACTATTCTATAGAATATAATAGAATTTCAAGATCTAAATATTTACCAAAAATTTACAAGAAGCTTATACACTATTTCAATATAAGTTTTATAGTTTTCCCTTTAAGTTGATGTGTGTGTGTGTGTGTGTGTGTGTGTGTGTGTGTGTGTGTTTCTCAAATTCTGCAATTTTGAGTTGTGTCACTGTTCTTGCTGGGGTGCGATATGCTTAAAACCAAAACTAAAGTAATCTACATATCCAAATTACAATTATTCGTATCGTGGCTTTTTTTCCTTGAACATTTGTAAGAAAGAGAAATATTCTTTTTAAGATTCTAGGAAGTATCAATTTTGACTTAACCTTTTTGCCCTGGTACGGAAGATATATAAAGCAGAAAATCATCTTCGTCTGTAGCAACAAAAACTCTCATACGTTGAGTTTTTGTCGCTGCGAAATTTGCGCAGATGTTCAGCCGGGAATTTCGAGGTCGACGCAACGAAAACCCATTTTCAGTTTACTACGTCGTTCCCTCCGAATCAAAGAAGTAAAATTTAAAATACAGCATTCCTCAAGAAGAGACCAATCAACAAAAAACGTCAAAAGCTGACGCGAGCCGAGCAATCGGAAGAGGAAACACAAACACATGAAGCGGAAAAACTTTTGGCTTATGATTTTTCACGTCAGATAAAAATGAAATCCTTTTTTCTCAGTCTTGAAGGGTGTCTCCGAATATAATACAATAACCACCCCGCGGAGCAGATCCTTGGATGGGTTACGGTTATTACACCCACAGGGTGTGGTGGAAACGGTTCCAGATAAGCCCCAGCAGATGGGGGAGGATGCTTGCTCAATGGATCCAGACATCTTAAGGATAAGACCGATAGATCCTACCAGAGCGCTTTTTTACTCATAGACATTTGCTACTCAGAGAACCTGCTTCATTATGTTCATTTTGCACCACTATTTTATTCATAAAACATATCTTAATAGCAATGCAGTTTGGCTCCGGCTTCCCTCATTCACCTTCTTGCTTGTATGGGGATGGTCAAGACTGATTTGAAAGTGAATCCTGTCCAAGTTATGGACTTTTTGAGGGTGTACGATCTTCTGGACTTGATCTAGACCAAGGAGAATTAGTAAAAACAACAACAACAAACCGATTTGGAGTTCTTCACCCAACTCTGAAGGACCTGTTGATGGATCCGCCTCATAAAAATTTATTCATATTCCTCTCTGACAAAGGTTTTATAAACTGTATTTAGATTTTAAAATTTGATCGTATTTGAACTATATTATGTCTTTATTTTAGCTCTTTTTAAGTCTTTTAAGAAAAACTGATTAATACGTATTGTCTTTTAGCATGGCCAAGTGTAGCCCTTGTGCCATAAAACACCAACTAACCTACCAGAGCGAATATTCTTCCCCATTGTCCAAGCTTAGTAAGTCGGCGTTGGGTCCCTATATTATGTGCTATGTTCTTGTCTCATTCGTCGTATTTCTGCCAGAACAGGTAGTGGCCTGGAACATTAGGCAGAGGGGTTAGACGAGTGAGAAACGGTCTGGGTTTCATTCTTCTTTATATGCACATTAGTTAGTGTGGTTTGAACGAAATCCGGTTATTAAGTGAATGGGACACGACCGGTGATAAATTGAAATTGAAGGTCTATGGTTGGTTAGTTGGGGTTTCATGGCGCAAGGGCCATATTTGACCTTACTGCTCCAGACACAAGACATATAATATCAAGTCATAGACAGACAAACGATGAACACCCACGGTGGAATAACAGAAGGCTTATGAGTAGGGCAACTTTTTTGTTGCAGTAAAAATGGGAAAAGGTGCATTTATCAGTCCTTAAAGTTGCATTTATGAAAATAAAGTTGTATTTATTTTTGATACACTAAAATCTAAAATAAATTATTCGTAAAAAATGAAAAAAATTCAAAATATATTGACAATTTTAGTCGTGTACAACAGTATTATAATACATCATTAAATATAGAAAAACGTTGAATGGCCGATCCTTGGCCAATAATTTCTTTAACATTAAAAAATTGCGTCAGCCGCAGTCATTTAATGTGCTTTATTGGATAGCAGAAGCGCAAAATCCTTTCGCTCAACATTTAGAGATTTTAAAACGTCATCTACAAGGCGAACAACATATTGATGATCGACACTCACCTCGCAAATTCTGCAGTCGATTACGCAAGTTTCCTCTGGATTATCAAGAGTGCACTTTCGTCTGTTAGGACGAACACCTTCTTTCCATGAACTTCTTGCTTCGGCGTTCGAAAAATGAAATAGTTATTTCATATTAATCAATTTTGAGCTAAATTTTAAAAAGTTGTAGGTGGTTGCATTTATGCAAAAAGTTGCATTTATGCAGAAAGTTGCATTTATGTTGCGGTTATAACTCACTTAATATACAACCCATGAAGGAGGAATTTTGGTTTTAGTACTTTACATGCAGCGTAGAACGTGTGAAAAAAAGTTGCATTTGTTGCACAAAGTTGCCCTACTTATGAGTAGAGAGAAATACGTTAGCATTTAATCTATGGGAGAAAAAATTCGTTCCCAGAAAATATGGCCTCCGAGCGAGGTGATCGCTCAAAGAGGTTTCCCTGTACACGATCGACATCAGATTTGTGAAGCAGTACGCAGCATAAAAGGTATTGCCATCATTAGTGCTAATACTTCTAGATTTGCGAAATGCGATGGTCAAGAGCAATCCAAAGTGCATTTTTTATACAGATCGCTCATAATCGACTGCACAATAATCACGCCACGCGATTCCAAGTCGAAAAAACAACAAGAAAAAGTTTTTGTGGACATTTCGGGTGCATTTTGATCACGTCCAGTGCTTTACTTCCGTTCATTCAAATTTTCAGCGCTAAAAATATCAAACAATCCTTATGCGATTGTTTATCCCTGGAGTAGCCGGTTCCAGAAAATAAACACACGTACAAAAATGAAGCACCAGATGGATATGTAAATCCTAATGTGTTTATTAAACTACCTGTTGTGGGCTCTTATGTCCGTATCTCTGGAATGACGTCCAATGTAAAAAAAATTAGCATATCTTCGAGTTTTTTTCCTACAAGGAATCGTGTGGTATGATTACTGTGTGGTTGACTCCAATCACACTATATTTTACATCCACTGAATTCATTTAGATTATTGCTGTTACAGGGGAAATGGCGGATAGAAGATGTTATGTATCAGTCTTACATTCCACTAGTTAGATAACTTGGGTGGATATCGAATAACATACTAGTCATAAACGAGAAATTGCAAAAATATGCAAAACTATAAATAAATAATCTAAAGCCAGCACAAAATACCGTCAATCTAAAAGCATGTGTTCTTCGATAATAAAACAAAAGAAACTGCATAAAATTTTGAATCGCTTATATGCTATCGGTCGAACGTCTTTTGTTAATAAGAATGCTTACTTTTTAATTTGCTTATAACCATATTTGACTCAATATTTTTTTTTATATCTATGACTTCAACTTTCCCTTTTATTTCAAATCAATGTATGAAAGTGTAGTGCTTAGTAATCCCTAACCACGTTCTTTCAGATGAGGAAGGTGCCATGGAATCTACAGGTTCTTCAAGGCAGCAATTATTTTTCCGTAACGACCCGCCATCATTAGTACAGGGCGTTAACTCAATAAGAAAATACCGTACTCTTTTATCAACGCCGTGTCGAAGAAGTAAGAGGGAAAGGACCATATATTTTTTACATAAAAAAATACCATAATGAAAGAATGTGTGTGAAATACTTCTAGATCTCCTCGTGTCTTCTATTACCTTGTTATTATCATAGACGTTAAAGCAGCTTTGTTATTCCTGCCGATCGCTTGGCTGGAAGATCTGTCATGTGGTTGTAAGAAAAAATATGCATAATAATGTGGGACAAATTATTGATTGGTTAAATGATCATCCAGCGTGATTAAAAACACTAGTATGCGCTTCGATAGCCCAAGCGGACCAAGTCGATTCTCAAGAGAACGTGACCAACATGAAGATTTTATGTGATTTCTGGTGATTTTATGTGATTAGATGTGATTTCTGGCCAAATACTCTATTTTATTAGAGAATGCCGATGCTTATTATTCCCTAACCAATGCGGATCTTTCCCTTGAGGGATTGATCCCGGACCGTTGTCAATAGCCCGTTGTGTTGCTTTAATTAGTACGACGTTAATTAAAAAATTACCAATAAATTTGATACAAATAGGTTTTAGCTTTAAATAAGTGAGGCTTTAGTATTAAGTACTTCACTTCCATCAATAGTTTGTGGAATACTCATCACGCTTATTTGATGCCTTTTCGTTGAATTCATGTAGGTGCTCAGAAAAAAATCCTTATTCCGATGGAATTTCTTTATTGTTTTCTGTTTGACTGTTTCTTTACAGACCTATATTCCCCATCTAATCAAACATAGATTTTCAAAAATACTAACATCAACATTAGTCTTCTTCATACACTACAAATATTCGAGATGTATGGACCTCACTCATCTGCATTCTTTACCTCAGGTCACCAAGTTAGATGACGAACCCCCATAAAATATCCAACCTGGTACGGAAAAGTCATTTATATTTGTTGTATGTCAACGACCACCTCAAGTATCGCGTAATTACGCAGACAAATTAAACCAGTCGAAAGAAAATGCACAAACTTTTTTTACAGAATTTAAAACAAACAAATGCCACGAATCGTTTTGCGAATTCATATTTTAAGAATAATATGAACCCTTCTGTGGGTTTTCTCGACGAGGTATATCGTCATCAACCAAACTGACAAGATCTCGATGACGAGACATCTCGTCGAAACCTCTTGGAGGGTTAAGTCGTGTCAAACATTGCATTCGAAACGAATGAAGGATTAATCAGTTAGCATAGGAATCCCTAAGCTCTGAAAAGCAGGAGAGAACATAATTTAATTTACTGAGCACTTCCGGACTCAGTTTTAAAAACATCAATTTTTAAGTGTGCCATAAATATTAAGCCATCAATTTTTGGTTGACACTTGAACTTAGAAGACGAATAAAACTTAACTTGGTTTTGAATACAAGTGAAATAAAAATGGTCTTTGTTCCTGAAAACAATAAGACTTTTGGAAAGGACATACAGCAAAGTTCAAGACTTTTTAAGACTCGTCGAAACCCTGCAGTAAGTTATCTCCACAGCCAACATTCGCCAAAAAATAATGAAATTAACCCACCTGATGGATGTCCTGACAAGGTACATCGCAATTAGAAGAAAACTGACCGGATCTTAGTTTACGAGATACACTACCCTACAATAATGGACTGGACGCCAGCGGATTTGCATAAAATTCGACTGTATTTTCGACTAAGATTTCGTGGTATGGGCTGGGACCTTTGCATGTTATTCCTGGTCAATTGAACGCCGACGCCTACATGAACATTTTGGACAATCAGGTTCTACCTACGCTCTGGCAATATTATGGAATGGACGAATGTTACTTCCAGGACGACAATGCTTCATGTCACGTTGCAGCCTCTGTCAAGCAGTGGTATCAAGATATGGATGTAAAACATCTTCCCTGGCCTGCCCAGAGTCCCGACCGAAACCCCATATAACATTTGTGGGACGAGTTAGACGGACTTACGGACCGGGGAACCACGTCCGAAATCTACAACTGGGCTGGCGACATTCTTGCAGCAGGAGTGAACACAGATACCCATAGCTGTGTATCAAAACCTTGTTGAAAATATGCCCAGAAGGGTTGCTAGTGTCATTGCAGCATGTGGGGGTCCATCCCCAATTAAAGCATGTATTATTTCCATTATACCATCACATGTTGCTTGTTGTCCGGTCCATTATTATAGGGTAGTGTATCTCGTCATTTGAAGAAAACTGACTAGAGCTAGATTTCGTCATCATAAAATATAGCCAGTGTCAAAATGGCGAGATATCTCTTCATCCTAAAAATTGGCCAGATCTTAATGGATGAGATATCTCATCGAAACCACTTGGAGGGTTAAGATATTCATTAGTCATCCCTACTCAAAACGAATAAGCCTCGTTCCTTTAGGGACCTCCCCCACCCAGACTTAGTTGCTGGAGCAATCGGTACTAGACAGACAGCAAACTTTGCGAGGCTCGGAAATTTAAATAGGAGCATGTGAATATCTTCCACATCCGGGAAGACACAAAGGAAGCTCACTATCCATTACCGAATTCCTCTCTTGATGGCTCGCGAAAGTTATTAAAGAAGTGCTGGACGTTAGTGCACTATCCAGACTTAGTTGCTGTAGCAGTTAGTACTAGACAGACAACAAACTTTGCGAGGCTCGGAAATTTAAATAGGAGCATGTGAATATCTTCCACATCCGGGAAGACACAAAGGAAGCTCACTATCCATTACCGAATTCCTCTCTTGATGGCTCGCGAAAGTTATTAAAGAAGTGCTGGACGTTAGTGCACTATCCAGACTTAGTTGCTGTAGCAGTTAGTACTAGACAGACAGCAAACTTTGCGAGGCTCGGAAATTTAAATAGGAGCATGTGAATATCTTCCACATCCGGGAAGACACAAAGGAAGCTCACTATCCATTACCGAATTCCTCTCTTGATGGCTCGCGAAAGTTATTAAAGAAGTGCTGGACGTTAGTGCACTATCCAGACTTAGTTGCTGTAGCAGTTAGTACTAGACAGACAACAAACTTTGCGAGGCTCGGAAATTTAAATAGGTGCATATGAATTTCTTCCACGTCCGGGAAGACGCAAAGGAAGCTCACTATCCATTACCGAATTCCTCTCTTGATGGCTCGCGAAAGTTATTAAAAAAGTGCTGGACGTTATTGCGCAACCCAGATTTAGTTGCTGGAGCAGTCAGTACTAGACAGACAACAAACTTTGCGAGGCTCGAAAATTTAAATAGGTGCATATGAATTTCTTCCACGTCCGGGAAGACGCAAAGGAAGCTCACTATCCATTACCGAATTCCTCTCTTGATGGCTCGCGAAAGTTATTAAAGAAGTGCTGGACGTTAGTGCACTATCCAGACTTAGTTGCTGTAGCAGTTAGTACTAGACAGACAACAAACTTTGCGAGGCTCGGAAATTTAAATAGGAGCATGTGAATATCTTCCACATCCGGGAAGACACAAAGGAAGCTCACTATCCATTACCGAATTCCTCTCTTGATGGCTCGCGAAAGTTATTAAAGAAGTGCTGGACGTTAGTGCACTATCCAGACTTAGTTGCTGTAGCAGTTAGTACTAGACAGACAACAAACTTTGCGAGGCTCGGAAATTTAAATAGGTGCATATGAATTTCTTCCACGTCCGGGAAGACGCAAAGGAAGCTCACTATCCATTACCGAATTCCTCTCTTGATGGCCCGCGAAAGTTATTAAAGAAGTGCTGGACGTTAGTGCACTATCCAGACTTAGTTGCTGTAGCAGTTAGTACTAGACAGACAACAAACTTTGCGAGGCTCGGAAATTTAAATAGGAGCATGTGAATATCTTCCACATCCGGGAAGACACAAAGGAAGCTCACTATCCATTACCGAATTCCTCTCTTGATGGCTCGCGAAAGTTATTAAAGAAGTGCTGGACGTTAGTGCACTATCCAGACTTAGTTGCTGTAGCAGTTAGTACTAGACAGACAACAAACTTTGCGAGGCTCGGAAATTTAAATAGGTGCATATGAATTTCTTCCACGTCCGGGAAGACGCAAAGGAAGCTCACTATCCATTACCGAATTCCTCTCTTGATGGCTCGCGAAAGTTATTAAAGAAGTGCTGGACGTTAGTGCACTATCCAGACTTAGTTGCTGTAGCAGTTAGTACTAGACAGACAACAAACTTTGCGAGGCTCGGAAATTTAAATAGGTGCATATGAATTTCTTCCACGTCCGGGAAGACGCAAAGGAAGCTCACTATCCATTACCGAATTCCTCTCTTGATGGCTCGCGAAAGTTATTAAAGAAGTGCTGGACGTTAGTGCACTATCCAGACTTAGTTGCTGTAGCAGTTAGTACTAGACAGACAACAAACTTTGCGAGGCTCGGAAATTTAAATAGGAGCATGTGAATATCTTCCACATCCGGGAAGACACAAAGGAAGCTCACTATCCATTACCGAATTCCTCTCTTGATGGCTCGCGAAAGTTATTAAAGAAGTGCTGGACGTTAGTGCACTATCCAGACTTAGTTGCTGTAGCAGTTAGTACTAGACAGACAACAAACTTTGCGAGGCTCGGAAATTTAAATAGGTGCATATGAATTTCTTCCACGTCCGGGAAGACGCAAAGGAAGCTCACTATCCATTACCGAATTCCTCTCTTGATGGCTCGCGAAAGTTATTAAAGAAGTGCTGGACGTTAGTGCACTATCCAGACTTAGTTGCTGTAGCAGTTAGTACTAGACAGACAACAAACTTTGCGAGGCTCGGAAATTTAAATAGGTGCATATGAATTTCTTCCACGTCCGGGAAGACGCAAAGGAAGCTCACTATCCATTACCGAATTCCTCTCTTGATGGCTCGCGAAAGTTATTAAAGAAGTGCTGGACGTTAGTGCACTATCCAGACTTAGTTGCTGTAGCAGTTAGTACTAGACAGACAACAAACTTTGCGAGGCTCGGAAATTTAAATAGGTGCATATGAATTTCTTCCACGTCCGGGAAGACGCAAAGGAAGCTCACTATCCATTACCGAATTCTTTTCTTGATGCCTCGCGAAAGTTATTAAAAAAGTGCTGGACGTTATTGCGCAACCCAGATTTAGTTGCTGGAGCAGTCAGTACTAGACAGACAACAAACGTTGCGAGGCTCGGAAATTTAAATAGGTGCATATGAATTTCTTCCACGTCCGGGAAGACACAAAGGAAGCTCACTATCCATTACCGAATTCTTCTCTTGATGCCTCGCGAAAGTTATTAAAAAAAGTTCTGGACGTTAGTGCAAACACTTCCGTTTCTCTGAAGTCAATTATTCTCAGATTACGATTACGAGTCTAAAAAGCCGAAGCGCTAAAACTCCACAGCGTAACCAGAGATGGTGCTGCACTTATGGGATGAACAATTCTTCACTCACTTCTTATCTTTTTTCGAAAAATTCTTATCACTCCGCAGCGTGAAGGGCCTATAACAACTTCTTAGAGAGTTGTGACCTCTTTCCCAGATACCCTAAACAAAAGCAGCAGAGACGCGAAGTCAAAGGAGCAGACCCCGGGAGTGTTTTTAAATTCGCGGTTCACATCCCAAGCTGTTAAAACGACATTAATTACCAAGGGCTTTTTTCAGCGTTGTATCGTAAAATGGAGAGAGAGCTCTTTTTATGTGAGAGAGCGCCATTAATGAAAAGACATCCTTCAAGGAGCTCTGCTTCCAATTATCTTTGAGTCGCGCCTCGATGCAAAATTAATCGTTTCTCGGAGACCTAGCTACTCTGTCTAACTTTTCCTGACTCTGTCGGAGATTGGAAGTCCTTTTGCATTAAAGTGGGAGTGAATTATTAAAACACGTAAATCCTATTTATTTTTTGTACTATTGAAGAGCTCACACTCTTATATCTTTCCGCAATCAAGTTTTTCCTACATGTACTTTTGACTGTCTAGGTAATCTTTGCATTGTATATATTCACTCCATATCTACTTTGAGACCATGGTCCACTACGCTAGCAACCTTCAAGTTGTAGGCGACTCATGTGCAATTCCTGTCAGGCACATTCATCCCTAGTTATATTTCTCTCTTCTTCAGTAGGGTCTCAATGAAGCATCACAACCTCTCTTCTCTGTCAGTAAAACTTTCACTGTATATATCTATGACTCGATATTGTATATCTTGTCTCGGTCATGGTCAAATATTGATGACACTTATGCCATAAAAACCCAAAACATTTTTTTTCTCCAATGGCGGGCACATATGAACTTAATTATTGGCCACTATAAGGCCGGAAGTGATGGTCACTTGTGAAGGAGCACCCAGTGGGAGGACCATCATTGCCCCTAACAAAGGACAGCACAATTTACATCCATGCCCTGACCCCGGATTCGATACAGGCACCTTCCAATCCAGAGGCCAACACCTTAACCACTAAACCCGTTGGTCGGCAAAAAAAAAAAAACCAAAACAATCAACAATATTACTTTACCTGTTGCTTGAGAATGTTAATTAACAAATAAATTTTGTTAGATAAACAAAATTTGTCATTTTATTCCAGCTATCAGGAATCCGTATGTGCATAGAGTGGACAGTAAGGCCAATGTTTGGGGATGTGTGTTTCTCTGAATGAATACCGAAACCAATCCATCTCGCATGGTGTAGTGAGCACAAGATGTATTTTGTCCGAAAACCCATAATTTTTACGCGCAGCCTTGGAAGTAGTGCTTTGAACGCCACTACGCAATGTTTTGTGGTAGAAGGGTATTAAGTTTTGGTAGTAAAAAGTTGAGCAGAGGCGAGTTCATACTAAAAATGAAATAACAGCGGTTTTGGTGGTTTAGCGGGATTGACAGATCATCCAAAAATGTGAAGTGGAACTAGGAAGACACGTTTCTCGTAGCTGAGAGAGAGAGAGTGAATAGGGAAATTGTATTGTTATTGTGTTGTAATTGTTATTTGTTTTAAATTGTTATTTGTAATAAGATCACACAAAGGGTCGATAGAATAAAAGAACATTTGACTCCTGCTTCAAAGCTGCTGGGGTGGAAGTTGCTTCAATGTTTTACGAATTTGAGTTTAATTTACACAGTACCAATGAGAGGTTTTTCTTTCAAGCTACATATAGATGGTGGTTGGGTTCCTGTGTTTCCTTTAAGCATTCTGAACGTGGGTTTCAGTTGACTTGTTTTTTTTTAATGCGATTATTTCATCAATTTTGTTTTTCAAAGAATAAAATTCAAATTGAAATGTAATATTTGTTTGGTCAACACCGATGGATTAAACGCTGTCAATTTACGGCAGGTGACTTTGATGTTCTTGCGGCGATATGTTTCCTTTATGTGGGATAAGTTGGCTTGTTTTTTAATACAATTCCAGAATTTCCCCGATTGCAATTCCAAAGAACAAATTTCGAATTGAAATATGATAGTTGTTTGGTCAACACCTATTAGATGAGCGTAGCTAAAGCGGCAATAAACTGCCTTTTTAGGTAACCCCCGCTAGGTATCATAAGAGAGCATTTAAACAGCGGAAATAAAATCTTTGTAGAACGTTTGGCTTGTTTATTTACATTAAAAAATCCCATTCGTGGGAAGGGTGCCAGCTCAGGTGTTGCCTCGTCATCCGACTGTGGTTCAGAATTACGTAGTGTTGTCGCCGGATCTTTCCCTTAGGGGATTGATCCCGGCCTCAATATCAATAGACCGTTGATCAATAGCCCGTTGTGTTGCTCTAGTTGTGTTGCAGTTGACGAGGATAACACCATAGGAGAATTATAAAAGTAGAATGAGCAGTGGTAACCTTTTTATTGGTCCAGGATCATGTGACCAAAACCAGTTCTAACGTGACCCTCAGACAATTTTGTCTGCTGGGTGGAACCTAACTTCATTAATCTGATTTGTCCCCGGGATGGGAGAAGAGACCCATCCATTGATTCATCACCTGATTGGTTCGTTGATTGATAATCTGATAGTAGTAGACCTTGGCGTTTTTATCAAATTCTGTTCCCACTCTACAGAAATGAAAATTGACACATCTTCCGTCATACGATGTTATGTCGCCAAACGAGGAGATAAGATAGCAAATCAGCCAAACAAATCAATTTTTCACAGAACAGTCAAGACTTTTGTCACACCTTTTCAAACTACTCTCAATAGCAATACTCGTTATAGTTATATTTCACGCCTTTGGTCAACACATGCTAGTACACCAGTCTCAAAGACATAGTGAATCTGAGGTACATATATATATAATGAAATTAAACATGCAAACACACAAAAAAGAAAAGAATTTGGGATGAGAAAAGGACATGTAAAAGTCTATTTATAATAAAATGCTTCCATTTTTTTATGCCTCCATAAAAGAAATTATAAGTGATACCAGCTGTGACAAAATAAGCAGACATCTTTCTTTTGTGCAACCAAATTCACACAAATACTTCGAAACTGTTCGCTCAATATAAACCTCTCTCAGACTTGGAAAAAAGTACAGAAATAAAAGTTCAGAGTTTAACAGACGAATTCGTTGGGCATTGTTGAAAGGGCAGCTGGCAAAACACAAGTCCGATCACTCAAGATTTGATCGTGATGTATTTAATCTTCAGCACTAATCATTAGACCCACACAATATAAGCAATGCATCCGCTTTTCGGGAACGGAATACAGGTAAACATTGATATCAGGATGTATAAGAAACAAATTTCGCAAATCACTATCGTGACTGCGAGGAACGATTTTTGCTATTACCATTTGCAGTAATCTAAGGTCTGGAAGTCTACCCACCGCAGATGTTAGAATACAACTAAGGTTTCTTTGTAGTCATGGGAATTCGGTGTAGAATTATATTGGTTATGGTGGGAGAAATAGATTACCTTGCAAAAAAAGGCGATCTGGGAAAATAGTAATACAGGTGGCGTCTAAAAAATCTTAAGATAATTAACCATTGTCTCTAACTTGGGGAAACTATTTTGGAAGAACATCTTTTGAACATCATTTTTTATGTGTGCTGTATTGTGTATACAAAATAGCATTAGCATACTGTAAAATTGGTTAACCATTTTTGCCTATATGTTCGCAATATATACCACTTCTTTATGAGTGGAAACAGGGTTTGGATGCCCTATGTTATGAAAACCGAGCACATGATACAATGAGAGAGAACTAAGAGCCCGGTTGCTTGGCAACGGACTATGTGACAGATCGTCTGAATTTAACTAGAAGGTATGAATAAGTTTAATAAATTATTGCGTTAGCTTTTATCTGTATATTCATTTACTTTGCCACGAGCTGGTGGCAATATAAAAGTTTTTAAACATAATGATGTAGAACGATAGATATAATTAAGTAATTGAATTGATATAGACGCGGAATTTTGTGTGTGTCATCAAACAAATGTATTTTTGTCTGTTTCTGATAATATTTTTCGTTTCTTCAACATCAACAATAAAATTAAAACTTCGGGTTGATGTTTGCAACCGTTTTTTAACACTCTAGATGTTGAGGTCCCTAACATTACTGAAATGGTAGGATTTAAAAACTATATCCTGTTTTCTTTGTTATTAGAGTTAAAATATAATTAGAATATAATTACAAGATTAAGAGATGAAAATCCTACTCAAACAGATATCAAATATTAAAAAGATTAAAAAAATGAATAACAAAGATGATAAACAGTTATAAAATGGACAATTTGATACAGCAAAACGTTCACCATCAACAAGACCAAAATAAACAAGAAGAAAACTCGAGTTTAAATATGTTACCTTTGAAAATAGTTCTATCATACTCCCCATTTACTCATTTATTAAGAAAAAACTCATTATTGTGATGACAAAATATTATTAGATAGCATATTTAATCTCGAGTTTTACGCTGGTTGTTTGCTTTGGTCCTAATGCTCTCCGGTTACTCTACCGAAATAAGAATTCACCTTTTTATCATCTTGATTAGTTAATAGCAAAGTTCAATATTTGACACAATAGACTTATTAGTTTTTATTGTTGTTGTTGTTGTTGCTAATTCTCCTTGGTCTAGATCAACTAGATCAAGTCCAGAAGATCGTGCACCCTCAAAAAGTCCATAACTTGGACAGGATTCTCTTTCAAATCAGTCTTGACTATCCCCATGTTTTTATTGTAAAATTTGAAATCAAATACTGCTAGTAAAGAGTTACATTATGAAACTGACATGCTCCCTGACGCGGAAGTGATCTATATTATAATAATTTAATGATTTACATCAAAATTCGACTATATACTATATGTCGGTTATTCGACTTCTAGTGTAAACCCTTCCTCAACAAAACTAAATATATATTTCCAACTATTAGACAAGAAGGAGTCTAATCTGAAATGCATACTTCAATATTTTTCAACCATTAAGATTTACACTAAACAAAATCTTATCCAAACGGATTTACACCTATAGACAGAATCGGACTTAAAACGAAGCAAAAAGCAGCGCGATTCTATATTTAGAAAATAAGTCAGGTTCGAGTGGGGGTAAACAGAAATCCTTTTCACACAATATATGAAAGAGACGCTGTTGTTGGTAATAGTCAAGATCCTGTGCGCAAGGTGGGAACATTTTGTGAGCAGTCCTCCACAGGGATTCCGAAATGGTCTCTACCTGGGTCACGTGATCGCATCAACCACCTGTTCTTGAGGAACGAAATTGGGTTCAAAAGATGGCAGCTGGTGCAGAGCTCCTGCCGTCTCATCATGGAGGGTAGTGATTGTGAATAGAAGTTCTGCCTTTTCGAGCAACTTTCAGACGAACCTCCTGGAGCTCAATAACTTTTGGACAATGCTTTCAATAAAGATGACACTTGTTAGTCGTTATGCGGATAAAAAAAAACTCAATTTATAATTAAAAGATGTTGAATTGAATCTGTCACTAGAAGTCAATGGCCTTGTTAACAATTCGTTTACTTATCGGCAATAAAAATAACTACAAAATATGATTATTCTTATAGGTAAACTAGCAAAATACCCGACCTTACTCGGTTTGAATTCGTTTACTCTAGATTGAAGAGATTATCAAAATATATAATGACTTACGTTTTTTGTAGAATAAAAATTTATTTTAACACCTTTCGTCATCTTTATATTTTCTACAACTTACTTTGGACACAAATCCTACACATGCATATCCATTCATGTAATACATTTCACATACATCGCACAATTGCTGTATGACAAAGCTACAAAAAGACGAAAGGTGATACTAAGTTTACTACTATAAAAGACGATTTATAGGAAGATTTGGCATTCCCTTTCTTAAGTTCTCTTCATGTGCAACTCAATTAATTAAAATTACGATTTACGGCGAGTGCTCCCGCACTCATAGTCAACAAAACAATATTTTTTTACTTGTGGCACTCTTGCCTCCGGTATGCGACATTGTGAAATTTTGCAATCTTCTCCTGTCATTACTACAACGAATTTTTTAATGTTGGAAAAAGTTCTAGTTTGGATTTTTAAACATTATTATTCTTTCAATAACGACATTATTCTTTAAATAACTTCATTATTCTTTCAATAATGGCATAACTACACTTAAAATTTACTGAAAATTTATACTGACTTACCTAACATTTTCAAGTTTAATACTTTGTGGTGCTGTTGTGTGTGATGAGAAGGAAAACACATTTATTAAAATAATAAATATTTAAAACAGGAAACAGCGAAATAAAACAAAATAAAAGATGTCGCAAAAAATTGTTCTAAATATATTAATTTGTGATTCAATTTTATCTCTTGATCTCGCACAGTTGCCACAACTTACAACTAAAAGAGTACAAAATTTAGAAATGTGAAATTAAATCAGAGCGAAAGAACCAGAAAAAATATCACTGCTCGCGCGATCTTGTTCATTCTCGTTTCGTTGAAAAATATCGTCTGTCCCAAATATTCGGAAATCGTTTTCATTGCGCAAAGAATAAAAATAAGACTCGATATAAATAAAGTATCAGAGATGAAATTCCATAAAAAAAAAATAATAATTTTTTGAAGAATAATTACTTTTTCAGCAGTACTGGTAAAGCAATCGAAGTAATCGTAATATTCAATAGACATTCCAATTTTTCCAAAACTACCAAATTATGGTTGATTTAAGTATACTTACTCAGGTGTTTTAGCATGAAACTCAACTAAATATAACAATAAAGAAATGTTTAATATTGCATTCACGAAATTAATAGATAATGTATAAAATAAAATACAATGCAATCAAATATCTGGAATAAAATTTATGTGATGCCTACACAAACACACAAACACAAAATCGAGCATAGAACAGAAAGACGGACAGACAGACTTTCGCAACCAATTCCACTCACTAAATCAAGATAAGTACTCTCTGTATGCAAATTTCCATGAAAATATCTTAAACCGCGTGGACGTGTATAGGGCACAACATACAGACAGACAGACATACAGACAGACAGACACCAAACGAGAAAAAGGCGGATTCGGCATCAGAAGGGTCCAAAACGGATAGAAAACTTGAAATGCGTCGAAAATATTGAATGTACAAACACTCCATTCTTATTTATATAGATAAAAAGTTTACAATACCAGAAAAATATTTTTCCAAGCGATATTTATTGAAAGTAAATATTATGATTTATATTTTTTATCAGACGACAATTATTTATTTAAAAATATAATAAAAATAGAATAGAAGTTCTGCCTTTTCGAGCAATTTTCAGACGAACATCCTGGAGCTCAATAAGTTTTGGGCAATGCTTCCAATAAAAATGACACTTGCTAGTCGTTATGCGGATGAAAAAACTCAATTTAATAGTTAAAAGATGTTGAATTGAATCTGTCACTAGAAGTCAATGGCCTTGTTAACTATCCGTTTACTTATCGGCAATAAAAATAACTACAAACTATGATTATTCTTATAGGTAACTAAAAAGTTTACAAAAACAGAAAAATAATTTTGCATACGATATTTATTAAAAGTAAATATTGTGATTTATATTTTTTATCAGACGACAATTATTTATTTAAAAATATAAATTTTTTATGTTTTGCCAACGATTTTTTTATTAATTTTTTTAATTTATGAACTTTTTTCATATTTGTTTGGGATATGTGAAAGTAGAAAGTGTGCAAGTTGTCAAAGTTGTGCAAGGTATGTCATATTTATCGTTTTAAATGAATAATTGATAAAATATAAATCAGAACTTTTACTTTTACAATAAATATCGTTTGGTAAAATATATTTCAGATATCTTGCACACATTATTTTATTATTTATTGTCGGGATTTCGGGATTTTTTTCAACAAATAAATACTTTTTAATAATATATAAATAAAATAGGGAATTTTTGTTTTCTCTTCTAACTTTTATTTTTAGTAATAAATTCATGATTGTGTGACGTCGAATTTCATGCAGAACATAAATGTATTAGATGCAATCTCAAGAAAACACATGGAATTTATGTACTTAATTTAATTATTTTGCAAACCCCATTCAAGTGGACCAAGTCTCCCTCATTGAGGAAGATTCGACTTTCATGACTTCTGATTTATTTCTCACTTCGGACCGTCGTCAACAGCCCGTTGTGTTGCTCTAGTACGACGCTAACTAAAATTACCATTACCTATTTCTCACTTATATAAATATATTGTGTACGCCCATGTCACATTTAATATTGTGGTTTCAAACTTTTAAAAATCATTTAAAACTATTAAGTATCGCGAATTGAGATATTTAGTACCAAAATTGATTTTACTGATACGTTTTTTTTTTAATTTAATAATCTTTCACGTTACTTTATTTTTATGACGATTTTTAACCATCAATTATCGAACAAAAATTATTTAAAAACAGAACTCCCTTCACGATACTTCTAAACTTGAAAAAAAAAACACATACTGGCATTCTATCAAGATACGAGAGATTTCCTGGTATGACAAGATGTACAGCTGGGAAAAAAAAATCGAACCCCCCTTTTATTCACTCATAGTTTGTAGTAGAGTAAAATCGTCTGCAAACGTCACGCTACGATACTGTTTGTTGGAAAGTAAAAGCAAAAGAGTTAGTCTTATTTTCTCGCGAAGGAAAAACCCGAAACGTCCCGAGACATGTTAATGCACGAGAACGAAAAGGCGTCAAGTTGATAGCGAAGTTGAGAAAAAAACGTAGAGAGCGGTGGTTGACACAGCGGAGCGAGACGGTTGGTCAAGCGTGCAGGTAGACGTTGAAAAGGAGGCAAATTAATTACGGCTTTTAGTCGGGTTTAGCTTAAGTACGAAGCGCACTCAAGGGTCGACGCGATTCAGGTGGCGTTACTCCGAGTAATTGATACCCTTCCAACGGCACTGGTATTTAAATAGTGATACAATAGCATCTTTTGGGTCTCTTCTCGCGCTACGCCTTACAGAATACCTCGTAGTGTCATGTCGATATTGCACTACATGGTACAGTAGTTAATAGCGTTCGTTTGTTCAATCAATAGGGCCGAGGAAGCCAGGTTGTGTGTGGATTAGCAACAGCAAGGTTGCGAGTTCGCATCTCGATCCAACCAAAGACCGTCGTATTGGTGGGGGCTGATGCATGGGAAATCTGTCTTGGCCTCAGATGTCTTCCCGTTGGCGTGATGTGGACGTTTGGAGAGTGGGGTACCAGCTGAGGTGTGACCTGGTCATCTGACCGTGGTTGAAAATAAAGAGGGGTTGTCCTCCGATCTTTCCCCACGGGATCAGTCCAAGACCTTCGCTTGTTGTATTGCTCCAGTGTAACATTCGTTTAACTATGTACCTGCACATATGTGAGCATAACTTGGGGAAGGAATTCTAAGGAAATGAATAGTATGTGTATATATACACTACCCTTAGAATAATGGACCGGACGCTAGCGGACTACTTGTTTGGGGGTGTTTTTCGTGGTATGGCCTGGGACCGTTGCGTGTTGTTCCTGGTCAATTGAACGCCGACGCCTACATGAACATTTTGGACAATCAGGTTCTTGCTACGCTATGGGAATTTTATGGTATGGACGAATGTTACTTCCATGATGACAACGCTCCATTCCATGTTCCACCCACTGTCAAGCAGTGATATCAAGATATGGATGTAAAACGTCTTCCCTGGCCTGCTCATATTCCAGACCTAAACCCCATAAAACATTTGTTGGACTAGCTAGAGCGACGCTTGCGGACCAGGAACCACGTCCGAAATCTACAGCTGGCGACATTCTTGCAGCAGGAATGGACACAAATACCCATAGCTGTGTGTCAAAACCTTGTTGAAAGTAAGCCCAGAAGGGTTTCTAGTGTAATTGCAGCACGTGCTGGACCATCTTCCTATTAAAGTATGTATTTTTTCCCTTATACCATCACATCTTGCTGTCCGGTCCATTATTGTAGGGTAGTGTATAGAGGATTATTCTCCAAGTGAAAGATTAATAGAATCGTTTCAAATGATTCGATTCTAGGAAGCCGAACCTTTTGGGAATTGTTACCAATATTATAATAATTAAGCTCCACATGAAGAATAAATGTTACAAACGTGTACATAAATCGAATCGCCAAATTCAACAGGTGTATGAAAGCCAGTGACGCAAACTTGGGAAAATTATTGCAGGAAGGCAAATGTGTGGTTTTCTGAATATCTTTTTTGTTTTATGGTACAAATCTATTGTTTTTTTAAACAACTAATCTGGTTATTTATGGTAGTATTTTAATATTTACTCCTCTCTTGCCTATGTCATACAATTTGTGGGAGGAGTGCCATTGAGTAAAGGCCGTTGTCTAGCAGTCCTAACCCATTGCCTTAAAAGTTATCTGCTGTTATATGGTAGCTATATCTAGAAACAGAGGCCCCATCCCTACCTTTTGAACCCTTACAAGATATTACTTTTATAGCAAAAGTTGAGTCTCTTATACACGAGAAATAAATGCATAAAAGCATACATATCCCATGTGTAGTAAAACAAATAAACAACATATGTATTACCAAATGCACGGGCATGTTTATTTTCTCATTCAGGAATCCAAATTAGATCAGTTCCATGATGTGTACCCTCAGAAAAATGTCCAAAAGGATGTGCTATCCTAACAGTTGTGACATACTAAGTTCTATTTTCCGTCACACATTTCATACCGTTGGTGTCAGTAATTGTGAATCTTGATATAGCCTCTTTACATCACTTGAAGTTGGTTATTTCTCCAGATCTTTATTCTCTGTACCAATGGTGTCTGTAGGTTGGGGCTGATGCACATAAAATCTCTTGTGGCCTCAAATGTCAAATTGGCGTTGTGTGGAAGTTTGGAGAGTGGGGTGCCAGTTCAGGTGTTGTTCTCGTCATCTGACTGTGGTCGAAAATTATGAGATGTTCTCGAATATTTCCTTTTGGGATTTATCTCGTGCCGTCGCCAATAGCCCTTTGTCTTCAAGTACCTTTCTACCTACCTCTTAAAAGTAAGTGAGTTTTCCTCGGGGAAATTTATGTTTCAATATAGGCATGCAAAGGAAGCAATCACAGTCTGACTTGTATGGATACCCCCCCCCCCCATATTATATCCCCAAATAGACGCCATGAGTTATACTCAAAAAAGGAAAAGGTAAAATTTAATTCCACCATTTGTGATACCTAATTGAAGAAACAAATTTTTACGTCCTATCGGTAAAATTTGAACCCTCAAGAAAAGAATACCGTGTATTCGAATATGAATGAGTATATTATTCCATTTTGGTTTTTTATTAACTTGTGAAATTAAGTTATTGATCAATAATAACCGTATAGTAAAGCACTAAAACCACTGCAGAGGTCGTTCATACCGTTGCCACTTTTAAGCCATTGTTATACTGTAATACTATTATAAAATCTTATTAAACTCTGTTGATAATATTTTTCTTGAGGATTTTAACTATAAATGCTATTTGTGCCTTTCACCTAAACTTCTCCTTTTGACGATTTGACGATATTACTTTCGATTTTTATATACCACTTTCGGTCGATATACTTCTTTGTTCGTTGAATTGGTCACTATAGAATTTCCATTCATCGGGTTACGTGAATGGAGTTCTTCTAACACCATTCGATTCAGTCATATGCCACCCAATGGTTATTCTTAGTCTGTTTTCTTACGAAGCTCGACAAAAAAGAGTATGAGATGATCTAGTTGCAGAACTCCATTCATATCGCTGCAAATGCATTATAATTAGCGGGCTTTCTGAATCGAGAAATATGGTTTCGCTTTCCACACTTATCAGAGCAAAGCAGAGATTTTTTCACTCCAGTGAAATAAAATCCACCGAGTGATTCACACACGCGCACTTACTTCCAGGATGGGTCGAGTTCAGCACGTGGCGATCTTGTTCCAGAACACTCCCAGTATCAAAGGATGGTTAGATGTGATTTGTTTTAATGTCCCACCGTAGGAGACGACCCTTGGCAAATAGTCTTATCGTACAGAAAGGGCCATTCATGGCTACTTTTTTCATTTGTTCGTCTGCAATGGAACGAAATCCAGGCTTCAGTGGTTCGAAGGAACATGGAGGCACGTGGTGCAGAATGGAAGGCAGATGGCCAGATGGCAGAATATGTCATGTTTTTTAATCGGACCTAGTTCGAATGCTGTGTTCTAAAAAATTGTTTGAAAAAAGAGTAAACCACGATAAGCAAAAGTTTATATGAAAGAACAAACTTTTTCTTCAATGCACTTTTTGTTCCCAAATATCGGGACCAAAGAAGCGAAAGAAAAGGGTTTTCCCTTTGTTAGAAAAAGTTTAAAAACACAATGTTCTCTCTTTTTGATGAGTGAGTTTTGCCTTACAGGAGTAAAAAAAGCTTCTTATAGCTATTTAGTTTCCGTTTTTATGATGATACACTACTCTTAATGTATCGGTTACATTCATTCGCAAGAATGGATGGATACTCAAATGAAACAAGACTGGTGAAAATCATTGCCGTAAAACTAGAGACTGTTACGGTATACAACGACCAATAAACAATAAGTGAAATTACGTAAATTATGTAATTAGGTCATGTTTGTAATAATCCACGCGAAAGTTTTCGGGGAAATTATGTACCAAGGCTTTTAACCATGCAACTGGACTACAAATTATCGGAGGCGATTTTTTTTATTAATTCAACACTCGTTCTATTCGAAGGAAATTATCAATATAATCTTTCCAAAGGATTGCATTCCGAAGAAAGGAGCAATTGAATCCTACTAAAGGATTCTATTCAAGGAAATGATCAATATAATCTTTCCAAAGGATTGCATTCCAAAGAAAGGAGCAATCGAATCCTTCTAAAGGATTCTATTCAAGGAAATGATCAATATAATCTTTCCAAAGGATTGCATTCCAAAGAAAGGAGCATTCGAATCCTTCTAAAGGATTCTTTTCAAGGAAATGATCAATATAATCTTTCCAAAGGATTGCATTCCAAAGAAAGGAGTAATCGAATCCTTCTAAAGGATTCTATTCAAGGAAATGATCAATATAATCTTTCCAAAGGATTGCATTCCAAAGAAAGGAGCATTCGAATCTTTCTAAAGGATTCTATTCAAGGAAACTATCAATATAAACTTTCCAAAGGATTGCATTCCAAAGAAAGGAGTAATCGAATCCTTCTAAAGGATTCTATTCAAGGAAATTATCAATATAATCTTTCTAAAGGACTACTCCGTTCTCCAATCCCTCTTTTTTCCCTTTCACAACATTCTTCACTTGACGTTGTCTCGTGTTTGGCGCAGTTTGGCCAAATATGACCCTTGCGTCATAAAACTTCAAAACAGACAACC
This sequence comes from Metellina segmentata, assembly GCA_947359465.1. Taxonomy (NCBI): domain Eukaryota; kingdom Metazoa; phylum Arthropoda; class Arachnida; order Araneae; family Tetragnathidae; genus Metellina; species Metellina segmentata. The sequence continues at coordinate 75,900,264 of OX375877.1, read as the reverse complement.
ATTTGCTGAGCTTGCTTATATAAGAGAAAGAGAGCGACCATGTGAAAACATTTTTTATATCCATAAGAAATAAAAGATCTGTTAAACGCTTTCTCTCCTTACGAACTACGACCAAGTCCTTCAATTCATCAGACTATGTAAATGTTTGTTTGTCCTTTCAATGAGTATTTATTAATTTGCCCCTTCCATCCACGATAAATGCGATGATGACCCAACGTGTGTAGAGGGAAAGAAGAAATGACTCAACGGGGAATTTAAGTGCGATTTCAGGTGACGCCAGACACTTAAATTTGTTTGTAGCTTTGTTAAATAAAATCCTAAGCGCATGCCAGAAAAAACTAGTTATTATTGCGGGGAATGTGATAAGTACCGCAAACGAATCTTGCATATTTCCTATCGTATTTCGAGGGCAGATAAAACTTCCAGATATTACGTGCCCACAGCAACCTTTGTCGATTTTTTCTTTTGCCTTCCTTCCCAAACGTCACCTGATATTGACACAAGTCCCAGTGACTGATAAGCGGTGAACTCGGAGAAAAGTCGTGGAATAGAAGGAACCTACTTCTGCATTATTATTCATTGTTAAATGTTCCAAACGCATAACTTTTGGGAACAAAAATATTATTGTTATAGGAAAACTATTCTATCACAACATGGTATACTACATTTGAACTATTGACTACTTATTTTGTCTTCCGAGGATCGTAAGATATCCGAGAACTGTAGGGTTGCTTTTACCTCATAACGCATTTAATGACCCAAGTATAATATAACAAGCGCGATTCTTTCTTGGAGCGATTCTTATAACTTTCAATTTACAACTGCTGTAGCGGTCGTGGTCTAAATATTTTCTTGGCGCGATTCTCATAACTTTCAAGGTACAACTGATGTACTGGACGTTGTCTAAATACTTTCTTGGCACAACTGCTGTACTAGCTGTACTCTAAAAAGGTTAAATTACACTCCTATAAATTTTCTTTTTGTAGCTCAACATCATGTTACTCCGAGATATATAACTGTAATACACATTACATCGTCACCTCGTGAGCCGCGGTAGTTCAGTCAGTAGAGCGTCGGGCTCGCATCAGAAGGGTTGTGGGTTCTGTCCTCGGCGGAGCCTCCAATTCTGATGATTGCGAGATCGGCGCTTCGACCTGGCTAAAGACCGTCGTGTTCACTAATGGTGACTGGGGCACGTTAAATAGGTCGTGGTCACAATGTCCCCCATGTTCCCATACCAAATCAATACCTCTGGGGGTACCTGATCAGGGGGTTATCGGCCTCTGATTGGGATGTAAATTACGATATGTGTGAGTGAATGGATGTCTGAAAGGGACCTTCCTGTAAAACGGATGTGTCATGTATGTCGAGCAAAGTCGGACTTCCTCCCAATGGGGCTCAATAACATGGAAGGCGCACCCCCCTCGCCTCTTGCCGTCTTCGACGGGCCTGGCACTCCTCTGGTCTGCCAGTGTAGGCATAAGAAACAACAACAACATCGTCACCTCAATACATGAACTAGGTAATTTATTATTTTATTTTTGAGATAAAAGAATAAGCAGTGTGCCACCAATCCTAGTTTCATGCATACCTATATTTTTCATTAGCCGATAGATATAGATTATCAAGTGGTCAAAAAGGATATGTAGTGACTTGCATCGAATACTGTGTGAACTCAGTACTACTAATTTAAGTGCAACTCAAAAATACGCCACTTTTTGAGTTGCATAGTTCTTGTATTCAGGTGACATGCCTTAAGTAAGGCGAGTACAAAAGGATCCACATTATGCTACTCTGAGACACACAATTGCAGCATACATTATATGTGAGACATGGTCTAAACTAGGCGGGTAAAAATGCTCAACCTAATGTTACTCCGACACATTCAGTTGTAATACACATCATATGGGACACTCACATAACTAGGTGGGGTAAAAAAAAACTCACACGATGTGTTGTCCCATTTCAAAACAAAAAATTCTAAATTTATTGTGTGTGATATGCAATTTTCACTCGGCAGGTAAAAAAAATCCCTCAAATGTATGTTACTCCTTTATTCAATTGTAATATACATTATATACACTCCCACAACTAGGCGGGTAATAAAGGTACTCAGATAAATGGTCTAGGACAGGGGGAAGGGGGCAAAAAACTATCCCCAGATGTATTTTAAAATTCAACTATCATATTTCATGACCAACTTTTCAAAATCGACCCTTGTATATTAACCAATCTTTCCATGATGTTGATTGAATAGCTCAAATGACATTAATATTTTCTTTATTATTTCCCACAAAATAATTAAGGACAGAAAAAGGAAAATGCAGGACAGGGAACATGGAAAGATAGATGCGGTCCCATATAAATAAATAAATATATATATATATCTATATATATATATATATATATATATATATATATATATATATATATATATATATAATATCTACCTTCAGTTATATTTGGAAAAGTATTCCAATCTAATACCCCTTACGTAAGGTAATTTTATTTAACGTCGTATTACAACAACACAACGGGCTATTAACGACGGTCCGGGATCAATCCACTAATGGAAAGATCCAAGAACACCACGTAATTTTGAAACACAGTCAGATGACGAGGCAACACCTAAGCTGGCACCCCACTCTCCAAACTTCTACACCAACCCAACGTAAGGACTTTCAGCCGCGACAGATTTAAGGTGCACCAGCCGCCACTACACCATACGCTTAGAAATACCCATGCACTGACCCGGATTCGAACCAGGAACCTTCCGATCTAGAGGCTAATACCTTAACCACCAGACCGATTGATCGGCTACCCCTTAGGGTGTCTAATTTCTTGAAATAAACACGGGAATTGCATCTCCCAGGATCTGTCGTCCCTTTTGCCTTATCCTCGCCTATCCTGTATTTTTCTTCCCTCGATGGTTATTTTGGCTTAACAGGTGTTTGGCGCAATTTGATCAGTAAATATCTGGTCCTGGCGCCATTAAAATTCTTGTTATATTTCAACCAATATATCAAGCGATTGCCGAAATGTTTATTTTGAATCGGCATACCAGGGCTCTTAGTTGAAATTTGAACTTTAGAATTGCGTAGAGGATTGTGAACCTAAAAAAAATAAAGAGTCTACAAATATTGTTCGAACAAACGTGAGTTTGACAGTAAAATTCTTCTAGAGGTACAGGAGCGGAACTCTGTAAACATCTTAAGTGATTAAAACACTTAGCTATTTTACATTCAAGTATTCTGATTGATTGGAATTATTGAACCAAATATATTGTGTGACCAGTGGCATGGAAAATTAAAGCTTGTTAATAATTAAAAACCGGCTTATATAAAGTAGTGTAGTAGTGACAGAGGATTGAAGACTAAGATCTAATTTTCGAGGGTATTTGATTACTGTAGTGGAATTTCATATGGGACTGAATAACTGTAATAAATAAATCTGCTTTAATAAATGCCTAGTTTTTAAAGGAATCCTCAAATTATCCAGGGGTTCACGACATGGTTTCAGGAGATGCCCAAAAAACGTGCAATAGCTTACTACCCCAAAAGATTCAAACTTACGTAACTCCGTCATTCAATTTGCCGACCAACCGGTATAATGGTTAAGGTGTTAGCCTCTAGATCGGAAGGTTCCTGGTTCGAATCTGGGTTCGGGCATGGATGTTTGTAAACGTATGGTGCAGAGGCGGCTGGTGCACCTTAAATCTGTCGTGGCCGAAAGTCCGAAAGTTGGGTTGGTGTGGAAGTTTGGAGAGTGGGGTGCCAGCTCAGGTGTTGCTTCGTCATCTGACCGTGGTTCAAAATTACGAGGTGTTGTCCTCGGATCTTTCCCTTAAGGGACTGATCCCGAACCGTCGTCAATAGCCCGTTGTGTTGCTCTAGTACGACGTTAACTAAAAATTACCAATTATTTTTACCTTATCTTACCTTACCGTCATTCAATTCAAATAAACATTTTGTGTGGTAATTGGTAATTTTTAATTAACTTCGTACTAGAGCAATACAACGGGCTATTGACGACGGACCGAAACCAATTCCCTTTCGGAAGCTCAGAGGAAAACACTACGTAATCTTGAACCAAGGTCATATGACGAGGTCAACACATGAGCGGGCACCCCACTCTCTCAAATTTCCACTCCGCCAACGTGAGGACATTTGAGGCTATAACAGATTTAGCATGCATCAGGTCTCCATGTACTCGAAGGTCCTTGGACCAGGTTCGAACTCGCATCATATTATCACATTTTATCGTAAGCCGACCAACCGGTCTGGTGGTTGGGAATTGGTAATTGGTAATTTTAGTTAACGTCGTACTAGAGCAACACAACGGGCTATTGACGACGGTCCGGGATCAGTCCCTTAAGGGAAAGATCCGAGGACAACACCTCGTAATTTTGAACCACGGTCAGATGACGAAGCAACACCTGAGCTCGCACCCCACTCTCCAAACTTCCACGCCAACCAATTGGTAATTTTAGTTAACGTCGTACTAGAGCAACACAACGGGCTATTGACGACGGTCCGGGATCAGTCCCTTAAGGGAAAGATCCGAGGACAACACTTCGTAATTTTGAACCACGGTCAGATGACGAAGCAACACCTGAGCTGGCACCCCACTCTCAAACTTCCACGCCAACCCAACCTGGTGGTTAAGGTAATTTGGTAATTTTAGTTAACGTCGTACTAGAGCAACACAACGGGCTATTGACGACGGTCCGGGATCAGTCCCTTAAGGGAAAGATCCGAGGACAACACCTCGTAATTTTGAACCACGGTCAGATGACGAAGCCCTGGTGGTTAAGGTGTTAGCCTAATTGGATAATGGATCAAACGGTTCCTGGTTCGAATCCGGGTCAGAACATGGAAATTTGTAAGAGTATGGTGTACAGGGCGGCTGGTGGCACTTTAAATCTGTCGTGGCCGAAGTCCTCACGTTTGGTTGGTGTGGAAGTTTGGAGAGTGGGGTGCAGCTCGGGTGTTGCCTCGTCATCTGACCGTGGTTCAAAATTACGTGATATTGTCCTTGGATCTTTCCTTTAGGGGATTGATCCCGGGCTGTCGTCAATAGCCCGTTGTGTTGCTTTAGTACGACGATAATTAAAAATTACCAATTACCGATGGCAAGGTCAGGTGTTGCCTCGTCATCTGATCGTGGTTCAAAATTACGTGGTCTTATCCTCGGATCTTTTTCTTAGGGTGTTGATCCCGGACCGTCGTCAATAGCCTGTTGTGTTGCCTGGTTGGAGGAGTAACAGAGGGTTGCGAGTTCGAATCCATCAAAAGAAAGTCGTGTACAAAGCGCGTTAAATCTGTCGGAGCCTTAAATGTCATCACATTGGCTTGGTGTGGAAGTTTGGAGTGTGTTGTGCCAGATCAAGTGCGCCCTCATCTTCTGACCGTGGTTCAAAATTACGTGTATTGTCCTCGCACCTTTCCCTTATGGGACTGATCCCGGACCGTCGTCAATTACCCGTTGTGTTGCTTTAGTACGACGTTAACTAAAATTACCGATTGCCATCCAACGGTCCTCAAGCCGACCAACCGGTATAGTGGTTAAGGTGTTAGCCTCTAGATCGGAAGGTTCCTGGTTCGAATCCGGGTCCGGGCATGGATGTTTGTGAACGTATGGTGTAGAGGCTGCTGGTGCACCTTAAATCTGTCGTGTTCGAAAGTCCTCACGTTGGGTTGGCGTGGAAGTTTGGTGAGTGGGGTGCCAGCTCAGGTGTTGCTTCGTCATCTGACCGTGGTTCAAAATTACGAAGTGTTGTCCTCGGATCTCTCTTAAGGGACTGATCCCGGACCGTCGTCAATAGCCCGATGCGTTGCTCTAGTACGACGTTAACTAAAATTACCAAAAATTACCAGGATCATTTCAACATACATTCTGTTGTCCCACTTCGAAATAAATGTAAGTACAAAAAATAGGACCACTCAGTTTCGTTAGCAGTCTACACAGCTTCCATCATCAAGCTGCTGAACGTGTATTCATTTGACAATCTATGAATATTTGGATGAATTCCATTTTCCCGACCGTCTGATGCGACGCTTCTATCTCGAAAGTACTTTCCCCTCGAATCCCGAGTTCTTGTGTGTGAGCAATTCGTTACGCATGCACTCCTGCGCCCCTCCCCGTATAAAAAAAAAACGATTTGACAAGTAGCTTTCCCCCACTTTTTTTCCGGATCCACCTCGCTGAGTCGAGTGATGAGAAACGAACCAATGAGAGGGCGCATTAGCTGCGGCGGTGCGTTTTTTAAGCTTGGCGGAACAATCTTTTTTGCCATCTCCTTCTGTCTCCGCAGATTCTCAGCACCTTTAACATTCCCATTTCGATATTGCATGCACACACACATGCACGCATACAGATCAAAACAACGCTGGCTTTTTCGTCGTATTATGGTCACCGTTCTCACCCTCGGTTCAGCAGGACCCGGGTTCGAACCTCTGTGTTGACATGGATCATTGCAGTGGTTTGGAATCCGCTTTAATTGGTAGGTCCCTGTCATGATCAGTCATATACACACATGCAAGCATACAGATCAAAACATCGTCTTTCCGCAGGTTTTGGTTAGCGTTGTCGCCCTCGGTTCAGCAGGGAACGGGTTCGAACCTCTGTGCTGACATGGATCATTGTATTGGTTTGGTATCCACTATAAGCCGTAGGTTCCTGTCTTGATCAGTCATATAGAAACGTGTACGAATACAGATCAAAACACCGCAGGCCTTTCCGCAGTTTTTTGTTAGCGTTCTGGCCCTCGGTTCAACAGGACCCGGGTTCGAATCTCAGTGTTGACATGGATCTTCGTAGTGGTTTGTAATCCACTTTAGGCTGTAGGTCTATGTCTTGATCAGTCATGGTGTGGTAAAAAAAAAATTGACAAATCAAATATAACAGTCGTTCAGACGAATGGTAGCCCTGTTGGAAGGGTACCGGAACAGGTGGATTATAAACCTGGGGGGGGGGAAGTTCGATTTCAACCAAAGACCATTTTGTACAAGTGACTGGTGTAAGCTAAATCTGTCGTGACCTAGAATGTCCTCACGTTGGCGCGGGTGGAAGTTTGGGGATTTGGGTGCTAGCTCATGTCTGCGACCTCGTCATCTGACCGTGGTTCAAAATTACACGGTGTTGTCCTCAGATCTATCCTGCACTGTCGCCAGTAGCCCGTTGTGTTGCTCCAGTGCGACGTTAATTAAAAATACCAACATCTCCTTCCTGAACATTCTGCATTGAAATTAACATTCTGAACATCTTATTTTCTGAAATCACACACCACAGTCGATGAGTACATCTGACCGTGGTTCAAAATTACGAGATCTTGTCCTCGGATCTTTCCCTTAGGGGATTGATCCCGGACAGTCGTCAATAGCCCGTTGTGTTGCTCTAGTAAGACGTTGATTAAAAATTACCATTACCAGTCGATTGGTAATTGGTAATTTTAGTTAACGTCGTACTAGAGCAACACAACGGGCTATTGACGACGGTCCGGGATCAGTCCCTTAAGGGACAAATCCGAGGACAACACCTCGTAATTTTGAACCACGGTCAGATGACGAAGCAACACCTGAGCTGGCACCCCACTCTCCAAACTTCCACGCCAACCCAACGTGAGGACTTTCGACCACGACAGATTTAAGGTGCACCAGCCGCCTCTACACCATACGTTTACAAACATCCATGCCCGGACCCGGATTCGAACCAGGAACCTTCCAATCTAGAGGCTAACACCTTAACCACTATACCGGTTGGTCGGCCCATTACCAGTCGAAAAAATGAAAATCTGTTGAATCAGCTTTCAAAGTTTCCATGTCCGGTGAGGCCACAAAGTAATTCGCCCTAAATAGCTTATTTTTGAGTAGGGGCTCAATCGAGAAGAAATATCTTCCAGTCAGCTCTGCCTTTGTACTCCCATTTCTCCACTCTGTATTGTTTTTGCACTTTTTCCGAGTGAGAAACTGGAAAGTTCGGGGCTGATTTCGTTATCGATGCGCAATATCATTGAATATGACATTGTGCATCAATGTAAAGGAAACCTAAGTCACCTTTAGAAGGTCAGAGAAGAAAGTTGTCGAGAAGGAGATCCTAAGTCACCATGGTAAATATACTACCCTACAATAACGGACCGGGCAGCAAGATGTGATGGTATAATGGAAAGAATGCATTCTTTAATTGGGGTATGGTCCCCCACGTGCTGCAATTACACTAGCAACCCTTTTGTCCATACTTTCAACACGGTTTTAATACATAGCTATGGGTATTTGTGTCCATTCCAGCTGCAAGAATATCGCCAGCTCAGCTGTAGATTTCGGAAGTGGTTCTCTGGTCTCTAACGCGTCCTACAAATGTTCTATAGGGCTTAGGTCGGGAAAATGCTTAAAACTTAAGAGCAAAAAGTGCTTAAAACTGCGACGTACGTCGCAGAACAATTTTTCCTGAATTTTATCAAAATTTTGGCCGGTTTTTTTTAATCATAAGTTCCATGCCACATGTTTTTTTTTTCTTCTCTAGCTACGGAACAACCCCCTACACCGCCCCAAATCACCACAAACACTTTATAAATAACACATCTTCTATATCAATGACAAAATCCTTAACTTCGAAAGTTATCAACAGAATTGCAAATTCTGAAAGTATATGCCTTGGTTTTAAATAAAGTGAGATAATTACATTTTATGTTTTATTATAAATATGTAACACATATTTAGCCGATAATTGTGTTTTACGTATGTTTATGATTTTACTGCAGTTTTCAAAATTAGGACAAAATGCCTGCAGAACAATTGCAACTACTTGGAGTTGTGTTACAGAACACTGAATACATAATTCTGCACACCCGAGGTTTTAACTGACATGGAAGAGATACCCAGATGACCACCAGAAGGGGACGTATCAGTCTGATGGACACTCCTTGGGTACTTTATTAAAAACAAAAATAAATAAATAAGTAACGAGTGGGGTCTTTGAAGAAAATTACTAGTGTGTTATTACAACCCACTGAAACTAGTTACTCAAAGCAAAATGTTGAGAAACAAAACAAAAGATGAAAGAATAAACAACTTTATACAGGGTGGTCCCAAATTCATGGTACAAACTTTAATGGTAGGTACAGGACATTGTAACAATGATTTATTGTATAGGAATGTATAGTCGCAAGTGACGCGGTGAGGCGTAAACAGGGGAAATAAAAGGAAAGAGAAATGGAGTGATCGGTTGGTATCATTGCCGGTAGAGGGCAGTAGATGTCTAGCCGCTGTTGAACATGATTGGCCCATACTTACATTTTGATTGGCCCATACTTACTACCCACGCGGCTCACTGGCGGAAGCTATCTTATTTTTCTGAAAGAAGTGTTACCACAACTGCTGCATGATGTTCCGATCGCCATTCGTAACCGCATGTGGTTTCAGCACGATGGGGTGCCAGCACACTTCAGCATTGATGTACGGAATTACCTGAATGCCACGTTTGGTACTCGATGGATTGGGCGTGGTGGACCAGTCCCTTGGCCACCCCGATCTCCCGATTTATCGAGCCTCGATTACTTTTTATGGGGACATCTAAAGCATCTTGTTTATGAGACTCCAGTTGACTCAGATGAGGATCTCGTCGCTCGCTTATCTGTAGCTGCTGCAGGTGTGCGTGAAATACCAGGCATCTTTGAACGTGTACGCCAATCGCTCCACCGACGCTGTCAAGCATGTATCGATACTGGTGGACGCAATTTTGAACAATTACTGTAAACATGACACTTGTCAACAACGCTTTCAATAAAATCTTTGTTTTTCCTTTCGGCCGTTATTTCCCCTGTTTTCGCCTCACCGCGTCACTTGCGACTATACATTCCTATACAATAAATCATTGTTACAATGTCCTGTACCTACCATTAAAGTTTGTACCATGAATTCGGGACCACCCTGTATAACTTTGAACTGGATTAAATTTTGAACTTTATGGCGCATGGTCCTAATCAGGACTAACCGCTCCATAATATAGCCACTTATATAAAGAGAGAGAGATTAAATTATTCCTGCAATTTCATGGCCATGCCTCATCAGGAAACGGATCAGTGATTTGTTTATTTGTCACAGAAGGAGAGGAATACTCCTATAGGAATCTAACCTGCGCATCCTGCAACTCTCAGGTTGTTAGTACAGTGAGAAAACCTATCGAGCCAAGGTGACCCAAGTATTTTTTAAAGGACTAGGGGGCTCCGCCCCTGCTCGCTTACGCTCGCCAACGCTCATAATTGTACCGTAAGAAAGAGTACATTCTGAGATATATACTGCAATATTTAAAAAATTTAAAACTAATAGTAAATAAGATATAGACACGACAGTTTAAAAAAAAAAAGTAACGAAAATGTCTCCGATTTTTCCCGAATTTAAAAAAAAATACTAACAAGAACCAAATTGAAATTTCTAAAAAAACTCGACGAGTTGCAAAAATTTACGTTGAGAGGTACTCTTTAAAAAAACACACGGCTGAAGACTGAAAATTTGTATGTGTTTTACTCACTCGCGGAATAAATTTCGCTTTTTCAATTTTGACACTTAATAAACCCAAAACTAATAGCCGCATCGGAAAAAAATCTTAACAATTGTCCAGGGAATACGATAAAGAACAAACCATATTAATTTCGTTTTTTTCTGATCAGTACTTTCTCGGGAAACCCTCTATGAATCGAGCTAAACAACACAGTTTTCAATCCTGCGGCGGCGACGGCAGTAACTTTTTTTTAATATAGAGAGAAATCTCATCAATTTCAGATATCTGTAGTTCTGCTCATGGACAGATGGCAGCGGAGACGAGAGGAGGATAGAAAAAGAATTATTTTGAAACGACTATTTTAAAAACTAAAAGCCCCTTAAATTATCCGCGCAGTATTATGTTTTCGATATCCAGACCTTCTCGGCCTTAATCAAAGACAGACGCGCAACATAAACACGGGAAGTATACGGCTCGCAACAGAGTTATCTTGTTCTACGAAAATAAAACGCTAAAAGCTATCATTGTTTGCGGGCGATGATAGGGAAGGAAGAAGCAGCGGCTTCCCATAAGGCTTAATGCCGAGTATTTACATTCAAAACGTTCAACTCATTAATGAAAGGAATGAAATAACGGGGACAGTTGACTGTAATTCATATCTTCCACGCTCTTTTTTGTGTGTCCACTCTCCCTTCGCTGTCGTAAGATGAGGTAATGAATACGCGCTTTAAAGGAGCGGCTAATAGCGCTTTTTTCTTTCTCTGCTTCTGCTTGTGTTGGACTTTACAGCTGATTACTCGAATGGCCATGGTTGTAACACAGTAAAAGCTTCACCGGCTATGACTTCCGCCTTTTTTGTAACATCTATTTGGAAAAAGAAATTGGTAAACAAGTACCGTTAGGGGATTTTTTTAGTCAATCTGTCGTTTATACTCATTGCCCTTTTCCTAAATAGGCCGTGCAGGCTACAGAGCGGTGAAATTCGGAGTTTTTGCTGCGAAAAATAATATTTTTGTGAAGAAAAATTCAAAATTTTTCATGTGCGTGTGCAAAAAATATTTCATTTTAGTTCGGTAAATTGGTAATTTTGGTAATTGGTAATTTTAGTTAACGTCGTACTAGAGCAACACAACGGGCTATTGACGACGGTCCGGAATCAGTCCCTTAAGGGAAAGATTCGAGGACAACACCTCGTAATTTTGAACCACGGTCAGATGACGAAGCAACACCTGAGCTGGCACCCCACTCTCCAAACTTCCACGCCAACCCAACGTGAGGACTTTCGGCCACGACAGATTTAAGGTGCACCAGCCGCCTCTACACCATACGTTTACAAACATCCATGCCCGGACCCGGATTCGAACCAGGAACCTTCCGATCTAGAGGCTAACACCTTAACCACTATATCATTTTAGTTCGGAGAAATGCTAATTTAGGTAATTTTAGTTAACGTCGTACTGGATCAACACAACGGGCTATTGATGACGGTCCGAGATCAATCCCTTAAGGGATTAAGCAATCCGAGGACAACAATTCGTCATTTTGAACCACGGTCAGATGACGAAGGAACACCTGAGGTGGCACTCCACTCTCCAAACTTCGGCCACGACAGATTTAAGGTGCAAAAGCCGCCTCTACACCATACGCATACAAACATCCATGCCCGGACCCGGATTCGAACCAGGAACCTTCCGATCTATAGGTTAACACCTTAACCACTATACCAGTTGGTCGGCTTTCGGGGAACTAAGGTGTCCTGATACAAAAGACTTTATACAACAAATTATGCTAGGCCATAAAAACCAAAACCAATCAATCAAAACTTATGACGTACTAATACGTAAATTGAAACAAGCAAGGTCAACAAAACACGTTGAAACTGACGTCTGCTTTGGACAGAATTAAAAGTACAGCATTCAAGTACATCAAATTTTAAAATGATACACAAGGGGTAAGAGAGAAATTGTTCCCGATTATTCGAAATAAATAGAAGAAAAGGATATGAAAAAAGTTACCTATAAATCAAGATGATTAAAGTAAAGGAAACGTTTCTCAGTTTGAAAAAAGTAACTGTTAACAACTGATATGGTACAAATATAACAATATGTAATATTACATTATATTCTAATTTTAATCGTATTATGGAGGAGTAAAAATACAGCAATTGTGAATTAAGTTAAAACGACAAAAATAGTAAATATTTTAAGAATCGAAACAAAGGAATCGCATACGAAACCGAATAAATATAAATAAAGCTTTATATTCAATGATTTCAAATTTATAACAAAAATACACATCATAATTGATTGTAAAATCACATCACACTACTTTACAACATTACACCAGTTGATGGCGGGTAACTGGTTCGTTGAAGCATGTGGCAAATCAGGCTGCATCCTGCCGGTTTCTATCCAAAACAAAATTTCCTTACTCAAACGAAGATCAAATTAATATTTAAATAACGTGAAAGAAATATACTCTATAATTAATACAAAATATATTTTGTCAATAAATTATTGCTCATAATGATTATTTTTTTGTTAATGCATCTCCAGGACGGGAGTAAGAAAAAGAGCCTGCCTTGTTTTGTGATCCACAGACGCTTGTGAAGAGAATTTTATTGCTTTGTCTGCTCTCTCTTCCCTGAAGAGCAAAACGATTACAGGGGGTCTATATGAAAGAACGAATTGGCTTTTATAAGCGTTATATTCTAAAGATGAAATGCATTGACTGAATTTGAGGAAGAATTTTCATTGGAAAAATTTTCACAGAAGTATTATATTTCATTAAAAACATACTTCTGTTCAGAATTGAAAACATTTTTCCTCACGGAAACACAAAGCGTTTTAATAAACACGTCTGAAATGGCACCCTCAATGTCATCTCCCCATGCCGCCCTCTTTTAGCCCCGTTTCTGGTTGTGATAACAATAAAAAAATAAAACATGTGCGGATAGCTTGATCTGTTCTTATGCATAACACTTCGTCTTAAATATTTTAAATTTTCTTTAAGTCTGGTATGGGGACACACCATTGGTATAGAGGACATTACAATATCATTGGTTTAGAGGACAAAGACCTAAAGAAAAAAACAATTTCAAGTTATATAGAGAAGAACACACGTCAATTTCAATAGCTGGTCACACCAAAGCAATGAAATGTGTCACGAAGGAAAGATTCATTCTGACTGTCTAGATAACAATACGACTGGTCCTGACCAAGGTACTGTAGTGTTTTGGGGGGTGTCGTGGAAGACCAATCATGATGACAAGAGACTTCTTTTGAGATATTTTCGCAGAGGGGGACATGATTGAATTCATCTAATTTTGATCCGAGAGTAAGGAAAATACATGCCTATATATGAGTCGTTATTTTTGAAAGTGGCAAAGTCCATTTTTTCATGCATCGAGATATTTAAAGGTTTGCGTTTAAATGAATTTTAAAATATTGGCAAATGTTACTCAATTCGGATGATGGTTTTAACACTATAAACCTGTTAAATTTTATCATGCAATGATAATTATTAAAATTGTTAAAGAAAATAAACTCATTTTTTTTCAAAGAGGAATTACACCACTTTCAAAAATAACAGCTCATATTTCGTTTATTCGTTTCACTACACATGGTATATGTATGCCTATATGTATGTATTCCAAGTGTTAAAGGATGCCGATGCCTAACTATAAAAAGTATCGGGTTGAGGCGAGGGGATGTGTCTTTATAGAGATCTAGCTGCCATACAACCGGCACCAACTTCTGGAAGGCCAAACCCATTACCCTCGAAATTGTATGGGATAGATCGAAAGAAGATAATTATTAAAATATTACCAATAAGTCACCAAATTAGTTGCTTCAATTAACCACTCAGAGATTTACCCTGACTGTCACAGTAACAGCATGGCTAGTATTGCAGTGTTTCAGGGTATCATGGATACACATTCATGATGCTCTCGAGGCACAAGAAAATAATTTAGTTTCTCTCAGGCAAGATTCTGAGTCAGGGGTATGCAAAACATTTTTCGAAAATGATAACGCTTTCACCGATGTACCGAGAACTGTTTTTCACTCACGTGCTGCAACGATTTGAAACGCAATATCTTATTGAACAACAGAGTACTCAAAAGTAGTAGAAACGTTGAGTCAGAAGTCAGAAAACCGTTCATCAACCACCAAAACAATGCAGTGTACACCTAAAACCTCACCTAACAGATCCTTGTAATTGCGAGGTTATTGTTTCGCGTACGCAGAAATTCACGTCGTGTTATGACGTTGTCAATGTGAATCATTTGTTAGATTCAGTTTCGTAAATAATGCTCGTAATGGGGGAAAAGTCACTCTGCGGTTGGTTTATTACATTTTACGCGATGGAACACAGGTTTCCAAGGCGTTTTAGTATGGTACATTGTTTTTCTTTGGATCTTAAAGGAGGAAGTTTTACAGCGTTTTGCATTGATGCTTTCATGGGCGTTTTCCGATTTTCATAGGCGAGGAAAATAATATGGAAACACTTATTCCTACTAAGGAAGAATTGATAAATTTAAAAATAACTGCAGCAAATCATACTGCGAGTAGTTACTTGAGGGCCGCTTCTAAGCCTATCCCCCAAATCGAGCCTCGTACGCTACAAGGGGCCCTGTCATGAATAGGATTGAAAAAGGATGTAATCACTATCAAATAATTTCATGCTTAAATTTTTTAACGACACACTTAAGCTATTATTTTTATTTTACAACTATTCAGTTCACTTCGTTTCAAAAAGCGCCATTTGATTAAATTTTGCCAAGTACTTTGTGAGGTACCTAAGAGAAAGATAGAATTGGGCTCCACACTCCTTAAGGCCGACTCTGATTTGAAGTCAGATCTGGGAAGAATAACCAAATTACGAAAGGAAAACGATTTATTTATTTATGTTCTGTTATGCCTCAGAAACTTGGACTATGACCTTGAATATCGAAAATGCACTGCAGACCTCCGAGGATAGAATTTACTAAGCATATTTGGTGGCATGAAGACAAATGCAGTGTGGCAAAGAAGGTTTAATTTTGATTTATCTTATCTATAAAAGACAACCAGATAACATTATAAAGAAGAAGAAAAACGGAGAATGAAATGAATTGGGCGTACCACTCGAATACCCGATGATATGAGTACAAAAAAAATATTTCTGAACTAAGACCAGAGGAAGGACAGACTTAGATTGACAGAATAGACGAGAACTTAGGCGTTTGCAAAACTAAGAATCGGAGTATTGCCATTGAACAGGTCATGATGTTAGGTAGGTATTTTAATAAAAATCCCACTGGAGCAACACAACGGTCTATTGGATACGGTCCGGGATCAAACTCGAAGGAAACGATCTGATGACAACATCACGTAATTTTGAGCTATGGTCAGATGACGAGGTCACACCTGAGCCAGCACCCTGTCGGTCATGATAAAACCGAATCATTAAGCAGTCCAATGCCCACATTCGGCTGTCGAACCAATGAAGAAGATACAGTTCAAAACATGTTCGATTAATTAACAGGTATCTTTACACAGGGGATTGTGAGAAATGGGATTTTTAAGAAACCATAGATTAAGTCTTCAATTTATCTTATAACAACTATTTATTGTTATGCTTTGAACAATCGTTAACTTGGATGTGCTGTCAAGCATGGAACATTTATTCATATCGAGGAAAACACATTTACGTACTCAGTTGCCAAGATACAAATAGTAGATTGATGATGTCCCAACCTTTCGTATGAGAGAAAAAATAGTTGATTCCCACTTTTGACGAACGATACAAAAATAATATTTTTGAAAAGTGAGATTGAAGTGACATTTTTTTCCCTAATTACAAGGAATGGAAGTGATCAGGGTCAAGTAATGACTCAAAATGTTAGTAGGTAATGCAGAAAATAGTAATGCAAATGATTTAACAAAACTGCAGTTTTTCGACTTGATATACTAGATTAAATGATCACTTAAAACTATTTTAGAATGTTGAATTTTCTAATATTTCATACTTTTCTTTTAAAATATCTTTTTATCAATAACATAGCAAAGGGTGCTCCAGCGTCTAAAAGGGTGGCATTTCAAATATACTTATTAAAAGTAGTTTCTATAGGGAACATATCTTTAAAATTCTATAATTTTGAGTACACCTTTGTCCACGCCATAGAAGTATTTGTCAGTACTATACTTGTGGTGAGAGAATGTGTATTCATGCACTAAATTCTTTGAATACAGCTTTTAAAAGTCAATTTATCTTTTCATGCACCTCATGCAATGCTGTTCAAAAACATTGGAATTCTCTCCTCACAGACGTCTAGAAAAGCATAAAACAAGACAGGGGTGGCTATACTTACGTCGTCATGGAGACCCATCAACAAGAGTCCTTGGAAAAACTCGGCATTTTACTAGTTTTTCAATTAATATTTAATTTAAAAAAATTAGAATTGGCAGCGTTAATATATTTGCAAACTTAATATGGTACGAATTATAAAATTACATCTCAATTATCTCCGGGCAGCTGTAGCCCGATTGGAAAAGCAGAGGATTAGCAATCGGTGGTCGCGAGTTCGAAACATGATTCAACCTAAGACCGTCCTGTACGTGGGAGCTGATCCCCTTTAAATCTGTCGTGGCTTCAAATGTCCTCATATTGGCTTGGTGTGAAAGTTTGGAGACTGTGGTGTCAGCTTAGGTGTTGACCTCGTCATCTGACCGTGGCTCAAAATTACGAGGTGTTGTCCTCGGATCCTTCCCTTCGGTATCGATCCCGTATCATCCATTGTGTTGCTCCAGTGTGACGTTAATTAAAATACCTGGTGAAATTCATTACCTGTGTATTGTTGGTTGCAGCATCATAAAAAAATAACCTTTCCAACTATCTCCATTTCAAACACGCAAGCTTGTTCTGGACAGGGTGGGGTCAACCCCATTCACCCCGTCCCAAGAATAATAGCTGCGTAACCCAATATGTTATTTCCAAATCTCTATCATATATTCTGCCTCGCAAATTTTCATTTACTACTGACGATCTACTTCCGTGATGAAAGATCGCCAATACTTATGAATGGAATCTACAACTCATACAATACATCCCTGAAAAGGAACAATTGGAAAGAACAATTCCAAGGAGTGAAGCGATACGTTTTATCTATAAGCCACAGTCGCCCTCTCAGTCTTCAGCGTTATCAGTCCAACATTTACTCCTTTGCAATCAAAAACACCGAAGGTATTTCTTTTGATAAAAGAAGTGTTCACCAAATGCTGGTATGGAGATAAGTCTGAGTGGAAGGATAATACAAATCCTGTCGACCCCCTACCACTCGTGGAAGACTTTAGACTAGGATAAATCATCTATACCTTAGACAGGAACCAACAGGACACGAGAACTGTTCCCGACACGAAGACTGGAACTGTCTGTTGTCATAGAAACGGACCTCATCCCATTTCTCTCCCGATGCTGAAGAAATTAATAGTTTGTCACCTTGGCGCATTTGATGACAAACTGGGAATAAATTAGCTGATATATTTACTTACTGCAAAATATCCTATGCCGTAGAAACGGACCTCATCCCGTTTCTATTCCGATGCTGAAGAAATTAATAGTTTGTAGCGCATTTGATGACAAACTGGGAATAAATTAGCTGATATATTTACTTGTTGCAAAACATCCTATGCCGTTGAGATATTTACTTGTTGCAAAACACCCTATGCCGTTGAGATATTTACTTGTTGCAAAACATCCTATGCCGTTGAACTAAACTAGTAATCCATCATATACTGTATACTGTTAAATATTAATCCATCTGTTGATTTGGGTGTGATTCGATTAATTTTTCCATAACATTTCTATATTTGTGACGAATTTTAATTTTTTTAAACTTTATTGTGCCCTGTATTTTTCTCACTAAAACATTTCATACAATAACACTACGATGCATCTTGCTTTTGGGGGACAAGAAAAACACACGATATACCATGGGCCCAAGAAAAACCTGAGGATTAAAAAACTTAATGAACAGCGATTTAGAGTTTCTAATTAAATTTATGTACAACTTAGAATTACATACAATATCAATGCCAGAATCTTTTGATATGGAATTAAATACGGTAGGATATTTTTGAAAGTAAAACCCTTTCCTTCCACTCTTTCAAGACAACCCCATACTTTATTCCAGTTCAGTTCAGGTAGGTAGTTAATTAACGTCTCACTGCAGCAATACAATGGGCTATTGGCAACGGTCCGAAAACAATTTAATTTTGAACCACGGTCAGATAACGATGTTAACATCTGAGCTGGCACTCCACTCTCCGAACTTCCACACCAAGCCAACGTGTGGACATTTGAAATCGATATATATTTGCGATACATCCGTAAACTCGATATACCTAAGCGCATTTTTTCAAGAAGTTATGGTAATTACGTATTTTTTAATCAAGCCAGCTTTGTTTCATGTTATGGGGAGTGGGTATTTTGAGAGAAAACAGTGAAATTTAAAATGCTCTGCTGAGTTATGAGAAAAACTTCAACAGGTGGGTTTGTTTAGATCCAAATGAAATTAAATGTCGCTGATGGGCCGGAGATTAAGTAGCAGTTCGCACAAACCCGTTTTCACGGAAGACCTCATATGTAAAGGCCTTCTTTTACTACAAAAGCATCCACACCCCTACGCTGCAGGGCACAACAAAACGTAAAACAGTCGTAAGCGCAGTTTCACGTGGGCAAGCACGCGGAAAAGAACTCGCCCGAATAAGAACTCTGGAAAAAACTCACCTTTTTCTTCACGAATACTGACCACCACCTGTGAGGCAACCACTAGGACGAGGACTGCGTTGATAAGTATTTTGGTATCCATGTCCGAAAAGTGTCACTTAAAAGCTCCCCATGATCGTCGTACAAAATACGAAACTTAGTAAACACAAGACCTTCTACGACTGTTCCCTTTACGTTCTACTCTCTGTCCTTTCTCCGATGTTCACCTCCTACGAAGTCTATCCAAGCCGGTCCATTCCCATTGGCTGCTTCTCCGCCCGACTTGGTAGACTGGGTTGCCAGCATTTGGCGGTGTTCGCTCCGTCTCACCTGTGAATGGGACATTCGGAGAGATAGGGTGAACTCTCTTTTTTTCTGGTTTTTGTGTTTTCGTTTTTCTCTCTTCAATGGGAAAAGGTGTGTTTGCTTTTTTTTTGATCGGGGTTGGATGGAATTCTCATGTCGTTGGGTTTACGTTGAAAAGGTAATTGTTTCTATTGCACTGTCGAGTCTGTTTCTGCTGAGTTGATCTAGTGTAGAAACAGGATTACAAAAAAAAGACAGAAGATTTGGCTTAGCATATTGTTATCGATGAAGTTCTTATTACACTGAGGAATGATAGAAAATAACAGAGAAAACGGTGTTTAAGTGAAATTTTTTCAAAAACAGCTATTTACAACCTTCTTCATCTCACAGCACAAATAAACTGATTACTTGAATTCTGTGGTATGCCAAATACGTTATACTTTTTGACAATCTGACTAAAAAAAAGCTACAATTTTGTTTGATTAACAAATAGAACAATTGTAATTACCTTCCCCATTTTTTTTTTTTTTTTGCTCAAAAGCTGATTTTTAAATAATATTATTGAAGCTATTTATTCATGATACTTTGTAATAAAAATAAATACACAAAATTATTTATATGGGTGTTGTAACGTCGTGGGTATAGTTTGCGTGGCGAGTGGCTTGAAGATAATTAAAAAGACATTTAGAATTACAGCACATTTAATTAATTATAGAAGAATACATATAAGTTAAAACTATTTCGAGGCTAATAGATATTGTACAAATTAGGGGTTCAGTCCCGCGGCTTCAATCCGGAGCAGAGTCGTCCTGCGTCCGCTCACGTTTCGGTTTTCCACGATTCTCCTTTTCTCGAGAGAAGACCCCACACGTTCTTCCGAGGCCGCTATCGCCCAAAGAGAAGGGGATACCCCCATCCGGCCATAAATTCATGGACCACCATGAAAGCTGTGGTCAGAGGGACCTCCTAAGGTAACACTACAGTGTTGCTTGCAATTTTTTGTGAACACACTTGTCAAATGCTCAAAACTAAACCGTTAGAATGAAATGAATCTTAGAACACCGGTTGAAATTCGCTGTTTAAAAAGAGGAACAATGTAATAACACATTTTTCACAGAAGTGAAAGCTAGTTGGGTGGTTAAATCTTAGCTTAATTTACTTAACTTTCTGATATTGTCAGTTTTTTCGTAATATTTATGTTTGCAATTCATATTGAAAATATTCATAGCTAGATGGAATTATAAACTGGATGGAGTCGTCGGCTAAGTGCAGAAACCCGTTAACTGACGGGGGAAAAAAGCAATATTTACAGTCACACGTGTTTAAAGACTAAACATTAATATTTGGTGAAAAAATGAAAGTTATGAAATATGTAGTTTTTCACAACAGATGAGAGAAGTAACAGTAAGAGACAGTAAAGAGAATGTATTTCTAGTGTATTTTTAGTGTCCCCGAAAAAATTTCAGTAAATGATTTTATGCTCCGAGTCGACAATTTACAAAGTTTTATGAAATTTAATGAAAAAAGTTGTTTAACTTATGTTTTTTAACTATTATTAGTATGTTTATTATAAGTATATAGTATCTATAAATGTTTGAATTTCCATAAGATGTTGAAAGTATTCAAGGTTAAAGAGAATGTTCATAAAGGAATTTATATGAAAACTTAAACGTTTACACAGGGAGAGGATATAGAGATAAAATTCAGAATAAGTAATTAGAAATTCGCCGGGATAATGCAATATGTAGTTCTAAGCTCTAAGTGAGATAAATATTTTTTTTCAGTTCTAAATAATTCCAGTGTATCTAATATTTAATAATAGCATTCAAAATGACATAATGATCTATAGAGTGCAACTAATATATTTCTGCTGTTGAGTAATAGGATTAACTGGTGTATTTATACACATTACTACACAAAGAAAAATACTTTTGTTGACCTACTGAATTAAATAACGTTATTAAGTAAAAAATATCTAGTAGTATCATATGATATAGATTAATACATTTGATTAATTTATTTTTAATAATAAAACTAGAATTTGTAATGAATTCCTGAAAAACATGCAGGTTTTTTAAATTGATTGGATATTCTAGGGGGTGTTTTAATGATTCAACTTCTACTTTTAGAACAATTTCATTTACGTGTAGAAGACGCTTGCTCTTACATTAAGTAGAATGAATCTTATAATCTGGTAACCAAACGCATTTCGTGATCATACAAATAATTTTACTAAATAATAGTAAAAAACACAAGTTTATATCAAATATAATTTAGATATTTAATTTAGTAATTTTTATTTAACCTGTGTTTTGTTCCTGATGTGAAAAAATCAGCATATAACTATATTTACATTTATAACTACAGACACTACTACAGCTATTGAAATTGGAAGAAACGACATAAAGTCTAAAGAAACAATGAACACAAAGGATAACACATGTAAAGTGAAATTTTTATATTCACCCAATAAAAATGCAAATATTCCTCGTAAACTTTCAATGCAAATGGGATATCTCTATTTACCCTGAATTAGAAAAAAAAAGTTTTGTCGCTCTTTGGCCATTTTTAGCTACACGAAGGCTAAGTAGACCTCAGAAACCAAATGATGTTCTACATATATATAGTCGCGATATTATACATTTATCATACATCCTACTAGTATACATAGATATCATACAGTCCCCTAGTATACACAGATATCATACAGTCCCCTAGTCAGTGGAAAATCTATAAGAAGTAAAACTGTATTCCAACAAGACAAAAAGAAGACAAACAAAGCTATTCCAAGCAAATATTCCTCGTAAACTTTTAATGCAAATGGGATACCTCTATTTACCCTGAATTAGAAAATAAAAGTTTTGTCGCTCTTTGGCCATTTTTAGCTACACGAAGGCTAAGTAGACCTCAGAAACCAAATGATGTTCTACATAAAGATATAGTCGCGATATTATACAGTTATCATACAATCTACTAGAATACATAGATATAATACAGTTCCCTAGTATACACAGATATCATACAGTTTCCTAGTCAGTGGGAAATCTATAAGAAGTAAAACTGTATCCCGACAAGACAAAGAAGACAAACAAAGCTATTCCAAAATAGGTTTTCAGAACCGAGAAAACCTGACGCCTTCGCGAAGACGCTGAAACAACAGCAAGTTTCGATCACTGTGTTGACTCGCAAAAGTCTTTGACATCGTAAAGTACACAGAACTACCGACAGCTAGTTCCACACAGCAGGTGACGGAGTAACGCGGTAAAAATCACTCGTACAGAAACCCTCTGTCTGATTAGTGCCCCATCGCATGCTCTTTTCGTTTGCTTTTCCAACAGCGAGGAAGGAGTATTCGATTGTTCAATTGTGGTAAATGGTTCAGGCCCATTGTTGCATTCACTGTATGCCACTAGCGCAAAGTAGGCTAATATTAGCTCTACTTAATTATACTAATATTTGGCTACCATTTTCTGCTACTGGAATTGCTGGGACGCATTCAAAAGGACGTTCCTGAGGTATGAGCTACCCTCGTGCCACTCTCAGCATGGAGTTCCTCATCTAAAAAGCATTTGATTTGCTAATACAACCCCCTTCATCAAATATGCATTAAAATAATTTTAGATGAACCAGTCTTCTTTCTTTTAAGGTTTCATAAATGCCGTACTATTAGGTTAGCATTGCTTTAATTTTTTTCGACTGATTAAGACTATTGACGAATTTAGTCGTGACTTTACACGTAACCATGAGAAGGAATATTTGCTTTCAAAATATCCTCCCGTATTTAGTACAATTTTACAATATTTAACTATGTATTTTGGATTTGATAACAAAAGAGTTCAGTTTAATGTATCTGACTTATATCATTTTTATTTCCATGGATCTTTCGCTACGGGTTTGATCCTTCACCATCACCAATAGCCCGTTGTGTTTCTCTAAGTGTGACGTAAATTAAATATCTATCTACCTATCTTAAATTACTAAAAGTTAAATTAAAAGTCATCCCAAAATTACTTACTGGAAATAGCAGTAAGCAATTGTTTTGGACCTCGATACTTCGCGTTATTTTTCTTGACCACAAGAAGCGCGACGTAACGTATTTACAAACAGCTCAGGAGTTGATCTCGTCCTCTGACCGTACTTCAAGATTAAGTAATGTAATGGTAATTTTAGTTAACGTCGTACTAGAGCAATACAACGGGCTATTGACGACGGTCCGGAATCAATCCCTTAAGGGAAAGATTCGAGGACAACACTTCGTAATTTTGAACCACGGTCAGATGACGAAGCAACACCTGAGCTGGCACCCCACTCTCCAAACTTCCACGCCAACCCAACGTGAGGACTTTCGGCCACGACAGATTTAAGGTGCACCAGCCGCCTCTACACCATACGTTTACGAACATCCATGCCCGGGACCCGGATTCGAACCAGGAACCTTCCGATCTAGAGGCTAACACCTTAACCACTATACCGGTTGGTCGGCCCTTCAAGATTAAGAGATGTTGTCCTTGGATATTTGTTTCCCTTCAGGATTGATTCCGGACCGTCGTCATAGCCCTTGAGGCTCCTGTGTGGCGTAAATTCGCCAGCCAATTTTTTAATCAAAACGCTCATTTAGTATTATAGAAGTTTGATCAATAGCTAAAGCTTACCAGGAATCCATCTATGTGCCTCCGGAATATTTTAAGTGTTTTTTTAAATAATCTATAAATAAAAAATACACACTGAAACTTATTTATTCAATTTGATCAGTGTAAATTGAAGTTACGTTTATCAAACAGGTAAAATGTATATGTTGAGTAGTCTGGAAACCTTTAAAACATCATTAAATTTAATGGCCATTTTGTAATACTCCATTTTGGTTGAAGTAGAATACCGGTAAATAATTAATTAATTTATAAAAATAGATAATAAAAAGAAATAATTAAATTATATTCTGGATATACGTATCCGAGGAATTGTAAGTTGGGCCCACGTACGAAATTATTTTCTGAATATGCACAAATTTTTGTGCAATTGTAAAACTTAAAAATATTTAATTGTTAGTTGTAGTTGTATAAAAAATTATTTATTGTTACTTTTATAGATGCTCAAATGAATACTTTTTAAGATTAATCAAAAATACTTCTAAAATCCTAAAACAGAAAAGATGTAAAATGCTTTTAAACATAAAGTATGCCCTTTACATTTGAAGGAAAAATCATTCCCTAAAACAGTTTATATTGCATTTTTCAGAATTATAAATTCAATTAATTAATTTTGACAGAAGAAAAATAAATTAAATCCTTGTACTTTAAGAAAAGATAAGGTTAGAGAATGGATTCAAGAATGTATCTCTAATGGTGAATGCTGAAAAATCAATTGATTGGAATTGTTTAATTCAGTATCATTTTTTATTTCCTGTTTATTCCTAATCCCTGTTTAAGTGAGAATTAAAATTTCGAATATTCAGAAATCTTGACAGAAACAAAATAATCGTTTTACACTAATTTTCAATTATTACAAACTCTGTTCAAACTGTCTCTTTTCTTGACAAAATATGAAACGTTTATTTTATAAATTACATCGGCAACATGATGCCCTAATTTGAGATTGGTGATTTTCAAAGAGATACTTATTTTATAATCATAAAAATAAACTATGTGGTGTCTAACTGCTGACGTATGCAGTGACATAATATTACGGAAAAAAATTATTTGATCGCATTATTTTCTCAAGACTACAGTAAACTGGTTTAGTCATCAAATTAAATTGAGAATAATGAGGAATTGAGGTATGGTGAGTAACGATTCACTATTTAAAGGTAGCTTTTATACCGGTTTTTATAGATAAAACTCAAATAAGCTTGTCATTAACGGCTACCAGGTTTGGTTTGGTTTCTTTAATTCAGTTTTGCAACACGTGGGCTAATAGACCAAACGGCGGACTATTCGAACCATTTTGAATGGTACAACACCTTCTCTTTTCTTGTTTCCCGACCGTCCCGTCGTTTCAATAAAAACGTCCAATTTGTGTGTGTTGTCCCGTTTTTAATGAAAACTATAAATAAACTTTAATATTGGTCAATCGTAAATTATTATTCAAAACATATAATCGCGTATCAATTCCCATGAATATCACTAATTTGCATAACCATGGAGTGACATTGTAAAGAAAACATTACTGTAAGTGTGAGAGTTTTATGATAAATTTGAAAAAAAATTTGCTGCTTAAGATTACTTGAGAAGTATTCAAGGTACGATCTTGAAGTAAAGCCCCCTATACGTCTACCTAAATGTTTGCATGGGTTCTATCTCCGAAGAATAACAAGCTCAATGCGTTTATGTAATGCAACTTTGATCGTTTTAACATTTTTGCATGAATACCTAATCTCTACTATTATAAGGAAAGTGTCTGTATGTGTATGTGTCTGTGTGTATTCAGACCATCTATGCCACTTACAGTCCTGGAATTAGGCACACAGGTACTCCTAATGTTATGCGAATTTTGTGCGAAGCCCGAATTTTAAAATTTAATCAAGAACATTTTAAAATTAATTTATTGGCAATTATTTATTATTTATTTTCCTTAGAATGGCAACAGTGTAAAGAGATCACAGCTTCTATATTTATTTATTTTCCTTTCATTTCCTGAGCACAAACAATTCCAGCGAAGCGAAACAAAACAAATAAAAAATTTGGTCTGGCGATTATTCCTTTTTTTATTCTTTAATCCAAGTTTCTATCCTCGCGATCGTTAAAGATAGAGTAAAAATTTCAGCGGATTTGAAATCTGCTGAAAAGTTTACATCAGAACAATACCTCGGGTTGTCCGAATTTTATGTGAATTTGCGACATGCCCGTGTCGTGTCGGGTGTACGTGTGACTCATTCTTAAAATTATTCTTTTTTCTTTTCAATATTTTTAGTATCAGTAAGGACACGAAAAGAACTGTCACGGGCAACTCCGGGCTGGCCTGCTAGTATTTCATAAACGCCATCCCAAGGTCCCGTTTAAGATTCGAGGAATTCGTCTAGCTATCTCAGTTCAAAGAGTATCAACTACATAAAGTACGGACTTTCAGACATTGGCAGATCAGACTTTTTAAAATTTGTTTTTCAGCAGCGTAAGTTGAGAAACCCTTCTCCCAAGGTAATGGCCCACATTTATTATTCGAGTTGATCAGTAAAGAAAGCGGGCAAACCGGTTGCAAAGCAAACAGGGCGTATTGATGCTCATAGCAAATGACAGCCTGTAACATTGACACATCTTTTGTCTATGGGTAAATGAATCCTTCGACTTTTATCAGAGAATTCGATACCGAAGTTCACTTTACATCGAATGACAAATCTTGGATTCTGAGAAAGCATTGACCCCGAGACATCTCCTGTTCGTCTTCTGGAAACACAATCACCGCTTCATTGTCGCTGGATGTATCGAGTTCGACTTTCCTTGGCGACCGCTCTTTTAAGCATAATAAGCTCGTGATGTTTAAATGTAAATCAACAATTTAAAAGAAAGTTATGCATGTTGTGTCAACTACACGCAAACGAAATGGAAAAGTGAAGGCGTCCAAACGATGATAAAAAGTGTACTCAAGATACAGAAAGGTACTCAAGAGCCCAGGTACAGCATTATATTCATTGTTCTGCAACACCAACTCCAAGCAATTGCAATTGTTCTGCAGACATTTTGTCCGAATTTTGAATACTGAAGTAAAATCAAAAACAGACGTAAAACATAGTTATCGGCTGAATATGCATTGCATATTTATAGTAAAACATCAAAATTAGTTAACTTACTTTATTTAAAACCAAGGCATACTTTCAGAATTAGCGATTCCGTCCAAAACTTTTGAAGTTAAATATTTTGTCATTAACATAGACGATGTGTTTTTTAAAATGTGTTTGTGGTAATTTGAGCAGTGTAAAGAGGTTATTCCGTAGCTAGAAAATAAAAACTGGTGTGGCAAGTAGCGCGCTTTGCACTGCAGAACATCGTAACTAGTATCATCGAACATCGTTTCGCCAAAATTTTAATAAAATTAAGGAAAATTGTCCTGCAAATACTCTGTTTGTTCTGTAACGTACATCGCTGTTTTAAGCACTTTCTGTTCCCGGCTTAAGAGGGATGGAAAAGTGAAGATACGCAAATATGATGGTGAAGGTGGAAAGACACAAACGATGATAGAAACGCGAGGATGCTCAAACGCGCGCGATGATGGATAATTGAAGATACGCAAACGGTAAAGGAATGATAAAGATTCGCAAACGGTGATGGAAAGGTGAAGATTCGTGAACTATGTGATGTAAATGTTAAGGTACCCAAACTTTTTTGAAAAGCCGAAGACTCAAACAGTGATGGATAGATGTCAATATACACAAGCGGTGGTGGGAAGAATTGTAAACAGTGATGCAAAAGTGAAGATACGCAAACTTTTTAGATAAGCCAAAGACTTAAACAGTGATGGATAGATGTCAATATACACAAGCGGTTGTGGGAAGAATTGCAAATAGTGATGCGAAAGTGAAGATACGCAAACGGTGTGTTTTACTATGCAATATTTCTCAGCTTCCGTGTTATTCGAAGGACATTTGAATTCCAACTGAGCCAGATTGTCTACTACAATGAGGAGAAACATTAGAAATATATACTGTGATTCATTTCAACTTAGAAACGTTTCAAAGTTTTCAAACATTAAAACTACTTTCTAGCCTAGCCTTCCAACGATATCAATACCAAGAGATTTTTGTACTAATAGTATAATTTTATTATTTAATGTTTATTCAAGATAGGGACTCAAATATGGATCAGTAATTTGAAAATCTTATTTTACGAACCATATCGAATAAAAAAAAAACTGTTTAGACATATTTATTTTAAGAATTATGAATTTTCAGGTGAACGGTCTTTTGAATTGTGTATCGCGGGCACATATCCATTCGGTGTTCGGGCTTCAAGGACCCGAGGTACTCGAGTAATCTTTTTTTCCCCACGGGATTTACTCTTTAGTACATTGGGGTCGCGCTCCCGGAATACTCAAGTAATATTTTCCTACTTTTAACCCGATCCCTCTTCTTTCTTCTTCATATTTGTTACGTAACTTCGCCTTGTGTTTGGCGCAGCTTGATCAAATATGACCCTTGCGCCAAAAAACCCCAAAACAGCCAATTAATCGAATAGTGAAATCATTTCGGTTTTATTACTTTGGTGCTCTAAGAACTTCAAGCTGACCCACCTGTCTGGTGGTTAGCACTTTCAATGCCGATCTCGCGCCAGCGCGTGATATGAAGTCAATACTGGAGTCTATCACGCGCCAGCGCGTGGTATACAGTGATGTCACTGTAGCCAGTCATGCGTTCGCGCGGGAAGAGCTGCGCCTCAACATTTATTATCCGCTTCAATTGGCATTATATACTAGCTGTGTCTGCTGGTATCGGCGTGGAGTAAAGGTTACAAGCTAGTTGTAAAGGTATGTGGTTTTTCGAATTAAGAGATTTATTAGTTATTAAAAATCAATCTTGTAATTTGAGCTGTACAGACGATAGTCCACAGGGCCTTCACGCCCCCAATATAGGATAATGCAATCTAATAAACCTGTAACAAATGAAGAAATTGAAATTAGTTGGCTGAGATTCGCCAATCTAATTTGGTATTTGCGTGGTTCTGGTACTGGCTTCTGGGAAAAAAACCTTTTCTACGTCGGGAGCAATAACTATCAATACATCCTTATATAACCTAACCGGCAGTCAACGTGTTACGGTGTAAGTCTCTCGAAAGGTTCCTGGTTCGAATCCGGGTCAGTGCATGGATAAGCGTATGGTGTAGGGGCGGCTGGTGCACCTTAAATCTGTCGTGGATGAAAGTCCTCACGTTGGGTTGGAGTGGAAGTTTGGAGAGTGGGGCGCCAGCTCAGGTGTTGTTCTGTGATCTGACCATGGTTCAAAGTTACGAGGCCTTGACATTAGATTTTTTACTTGAGGATCTATCCCGGACCGTCGCCAATAGCCCGTTGTGTTGCTCTAGTACGACTTTAATTAAAAAATTACCAAATTACAAAGAGCCTATAACATTTTTTACAACCTCCTACATTAATAAACTGATTAGCCAGATTTTTGTTTGTTATATTGATTTTAACGTTGCAAAGTATATCACCAGAAACTATAAATTATGTTTTATTAAACCTTTACGAAACATTTTTGATAAAAGTAGATTTTTTAAGCTATTAATTCTTTCCCAGGGGTTATTTATTTTTAATGATTTCAATTTAATAAGTAACATGCTTTAATGAAACGTTTTGTTTTATCTATATATATAATTCTCTTACGTGGCACGCAAAAAAGACGTTATTTGTAATCGCGTTTTGGCAACACTGTACGATTGTTTGTTTATCGCGAAGTCTCGCGCATCGATTGAATTTATAGCGTTATCGGATGAAATTTTATTGAAAAAAAAAGGAAATTTTAATGAGCTGTTGCAGTTAGTTTATAATAGAAATCAAAGAAAGCGGAGGATCTTTTCAGGGCCATTTAAAAAACGGTCCTTTTCAGGGCCAACAATTATAGTTCAACAAGACGCTTGCACTACAACTTTCGGCAACAAACTCAATGAAAAAGTGTGGGTCGTTTGAGTGCTGGGAAAATGTACACACAAACAACATGCTGGGTATTCAATTTCCAAAGCAACGCTCACATTTCAAGTCAAAATTTGCACAAAGTTTTCATTTGAATTCTGATTTTAGAGATAATGTATATATTTTTTCTGTAATACAGCAAATTTAGATTTGAAAAAACATTTTTTTGGTAACATATTTTGTAAACAATCCCTTTTGCTAGGACACATGTCTTCATTGAGGCGAGCGAAGCGAGCATAGGTTCGCGCAGCGAACCAATGAGGATTGCGAAGCAATCCTCCGGGGGTTGGCGAGAGTTAGCGAGCAGGGGGCAGCCCCCCTAGTCTTAAATATTTCATTAGTAAAAGTCTATTTACTTGCGTTTATCGGATCATATATTTTTTATTCTCCGACTGGATATTTTTCAAAAGAGAAATAACAATTAAATAAACAAATACATTTTTTCAGATAAATAATATCAATAAAGGAATTTATAATCCGACGTAAACCGAGTGATCGGTATTCCATTCTGATTTACCCTCGCGTATTTTCCGCTCTTTGTCTTTTTCCTCTCACATTCTTGGCTCGAGTTTGGCGCAGCTTTGCCAAATATGGCCTTTGCGTCATAAAACCCAAACCAACCAACGTAAGGGTTAATCAACCGTAAACATTTCCTGAAATCTCTTACTATTTATAAAAGAAAGTGTTTGTGTGTCTGTATCTCTTGTGTGCAGGTTCCTGATGAATCTATGTTACTTACAATAAGGAAATTTCGCACACAGGTAGTCCTAATTTTTTGTCCAGCCCAATTTCTAAAATTTAACCTAGAAAATTAAAAAATTAATTTATTAGTTTCCCCCCCCCCTTCGTTCATTCTTTTCGCGGAGTTGACGTCACGGCTCTTCAATTGAAGAAATCGTATTTTTTTATTTACGTTGTTGATTGGCATAACTTTCTTGCTAGCGACTTTAACTTTGTCACAAGCAAGGACAATTTGAGGTTTTCTATCTTCGCGATCGTTAAAGATAGAGTGGAAATTTCAACGGATTTGAAATATGCGGAAAATGTTAAACCAGATCGATACCTTAAATGATTTTTTTAAATAAGTAAGTTTTCAATTGTAACCCGTGTCAAGTCGGGTAGGACTCAATCTTAAAATTATTGTTTTTCTTTCTAATGTTTTCAGTATCAGTAAGGGCACTAAAAGAGCTGTCACGTGCAACCCCGTACTGGCCTGCCAGTGCCAGTTCCAAATAAGAAGTATGCTCTCTGAAGAGGAAGACATGAATCTGTCTACGTTTTCTGCTACTCGATTTCTTACCACGACGCGCTCATTGAAATTCAGAACCTGACACCACACATTTCATCTCGGAACACAAGAGGCACTTCGTAGTACTCGAACCGAAAACACCCGGCCTCCCCTCCACCCCTCGTGACCCGCTCGAAAATAGAACTCTTCGAACAGGTGCGTAGGTGGGCTTGTACACAAGACACCGCGAATTGTTTTTTCTCCAAAATTTCACTCTAAATGGCACCCGAGCGAGAAAATACGTCGTCTCAACGAAAATTTCGAGCGAAAGACGTTTTTTGGGGAAGCAGGTTGTTTTCCGCGCATCTTTTCCAGAAAAAAGAACCCGACGCGAAGTAGCAGCTGGGATGGCTCTCGCCAGGTGTCTTCCCCGCAAGGGTTGCCGGAAACCACCGAATTCATTCAAAAGAAGATTCTTTCGCCAACCCACGCTATTTTCGCTACGCGCACAGGTTCTTTTTCCCGCTTTTTTTTTTCTTTTCTTTTTCTTGCCCGCCCTCCGGGTCAAGTTTGTCGTTTTTGTCGCTTTTCGTGGAGGACGGTGGAATTGTGTATTCCGGTTGGGAGACGGCGGTTTTGGTTTATGGGTTCGGGCTGGATCTTTCTTATCACGGGTTCGGAGCTCCCGATCTCGTTTCTTTGCGTTAATCCGAGTTTACTTTTGAAACGCGTGCTCGGAATGGGCTGCATAACAATTACTCTGCATGGGCGGATGTAATTTATGCATCACACAAATTGTGCGTGCCCTTCTATTGCCAGAAGAAGTGTGCGGGAAACTTGAGGTTCACGCGAATTTTATGTGCGAACATTCTAGTGGACGAAAGTCACAAGTCTATCAACTCTCCAAGCTTCGCGAGGTTTCTGAATATGGTATTGCTTTTATCCAATAACGTACCAGATCTTTTGGCTAAAAGAATCCTTAAAGTCTTTCAACCGTTGGACAGATTATACTTTTTCTTTCCCTAGAATAGAATCCTTTGGATCTTTGGAAAGATTCTTTTGCTTATTTCCTTATACTATAATCATTTGGGAAGATTTTATTGCTCTTTTCCTTAAAATAGAATCCTTTGGAACGATCACATTGCATCTTTCCTACGAATGGAATCCTATGGAACGATTCTATTGTTCATGTTTGTGGAATAGAATCCTTTGGAATGATTCTATTAACCCTTTCTGTAGAAAGATGCTCCTTTCCTTGGAACAGGATCTTTGGAAAAATGTTCCTTTCATTATAATAGAATCCTTTGGAACGATCATATAGCATCTTTTCTAAGAATGGAATCCTGTGGAATGATTATTGTTGTTTATTTTTGTTGAATAGAATCCTTTGGAATGATTCTATTAACCCTTTCTGTAGAACAGAATCCTCTGGAAAGATGCTTCTTTCCTTAGAACAGAATCTTTTGGAAAAATGTTCCTTCCCTTAAAATGGAATCATTTGGAACGTTCATATCGCAACTTTTCTCGAATGGAATCCCGTGAAATAATTCAGTTGTTCATTTTTGTGGAATAGAATCCTTTGGAATGATTCTATTGCATCTTTTCTGCGAATGTAATCCTGTGGAGTGATTATTGTTTATTTTTGTGGAATAGAATCCTTTGGAATGATTCTATTAACCCTTTCTATAGAACAGAATCCTCTGGAAAGATGCTCCTTTCCTTGGAACAGAATCTTTGGGGAAAACGCTCCTTTCCTTGGAATAGAATCTTTTGGAAAGAATCGATTGCTCTTTTATAATAAACTCTATCTAGCACGTGCTGATACCACTTCGCTGGGTTTCGTACCTCGTGATTCACGTCGTGGATTTTTTCGTGAGCCAACTGCCCATAAGTCGACATTTAGAATAAATGTTGCAAGTGAGGCGAAAGCCGATTCAGCAAAGGTGGAGCATCACTAAACTCTGTACATACTAACTAGAATAAATCTTTAGAACACAATCTTGGA
Source organism: Metellina segmentata (assembly GCA_947359465.1). NCBI lineage: Eukaryota > Metazoa > Arthropoda > Arachnida > Araneae > Tetragnathidae > Metellina > Metellina segmentata. The sequence goes on along the minus strand of OX375877.1, from coordinate 75,866,869 downwards.
CGACAAAACAAAAGGTCTCTAAGAATCTGTTCATCCGCTCTTAGCGTCGATGGAAGTGTATGTCTGTGTTAATATCTTCCTATAAAATAAATATATTTGTTTAAGTTTGTCTAAAGGTACTTAGTGTCTGATTTTACAGGACCTCAGTTGTCCTCAGAATCTTTTGGGACGATTATGTTGCTCATTTCCTTAAAATAGAATCCTTTGGAAGCATTTTTTTCCTTCATCTCCATCCTCCGGGTCAAGTTGGTCATTTTTTGTCGCTTTCGTGGAGGACTGAGCATTTTTGTATTCCGGATGGGGACGGCATTTTGGTTAATGGGTTCGGGTTGGAATTTTCTTATTGAGGGCTCGGAGCTCCCGATCGTATTTCTTTGCTTTAATCCGAGTTAACTTTTGAAACGCGTGCTCGGAATGGGCTGAATAACAATTACTTGTATGGGCGGATGTAATTTATGCAACTCACAAACTGTGTGTGCTCTGCTATTGTTGGAGAGGTGTGCAGGAAACTCAGGTTCACGCGCCATCTAGGTGCGAATATTCTAGGAAACGAAAGTCACAATTCCATGAACCCTCTGAGCTTCGCGAGATTTCCGAATAGTGGTAAATTGCTTTTACCTTACAACTAAAGTAAACTACCTTACACTTAAAGACTAAAAAACCAGATCTATTAGTTGGAAGAATACATGAATTATTTCAATTTTTAGAATTATTCTATTGTTTCTCTCCGAAGAATAGAATCCTTTGGAAAGATTCTTTTGCTCCATCTCATAGAATAGAACCCTTTGGAACGATGATATTGTTTCTTTTCTTAGAAGACAATTCTATGGAGCGATTCTATTGTTGATTTTCTTGGAATAAAATCCTTTAGAACGATTCTAGTAGTCCATTCTGTAGAATAGAATAATTTAAAAAATGCTAATTTCCATGGAATAGAATTCCTTGGAAAAATTGAATCTATTGCTCCTTTTCTTAGAATAAAATACTTTAGAATGATCTGTTGCTCATGTTATTATAATATAATCCTTTAGAAGGATAATATTAATCCATTATGTAGAATATAATCCTTTGGGAATATTGTATTTCTCCATAATAGGAATAGAATCCTTTGGAAATAATCTATTCCTTCTTTCCTTATAATAGAATCCTGAAACGATTCTAGTAGCCCATTCTGTAGAATAGTATAATTTTCAGAATGCTAATTTCCATGGAATAGAAATCTTTGAAAAGAGGGAATCTATTGCTCCTTTTCTTAGAATAAAATACTTTAGAACGATCTGTTTCTCATTTTCTTATAATATAATCCTTTAGAAGGATAATATTACTCCATTATGTAGAATATAATCCTTGGAAAGATTGCATTTCTCCAGAATAGGAATAGAATCCTTTGGAAAGAATCTATTGCTCTTTTCCTTATATTAGAATTCTTTAGAACGATTCTATGGATCGAGAAGGTCAAAACTGGTTACAAGTTATGCGGGTAAGGAACTATGGATGTGAACCCCTCAGAGGGTTAAGGGCTCTTCACAAAACAGAATAAAAATCAATCTTAATCTATATTAGTCGTTTTTAACTTAATTCAAACTGATTTGAATTGCCCAGTATTCGGTTGGTGTAAATGAATCCGTAACGATCAGTTTTCAAACTTAAATATGCAATAACCTATCGATATATTGTTTACTTCGGTAAGATCAACCTATTGTATACACAACTTGTCCACTCGATGAATTTTAACAACAGAGGTAAATTTCAATCAATTTGGGTTGGTCGGAATTTAAGACTCAAGGTTCATATTTGCTCAAGCTGTGCCACACTCACTAGAAATGGACATACACACAAGGGAAGTTCACTGCACAAAAGAAAGAAATTGACTCAGAGCGGAATCGAACTTGTACCGCCTTCAACATTCAGGTTGCTAGTAGAGTTGCAACATCGATGTCGATGTTTTCAAAACATCGATGTAATGGAGTCGATGTTTTTGTAACATCGATGTTTATACTTGTCGATATTTTTACATTGTCAATGTTTTATTTTTAAATGAAAAAAGTACTCATTTATAAAAATTTTAAAAATAACCAAGTAGCATAATTTTTATAATCAGCAAATTGAACATACTTTTCGACTAAAGTGGCCAAGGGTGAAGGGTCTGAAAAATAGGGATGCGACATCGATGTTTTCAAAAAATTGATGTTTTGATAAAAAAAAACATCGATGTATTGGAGCCGATGTCGCATTACTAGTGGCTAAACCAGGTTTAAGAAATGGGGACAAAAGTTTAAATACACTGAATTTTAAAAACATCGATGGTTTGGGGGCGAAGCATTATCAACATCGATGTTTTAATTTTAAACATCGATGTTTTTAAAATTCAGTGTATTTAAACTTGTTTCCCCATTTCTTAAAACTGGTGTAGCAACTACTGATGCGACATCGGCTCCAATACATCGATGTTTTTTTATAAAACATAAATGTTTTGAAAACATCGACATCGATGTCGCATCCCTACTTTTCAGACCCTTCACCCTTGGTCATTTTGGTCTAAAAGTATGTTCAATTTGCTGATTATAAAAAATATGCTGCTCAGTTATTTTTAAAATTTTTATAACGGTACTTTTTTCATTTAAAAATAAAACATCGACAACGTTAAAACATCGACAAGTATAAACATCTATGTTACAAAAACATCGACCCCAATACATCGATGTTAAATACATCGATGTTTTTTAGAAAACATCGACATCGATGTCGCATCCCTAATTGCTAGCGCAGTGGACAAACTCACTGGCCAAGGCCGTTTCTAAAATAAGCAGGGGCACAATAGCCCGGTTGGAGGAGTAACGAAGGGCTACTCGAGTTCGAATACATCAAAAGAAAGTTTTGTACAAAACAAGTTAAATCTGTCGTGGTCTCAAATATCATCACGTAGGCGTGGTGTGGAAGTTTGGAGAGTTGGGTGCCAGCTCAGATGGGCACTCGTCATATGACTGTGGTTCAAAATTACGTGGTATTATCCTCGATCTTTCCCTTGGGGGATTAATCCCTGACCATCAACAATAGCCGCTGTGTTGCTCCAGTGTGACGTTAATTAAAATACCTACCTACCACAATAGGTAGGGTAAGGTAATTTTAATTAACGTCATAGCAGAGAAACTCAACGGGTATTTGCGCCGGTTGGGGATCAATCCTCCAAAGGGAAAGATCCGAGTACAAGGCTCCGTAATTTTGAAACACGGTCAGATGACGAAGCAACACCTGAGCTGGCACCCCAACTCTTCAAACTTCCACACCAACCCAACGTGAGGGCTTTCGGCCACGGCAGATTTAACGTGCACTAGCCGCCTCTACACCATACGCTAACAAATTTCCATGTACTGACCCGAATTCGAACCAGGAACCTTCCAATCGAGAGGTCAACACCTTAACTACCAGACCTGTTCAGATTCTGAAAGGAAGGTAGAAATATCGTAAATGATCTACTGTAGCGTTACCGTAGGGGGTCCCTCTGACCACAGCTTTCATGGTGGTCCATGAATTTATGACCTGATGGGGGTATCCCCTTCTCTTTGGGCGATAGCGGCTTCGGAAGAACGTGTGGGGTCTTCTCTCGAGAAAAGGAGAATCGTGAAAAACCGAAACGTGAGCGGACGCAGGACGACTCTGCTCCGATTGAAGCCGCGGGACTGAAACCCTATTTTGTACAATCTCTATTAGCCTCGAAATAGTTTTAACTTATATGTATATCTTCAATAATTAATTAAATGTTCTGTAATTTTAAATGTCGTTTAAATTATCTTCAAGCCATTCGTCACGTAAACTATACCCACGACGTTACACTACTAATATTCTGCCTTATTCACATATAACTTGCTCCGATATGAGCATATTTTGAGTTAAAAAAACACACATGATATAATGAATAACTTAAGGTAGGTAAGCACCCAAAATTTACAAACTACTCCATCAATATCTGAAAACCGTTTCAAATTTATTAAGTACTAGAGAAGTTATTTACATTTGTCTGAAGTATAGTAGTATTAGGCCCGGTGCCCCCATTCGATTCTTCAACGTGCGGCGCCGCTGCTGCACCAAAGCTCAACTATGCACACATAAACGTGAAATGACGCTAGTACTCATTTCGCGCCATTTGCGATAAATATTCTATCGAAGAAAACGTATTTATTTCGCTTACTTGGTGTAAAAAAAAGTATATTTTGAAATAAAATAGACGTTATTTGATACAACCATTTATTAATTATTATTTATATTCCATTTATTTATGAAAACAAGGTATTTCAGACCGGAGAAGCGCGTGCGGCGAGCTGCGGCGCCGTGGGGAATTGCGATACAAATTGCACGCAAGTTAGACATGCATCGCCGGAGGCATGTGTGCACTACTCCATTGGATCTAATGTATCTCAGACCACACTTGCGTTGCTTCAGCGGCGCCTCACGTTGAAAAACCGTATGTGTGCACCGGTCATTAAACAGCAATCTCATACGAGTAAAATGAGCTGGTTCAGATGCCAAAATTGCATTAGTACACCCTAATGTGGTATTTAAGCATGGTCCAGGACGACCTCCTAGTGTTTTAAATAATATAAAACCTGTTAAATATGGATTTGTGTAAGAATGAACTTCTTTCTAAGTGTTTACATGGTGAAACCCAAAACGCTAGTGAATCGCTCAACGGTATGGCGTGGCAGAGATTGTCAAAATTTAACTTCGTTTGTTTTAACACACTATCTTTTGGAGTAAATGATGCTGTTATTGTTTTTAACGATGGCTCTGAAGGACTTATTGATGCGTTCATTGCCTTAGGAATGTCAGTAGGTGATTACACTTACAATTGCTTATGTGATTTTGATAGCTTACGAAATAAGAAGGCTACGAAAACCTCAACCCCTTGTGTAAGCCCCCCCCCCTTAAAAAAATATCAGTACCTCCAAAAAGCGAAAAAAAGAAAAACATGAACATGCTGAAGGTCTAACAGGATAATTTTAAAAATATGTTTAGTACAGAATATTATTTTTAAAGGAACTAAATTTTCTCTTTTTCAATTTACTCAGAATTAGGTTTTTCTGTTTTTACCATTATCTTAACAACTCTATCTAAAAAAAACTTTAAAATTTTTTTTTCTTAGATAATTTGCATAAAAGTTTAATAAATGTTTATTAGTTATTATACTGTGCAGTGAACCTCAAAAAATAAATATAACTATAATAACTATAATAAAATTTGTAATTTTGTAAGATAATGAGATCAAGTCACACTTATTTTAGAGTTTTTTTGGATAATTTCCACATTTGACATCATTATTCAAATTATATTATTATAATTCCTAATTTTTTAAAGTTTAATGCATTTGTCAGATGTAAACGAAGAGGATTGTACAAAAAACAACAAAATAAGTGCAGAATTTAAATTGCTATCAGTGTTATTAGAAACCCTTCATATTGTCATAATTTTTTATTAAATTTTGATTTTTAAAAACCGCAATGTGTATAGAAATTAAATGTTACTATTAAAACATTTGTGTTGTGCTTTTCAAAACTAATAAAAATATTAAAAGGATCCAAGCAATATTAAAGAAACAAAATTGGGAGGGGGGGGGGAGGGGTCGCCTACCTTAAGTGTTTCTCTCTAAAACAATCCACACACAAAGGTTCAACATTGGTATGAAACGCGTTAAAATGCGCATGCGTACAGACCTGTTTGCTGTACAGAAACGGATCACGCAAATCAATATCATATGTTCGTGTCGCCTATCTGACCAATGTGCGACCTGTCTAATAAGTCCATTTTCCTTAGTCTCTCCATATCGCTTCCCACCGTAAGTCGAGCTGATTTCTCGTCTCTCTACACGCGCAATATATACAGGGGTTACTGTATTTAGTTTCTTTATACTGGCTTGTGTTGCTCTAGTACGACGTTAATTAAAAATTACCAACTATCCAATTATACTGGCTTCAAGTTATTTGCATGAATTTATTTTTTACTAGACGCTTTCACTACAATCAAGGGGAAAATACACTAACTTTTAAAAGTTATTTAATGATCGCCTATGCTTTTAACAACTACCTAATATTAACTGTAAACCTCATTACTATACAAGCAAATTGTGATTGGAAACAATGATCCTCGGTTTCAGTGAAGTAACGAGAGATAAGTTGTTAAACAGTATCTTCAAAAATTTTGCACAAAATACACTGCTGGCCACCGTAAATGCAACACCCTGAAGGAAGCATGCAAATGATATGAAATTTACAACATGCATTAGCGGAGGTGAGATATGCAAATGATTAGAATTTCAGCGCATACGCACATCACGCGCGCCTGTGGCGCCACTTCAAAGCGCTATTTAAGGCTTGGAGATTTCGACGATTTCAAGTACGGCAATTGTGTTTTTCTTGTGGTTTAAAAAAAAACCGATCAATTATGCCTTGTAGAAAACAGCGATCATCTTTTGATCAAGTATCCGAGTTCGACAGAGGAAGGATAGTGGCCTACCGAGATTGTGGATTATCTTTCAGGGAAATCGGTAGTCGTGTTGGACGAAACCAAACAACTGTAATGTGGATATGTGATCGTTGGATGCAGGACGGTACGACGGACCGACGTGTTCGATCGCATCCGCCTCAGTGCACCACTTCACGTGATGACAGGCATATTGTGCGTATGGTAGTGACGGATCGCTCAGCCACATCACGAACCATAGCACAGCACATTCAGTCTGTCCAATGTCTGCGCGTACCATTCGACGCCGTTTACAGCAGAGTGGTCTGTCAATAAGACGTCCATTGCTTCGTCTACCCTTGACGCAGAACCACAGACGTCTCCGCCGCCAATGGCGCGATGAAAGAAGGATGTGGAAGGCAGAATGGTATGAAATTGTCTTTACTGACGAGTCACGCTTCTGTCTGCAACACCACGATGGTCGGATTCGAGTCTGGAGACACAGTGGAGAGAGGATGCTGAACAGCTGCGTTATGCACCGCCACACTGGTCCTGCACTGGGTATTATGGTATGGGGCGGTATTGGATATCACTCTCGCACTCCTCTAGTGCGCATTGCCGGTACTTTAAACAACCAGCGCTACATCTGCGAGGTGTTGGAGCCAGTTGTCCTTCCTTACCTTCAGGGCTTGCCCACAGCCATATTTCAACAGGATAATGCGCGACCACACGTGGCACGCATTGTCCAAGGATTCTTCGTCAACCTCCAGATTGAATTGCTTCCCTGGCCAGCTCGCTCTCCTGATCTTTCACCGATAGAAAACTTGTGGTCCATGGTTGCTCAACGATTGACCCAGATTACATCCCCAGCTGCCACACCAGATCAACTTTGGCAACGTGTGGAAGCTGCTTGGTCTGCTGTACCCCAAGAACACATCCAAAGTCTCTTCTGAATCAATGCCGAGGCGTGTGGCAGCGGTGTTTTAAAAACAATGGCGGCTACTCTGGCTACTGATTTTGGCAGGAACCACACTTCACAGAAGTATAAATTTAATCATTTGATAATTGGTCAACATGTTATCTACAAAATAAATTTTGTTGTGATATCTCTTGTCTTTCTTGGTGTTGCAATTTGGGTGGCCAGCATTGTATTTCAACTGCCCTTTTTTTCAGTAGGTAGGAAGTTAATTATGTCGCACAGGAGCAACATAGCGAGGTATTGGTGACGCTCCGGGATCAATCCCGAAAGGAAAGATTCGAGAATAATACCACGCAATTTTGAACCATGGTCAGATGACGAGGACAATACCTGAGCTCACCAAACATCGGACAAAACATATTGACATCCGATATACAAATACAAATACAAATATTGACGACCAGCTACAGGCTCAAGCCCAACAAGGCTGGTCCTTTGTTTATGAATTCTCCAATTCCCACTGATTATCCAATTGTGTCTTAAATTCGTACACTCCCTTGAATTCTGTTAGTGAAAATGTTTTAAACTGTTAAATCAATGTTGAACACATACCAGGGGAAAAACAAGTTGATGACATACTAAACCATTACCAACAAGAAAATTTGAACCAAGGTCCGATGACGAGGTCAATGTTAAAAGTAGTTCGAATTATCGTTTACATATTAGTTACTCTTATATTTTCGTGTTATCGTTTGTACACTAATTACTGCTATATTTTCATATTATCGTTAGCACACTAGTTACAATTATATTTTCGTTTGATCAAAATGGCAACAGTATGAGAGAGATCGCACAGCTTCTGGTCTCCGATTTCATTCCAAAAAAGAATGTCTGATAAGGCAGCCGTGTAAATATTTCTATGTATGGTCAGATAAAATAAAGTGTATTTTGCAGAGAACGATTGAATAATTTGACTCAAGGAGAGTCTCGTAACAGTTAACACCTGTGCTGGCATCCCATTATCCACATTTCTACACCATGACAACGCGAGGACATTTGAGCCCACGACAGATTTCACGAGCACAAGCCCCCACTTTCACTTTTTTCTGTGGTCGCAATCCCGGTTGTTAATCCGCGATTCTACCACCATGGCATCTTTTGAAAACAGGATTTTATGATTCAGTTTCCTTTTGGTTTGGCTTTATCATGACTTCTGCAATTTGTAAAAGTTTCTTCCCATCATCCATCTTTCACGATCACTCATGTCTGTCAAAAAGCTAATTGCCAATGTTAGTGTTTCTACACGATTCCCTACTTGGTATTCATTGGCGCAACAAGAAGGTCAACTCACCCGACGATTTATCTACATGCGGTCTTTAACATTTTTCTTCACAAATTATTACTCGAAATGTGCATGTTTTTAATGAAAACTATTTGTGCTGGGCTTAAAACCATCGTCTGGAAATTTAAGTCGAGTAGGATGTTTGTCTTACGGTTTACAAGATTATGCAATTGTTGCAGTATTAACGCACTCGTCATGTAAGGTAGCAGCGTTGGTAGGGATTGTCGGTGTTTGTCATCTATGTAAGAATATTTTATCAAATTGGAACAATTATTATTTTATCTCCAACTAGATGAATAACCCGGCGTTGATCGGGTTTAAAATATGACATCGACATTTCCCTGTGTTAACTAATACACCAACCGTGTAGAACGTATTTCCTTATCCATGTCCAGTTATTGCAGGAAAACAAACTTTAGATTTTAAAATTGGGGTTTCGAGAGGCACTTTTCCGACTACCTGTGTGCCAGTTTTCAAGGCTACAGATTTGTCTGAAGACAGAAAAGAAATAACCTATACTTTACGCAGTGTTCTGAAGTATAAGAGTACCAAATTTGGTGTGGATTGGTTAAACGGTGTAGATTTGTATAGAGAATACACACACATACATCCTTTTCTATATAGATAGACTTGCCACTGTGTGGCCAGCACGGCGTTGCCCTTGACAGTTCTTTTCGTGGGGTCAGGTGTGACCACCGCTCGCTAACCCCCGGTGATTGCTACGAATTCCCATTTGGATTGCTTCGCAAACCTACACCACCGGCAACGCCGTGATGACCTCGTCATTGTGAAATGCGGCCAAATTCGAATTGCGAAGAGATCCAATCGGCGTGACGTCGCAATCTCTTGCGAAAATAAAACATTCAATTGAAATATTATTTATTAAAAGAAAATCAAGCGTATAAGGTATCTATTTGGGGTAAAATTTTCCGTGGATTTCAAAATTTGAAATTTTCAATCTATATTTAACGATCCCGTTTGCACAAAAAAGAACAAAACAATGGCAATCAAAATTTTTCAAAATTTGTTTTGCTGGAATTGTATGAGCGCAGGAAATGGAATCTGTTGATTTCTCGACAGCAAAGATAAAATTCGTATGGAAAAATGTATAAAAGTTACAATTTAAAGATTATTTATTTTAAAAAAAAATCATATTTTTAGGTATTGATCTAATGTGAAATTTTCCGCAGATTTCAAATCCGTTGAAATTTTTACTTCATCTTTAACGATCTAGGAGAAAGAAAAAGAACTACATAACTCCAGTTGAAATTTTATTTCTTTTTGTCGTCGGCTGAAATCGTTCATCGCTGAATCGTTTAAATCACCTCCGCAAAATCAAACGGAAACGTAAAAACTATATTTATAATCTGTCATCTCTTTATGCTGTTGCCAATCCAAAGAAAATTAATTTTTTAAATGTTCTTGATTAACTTTAAAAATTCTTGCTCGCACAAAAATCGCAAAAAATTCGGACTACCTGTGTGCCACATTTGATTACTCTAAGTGCCATAGATTCGTCAGAACAATGCTTACACGCAGACAGACACACAAACATACACTTCCTTTTATAATAGTTGTGATACCGAACATTTTATTGATGTTACGACGAACTTCTAAATTGGTCAATTATCAAAATCTAAATTGGGAAACGGTAAAGTTTTTGTCAAATGGTGAAAAAGTAGGGCCAAACGAGTTGCCAAATTCAGATACAAGATAGGTAGTTATTTAATTACCGTTGTACTGCAGCAACACAACAGGCTATTGGCTACGGCGTGGAATCAATCCCGAAGGGAAAGATCCGAGGACAGCGTTTCGTAATTATGAAACCAAGGTCAGATAATGAGAACAACAATAAGCTGGCCTTCCTCTCTCCAATCGTCCATACCAAGACAACGTGAAGACATTTGAGGCCACGACAGATTTAACTTCCACCAGTCCCTGTGTACACGACGGTATTTCTCAGGACAGCGTTTCGAACTCGAAATCCTCCTATTGCTAATCCGTTGCTCTTCCAACTGGGCTAATGAGGCACATTTAGGCACTAAGAAACACAAGATGATACACAAGAAACACAAGAAACTAAGAAACACAAGCGCTTATATGAGGAAAGAGGCGAATATTGAAACTATTGATAGTAGAATGCTAAATTATATTTTCAACATTTTACTAATTGATGGTTTGTCTAGTTGATAAAGTCTTGTATTAGCAGGACTGGTGCACGCTAAATCTGTTGTGTCCTCAAATGTTCCCACGTTGGTATAGTGTGGAAGTATGGAGAGTGGGGTCTGGTGTTTCTCTCGTTATTCTACCGTGGTTCAAATGTACTAGGTGTTGTACTTGTATCTTTCCCTTCGGGAGAGATCCAGGACCGTTGCTAATAACCTGTGTGTTGCTACAGTGCGACAAAAATTCACCTAGCTAATTGACGAATTTATCATTGCTGTACTTTTTGAAAAGGTTTTATAATTAAAACTTTAAAGTTGGAGGCAAACTATAATTATTTTTTAAAAACTAGGGGGCTCCTCCCTCTGCTCGCTTACGCTCGCCAACCCCGGGTGATTGCTACGCAATCCCATTTGATTTGCTTCGCAAACCAACACTTCTTTCGCAAGCGTCTTTCCGGGTCATAACGCCACAGCGAGTTTCACAAGGACAACTGGAATGATCTAACGTTTCATCTCCGCGATGAAAAACTTGTTAAATGTTAGGGTTAAAATCAATGTGTTCTCGAACTCTCACACATGTGATTTTTTGTGGTGCAACATCATTCATGGAACATAAATGATATTAAGTCAAAATTAACTGTTTGGAAATGGGGTTTTGTTGTAAAATATCAGTTTTAGATCAGCCAGTTATTTGTAGGTCGATTCCACGAGATATTCTTCTCTCAACGATTGTTTGCAAAAGAGACCTAATACCCTCGAGCTTATCCCAGCGCTTCTGATGAGATTTAGGGAAAAGAAAATAGGAATGATCGCAGAGATGAAGAAGGAATTTCTTCAGGTATACATCATCGAAGGAGATCTAGATTTCCTTCGATTTCTCTGATGGAAAAATGTTTTGAGCAAAGAAATGAAAATATTTCGTCACAAGAGAGGAGTGTTTGGTGTAAACTGCAGTCCTTTCATTCTTGGAGCAGTTATCAAACATCATTAGCATAACTTTTCTAAACAAAAACCCAAAGAAATAGTTGTGAAGCTGAGAAATTTATTTTATGTAGGTAACTGTAACATCGAAAAACGAGCTGAAGAATTTTATTCGTACTTCTACAGTAATGGCTGAAACTAAATTTGAATTGAGAGGATGGAACACACACACATACAAATCTTTCAATGTGTAATGACAAATTGGAACCTACATCAGTGCTTGGGTTGATGTGGGATTAGAACTGAATATTGTCTATATTGTGATGTTGAATCAGTTATTTTACCTGAAGGTGCAATAAAAAGAAGGATTATTCTATCATTAGACCAAAGAGTTTTTTATCCAATTGAATTCACCTGTCCTGCTGCACTGTATCCAAAATTGTTGTTGCAGGAGAGTTGGATATCCAAGGTTGGTTGGGGTGGCTGAAGTGCCAACTGAAATTTAGACGAAGTCCTCAAGTGGATCAAACTACTTCAGACATTAAAGCTGGTGCAAATTCCTAGATATGTCTTTACCGGTGAATGTATCAGCTTGCACACACACTTTCTGTGATGCTTCTGGAACATCATATGCAGCAATTGTCTACTTAAGTTGCGAAAAGGATCATGAAGTGTCAGTCCAGCTATTATCAGAGTAGCTCTCCTGAAAGAAATGCTTACCCCAAGGCTGGAACTACTGGCTTGGATGATTGGTGCACAACTTGCAGATTTCGACAAAAACATTTTGAATATAAATTATGTGAAGAAATGTTACTGGAGTGACTCTTCAACTGCCTTACGTTGAGCCAACGTGAGAGCTTTTGAGGCCACGACAGATTTAACATGTACCAGCCCCCTTTGTACACGACGGTCTTTGGTTGTATTAGGACTCTCAACCCTCCGGTTACTCTTCAATCCGGACTACCCCGGACCCAAAATTTGTCAGATCTTGATGAAGTGAATTATCTAGTCGAAACGACTTGGAGGGTTAAAGGTTTTTTGAAGGAATTGCATGGAAATACTACACTCTGGAATAAGTTTATGTTTGCCTAAAGTTTTTCTGTAGGATATAGTGAATTTTAAATCTGTTGTGGCTTCAAATTTTGGATACACGTTGTTGTTATGTGAAAGTTTTGAGAGTGGCGTGCCAGCTCAGAAATTACATCTTCATTTGACTGCGGATAAGAATTACGCGATTTTGCCCTTATATCTTTCCCTTTAAAAATGATCCCAGACTTTCACCATTTGCGTGTTGTGTTTCTACAAAGGGACTTAAATTCGAACTACTTACAGTTTTCTCATTCAGTTAAAAAATGAGACAGTGCGACAAACCCTGCACTTTACGACAAACAGGACATTTTCCGTATCTGGATTTCTAATTTTATCTTCGTTGAAAATGTAAACATTGAATGGGGAAATTATCCAACTTCGTCAGTCAAGTTGATTATAGCTCGTTGTAGTGCTCCATAAGCACTCTAGTGCTCCGTTGTGATGCAAATTCAATTAACTAATACCTACACAGCCAAATAAACAATAATCAAATTTAGTGTTTCTAATATGGCAACAGCTGGAATATGATTGTAAACAAATATTGCAATCTTGTCTGCGAGAGCGGCAGAGCGCTCAAGTTCAGGTTTCTGCTGGCTAATCTCACGTAATTATGTTGTGAAAAATAATAAAAGTTGGTAAAATAATTGTTTGAAATTATTTCCATTTTTATTTGAAATTAATTTGGGGAATTTTGTTGATTTCGAGAAATACTTTTTTTTATTTTTTTTATCAAATTTGTTCTGTTATCTGTTGTCACTTTGGTTTTATAAAACTTATTTGTTGAAAGGTAGAAGTAAATGCAATATATTTTTACTTTCTAGGACTGAGAACTTAACTAACAGTTTAATTGTGTGATTATTCAGCGATCAGTTTGTATTCTAATGTCTCGAATGTAGCCACATCGATTGCTATTACAATTAGGATAACTTGGAATTAAATCTAAAATTCTTTTTAACTTAAATTTTCAGCCTTCTGAGAACTTTTATACACACCAGTCATTTATGACTGGAAAGCAATTGAACATTATTGTTGAAAATCTTGTTTTGCTCTCTTATTCACATTAAAGCTTAGTATTAAAATATGTTGCCTGTCTTTTGTGCTTAATGCTTTTTTGAAATTTGGCTTTTTAAGCAAGTGTTGGATTTATACTCTACCCTGATTATTATCTTTGTTTTGATATATTTGTTAAGTTGCGAATGGCAACAGTCTAGTTTTTGTGATATACGCAGAGAATGGCTTTTGAGTTGATTTTAGAATTTTGCTAGAGAAAATTGTATATTATTTACGCCATAAATGCTGCTGAGTGTTATTTTGTGATTTAAAGCAGAGTGTACGTATGAGAATTGTAAATAAACTGTTTGAGTACTTGTGATATAAGACGTTTTTATGGAACAGTTTACTACACTCTGGATTACTTCTGATTCCGATATCCAAAACGGAACATCTGGCGTCCGTGACAGGACTCGACTGCTGATTAATGAGTGAGTTTTTGTTTGTTTATCCTACTTTCTGAATTGTTTATACTATTTTCGGAATTGTTATGGAAGCAGCAAAGAAAAATAGAACTCAGCAGAGGAGACTGTTTAGTAAAGCATGTAATGAGTTTGATGCTGAAGAAGCAAACTTAGAAATTTCCGATAAAGTAATTAAACTGAGAGTTATTGAGGAAAAAGCTACGCTAATGGTAAATTCTGAAGAAATTGTTAAGCAGTTTCTTTTTTCTGAAGACGTTGAAGATGATGTAATAGAGAAAGAGATCGATGAATCAGAAAGTTATATAGACCGTTGGCGGTTTTTGCAGTTTAAGTTGAAACAACTTTCGCTTTCTGAAAGAGAAGACGTTGTTTCGAATTGTAGCGTTTCTCAGCAAAAAACATTATTACGTTACCCTAAAATACAGTTGCCTACATTTAATGGAGATTTAAGGAACTGGCTTAGATTTTGGGGTCAATTTGAGAAAGTCGATAAAGACCTTAATTTAGATTCGCATGATAAGTTTGCATACCTATCCCAATGTATGGAGAAGGGAAGTGTTGCCGAAGATTTAATTAAAAGTTTTCCACCCGGGGGAAACAGTTACGATAAAGCTATCGAACAATTAAAATTACGTTTTGGTAGAGAAGAATTACTTATACAAGTGTATGTTAGGGATCTTCTATCATTAGTTCTTCAAAAGCAGAATATGAGAAAATCTTTGAGAAATCTTTATGATTTATTAGAAACAAAGCTCCGTGCGCTTGAGATATTAGGAGTAACTAGAGATAAATATGCGGCTATGCTTTTCCCACTTGTTGAGTCTGCTTTACCTGAGGAAACGCTTCTAGCGTGGGAACGATATAGATCTACAAGTCGTAGATCACATGATGAGGAAGATCAAAATACTACAAAAATTACAACAAAGACTGATCTCGATTCAATTCTTGATTTTCTTCAAGATGAAGTACAGGCAGAGGAGCGTATAATTTTAGCCTCACAAAATTTTGGAGTTGAAACCAAACATAATTTTAAATTGTTCAAGGAGAAGAGGGCTGGAATCAATAAGCACAAATATGGGGACACTCGTCAAATAGCTAGTGCGGCTGATCTTTTAACCTCTTCAAAGGAACAGAGACAGTGCATATTTTGCCACAGTTTACATAATTCCACTGACTGTTTGAAGGTACGAAAAATGGCGATGAAAGATAGAGAGAATCTCGTAGAGAAATCAAGGTGCTGTTTTCTGTGCTTAAAACCGGGTCATCAAGTTCGTAAATGCTACTCAAGGGTAACTTGTTTGGGTTGTGGAAAAAGACATCATATTTTACTCTGTCATAACATAAAGCAACAAGCATTCTCACCTACCGGAAACGAAACTGCAGAGTTAGATAATGTTCCTAATGAGGATCAAGCACTTGCGAATGTCTCCAAAAGCCCTAGTGTTATG
The DNA here is from genome assembly GCA_947359465.1 of Metellina segmentata. Lineage (NCBI taxonomy): Eukaryota > Metazoa > Arthropoda > Arachnida > Araneae > Tetragnathidae > Metellina > Metellina segmentata. The sequence continues at coordinate 75,851,057 of OX375877.1, read as the reverse complement.
TTACTAACATTAACGGTTTTAATCAGAGGTGATGGGAGAAAACGGAAGGCAAGAGCCATCATAGACTCTGCTTCGCAGCGCTCTTACATTTTAAAAAATACTGCGAAAGAGATGAAATATAAAAGGGAAAGCTGGGAATATCTTCAACATTCTCTGTTCGGTGGAGAAAATACAGGAGTGTGTAAGCATGATGTGTTTACTTTATATTTGACAAGTTGCGATGGGTCTTATAACTGTCATTTCCAAGTATTGAGTCAACCTGTTATCTGTGAAAGCGTTCCACCGACAATGCCTGCGATTCATTTAAAAGAGCTCACTGACTGTAGTATTCATGTGAACGATGATTATAAAGGTCCTATTGAAATTTTAATAGGAGCCGATGTAGCTGGAAAAATCATTACCGGGGGTTACAAATCCTTACCTTGTGGTTTAACAGCAATGGAAACACGTTTAGGGTGGACTATTATGGGACGTACGCACCAGATTTCTTCAGAGGAAAATGAAATCTCTGTAGCTAATTCTATGCTTTCTACAACTAAGACAATAACAGAATTGTGGACTCTTGACACACTTGGCATTACCGATACATCTGAGAAGAAAACTAAAGAAGACCTTCAGGAATCAGCCAGAGAGCATTTTCTTAACACAGTTCAGGTCAACAAAGACAATCGTTTTGTGGTACATTTACCTTGGCTTGACGATCACCTTCCCCTGCCTGATAATTTTAATTTGGCTTTAAAGAGACTGGAAGGTACTGTGCGAAAGTTAAAAGAAGAACATTTGTATGACGATTATAATCAAATATTTGAAGAATGGACAAGAGAAGGAATAATTGAAGAAGTTCCTAAGCATGAGATTCAATTGCCGTCTCATTATTTACCACACAGACATGTCGTGAAAGAAAATAGCACAACCAGAATCAGACCTGTGTTTGATGCTTCAGCGAAGCTGAGAGCTTCCCCAAGCTTGAATGACTGCCTGGAGAAAGGAATAAACCTTGTGGAGTTAATCCCCACTATATTAACACGTTTTCGGATGAACAAGTTTGGAGTTACGGCGGACATCCGTAAAGCATTTTTACAAATTTGCCTACAAGAAAACGATAAAGACTATTTAAGATTTCTTTGGTATAATGAAAACAATGAACTGAAATATTTTAGACACTGTCGGGTCGTCTTTGGAATTTCTAGTAGCCCTTTCTTACTTAATTCTGTGATTCAATATCATCTAGAAACGATTTTGGAGGAAGCACAACTTGGAAACTCAAAATATCCTGTGAATATCGTTCAGAAATTTAAAAACAGTTTTTACGTGGACAATTGTTTAACTAGTGTAAAAACTGAGACAGAATTGCATGAGTTCATTCAAGTAGCTACAGGTATTATGTCAGAAAGGAAGTTTGACCTTAGAGGGTGGGAGCACAATTGTTCCCAGTTCTCAACAGAAGAGGTTTCTTGTGTTAAAAATAAAATTATCCCGGTATTAGGCCTGCAATGGGTTTTAAACTCAGATACTCTTTCTGTAAATTTAAAGGAAGTTTGCGAAGATAATGGACCTGTTACTAAACGAAAAATACTGTCGGAAGTTCACAAAATTTTTGACCCTATTGGGTTTACCTGTCCAGTGACTTTGTACCCGAAACTAATGTTACAAGAACTGTGGAAAATGAAAACAACTTGGGATTCGGAGTTACCACCATCAATATCTAAAAAATTCGAGAAGTGGAGAAAACAGTTGAATCTACTTAAGGAAATTGCTATCCCTAGATGTTTAATAAAAGACCCTGATGATACCTGCAGTTTAAGTTTACACGTTTTTTGTGACGCGAGCAAAATAGCTTATGCTACCTGTATATTTTTAAGGAATGAAAGTAAAAACTTAACTTCATGTGAACTAGTTCAAGCACGGTGCAAGGTAGCTCCGCTGAAGTCTACTACAATTCCTCGGTTGGAGTTGTTAGCGTGCACTATTGGTACCCGACTGTGGCAAAGAGTTATAGCAGATTTGAACTTGGGAAATATTCCAACCTTCTTTTGGACTGACTCCAGTAACGCCTTGTATTGGATAAAAGGCAGCGAAAACTGGACACCATTTGTATATAACAGAGTACGAGAAATTAGATTAGTGAGTAAACCGGAAAATTGGTATTATGTACCTGGATCGATGAATCCGGCAGATCTACCCTCCAGAGGTTGTTCCGTTCGACAATTGTTGGAGACAGAGTGGTGGCAAGGACCTACTTGGCTCTATTACCCATCTGCTGAATGGCCTAGATCTGAATTCTCCGTAAATAAAGAAGAAGTGTTGAAAGAAAAGAGGAAGGAAATAGTATCATCTATGGTGAACCTTCAAAATATCGACAATTCCTTCATCTATAAGTTTTCGAGCTATAGCAAAACTATAAGAATTATTGCCTGGCTACTTCGATTCATTAATAATAGTCGTATTCCGAGAAATACTAGAAAATATGGTAGCCTTGATTCCGAAGAAATTTCTGTAGCTGAGTATGGAGTTATCAGAATAATACAGAAAGAAAGCTTCGTTAATGAACAAGATGAAAAGTTGAAAACTGTGGGAGCCTTCAAAGATAAAGACGATATCATCCGATTGAAAACAAAACTTTTATATCGACCAGATAGTAAAGATTTTAGAATGCCTGCAATTTTACCATCTAAACACGAAGTTGTAAATCGTATAGTGATGCACTATCATGTAAAAAATGCTCATGCTGGGACTCAAATACTGCTTAACATTTTAAGAGAGCGATTCTGGATTGTGCATGGTAGAAAGACAGTGAGATCCATCTTATCCAAATGTATTGTTTGTAAGAGACTTTCTGCAAAGAAGCTTGATGCTCTCACTGCATCTCTTCCAGAAGACCGTGTACGAGAGGCTGCTGTGTTTGAGATCTGCGGTGTTGACCTGGCGGGACCACTGTTTCTCAGAGATAATAAGAAAACTTGGGTTTGTCTATTCACATGCGCTGTATATAGAGCAGTACACATTGAATTAGTGGATTCTTTATCTACGCAATCCTTTTTAATGGCTTTGCGCAGGTTTATAGCCCGTAGAGGACGAGGCAGCACTATCTATTGTGATAATGGCTCCAATTTTGTGGGTGCTTCAAATTTGCTAAGTGCGGTGGATTGGAACCTTATTGTGAGTGACACTGCTCTTCATCCTATTAAGTGGAAATTCAACCCACCGACTGCCTCTTGGTGGGGTGGATGGTGGGAGAGACTGATCGGTATTCTTAAAAGATTATTGAGAAGAGTACTGGGCCGATCTACTTTAACCTATGAACAGATGACGACGGTGTTATGTGATTGCGAATCCATAATCAATTCTCGACCGTTGACATACGTCGCGGATAATGACGCAGAGCTGGTTCCTTTGACTCCTTCGATGTTCCTACAAGACATCAAAGAGAGTGGTGTTCCTGACTGTGATAGAATTGATCATCAGAGTATTAACAAACGTGTTAAGTATCGACAAAATTTGCAAAAAGCCTTAAGAAATAGATTTCGATCGGAATACTTGGGAGCTCTGCTTCAGAGACCAGAACGTAAAAGGGCTGCCGAAGTAGCTGTTGGTGACGTCGTCTTGATTGGAAGCGACAACACGAAACGTATCAGTTGGCCCCTTGGGAAAATAGTGGAGGTAATCCCAGGGAAAGATGGAGTTACAAGGCTTGTAAGACTAAAAACTGCAAGGGGTGAGTTGCTTCGACCGATACAACGCCTCTATCCTTTAGAAGTGTCAGCAGCAAAGTCAGTTCTAGTAGGAGAAAAGTTACCAGGTACAAAATCAAGTGAGCAACCAGAAGTCAGTCAATCAGTTGACTGCAATATTGAATCTTCTGAGGAGGCAAGAAAAACTAGAGGTGGCCGTATCATTAAGATGCCTCGTAAGCTGGACTTGTGAACTGTTTATATAATTTTGTTATTGTAATTGTGACTATAATTAGTTATAAGTTAAATTTTAAGATGAAAGTTAACTTAGGTGGGAGAATGTTGGATTTATACTCTACCCTGATTATTATCTTTGTTTTGATATATTTGTTAAGTTGCGAATGGCAACAGTCTAGTTTTTGTGATATACGCAGAGAATGGCTTTTGAGTTGATTTTAGAATTTTGCTAGAGAAAATTGTATATTATTTACGCCATAAATGCTGCTGAGTGTTATTTTGTGATTTAAAGCAGAGTGTACGTATGAGAATTGTAAATAAACTGTTTGAGTACTTGTGATATAAGACGTTTTTATGGAACAGTTTACTACACTCTGGATTACTTCTGATTCCGATATCCAAAACGGAACAGCAAGGATGTATGAGTTGGACTAATAATATATATAATGAGTTGGACTAGTGATGTATATAATGAGTAGGTACTATAAGTTTTTATAGATATGTCAGAGCATTTCTTGCTATGCTTATTTATTTCTTTGTTCTAAGTTTGTTAATAAAGTAATTTTTAACTCATCAAATATTAAGTACTACACATTAAAATTGTATTTTTTAATGCAGTAGGTGAGCTCAAGGATCAGATGGAACTCCCCACACACAACTACACCACTGTTCTGAAAGCAACCAGGTGAATTTTTAGACTTTTATTGCTTTCTTTCTAACTTTGAAACAGTATCACTTAATTTACTTGTCATGTTCATGGCAGTGCTTCCATCTCTCACTTTGACTATTTTTCATAAATTACATATAGAGAAATTACATTTAAAGTTTTACATACCAAACATTTGAGTGCTATGCATCATGCCAGTAAGCAGTTTAATTGGAAAACATGACAATCAGGCATACATGATACACTGGCCTGCAAAACTTAAGGAACAGTAAAATTTTCAGCTATTACTTTGCAATGTAGAAAATGGTACAAAAGATATGTCGAGAGTTACCTAATCAATGCGTAAAACAATTACTAAAACAGAAGCAAACAGTAAAAGTAGTCCTTGCTTGGAAGTGATGACACTTGCACTAGGTGTCATCGACTGTGAAAGAAGGTTAACTGAAAACTTAGACAGTTCTTTGTAGACTGTATGATCATCTTGAACACTGATGCAGGCTTTGCACCACATATACATTCAGAGAATTAGGTTGCGGATAAGTTCCTGTGATAGCAGAATCCATTCCTATATTAGAGCCTCGGATATCACTATTTCGAATATGTACCCGCTTATTATTGAATATCCTCGGTTATGCATATCACCACAGGCTGCTTTATCCAATATTGAGGTTGTAACCTTTACAAATATCGTGGTTCCTTATGTTTTGTGCTCCAGTATATTTCAAAATACAATTAAAAAAAACCCCACCTGATCTTAATGTTTTATCACACCCTGTTTTCAGATGCAATGAATGATCAGTGCAGGGATGGCTTGATTGATTGAATGAGGAAATGAAACCATTTACCAGCCTCTGGAGGTGGAACTGAAATGTAAAAAGTTAAATATAAAATTTAAAACACTCCATGCTTTGTAGTTGAGGTAATGATTTTGTTTCATTTATTTTATTCAAATATTGATTCTATATAAGCAAAAAATGTTAGAATTAATTCCAAGAACCTTGCATGATTTATACTTAATTTATGATATTTTGTTATAAATTATTTTCTTTCCATAGCAATGAGACTAAAAAGGGGTTGTATACTACAGTGACCAACTCTCCCATATTAGATTACTCATTACCACTCTGACAGCCTGTCGGCACTTATGGCATCGAATGATCCCCTTTGCACTCTTCCAGAAGTGCAAAATCTTGGAGCACGTCTCCACCAACAATTCGTCCACCGATTTCCTTAGGATCGACCATGTTCACGTCCTGGCTTGGCCTATCAAGGCAGCACTGGACCTTTCGAGCGTAGCGTCAAGGGTCTGTTCTCCCTATCAGGGCCCTTCCCTGCTCTAGTAGCAAAATCTGATATACTTCAATACGGGATGACACGGAGGGAAGTGCACTCCCAAATAGGAACTCTCCCATATTTCTCGGAAACTTCTGTCGTACAGCTAATTTTTTTTGGATCCTCCTGATTCTTGTATTGACATATTTCACCTGTATAATCTCATTAACAATACGAATTGGAAAAAATTTTAATTATATCATTCCCGCCAAATATACTCCGGTATAAACTGCCTTTGTTATCAACAGTATGGATGAGTACCTCTAAACAGTTTATGTTTAGCAAAACCATCACAGTCATCCATAAATAATAAACAGATCTAAAGATAGTTGAATATTTCCAAATAAATGCTCATTTGCTGAAACAAGCAAAGGAATCCATCTTTGTGCTAGGTGACTGAATGAGAAGGAATTATATGTTGGAAAAATCTAGCACACATTCAGTGGATTAGTTTCGTTAGGACTCTACCTGAAATATTTTGAAGGTTAAAAAATAATCAAAAATACTCATTTTAGCTTATTTAATCAGTTTTGTATATCACCCAGGTAAAAATTACACACGTATGTCTAAAAACAGTAAAAACTTTAAATATATTGTTACCCGTCTATGTCATTCATCATCAATGAAATTTACTTTTCATTAGGATTAAGTTTGATTGGCTCATTCCAATTCAGGAAAGAATGAAGCATAATGCTCTGTTAGTATTATGGCCTTTTGATTGAAATGGAAAACTTGAAGATAAGATTTTGACTCCTTCAGAATGATTTTCTGAATATGTGCCCAGTGTACTATAGATCCACTAGTATAGCACAAATGGGAAGTATGTTTTAATTTAAAGTTTCCAGAGAAAGAAACTGTCTCCATATTACTATAATCTTTCCATTTACAATTATCTAATGCATTACTTATATGTACTGTATTAATTTAGAATGACTTACCATTTTTAGACTGAGCCATGATGTACAACTATCATAAGATGTTTTATCTAATTTGAAAAAGCATGAAACTGAATTTAAGAGAAGTCAACGACTAGTGGTCTTGGAAAAGTAGTAAGTGATCCAATTTTTTCTTAAATGTTTAACTTTATTTTACTTGAAATTTTATTATTTTTAATACCAGAATAGAAAAGGAATTGGTTGAGTTTATTCTGGATCCCATTCCTAATTACAAATAGATATGAAATATTTCGCTTTGAAATTTTTTGCTCTAGAAAACACATGCCAGAATAGATATTAAAAATCATGAATTTATTTTTGTTGTATCTAATTTATAAAGTAGGGAATATACCTTTTTAATACATCCATAATCATATATTACATTAAGCAACTTTTGGTAAAAATCCCCAACTTTAAAGTTGCACAATAGGTTTCATGAAAGTAGAATTTAGTAACACTACAAATCATTAAATAGCGGAAGTACAGTTTCTGTCCTTAAATTAACCTCTGCATGAACATTGTAAACCCAGTTTCAAAATATGAACTAAAAAAATAATTATACAAAGTTTAAGAGGTTTTTAAATAAATGTTGTATACAATTTACTCATCTCTGTTCTTCAAACAATTCTCTTAAAAATGGTTATTCAGAGCAGTACATTCCATAGAACTTCTCAACAATCAACTTTTCTCTGGAACTAAAGTTTAGTAGAGGAGAGGAGGGTATTATGGAATGCCATTTACATTTCTAAAAATAACTTTACTGGTTTGGAATAAAAGTCCCCCAAATCATCATGAGTACATACTATAACTAATTGGTATAAACTGTCACTTGCAAAAAAAATACTATTTATTTTGTTGTTATAAAAAAATTTTTATTTAAAAAAAAGTTTTGAATAGAGGATAATATGAAATAGTCGGGTAATATGCAATAGGTGGTTTAAACCATTGAAAAACAGCTGTAGTAAGGGACCCAATTTGTCTCTTTCCTTTTAGGTCTACTACATGACGAACTTTAATTTGAACCACAGACAAACCAGTTTCGTCAACATTAAATATCATGTTAGGAGGATAGTTGTTTTTTGAAAACAACATTGATCAGGTCGAAAAATTTGTCTACTTTATTAAATCCCCTGGCTCCGGCAAAAGATGTACCCATGGGATTACGAACTGAAAGTTTCGGTTTCCTTTTCATAAAAGCGTAGAACCAGCAGTTTCGTCCTTAAATGGATGGGGTATGTTATTGCTAACCGGAATTGCCGTGTCGGGTATTATGGAATACCTAGTATTCCATAATACCCGACACACCGTCTTGGAAAATGAACCTTTAAACTGATGAACAAAACATTCTGAGCTAAAAATTGACCACATTTTTTCAAACTACAATTCTTTTAATGTACATTGTGCTCAACATCAATGTTCAAGTCGCATGTGTACTAGTAGGTTAAAATGTTTGAAAATTTATCTACAAAAACTCTTGAAAATCACAAAACACACTTTGTTCTGTAACGAGTGGTACGACAACAACATGTGGTCAATTCTCACTGCACTGCATCATGGGGATCTTTCTTGAGTAGTTCATGGTATTCACACGTGATAACAGCACCAATCGGAGCCGAAACCTCGGTATTAAATATATTTCCCGACTATTCCATAATACCCTCCTCTCCTCTATATACTTATATAGGTAATTTTTAATTTACCATTACTAAGCTAACAATTCACCTTTCTGTCCCTGTGTATTACAACACAATTTGTAAAATATGAAAAGCCTTCAAAACAACAGCTAATAAATTATGTTTGTTTAGCTGTTGTTTTGAAGGTTTTCAATCTTTTGGAAGTTTTCTTAGTTTTTCATCAAAACTATGAAAAATTGTCAACGAACATCTTGTCCACCACCATCAGGACAAAAGGGAATCACAAGAACACAAAGTTTAAATACATTCTAGAATAGTGTTGCCACAACTAACCTTTTTAACTAAGCCTTTCCAGGCCACATGTACGGGGCAGCACTAGTGTCATTTATTGCAATTCAACAGGGGCTGCAGTAGCTCGGTTGGAAGAGTGACTGACTAGCAATCCGAGGGGTGCGAGTTCGAATCCAATAAAAGACCATTATGTACAAAGTGGGCTGGTGCACATTAAATGTTCTCATGTTGGTTTGTTGTGGAAGTTTGGAGAGCTTTTTGTGGCCTCGTCATCTGACCATGGTTCAAAATTATTGGTGCTGTCCTCTGATCTTTTCCTTCGGGTTTGATCCCAGACCATCGGCAATAGCCAATTGTGTTGCTCCAGTATGATGTTAATTAAATACATACCTGCCTACTGTATTCAACAAAGTAAAAATAGATAGGATGCTAATGGCTTTGCACGCATAACCTGGAAAGGTTTTGTTAAAAAAGTTGTGTGAACCCTATTCTAAAACTACGTATTTAATGTTGCATATTCTTGTGACTTCTGTCTTGATGATAATTGGAGAAATGGTCTTTGACAATCTTTTCTTTGTTACAATCTCTATTAGCTGTTTTGAGGTTTTTTTACAACCAATTTGACTAACATTTTTGTTTATCTAACAAAATTGTGTTTATCATTTTAAAGCAATCACAATACCCAGAAAACATTTTGGTCAGTCATGATAGACAAAAAAATTCTTCTATCACTATTAATCAAGATGGGTTTTCTTAATTCGGCTTCCCCTGTTCTGTTAATCATTCTTGAAACCATTTCATTTCATGATATGTTTCATTGAAACCATTTTTATATCAAGTTGCTTTTGGTATTATTTTGATTATTTTTATTAAGATATTTGCTTAGTTATCAACTTTTAGATAAATGTATCTAAAAATCTATAAGTCTAAGCATGAAATTCTGTTAGTTTGATCTTGAGTCACAGTGACATTAATCGCTCTGTGATCACATGATGGCAAATCTGGCTTTGGTAGATATTAAAAGTCAAATGGATTTTGACAACAGTTATATTTTTTCTTGATAAATTTGTTCTACAATGACTACACATCATGAAATCATTCACATTGAAATGAGGACACTCACAGCAGAGTAATAATATTATTAGTGTTCTATGACTGCTTCAAGTTCTTGTCAAACCCAAGTATTTCACAAACATTACACAAATATCAAAATTAATTCTTTATTAATACTGCACAAAAGTGTCTATCGGCATTGTCCCAAATTTTCGCATATTTATCGCTTCGCACATATATTATAATTGGTGCATTTGCTGTTAATGATTGTGTCTCATTACCTATGTCCATGGATTGAACTCCATCACTCAATAATGAAGCATTTATGTCTTCATATATGCTATATATGCAAACTGAGCGATGCTTTGTTTAATGCTCTATTAAACGCGATATTATTCATTTATGTATCTGTTGGATATCCCCCTGTTCCCTTGACTGCAAACAATGCGAGTTAACTCAAGATCATGTCGCTGTTAATCGTTTGAATCACATTGGATAGTTCCACATGCGTAGCTGTTTCCTCTGAATCAGATCTTTCAATAGATATCCAAATCTGGCCCAATTTGCATATGAAATTCCCCTTTGATTAGTCACAGACCAACATACACTACATTACAATAATGGAACGGACAGCAAGACGTGATGGTATAAGGGAAATAATACATGCTTTAATAGGGGATGGTCCCCCATGTGCTGCAATTACACTAGAAACCCTTCTGGGCATACTTTCAACAAGGTTTTGATACACAGCTGTGAGTATTGTGTCCATTCCAGCTGCAAGAATGTTGCCAACGTAGCTGTAGATTTCAGATGTGGTTCCCTGGTCCGTAAGCGTCGCTCTAACTCGCCCCACAAATGTTCTATGGGGTTTTAGGTCGGGACTCGGAGCAGGCCAGGGAAGACATTTTACATCCATATCTTGATACCACTGCTTGACAGAAGTTGCAACATGACATTTAGCAATGTCGTCTTTGAAGTAACATTCGTTCATTCCATAAAATTGCCAGAACGTAGGAAGAACCCGATTGTCTAAAATGTTTATGTAGGCATCAGGGTTCAATTTATCAGGAACAACATGCAAAGGTCCCAGGCCAATACCACGAAAAACACCCCCAAACAAATAGTTGGATTTTATGCAAATCTGCTGGCGTCTGGTCCCTTATTGTAGGGTATATATATAAGCAGAGTTGATTTATATCCACTCATATATCACATCCTAATACTGGTCATTTCTTATAATGTTTTTGAGTTGAGTTGGCTCCTGCTTAATTTGCATCCAATTTAATATATGATTTCTTTTGACATTGTTTTTATTTATACTGATTTCCATTAATAAACTTTTAAGTCTCATCATGCAGTGTTTGTTTTTCTACTGTGCTATAGCATGCATTCTGCACTGTGTGCCTTATTTTTCTAAATTGTTAGCCCTTTAGTTAACAATTGGTTATAGTCCCAGGACTGACCAGATTGCATGCACAGTCGGTGAGTGAAGATTCATGCCCTACCGACGGATAAGATTTTCCCCTGTCATTTGAGAGGTAGTCCTGGGGCAAGAAAACTAAATAGTTCCTGTTTTTGTTAACCCGATATCGCCTTCTAGCATTAACTATGGAGACTATCAACACAAATAGAAAAATTGAATGCAGGAAATTATTTTTTGTGGGTCAAAGACATCAAGGCCGTGTTGATGGAGAAGGGCTGCTACTGATTTGTTACAATGCCTGTAAAGGGTCTAAAGTTTGATGAATCAGCTACACCTCAAGAAAAGAAGGATTTTGAGGTGAAGCAGGATCAAGCTTTTGTAACCTTGTATCTTAGAATTGACAAGGATTACCGAATGATTGTCTCCGGTGAAGACAATCCTTACACCACCTGGACAAGCTTGAAAGACCACTTTAAATCGAACTCGGGGAGTAGCGTAATTGACAAGGATCATGGTATCCTGACTAACACAAATTTTCATAGATTGGCAGGCTGAAGGTGGCCATGTTTGTTATTTCTGCTTGATGAAAATGGGATTGCGAAAAGTCCTCACTGTGCTGAATTAGCTACCACTGTAGATCTTAAAATAAAGAAAAAAAAATATTATTATAATTTATTTACTGATTGAGTTGGAGAGGGACCAACTCACTCAGAGAGTTAGAAATTTTTAACCAATAACTGAACATGAATCTTGGTGAAAGTCTTTAGTACTTTCAGCTAATTATTCTGCAGTGTTATATTTGACATTTTACATAATTTTTCATTTTTGGAGTACCCTTTAAAAAAGTTTTAATATTATTTTATTTCAACATTCTGTATCTGTAGATTTTAGAACATTCTTTTTCTCAATAGGATCAAGGTAACTGCCAATAAAGCTCCTTTCAAATTAATCTTATTAACATGAAATAAGTTTTGAGTGCAATAGCTATATTAGTCATTTGCTTCATTCTCTTTTAAATAAAATTAGTGACTCAAACATTTAAAATAATGTTGGCTTAGAGCAGTAACTCATTGACAATTTTTTTTTGTTTTGTTTCTGAACAGCTGTTTAAAGGCTAATTTAGTTTTTAGAACAAAATTCAGGATTACAGTATTTAGATCAGTGATGGCCAACCTGTGGCACTGTGGAGTTTTAACAGTGGCACACAAAGACTTTTTAAAATTAATAATTATTTAGAATTAAATGTTTTAAGTTATATTCATTTTTATTTTATACAGAACCTAACTGACTGAACCTGTAAAAATGTTTAGTAACAACAAAATCTTAGTTTGTACTTGTGTTTTATTTATTATATTATTTTTTAAATCTACACTACTCAGACTTACATGAAAAAAATGTGCTATTTGCATAAAAATCCCATAATCAGCCTATAAATAACATTTTTTCATCTTTTTATATTTTATAGTATGTTGGAAGAGTTGGAAGTGGCACACATAACTATTTTACCCCAGATAGTGGCACTCTTCCCAAAAAGGTTGCCCACCCCTGATTTAGATAGTGGAAACATGTCAAATAATATGACTGCATTTTCCCTGAAAAAGTGTCACTTAATGAGTTTCTGTTGTAAGCTGATAGTATGAGTAATTTTTGTATAAATTTCTTTCACTGTTTTTGTTTACTATTCATTCCATGATTTGCTAACCATTGGTTATATTTCTAGAAGTTGAAAGCATTGTTAACATCACTTGGTTCCTGGTTACATGAAAGGCATTCGATGTCACTGGAATCCTCAGCAATAAGCAAAAGATTTAATATGGTCCATACTTGAAATAAAACACTGGAAGATGTGCACTAAGTATAACTTTTCCTTGCAACACCATTCAAGGCAATCTGAAGTACAATCTTTATGTTTCTTATATTTAAATCTATAAAATATATAATATATAAAAAATATAATCTATATACTTTCTCATCTATATAATTTTTAATAATATATATTTAGTTGCATAATAAATTCATTATATAATATACAATTAATCATATGTAGTTTTCTTTCAATAAAGTTCTCATAACCTGGATCGTTTATCTTTTGATTTATTCTGATGTCAAAAGTTTTTATTGAAAAACAGAGAGCACTTCTTATAAAATCTTGTAAAGGGGAGATTTGTACGTTTTAAACTAGTAAAATTTATAAAATATATCTTAGTATTTAAAAGATAAAATTCTAGAGCACACAAATTTACTTACCATTTTGCTATTAGAGATGCTGAATATTAAAGATACCTCAGTGATATAATTCTCATTGAAATATTAACTGATAGGTTATTTAAATGAAGGATCGTTAAAATAAAACATGGAAGATTACATTCTTTATTTGTGACAAGGGTTGAGTTTTAGCACAACATTTTTGTCTAGCGTAAAAATATTATAAATGCTAAAGTTGAAGCATAATTTTTTTATGCAGTTAAAAAATTCCATACATATCGAAATCAAAAGTATTTGGCTGAAGTTTTGCTAAGTTAAGTAGATGGAACTGTGGGAATAAATTTAACTCGGTGATGGTGAATTTACTGTACGAATTTCTCACACACCATTGAATGACCCTCACATATAATTAGTGGTACACATACTACCAGTTAGTATTTGAGTTGGTATATATGAGGTGACTGAATCACCTAGAGCTGCAAACATTCCTTTTGCACAAAAAAATGCCATCTGATTGTTTCCTTCAGAAATTCAAATGATGAAATTCACATAACATCTATATAAATAAGAATGGTGTGTTTGTTTGTACATTCAATATTTTCGACCCATTTCAAGTTTTCTATCCGTTTTGGACCCTTCTGATGCCGAATCCACCTTTTTCTCGTTTGGTGTCTGTCTGTCTGTATGTTGTGCCCTATACACGTCCACGCGGTTTAAGATATTTTCATGGAAATTTGCATACAGTGAGTACTTATCTTGATTTAGTGAGTGGAATTGGTTGCGAAAGTCTGTCTGTCCGTCTTTCTGTTCTATGCTCGATTGTGTGTTTGTGTAGGCATCACATGAATTGTATACCAGATATTTGATTGCAGTGTATTTTATTTTATACATTATCTATTAATTTAGTGAATGCAATATTAAACAGTTCTTTATTGTTAGATTTAGATGAGTTTCATGCTAAAACACCTGAGTAAGTATACTTAAATCAACCATAATTTGGTAGTTTTGGAAAAATTGGAATGTCTATTGAATATTACGATTACTTCGATTGTTTTACCAGTACTGCTGAAAAAGTAATTATTCTTCAAAAAATTATATTTTTAAATGAAATTTCAGCTCTGATACTTCATTTATTTCGAGTCTTATTTTTGTTCTTAGCGCAATGAAAACGATTTCGGAATATTTGAGACAGACGATATTTTTCAACGAAACGAGAATGAACAAGATCGTGTGAGCAGTGATATTTTCTGTTTCTTTCGCTCTGAATTAATTTCACATTTCTAAATTTTGTGCACTTTTAGTTGTAAATTGTGGAAACTGTGCGAGATCAAGAGATAAAAATGAATCACAAATTAATATCTTTAGAACAATTTTTCCGACATCTTTTATTTTGTTCTATTTTACTGTTTTCTGTTTTAAATATTTATTATTTTAATAAATGTGTTTTCCTTCTCATCACACCCAACAGCACCACAAAGTATTAGACTTGAAAATGTTAGGTAAGTCAGTATAAATTTTCGGTAAATTTTAAGTGTAGTTATGCCCTTATTGAAAGAATAATGCCGTTATTTAAAGAATAATGCAGTTATTTAAAGAATAATGCCGTTATTTAAACAATAATGCCGTTATTTAAAGAATAATGTCGTTATTGAAAGAATAATAATGTTTAGAAATCCAAACTAGAACTTTTTCCAACATTAAAAAATTCGTTGTAGAAGATTGCAAAATTTCACAATATCGCATACCGGAGGCAAGAGTGCCACAAGTAAAAAAATATTGTTTTGTTGACTATGAGTGCGAGAGCACTCGCCGTAAATCGTAATTTTAATTAATTGAGTTGCACATGAAAAGAACTTAAGAAAGGGAATTCCAAATCTTCCTATAAAACGTCTTTTATAGTAGTAACCTTAGTATCCCCTTTCGTCTTTTTGTAGCTTTGTCATACAGCAATTGTGCGATGTATGTGAAATGTATTACATGAATGGATATGCATGTGTAGGATTTGTGTCCAAAGTAAGTTGTAGAAAATATAAAGATGGCGAAAGGTGTTAAAATAAATTTTTATTCTACAAAAAACGTAAGTCATTATATATTTTGATTATCTCTTCAATCTAGAGTAAACGAATTCAAACCGAGTAAGGTCGGGTATTTTGCTAGTTGTAAATAAATGTAATCTTTATAAGTAATGCTAAATAATTTATAAACTAATGCTAAATAATCTTAAGTAGATACCAAATAGATCTTTGTCGATTTTAAAATCAATGAAAACATGATTGATGATGAGAGTATTGTGAAAAAAAGGTCTGGCTTCGAAGTGATAAAGCATTGCTCCACAGTGCCTGGAAATTGGGGTGTAAAAAAAAAATCATGATTCTTTAAAAAAAAAATCAATTAATTAGATTTAAAAAAAATGTAAATCGGATTTTTTAATTTAAATTTCTGCAGGCTTTATACACTGTTTCTATAATCTATATCTCACTGACTGACTGACTCATCACTGTATCTCAAGAACTACAAGTCCTAGGAAGCTGAAATTTTGCAGGGTGTTTCTTCTTATACCGTAGGAGTGCACTAAGAAAGGATTTTGAAAAATTCGAATCCTAAGCGGCCTAAAATTGTCCTAAGGCCTAAGCCAAAAGCAATTTGAAATAGCCATAGAAATAACATTGAGTATAAAACGATTGCTATACGCATCTCAGATTGCTTTACCAGTGTTGATCAAAAACAAATTTCTTTAAAAAAAATTCAATTATAATGTTTATGTTTGAACTGAATTTTTATTTCTTCCCATGATGAAAATAATATTTATAAATATTTCATTGATGAAGAAGAATATTTAGAACATTTAATTTCATATTTACTTAAATTTTATAATGGAGCACGAAAAGCCCAAACGATAAACTCATTGTTCATAAAAGCGTAATTTTGCTACTCGGTATCTGGCAACCTCAGAATTAATGTTTAATTTTTTAATTTGATTTATAATTCTTTTTAGGGATATTTGAGTTGAAAACGAGATGGTTGCGATCATATTTGAGGATTCCCAAGTATTATAAATATGTATTCTTTTTTGCTTATAAATCATTATTGTTTTTATCAATATTGTTCAAGTTTTGTGTCCAATTGTTTTACTTCAGAATGTATTCTGGAAATCGAAATTCAACACGCTAGAACAGATATTTTTTATTCAGAAATCTGCCTGTTTTAAGGATCGGAATTTTGTTTCTGTTTGCATTATGTGTTCCGGTATATTACCTATTCCAGAAATATTATTTAGGAGTTGGATTTTATTTATTTATTACTTGCAAAATATCACTAGACATGGATACTTTCGTGGTGGTATATGTATATTTCCATAACTTTCTTTAAGTCTTTGGTTGAATACGTAATAGTGTGTAGATAAAAAGAATAAATCAAATTTACAATTCAAAATATTTCTTAAGTAGTCATACTTAGTTGTTCAAAATATATTTCAAAATTTTGATATAGCTTTTCATTGAAAGACGATTAAAATAAATTAAATTCCATTTGATTTTCGTGTTTCATGGGTGTCATTGTAAGCTGTACTCCATAGTCAAGTAATTACATATATCACTCTAAATAGATACGTGCTTTCCATTTAGAAACCAAATTTCTGATCTTAAAAAGTACCATAAGGGTTCAATTTAAAACGATGTGCATTGGAGAAAAGGAAATTTTTAACAAGACTTTGTTGATCTTGAAATAATATCACACTAAGTAATTTTGAAAAATCGAAATTTTATGTCTTAAAAGGGAGAAAGCCGAGGTAGCTTACTCTATTTAAGCTGCTCTTATGCAACTTAGATGCATGTGAATCGTTCGTTGAAAGTGATTTTCTTTTTGTAAAAGCGCTGTAAAATCAACCTTCTGTTTATTAAAAAATTGTTATCGATTGGGTTTAATTTGTCTACTCTGATGACACGTATATAACAAAAGCTCTGTTATTCCACATGCCACTTAATGGAATTTTCTGGAAAAAGTGCCGTTTGCTTCAAATTAAATTAGTCACAAATGCCGTAAATTTTTAGCCCCCTTGGACAAATAGAACGTGGGTTAATATTTAGCCTATCATCCGCAGGGTTCTAAAATATAAGTGTACCAAATGTGTGGATTGGTCAAAAGGTGGATTAGTGTAGAGAACAGACAACGTCAACTCTGCTTTATATATCTAACAGAAATTCCGTTATTCCACCTGCCGCTGAGTGGAATTTGCAAGAAAAATTGCATATGCTTCAAACTAAATTAGTAACGAATGTTGTAACAATTTAATGTACCATCTTCTCATATTGATGATGAAATTCGGAAATATCACATACTAGGTGAAAGAATGGTACAATGAAAACATATTCATAGGAAAACTAAGTGCAAGACTATCCACCGAAAATTCGCCAGTTTATTGAAATTGAATGCACTGGAATATTCGTAGTCACTCGAAAACTTAAAATCAACTTCAGCAGAAGTGTGACGAATATGAAATGGATTATATGGTTAGATACAACATATATGCATATTTGGGTCCGAAGTAAATTGTAGAAGCAATGGAGAAGTTCAATTGGTATTAAATTTTTTTTCCCGTACACTTAAATGATGCTAAGATTTTTTTATGAAAAATAATTGATGATGACTTTTTAATCAACATATTATTAATTCAACCCGAGCAAAGCCGGGTCTTTCTGCTAGTAATTATTTATAAATTTGTTAAATAAAAAAATTGAGTTTGTGACATGACATGTAAACCAATATTTATTTTAAGTAAACAATCATAATTTGTGACATGGTAAATCAATATTTACTTAACATTTGTTTAACTTTAAAACACAAGTTGACATCCTACATAGTTTTTCTTGAGAAAATTACTTCATGTTAACAAATTTATCAGTAAGTGTAAGTGACAGACTTAAACTGTAGTCTGAGAAGTAGAATAGAGGACAGAAATAATCAGATTATAGTAAATTCTGATAAAACTGCCAAGCAGCAATAATAAATGGATTTTCATTTAGTTTTAATTCATATTGGATCTTTCTTTCTTCCTGCTGACATTTTAATGGCTGTGCGTGAAAATGTATATTTTTCTACTCTTTAATCTCTATTGCACACCACAAGAATAAGTTAACACAGGGGTTCCCAAACTTATCCAAGTGGTGGCACCCTTAAGAGAATTATAATTTTCTCACGGCACCCCCTCGTCGTCGTGCAATATTTATCTATAGTATATTATTACATCTATATACATATTTCATATTTGTACCACTTTGAAAAAGAAATTAGAGAAGTAAGAACATATACATAATTAATACACAACTAAAGTATTTAAAATTCACACACAAATACTTTAATTTTACTTAATAAGAAAACATAGGTTGGTGAAAATATAAATAAAACATATAAAATTACCTTCATCTTGCTCTTGGTTTGGGAGTGAACTGATTTTTGGTGAGTGACATTAACCCTTTTTTCTGTTTCTTAGAAATAGCTTAGATTGGAGGTTACGGGCACTTCACAGCACCCTTCATCTTTTTACGTGGCACCCCAGGGTACAGTGGCACACACTTTGGGAACCCCTGAGCTAACTGACAAATGCCTTAAAAACTTTACTTCCCACTTGTGTTTTTTTAGCTAATAAAATCAGTCACCCCTTTAGTTCATAATTTTGAATCAAACTGTTGCATACTTCCTTTAAGTGTTTAGATTATGAATGTTGTTAATCAGGAATGTTTATACATTACTCTTCCCGACATTTAGATTTATGTCATGTGTGTTTACATTACTGTTTCCAGTATATAGTATATTTTAATAAGTTACAACTGGATGTTGCAATCTTTTATAATATGCATTAATTGACCAAGCTCCCTCTGAGCTGGGTGTAGCCATTAGTGCTGAAATCACCATGAGTGCAGAAAAATTAAAGCATTTGATCACTTCTGTGTTTTTTCTATGGTGTACTTACATAGTTATAAAAATATAAAATTAGTTGTGATTTAAATCAGCAATTAAAAAAAATCATTTGATTAAAATCATGATTTTAATTGTTGATTTGAATCAAGTGATTTAAATCTTGACACCCTGCTAGAAATATTTCTTTTTTGTTAAAAAATTAAATAAAGCACTGCTCATGGACCTGATGGACATCTGCAGTTCAGGCCCCAGTGCCAAATTAGATGATGTGCCCCATTAAAAAATAGTTCTACTTAATATTTATTTTTCAATTTACTCAAATGCTATTTTTCTTTTCATTTTCACCTTTGTATAGCTAATTGAAACTTGGAACCTTTGTCTTGGACCTCTAGCTTTGTTGGATTCTCAATGAATTAGTTCCAAAAACAAATTGAGACATTTATATTACTTGACTGCCATAGCCAAAGCACTTGTAAAATAGCTTTGGTAGCACACATTATTTAATGTATTTGTAGTTGCAAAATTAGTCTTAAAAAGCATAATCAGAGTTCCCAGGGTCCTTTAATTTATTTTTCCGAACTAGGGGCCCTTGAAAGTCCTTAAAAAATACAGAACTTGGTAAAAAGTCCTTGATTTTTTTATTACAAATACAAAATTGTATCATTTTGTCCTGCGTTAGAACTTGTCCAAACTGTTTCCTTCACAGCAGATACGCCATTTGACCATCATTCTGAATAAATCCGTTGTTATGTGCTTTGACAACATGAGATATATATCAGACTAACCACAATTAAAGGCATAAATAAAAAAATATATATTTTTTACATTTTTCTTTTTAACTGACAATTTTTGCAAAAACCTTGTTTTATGTCTATAAAAAATTAAAGGTCCTTGAAAACTTTTTTGTTATTTTGAAAAGTCCTAAAAAGTTCTTGTATTTTTTTTTGTTTTTGACTAAGGTGTGGAAATCGTGTTAATGTAGTAGCAGTAGTACAATTGCCCCCAGCACCTCTTGGTGTAATGTCTTTAAAAAATGCTGTGTGGGGAAGTTAGGAAGAAGCGTTTGTCGCTTAATTGACACTGACCACACTTGGAACAGAAAAATGTTGTACGCTCATTCACGGATGCCTTATGGAGCGATCAGAATGTTTTTTTTACCAAATTTTTTGATACCATTGGAGAGCAATAGATTCCAAATGAAGTGTATGACATTTATTCGTGACTGAAACAAAGCTTAGTGCTATTTTAAAAAATGGCGGGTGGGTCATAATTTTTTTATAATCTAAATGGAATTTTCAAATATAAACTTGAGATGATTCTTCTTAAAAAGATACCCCCAGTCAAAGTCAATAATTATAAGCAAATACAACAAAGGCTTGTGGAAGTGGGCTAAGTGCTTTTAGGTGTGCTAAAACATAGATTTTCAAGAAAAAATATGTAAACTCAAAATGGTCGAAATGATTTAATCAAATTACAGAAAGTAGTAGGGCAAGGAAAACCATTGAATAAGAATTTAGTCACATTACGGCCCTGAAGGTTTTAAATCGTGCTGTCATCTAGCGAGGAATCTTGGAAACATCAAGTAAATTTTAACCCACCTTTGTGTGTATAAGATAGCAATCTACTATTATAAAAGGAAATGTCTGTATACTGTACGCAGTGTTCAGACGTATCTAGGGCACTTACAATAATGACATTTGACACACAGGTAGTCCAATTTTTTGTTGCAATTTTTGTAAGGGGCGCGAGTTTTAAAATTTAATCTAGAACATTTAAAAATTAATTTATTGGAATTTAATTCATTGTTTTCCTGTAATGGCAACAGTATAAAGATATCACTGATTCTTAATTAATTTTTTCCGTTTCATCTTCCGAGCAACGATTTCAGCGGACGAACAAAACAAATAAAGTTTTAAATGGAGTTATTAGTTCTTTTTTCTATCTCCTAGATCGATAAGTAAACATTTCAACGGATTTGAAATCTGCGGAAAATTTCACATTCTATGTACACCCTAAAACCTTTAATTTTCTTACAAAAATAACTTTTCAGTTGAATATCTAATAGGACATTGGGTTACCGTTGTCGTCAAACATGATTCTACATGTACCAACCCTTGGCGAGTGACTCTTTTCAAGGTCATCTGCTTCTGGCCAGAACTACACTATACAATTGCATACTATTGGAAGAATAAAAGCAGAATTGTTTTGAGTTTTTTAAAGGAACAATGCTATGAAGGGGATGTGGAAAAGTGATAAAAAAAAAGTGGTTAAATACCATTTTGTTGTCTCTGATTTTAACTTAATATTGACCATTTCTCAGATATTTTCATGGTATTGGTTACACTTTTCGCTACTACACAGATCGTTCCAAAACTTTCACACATATCAACCCAGTTTTGTTCATCTCGGCTTTTTTTCAACAAACGGTATGTTAAAACCAAGTATCGTGAAATGCTTCAGCTTTCGCAGATATTTTGATGATATTGGAACACTTTTTGCTATATCACTATTTTGATGATATCACACACTTTTTGTAAGCACCGTTCTAAAAACTTTTTTTAAACGTTCCAACCCAGTTCTCAGAGCTTTTTTCAGCAAACAAACGGTACTTTAAAACTTAAGTTGTGAAATGTTTCATCTGGCTTTTTTCCAATTTAATGTGATCTTCGATGAAACGGTTGTGCAAAACACATAAAAAAGAGGAAAATGTTTGGGTTTGTATCTCAGAGCGCGAATATATTTTTTGTTCATGTCTTGTATTGATTGACTTATAAACACTCAATGTTTCCGATAACATGTGTTTTTTGGAATGTGTTCATGCCCTAATCATTAATTCGTTGAGAACAATGTCCTTCAGGTCAATGCTCATATAAATGGCAGGACTGGTAAATGGCGACCCAGAAGCGGATGTTGACCAATGCACGCCATTTGAGAAGCAGTAAAAATCGAGCGACCCGGGCCTCATGTATCCCTATCCTGTGTACAGAAAAACAATTATGGAGCCCATACGCATTTTCGTCATTTTAATGTCGTGAAACAGATGTTGGACTTTATGTGCGGCCTTATACTATACGAAGTTCCGTCATGGGGACGTCTACACCACTTCTCTCAATCTCTACTGACCTTTATTGCGGAGTTGTTCGTCCATTCAAGAATATTCAATGAGGCCATAAATTATATATTATAGAGTGTTAAATTTATTGCCACACTTAGGAATGTCTATCGAATTGCCTAGCTTTATACAGGGTGTTATAAAAGTTCCCGTACTCACGATTCGTGAATTTATTATACAAAATCAACAAACTTCAAAACAATTATTTTTATGCTAATGGTGAAAAGAAATTTTAACATAACGTAGGAAAACAATTTGAACTTACATTTATAATAAATGTTCAAAATTTCTGCCTTTTTTTTGGAGGCAAAGCTGAAGTCGTTTGCGCATATTTTTAGAATCACGTTTCAAGATGCTGGGAGTGACTTCTTGTATCCTTTGATTAATTTCAATTTTGAGATCACCTATTGTTTGTTGATTATCTTCATAAACTCTGTTCTTCAAATATCCTCACAGAAAGAAAAGTAAGGGATGCGCAGATCAGGGAACGAGGTGGCCGAAGGTTTTTTGAGATGAACGCCAAAAAAAATCTTGAATTATGCCCATGGTTTCGTAACTTGTATGGCAGGGTGCAACGTCTTGTTGGAACCAAGAGTCACGTTCATTCACTTCTAATAATGCAACAAATTGTTGAATAAGTTGATATAGCGTATCTTTACTCGGTATTGCATCATTTGGATATTTATGTCGCCAAATTCTTTACATCTTTCATATGATTTACTTTTAAAATAAGCCTCAAACAGCGCAATTCTCTGAATGCGTGATAAATTCTTCTTGCATTGAAGAACAAAATGACGTGGAACTTTACTATCGTACAACTTGAGTGCGAAGAAAATTCAACGATAAAAATTAAAGAGTTGATAAAACTATAAGCAGACGATAAAATTCAATAGTTAGAAAAAACACGGGCAATAAATATTTTTAAAGTTGGAGTACGGGAACATTTAGGACACCCTGTACAACTCCACAGACGAATGATGTAATAAATTCCTATATATTATTCATCTATCTGTGCATAAATAATTATTTATAATATTTATGCACAATTATATTTTTATATTACTATTTAATATCTATAAAATATTTTCCCCTTTTTACTGTTTAGAATTTTAGGTATAGATGGCACTGTACAAGTTCATTTGAACTTGGGAAAATGGCAATTCTCCCAAGAAAACGAGCTCTTATAATCTCAATTATACCCTGTAACTCCATGATTTTATAGAAAGATATTAATAATTACAGTTTGGTTATGTTTCTCATAAAATAATTTATCCCATTTCGTTTTCTTTCAAAAAACGAATAAAACAATTGTAAGTAATTACTGATTCTCGCCAAACGAATTTCTTCACTGTAGGTAGATGACTAATGTTTGAAAAGGCACAGAAAAATGACACGTAGTTTTGGGGATATATAATTTATTCAGACATACATTACAATCCATACTTTTCTATTTGGCTGTTAGAATACTACCTGCAAATAAATGACTTTTCACAAACTTTCCAACAGCGGAAACAATTAATAATTCCCTTAAAACTTTCTAATGGGTTGGTAAAATAGTTTACCTACTATTGTAACATCATTTCTTTTATGGGCAATGGAATGCAGTTAACAGGTATACAATAAGTAATCATTCTATCTACGAATATATAAATAGTGTTTTTGTATGCAGTATACACGCAATATAAGCTCTGGAAAAAGTTATGTAAACAAAGTATGCAAAACCATAATTCCTGTTTTTCGTGAAGCTCTCTTTAAAATTATTTAAATCAACGTGTCCCTTCTTTTAGCATGTTCAGAGTAACACGATGTACAGGACAAGTGCGTTTTTAGAAAAATACTTCAAAAGAAGCTCTCAATGTAAAACGCAAAATGTAGCATTAAGAAATGAAAGTAGTGATGGCTGTAAAATGATGAGCTTGACGATAGGTACAAAAAACAGTTTATGCCAGTAAAGTTACACATTTAACACTCATAAAACCCCACTTAAGAGTGTATTTTGAAACATTTTAGAAAACTGGAACACAAGATTACTAGATAAAAGCCTTACAAGGCCTAAACCAGACCATCGCTCCAAAAAGAAATAATAAATTTAATTATTCCACTATAATTATTGTTATTAAAATAAATGAGCAAAGTGACCTCAGCTACTTTCTTTGAATTTAAAATTTGGGGTTGATTATTCGCTATATTATTAAATGTTAAGAAAAAATTAATCTCAGTGTTTCATTACCTTGCTAAAGCATTAACAGTCAGAACAAAAAGTCTACCGTTTCATTTTCTTCCAAACTTCGACGAACATTTGCAAAAACGAAATTAAAATTAATTAGTTCTTTGAAATACAGTTGTACGAAAGGTGTAAGGAACATCGATAATTTAACTTAACTGTATATAAAATTCATGCGAACACTTATGGGGAAGGGCACATATGGGTCAAGGAAGGAAGTTTCTGTTTAACACTTACAATAAAACATTTAACACTAAAAATTGTAAGTTATGCATACGCTAGCCTATATGCTACGGTTCAAAATGTTACAATACGTTTTGACAAAGGATGTAGCATTAGAATTAATTCTTATTAGTACATTAGCCAGTATGTATTGATCAGTAAACACGGCGTCTTCGACACATTAAAATTTGATGAAAATATTAGTTACACCTTTGTGGCTAAAAAATTAAATATCAAGATTCAAAACAGCATGTTTCTTAAAGTCGGGAATACTAAGTTTTACCCAATGCTTTCTTGTGAGTCTTGTAACAGCGATATATATATGTGCCCTTGAGACGGACGGAATACCTCTTAAAAGTTATAAGTACACGCAATTAACAAATATAAAATCTGATATAGTTTACAATCACAAAAACAATTTTGTTTATTTCCTATTTATCCCCATCAAATGAATTCTTATTTACATGGGTTAAAGATATGTATCGCTCTTGTAGCGCTGAAAACTACACTTTGATGTTGACAACAATATAAAACTAAATAAAAAATAATAGAAAACTAACAACATAAAACTGGAAAATACATGATATACAGGCCGTGCTATATGGTAGGCCATGGAATAGTTCAACACCTATGACAGTATACAAATGTTAAGAACAATTAGGAGAATACCCAACCCAAAACAAGTGAATAAGAAAGAAAATAAGTACAATATTAAGAAAATATTCGAAGAAAAAAATATATCATTACAATGAAAATTATAAATGTACATGGCGAGCAAAAAACATTCTTATTCCATGGTAATGCGACAAACAGAATTCAAGTTTCTTCCATGTGAATGAAAACTTCCGACATCCCGTCCAAGAAACTTAGCTGCTCTTTAGTAATTGTCAACTAAACTAAGATATATCTATGCATTTAGACGCGAAAAGAAAATACTTATTACATATATAGCATACTTTACTATTTAAAATACGTGGTGTCAAATATTAATAGACACTACAACTAATTTGGCAAAACATTTTTTTTAGACCAAAAGAAAATAATTTAATGTAATCCTGGTCTTTAGAAAAGTTGATTAAAACCAAGAAAACTCTCCTCTACATATTATTGAACAGAATAGAAATTTGAGAACAAGTGAGATATAAATTTAACAAAGCTTCTATGTACTAATAAACATTATCTTTGCTGCAAAACAATGTAAACAATTTCCATACGTAATGATAAAGCATACAATATAAAAGAAATGTAAAAGTTTCAAGGAATACATGAAAATGAAACTTTAAATCATAATGATGTGCATGCATTCATAGATGAAACTGTACTTATGAGA
Organism: Metellina segmentata; assembly: GCA_947359465.1. Classification (NCBI taxonomy): domain Eukaryota; kingdom Metazoa; phylum Arthropoda; class Arachnida; order Araneae; family Tetragnathidae; genus Metellina; species Metellina segmentata. The sequence goes on along the minus strand of OX375877.1, from coordinate 75,824,805 downwards.
AAATGCTCATATATTAAAATACCAGGATCATATAATGAGCAAGACTTAAACATTGAATCTCAAATCCAAATTTTTAGGTAAGTTCATGTTTAATACTGATTTTTAAAAATACTTTTGTATAAAAATCGATAATAAAAATTTCTTTTGTGAAAAAATACGCAAAAAATAAAGTTTTTGACGGTGCTTTTCATTTGGAATAAAAATATTTCCAACGACAATTTAGTGTTTATTCTCTCTATATAGCACCACTCAAGAAGTTTTTCCCTAACTATGAATTCTTTTGGGAAAGATTTTTGAAATGTGCGTCATAACAGAGCTGTCGAAGTTTAACATACTATATTCAAAAGTAATACTTCCATCTTACTTGGTCATATAATTCCCCAGCTATCTTCTTTTTAACACAATTTCATTCGAAACCTTTTTTTATTGGTATAGATCAGTTGATGGGATATGTATATTTCTCCCGAATATTTTTACAACAGCTCGAAGTTAAACAATATGACACCATATACTTAAGACAGCAAATATCTTATGTCAATCGATACTTTTTTTTAATCATTACTTATATCGATGGCAAATTCAATCGAAATTTTTGCAACGGAACTATTTAGTGTATTAAATCCCAGAAACAATGAAATCTATTCCCGAATGAAACAATATTTAAAAAAATAATAAAACTTAAGAGATTACGATAGTTTTAGAAAATTTAAATTTTAAAGATGGAAGGACAGGGGACAATATCATTGTCTCCTCCACGCTGTAAATTTTAATGTGTATAAAAATAGTACCCAAAAGCTATTGATGAATACAATTTACAATTAAAAAAAAACACTATTTTTGATACGAGTGTATATTTAAAGAGCACTGATAGAATTATAAAATCCTGTAGACTTTGTTCGACGCGATGCCAGTTACACAAAATGGTGGTTAAAATACCATAAAGGTCACGCATGGAGTCGAAGAACACCCAAGATTAAGTTTACTCAAGTTTTGAATCTAGAAGTTCAATTCACACAACTTCTAACAATAAGTTTTTCAAAACATTACAATTTATACACAGTAGCTAATATTACAGAAAAGAATATTCCTATTTCTCCTTGTATCTTACACTTCAATAACATTTTGTACAAGCACAAATCCGTACAACCAAGTTTCACAAACATATACATACATATCGGTTATGCACAGTGTGCGTTGCATCTTACATTTATTGCACAACCTTTTCATGGCCAACAATATCATTTCTTATTTCTGAATTAACTTTTTTTCAGTGAAACAGCACTGAGATTTCTTTTGCAAAACCATCAAAAACAAAACCTGATGTTTGTTAGACAAGAGCAAACAGTAAAACAACTAAACTTGTTGTTTATTCCTTTAAAGATGAACAAAAATGTAACAGCTATACGTTGATAAAAACAAACCATCACCATTTAAAAAGATACCACTGAAACAAATTGGATCAGACTCAAGAAAACGGTATAATCAGCAATTGGGGATAATTGCTCAACGGCAAAAATTTTTTGGAATATAACCCGTAATATGGCTATTTAAATATCAGTTTGTGGTCATCAATTTACTGATACCGTGTTCTTGCGTTTTGCCACAGATAAATACAAACACTGAAATACAATTGTACCCAGAGTTTTTGATGATTTTCAGATGCACTGAGCATGAGCTAAGTAAGCATCCTTCTAGCTCATTTTGTAATGGCCATTTTGTAAAACCACTTTAAACGTGAATAAGTAATTTCTTCACATATCGCATGGGAAGCGATGGGCATCACACATTTTAAGATAAAAGGAGTTATGTTTGTAATAATGACCGCCAAGATGAGGAATACGAATATAAGATGAGATGATAAAAAGGATGTATAAAATATATGGTACAAATTCGTAACTAAAATTTTATACAGTGTTAAAAGAATCTATCGAGATTCCACACTATCCCACTTCGTCCGCACAAATTTTTCCGACAGTTCAAATATCTTTCCACTTCCTTTAAAGTAAAAATTCCAGATGTTTTAAGATTATTATGAGGGAAGGTATGAAAATAGCACATGAGAAGTTCAGAACACAGTGAATGTAGCCACACCTTTGAATTACTTCTACACAAAAGACCACTACAAAAAAGTTAAATTGGGCTTGGAAACTTGAGTCTATTGAAATTTAAAATGTTCTTTTACGTTTCTTTAGGATACTAGAATTCGAACAAAAATCCAAATATCATTTTGCGAAACCATATTATGAAAAATAATCTTTATGGTAAGCGTAGGGGGTGGGGAGAGAAGAAAGTCAACAATATGTGCGTAAACATTGATGAAAATAATATTAAAAAAAGAGACTAGCATATTTTCTTTGGTTTTAAAGGAACAAAAAGGAAAAATCATTTTTAAAATAAACGTCATCAAAAGGACTAATTTTTTGCTGTCGCATTACATTCACGAAAATTAATGAAAGAAAATGTTTTCTCCTGTAATAAGACAAGAGGTAAAGGTAATTATGAATGCAGTAATCTCTATCATCAACACATCAGATATGTTTGTTTCTATAATTATGCATTGGTTCTACACACCCGAGTGAAGCTTATTTTACATTAGAGCAAACCCGACGAGTTGGGCAGTCAGGGACGAAAAAGCAGTGATTTAATAGGGGAAATGACAGCTTTTCCCGTCGCTGAATTTGCCGGATAAGCTCCATGTTGCACTAATGCAAAAAACAAGCTTACCGCTCACAAGGCAGCCAAAGGAAAACCACACATTGGTGACATCAGCCACGATATACTAAATTGGCTGAAATGCGCATGCGCACCGACATGTTTTCTTCCTAGAAAAATGAGTACGCATGCGCTTGTCCTATGTTTTGTAGCAGACTGCTCCGGTGTGTAACTGGGCCTAGCAGCTACCTGTCAGGGTAGTTTGGCAACACCTGTTTTAGGATGCCTTTCTTGAATATTCATATGCGAACTCTACAATAAAAGTTCTCAATGCCGAAAAGGTGTCGATTTAACTAACTAAAATAGATACGAAATCTTTAAGAATATATTATACCATATTTAAAATTAGCGATTCAGGGAGGAAAAGTATCCGCTTTGTTTTAAAAATTGATATGAGACATTTTAGTGACGAAATGCATCAAAGGTGGACTGCAAGCCACCTCCCTTGATATGTCAAGAACACCGTTAAAGGAAGGTTTTAAAATAATCTGTATGAATTTTGTTTTCTTCAGCTGATGAAGATATTGGGAAACTGGAGCACAAAACAAAATTACTCGCATCCTTCCTCATTCAAATAGGAAATGCCATTCACCGGAGACGAACCATCTCAATTTTGTCAGGAAGTTGCAATATTTGACCGCGGTGGTTTATTGCTCCATTACAAGCTCCCGGGAGGAGGCCACCACTGATTGTCCGCGTGGGGGAACACGCATGGTGAGCGGAACACGGCGAAGAAGGGGCTCACCGGACACAGTGAGAAGTGTAAGCACAAGAAAGTGGGAGCAAAAACCGACATGCCCTTGAACGGAAGCATTGGGAACGGCGGCTTTGGTGGCGCGAAGATGCTATTTTGAGGGGGCACCAGGAAGGGCGGTTTCGTGAGCATCATGTTAGGGGGCAACATGGAGAAAGACCCGACGGTTTCAATGTAGATTTTCCACAGCAGAAGTTCCATGCAGGTCCTGGCGTCCTCGATGCTGTTGTGGCCGCTGTAGCCGTCCTGGATGCTCTTGTGCAGGTAGATGCCGGCCAGGTACTTGAGGGAATGCTTGATGGGAAAGCCCCTCTCGTGCGGGAACACGCAGGACGTGTCGATGACCTTGTCGTGGACCATGTTCAGCGCCAGCAAGTCGTTCTCGACGCTGTGTCCAATGAGGACGGTGTCCTTGTTGAAGAGCTGCAGCAGATGCGACTGCACCTCCTGCAAGTTCGTGGTGACTCCCTTCAGATCCTCTTCGCGGACCCCGCTGAACGCGGTGTTGAGGTCCAGGACGGGGTGGTCCGGCTGGACGTAAGAGTCGAAGACGATCTCCCCGTTGATGCCGACGAGACTGACTTTGGTGAGCTCCATCCCCTTGGTCGTGAATGCCATTTCGCAGTCTAAGGCAAAGATGTTGGCAGGACGTTTTCTCAGGATGATGTCGGACTTGTTCTCCGCCTGCACGAACTTGATGTCTTTGAAGGGCCTGTGGAAGCTGACGTGGTGCTTGCTGAAGGCGCATCCCTCGGCGGGGGAGCTCTTCTTGCAGCAGCTGTAGAGGCCGTTCTCGGGGCCCCCGTGGAACATCTGCTTGCCGAGGTGGAATTTGCAGCCCTTGTCGTCGAGGTACCAATCCTCCTCCAGTAGCGACAGCTTCTTGCCGCACCTGCACTCCTGGACGGCGGGGTTCAGAGACTTGGAGAACATGTTGTTGGCCATGAGGGTGACTTTGCCGGGGTTGTCCGCTTCGGGCATCGGGAAGCCGTTCCTCTTCATCTCCTCGGAGGAGAGCTTGTAGTTGAGGAATGTGTTGTAGAGTTCCTCAGATCGCAGGGGGATGCAATTAAGGTACTTCTGAATGAGGTTTTTCATGCTGAATGAAAATCACAGTCCAAAAGCTCTATTCTGTGTGAATCTGAAACGAAAATAAAAATATATAAGTCCCCATTTAGTATTTTGGTCATTGTAACGCCCCGGGGACAGGAGTCAACAACTCTAGGTTTCTACTGAAAGCCAGTGTTAATATCTATCGGAAAAATCTCCTTCGAGGCCAAATGATTTGCATGAGGTGCGCGATGGCACCTTTCGATTAATTCACCCTCTGTGTCAACTGTAGGGATGAGAGACCGTGAACTATCGATCTGAATGGTGGTATTTTGGACGCGCAGTCGTCAACCGTTTTGAGTTGATCCAGTAACACTTTATTAATTTTTTTCCAATCACTGTTGTCAGGAAGCTGTCGCTAACTGGAGAGATTGGCAAGTGCCAACTAGAGCGGTTGGCGAGCGCGACAACCAGGTGAAGGGTTGCCAGGATCAGGGGAGTCTGGAAAAAGACAAGCGGGAAGAGACGGATTGGTTTTTTCTCCGGATTAAGTTAATCTGCGCTACCGTCATTAATAACCAGACAATGTTTTCTGGTCATGTAATATTTATGTTATGTATGTTATGTCCCTTTTCATCTAATAAATTATCTTGGGACTAAAAACTACTGGCTTGACTTTTTATGATTTTGGAAGCAACAGAAAGAACCCAACCAACAACTGTATTCCATTATAAATTCAACTGCAGTAAACATTTGTCTTACTTATATTTTGTCTGAGTCGTTTAGTTTTAGCACACACTCGGCCTACTAAGTTACATCATCGACGAAATAACAAACAGCAAACCAGGGATTAAGCTACGATCGTTTTTTTCGCTAAATGCGAACGAAATGGTAACCACTTTCGCAAAAATGCGAATAAAAAAATCTTCACGGCATATGTTCCAAACATCGCTTTTTTGATCACTAGTGAGGAAAAAAAAAAAAAAAACGGAATAGGATCAGAAGTAAGATCGGTTCTTAACCATTTGAGCAAGAATAATAAACGCCGAGAAAGCAATTGTTCAATTCTGTTATTAAATGCAATAATTCCGATTGAAATATTCCGATCGGATGTTTTTAAGCTTCGTTGCTTTTTCTGCTAGCTTTTTTCAGTGGTTTTTCTGTATGGTCGTCCCTAGGCAAGTGTTCTGAATATTGGCTCAAATTGGTCAGCCCTTATTTCTGTTGTTGAAGATAAACGCCCTGCATCTCAAGGGCTACTGAAACAAATGGCATCATACATATTTCCTGCCACTACGGCTTAACGATGTTTTGTTTTGTATAAACAAGCTGAACACGGCTTTTCAGGAAAAAAAATTTAGATTTCGAGTTTGTCCAAGCATGTGTGAATGCTTGCATAGGAAACTTAAAGTCCATGAGAAATAAGACTGGGGCAAACGTCGTTGACTTTCAGAATAAAATTCCAAAAGATGCAGGGGAAAATTTTACATATGAGCGGCATGTTGTGACTGACAACGAAAAGCAAAGAAAAGCTATATTCAGAGGTATTCAAAAATTTGAGGTTCTCATGGATGAGTTTAATAATTAGGCCTCAATAATTAGGCATATTGAAGACAGATTAGGAGACATGGACAAAATAACAATTTTTTATATTTTTTTGTCAAGTAACCTGCCTGATACTCCTTCAGAATTAAACATACATGGAAAAGAGGAAATTTCTGAAATTTTCCAACTGCTCAGTTCTTCTGTGGATTATGACGAACCTGAGACAAAAGAAGACTGAAAGGCATGACCCTACAACAAGTTCTTGAATTCATATTTGTCAATGACATGTCTCAAGAATATCCTATAAGTGTGCTCTGTTATTGAATATGCTTTAACTATTCCCTTGCATACTGTAGACTGTGAAAGGGGGTTTCAGTGCATTGAATCTTGTAAACACAGACTTGCGAAATCGAATCAACTTGCATCATGTGAACAACATCCTAATGATTAAAATTGAAGAGGACCGGATAGAAAAAAAAATTGACTTTAAATCAAGCATTTGAAAAATGGGCTAACTTAAAAGAAAGGAAAGTTATAAGTTCACAACCCAAATTTTTTGTGAACCTTTTCTATTGTTGGGTAAATCATCACTACGGGGAGAGTACTGGAAAGCCTATAGGACGTTTCCTCTAGTTTCAACACAGAGGAGAAACGAGATCACGTTTTTCTTACTTGGTCTTCTAGTTGCTAATTGAAATGTTTTATGCCAAAATCAAAACACGTTTTAGGTCAAATTTTTAGGCATATTTAAAGATCAATTTTTCCACATTTTTTAAAACCCTATTTTAAGATTATTTTAGAAAAACAAAATGCGGGTCCTGGTGTGAAACCGTTGCATTTCAGACGTTCGTATATTCACAATTTAAACTGCCACTCAAGAAGCTGCCTTGAATTTAACTATACTCGCCTATTGAAAGATCCCCATATGCTTATTACGCCTTTGTCAGGGCATAAAGGGTTGGAACTCAGATCTGTGGTTGGAAGTGAAGATAGGGCGGACAAAGCAGTCGAGTTCTGCTAATGCAGAAGCCGCATCAATGCATGGCTGTCCAACAATGCTCTGCCGTGTTCAGATCGAATTAACAAAGGTACGGTCTTACCACTGGGCCGCAGAGATATCGTTTTTATCAACCGACACAACACGTATGCTGGGTAATTGAATTGGGCAGCTGTGGTATTATTGTACGGGATCTGATTCGTCTCCTTTTTTGGTCTTTTCTGCTGTCGAATTTTGCCCGATCTTCAAACATCCATGGTTTTTATTCCATGTACAGGTTTACAGTTTAAAAAAAAAATCAAAATTCGACGCGTAGTGTTTCAGAGAAACGTTAAACATAACGAAGCTTATGGAGATTTTATTATTTGATTTTTAAAATGACACAAACCATGGATATCAAATCAGGAAACATGTTAGATAGTTTTAACCCACCTGGCTCCGATGACCAGATCTTAATGGACCAGATCTTCTTTCTTAAGTTAAGAAAGGAAAAGAGCGAATCGAGAGTCTTTGTTTGCTTCAAAAATCGCTGATGTGATACTTTCAAAAGGAAAATCAGTCTTAGATACAGTTTGCTATTTCATTTAAGAATATTGCGTCACAGATCCATACAAATCCCTTCACTCACAAAGAATACAAATTGCAGCAACCACATTACATCGCACTTATAAATTTTCCAGGGAGTTACAAACATTCTGATAGAAAACTATTACTTTCTGATTAAAAAAAAATGCAGAGAAGGCCTCAGATGCATAATGAAGGGAATTTTGGACTATAGATTACAAGAAACTAGCCACTGCGTGGCTAGCCCGGCGTTGCACGTGGTATACGGTATAAATCTGGTGTAAAATTTTCAGCAAATATCAAATCCGTTGAAGATATATTCAATTTAAAAATGATTTATTTAAAGAAAATCATATTTTCAGGTCTCAATCTAAAGTAAAATTTTCCGCAGATTATAAATCCGTTGAAATTTTCAATCTATCTTTAGCAATTCCAATTTTACGAAAAAAAACTTAACAATCCCAGTCAATATGTTTTTTATTTCTTGCTCTTATTCACGGAAATGGGACAACGCCGTGATATAAGGTATTAATCTAGTGTAAAATTTTCCGCAAATATCAAATCCGTTGAAGATATATTCAATTTAAAAATTATTTATTAAAAGAAAATCATATTTTTAGGTATCAATCTTTAGTGAAATTTTCCGTAGATTTCAAATCCGTTGAAATTTTCAATCTTTCTTAGCGATTCCGATTTCTCTCTATATTAAAAAAAAGTTACCGCCGTCGCAGGATTGAAAACTGTGTTGTTTAGCTCGATTCTTAGACGGTTTCCCGAGAAAGTACTGATCGGAAAAAAAATGAAATTAAGATGGTTTGTTCTTTATCGTATTCTCTGGACAATTATTTCAGATTTTTTTCCGATGCGGTTATTAGTTTAGGGTTTATTAAGTGTCAAAATTGAAGAAGCGAAATTTCATCCGCGAGTGAGCAAAACACATACAAATTTTCAGCCTTCAGTCGTGAGTTTTTTTTATAATAGTACCTCTTAACGTAAATTTTTGCAGCTCGTCGATTTTTTTTTTAAATTTCAATTTGGTTTTTGATAATATTTTTTTGAAATTCGGGAAAAATCGGTCGGGACATTTTTGTTATTTCTTTTTTTAAAACTGCCGTATCTATATTTTATTACTATTAGTTTTTAATATTTAAAATATCGCAGTATACCTCAGAATATACTCTTTCTTACGGTACTATTATTTTTGAAATCGGTTAATAATTAAAATGGATGCGATCAAAAGTTGGTCCTACAAAATTCGGAATCTTTGGATATTTTCGCTACTTTTTGTTAAAACCGTTCTATCTACAGCAAAAACCAATATTTTTTTAAATTTGAGAGCATATCATTGAATACATTACATTACACTCTTCCTTATGGTACAATTATTTTTTTCAAATTGGTTAATAAATAAAATCGATGCAATTAAAAGTTAGTCATACAATTTTCGGAACTTTCATATCGTAATTTCCGATACAAAACTAAAACTGTCATATCTACATCGTATTACTATTAGTTTTTAATTTTGAAAATATCGCACTATACCTCAGAATGAACTCTTTCTTAGGTTAAAATTATTTTTTAAATTGGTTCATAAATAAATTCGATGCAATTAAAAGGTGTTGAAACAAATTTCGTATTTTTTATTTCGCGGAGCATATGAGGGTTGTATTTTTTGACTATCGGGTTTGCCAGATATCAAATTTATCGTAGCAACAATTGCCATAAAAACTATTTCTTTTTATTTGGCGAGGAAAAAGGCTCGCTTTTTTCCCTCTGTTCTCAGACGGTTTACCGAGAAAGTACAAAGTACAGATCGTAAAGTTTGGAGATTAACACGGTTTACTTAAAATTGTACAGGGAGCAAGATGCAGAAGATTTTTTACTCATGCGGCTATTAGTTTAGGGTGCATTAAGTGTTAAAGTAAAAAAAAGTGAAATCACTTGCGAAAGAAGTATTGGTTTGCGAAGCAAACCAAACGGGATGGCATAGCAATCCCCGGGGGTCGGCGAGCGGAAGCGAGCAGGGAGCGAAGCCCTCGCTGTGACGTCATGGACCGGAAAGTGAAACAGGATAACACGAATTATTCAAACAGTTTCACTCTGCGAAAGGAATGTTGGTTTGCGAAGCAAACCAAATGGCATATGTAAAATGAGTATTGGTTTGCGATGGTGTTATCATTTCAAATAATACTAAATACGATATAAAAGTCCTGACGAATCTATGGCACTTACAGTAATGGGATTTGGCACATAAGTAGTTCAATTTTTTTTTACAATTTTAGGCTCGCGGCGAATTTTAAAAATGCAATCTGGAACATTTTAAAATGAGATCATAGATACTAAATTTATTATTTTCATTTCCGGTTTGATTTTGCACAGATCGATGTTTTTCCAACAGATGATTAAAAAAAATAATATTTTAACTGCAGTTACTTAGTTTTTTTTTCTATCTTCTAGACCGTTAAAGATAGAGTAAAAATGTTTACGGATTTGAAATCGTGCGGAAAATTTCAGATTAGATTGTTACCTAAAAAAAATATGATTTTCTTTAAATAAATTATTTTAAAATTCAATATGTATTTTTTATATATCTTATTTTAAGATATCACGCCTGTATATTTTCGCACGAGATTGTGACGTCACGTCAACTTCGCTTTACAAAAATAAATAGATTCCATTTCTTGCCCTTCGCGTTAAAAAAAAAAGAATAAATTTCCTGTCCTCTTCAATTTCAGCTGAGAGAGAGAGAGAGTGAGAGAGAGTGTGTGAGAGAGAGAGAAACACTTTGACTGGCATTGTTTAGTTCTTTTTCCTAAAAACGGAATCGTCAAAGATAGATTGAAAATTTCAACGGATTTGAAATCTGCGGAAATTAGCACACCAGATTAATACCTTACACCACGGGTACGGGCAACGCCGGGCTAGCCACGCAGTGGCTAGTCACTAAAAAACCAATTCAATTACGAACAATTACCATCAACAAGTGACTTATAACTACCAATTCAAAGGAGATTTCCTTTTCTCTCTGTTTACAAAACGTAAAATCTTTGTGGACAATTAAAAAGAGTAATGTAGTCGAGACCGCTATAGTATATCCCAGTGTGATACAACGAGGAGTTACTATATTTCGAAAGAAAAAAAAGGCTCACCTCATTGGAACTGGGCAGTACAGAAACAAACGAACACACTGACAACACCATCTTTGCAAATAAAACTAACTTTCACGCCTGTATAAATAGTGAATCACCAAAGAGCGCGTTTTGACATTTCAATTGTTATCACGTTCTTTAGATGCGTACGACTTGTCACGTTTTGATGGCAAGTAGCCAAGGATTAGCTTCTCTCAATTGTACCCAGGACTAATTGCAGGTTTGATATATAATTTTTCTGTGGATAAGAACAGAATCTGTTGACCGAAAGGTTTATGTCATTAATCTACAAAAATTAAAGTAAAAAGTTCCCTGATTTCCAGAGTATTTTTCATGAAATTTCCCGAGTTTCTCCATCCGTTGGCAATACCCCAGTAATAATGATAAACTTGACACTTGATGAACTAAAAATCTATAGACTTATTGTACACAATAATAGACCAGATACTATTAAGTTATGAGCCGCGGTAGCTCAGTAGGTAGAGCGTCGGGATCGCGTCGGAAGGTTTGTGGGTTCTGGCCTCAGCGGAGCCTGCAATTCTGATGGTTGCGAGATCGGCGCTTGGACCTGGCTAAAGACCGTCGTGTTCGCTAATGGTGGCTGAGGCACGTTAAATAGGTCGTGGTCACAAAGTCTCCCATACCAAATCAATACCTCTGGGGCTACCTGATCAGGGGGTTATTGGCATCTGATTGGGATCTAAATTACGATATGTGTGAGTGAATGGATGTGTGAAAGGGACCTTCTTGTAAAACGGGTGTGTCATGTATGAAGAAGTCCAACCCACCGGGGCAATGGCACCCCCAATTGGGCCATATATGGCCCGCACGATAACAACAACAACTATTAAGTTAAAGAAAGAATATTTAATATTACATTTTTAACTATTTTGATGTGTTCGCAGAAATACCAACAGCCCCTGAATTCGTTAGTGGTGCCAGCGCCGGGTACATCTATATAAATAATCTATATAAATAAGAATGGAGTGTTTGTTTGTACATTCAATATTTTCGACCCATTTCAAGTTTTCTATCCGTTTTGGACCCTTCTGATGCCGAATCCGCCTTTTTCTCGTTTGGTGTCTGTCTGTCCGTATGTTGTGCCCTATACACGTCCACGCGGTTTAAGATATTTTCATGAAAATTTGCATACAGTGAGTACTTATCTTCATTTAGTGAGTGGCATTGGTTGCGAAAGTCTGTCTGTCCGTCTTTCTGATCTATGCTCGATTTTGTGTTTGTGTAGACATCACATGAATTGCATTCCAGATATTTGATTGCATTGTATTTTATTTTATACATTATCTATTAGTTTAGTGAATGCAATATTAAACATTTCTTTATTGTTATATTTAGTTGAGTTTCATGCTAAAACACCTGAGTAAGTATACTTAAATCAACCATAATTTGGTAGTTTTGGAAAAATTGGAATGTCTATTGAATATTACGATTACTTCGATTGCTTTACCAGTACTGCTGAAAAAGTAATTATTCTTCAAATTTTTTTTAATTTTTTTATGGAATTTCATCTCTGATACTTCATTTATTTCGAGTCTTATTTTTATTCTTTGCGCAATGAAAACGATTACCGAATATTTGGGACAGACGATATTTTTCAATGAAACGAGAATGAACAAGATCGCGCGAGCAGTGATATTTTTTCTGGTTCTTTCGCTCTGAATTAATTTCACATTTCTAAATTTTGTACAATTTTAGTTGTAAGTTGTGGCAACTGTGCGAGATCAAGAGATAAAATTGAATCACAAATTAATATCTTTAGAACAATTTTTTGCAACATCTTTTATTTTGTTTTACTTTGCTGTTTCCAGTTTTAAATATTTATTATTTTAATAAATGTGTTTTCCTTCTCATCATACGCAACAGCACCACAAAGTATTAGACTTAAAAATGTTAGGTAAGTCAGTATAAATTTTCAGTAAATTTTAAGTGTAGTTATGCCATTATTGAAAGAATAATGCCGTTATTTAAAGAATAATGCCGTTATTTAAAGAATAATTCCGTTATTTAAAGAATAATGCCGTTATTGAAAGAATAATAATGTTTAAAAATCCAAACTAGAACTTTTTCCAACATTAAAAAATTCGTTGCAATAATGACAGGAGAAGATTGCAAAAATTTCACAATGTCGCATACTGGAGGCAAGAGTGCCACAAGTAAAAAAAATATTGTTTTGTTGACTATGAGTGCGAGAGCACTCGCCGTAAATCGTAATTTTAATTAATTGAGTTGAACATGAAAATAACTTAAGAAAGGGAATTCCAAATCTCCCTCAAAATCGTCTTTTATAGTAGTAACACCTTTCGTCATTTTGTAGCTTTGTCAAACAACAAGGGTGCGATGTATGTGAAATGTATTACATGAATGGATATGCATGTGTAGGATTTGTGTCCAAAGTAAGTTGTAGAAAATATAAAGTCGAAAGGTGTTAAAATAAATTTTTATTCTACAAAAAACGTTAGTCATTATATATTTTGATTATCTCTTCAATCTAGAGTAAACCAATTCAAACCGAGTAAGGTCGGGTATTTTGCTAGTCTATATCTATAAAATTCAAATACCACTCACTGACTGACTGACTCATCACTGTATCTCAAGAACTACATGTCGTAGGAAGCTGAAATTTTACAGGGGGATTCTTCTTATACCGTAGGGGTGCACTAAGAAAGGATTTTGAAAAATTCGAATCCTAAGAGGCCTAAAATTGACCTAAGGCCTAAGCCAAAATAAATTTGAAATCGCCATAGAAATAACATATTGAGTATAAAACGATTGCTGCACGCATCTCAGATTGCTTTACCAGTGTTGATAGAAAAACAATTTTCTTAAAATAAATTAAATTATAATGTTCATGTTTGAACTGAATTTTTACTTCTTTCCCTTATGAAAATAATATTTATAAATATTTGATTGATGAAGAAAGAATATTTAGAACATTTAATTTTATATTTACTTAAATTTTATAATGGAGCACGAAAAGCCCAAACGATAAACTCATTGATCATAAAAGCGTAGTTTTGCTATTCAGTATCTGGCAACCTCAGAATTAATGTTTAATTTTTTAATTTGATTTATAATTCTTTTTTTGGGTATTTGGAGTTGAAAACGAGATGGTTGCGGTCATATTTGGGGATTCCCAAGTATTATAAATATGTGTTCTTTTTGCTTGTAAATCATCGTCTTTATCAATATTGTTCGAGTTTTTTGTCGAATTGTTTTACTTCAGAATATATTCAAGAAATAAAATTGAACAAGCCAGAAAAAATATTTTTTTAAAAAGAATTCTGCTTTTTTTAAGGATTGGAATAATGTTTCTGTTTGCTTATGTGTTCCGGTATATTTCCTATTCCAGAAATATTATTTAGGAGCTGGCTTTTATTTATTTATTTCCTGCAAAATATCACTAGACATAGTACTTTCGTGGTGGTATATGTATATTTACAAATCAAAATATTTTTTAAGTGTGTAATTTATTATTTTAAAATGACATGAAAAATTTCAAAAATAACTTTAAAATAAGATGGGTTACGTTAAATTTAAACTGGTAGTCATACTTTGTAGTTCAAAAAATATTTCAAAATTTTGATATAGCTTTTCATTGAAAGACGATTAAAATAAACTAAATTTCATTTGTTTTTCGTGTTTCATGGGTGTTATTGAAAGCTTACGCCGTAGTCAAGTAACTACATCTATCATTCTAAATAGATACGTGCTTTACATTTAGAAACCAAATTTTTTATCTTACAAAGTACCATAAGGGTTCAATTTAAAACTGTATGTGTGTTGGAGAAAACGGAATTTTTAACAAGACTTTGTTGATCTTGGAATAATATCACACTAAGTAATTTTGAAAAATCGAAATTTTATGTCTTAAAAGGGAGAAAGCCGAGGTAGCTTACTCTATTTAAGCTGCTCTTATGCAACTTAGATGCATGTGAATCGTTCGTTGAAAGTGATTTTCTTTTTGTAAAAGCGCTGTAAAATCAACCTTCTGTTTATTAAAAAATTGTTATCGATTGGGTTTAATTTGTCTACTCTGATGACACGTATATAACAAAAGCTCTGTTTTTCCACATGCCACTGAATGGAATTTTCTGCGAAAATGTGCCGTTTGTTTCAAATTAAATTAGTCACGAATGCCGTAAATGTTTAGCCCCCTTGGGCATTATAGAAAGCGGGTTAACATGTAGCCTATCATATCCGCAGGGTTCTAAAATATAAGTGTATCAAATGTGTGGATTGGTCAAAAGGTGGATTAGTGTAGAGAACAGACAAACATCAACTCTGCTTTATATATCTAACAGAAGTTCCGTTATTCCATCTGCCTCTGAATGGAATTTTCAAGAAAAATTGCGTTTGCTTCTATCTAAATTAGTAACAAATGTTGTAACAATTTAATTTACCATCTTCTCATATTGATGATGAAATTCGAAAATATCGCATACTAGGTGAAAGAATGGCACAATGAAAACAGATTCATAGAAAAACTAAGTGCAAGACTATCCACCGAAATTCGTCAGAGTTTTACTGAAATTGAATGCACGGAAATATTCGTAGTCACTCGAAAACTTAAAATCAACTTCAGCAGAAGTGTGACGAATATGAAATGAATTATATGGTTGGATACAACATATATGCATATTTGCGTCCGAAGTAAATTGTAGAAGCGATGGAGAAGTTAAATTATAGTTAATTTTTTTTCCCGTACACTTAAATGATGCTAACATTCTTTTATGAAAAATAATTCATGACTTTTCAATCAACATATTAATTCAACCCGAGCAAAGCCAGGTCTTTCTGCTAGTCCTATTATAAAAGGAAGCGTTTGTCTGCCTGTGTCCTGTACGCAGTGTCCCGACGAATCTATGGCACTTGCAATGGTCAAATTTGACTCACAGGTGGTCTGAAGTTTTTGCCCGAATTTTAAATTTTAATATAGAACAGTTTTGAATTAATTTATTGGAATTTAATTATTGTTTTCCTCAGAATGGCATCAGTATAAAGACGTGACAGATTCTAAATGTATTTTTTCCGTTTCCGTTTGATTTTCCCAGCAACGATTTTAGCGGACAAATAAAGCAAATAAAGTTTCAACTATTTCAGCTGACGAAATCAACAAATAAAGTTTTAACTGTAATCATTTAGTTCTTTTCTTCTATCTCCTAGATCGTTAAAGATCGAGTAAAAAATAATTTTTCAATCAAATATTTATATCTTCGCAAGAGATTGTGACGCTACGCCGATTGGATCTCTTCGCAATTCGAATTTGGCTGCATTTGACAATGACGAAACCATCACGACGTTGCCCGTGGTATTGGTTTGCTTCGCAAAGGGAATTCGTAGCAATCACATGGGGTTAGCAAGTAGTGGTCGCACCTGACCCCACGAAATGAACTGTCACGGGCAACGCCGTGCTAGCCACAAATAAATTATATTTTCTTCCCTACTGCTCTTATAGTTTTTCCAACCTTTATTATATCACGGCATACATAAACACATTGTCGAAATTCTGCTGCACACCAAAAAAAATAATTTATGCAGTTAGGTCAAAACAAATAATGGCATAATTTTGATTGATATATTACCGACCTTTGCCTTCAAGAAGGTCTTTAAAAAACTATTTTTAAACAATTTATTTATGATACTTTGTAATAAAAAATGTATTCTCAAAACTATTTATACGGTTATTATTTAAATTGTGTACACACTTCAAAACTAATCCGTTGAAATTAAATAAATCATACACAATTAAAACTGCTTCACCATCCATAAGGCAGCCACTGCCATTCTTAGATTACACCTGTTGAAAATAGCTGCCTAAAGCTACGGTTTCATAAGAAAGCGGTGCTGTTATCTAGCGGCCGTAAATGAGCGGTTCATGACGTCACTAAAACGTTGTCCATACAAACCAGATGTCGATGGTTTCCTAGAGACCTTTCCGTGTAAAACGAACGTTAAATAGCGGAGCTGCCATTTGCCTGACGGCCGTCATAGCGGTGACTATTATTCGGGGAAAGTTTTTTCTCGTGTAGTATTGAATATTTCTGAATAAAAATGAGTGCAATCGTGATTTGAACCAGCGAAAATGGCGAAATTTTGATTGATTTTGTAAGAAACCGTGAAATTTTTTATAAAGGGAAGGAAAAAAAAACCAAGGAATGTTTAATAAATATACAGGGTGGGCGAAAGTTCACCGATACGTTTCAAAATATCTACTATTATGAAAGGAAGTGTTTGTTTGTTTATGTGTAAGCTTTGTCCTGACCAATCTATGGCACTTACAATAATGGGATTTGGCACACAGGTAGTCCGAATTTGTTGCAATTTTTGTGCGAAGCCCGAATTAATTTTTTAAATGTTTTGGACTGAATTTTAAAATTCGGGCATCTTACAAAAATTGCAAAAAATTCGGACTATGAGTGTGCCGAGTCCCATTACTGTAAGTGCCATAGATTCGTCAGGACTTAGCGGGCAAGAAACAAACAAACACTTCCGTTTATAATAGTAGAGTAAAAAAAAAACCCATTTAATAATTAAATTTAAGCACTCCCTTTTACCAAAAAAGTATAATAATAATGTAAAAATACAGAAATAAGTAAACTAAATGAAGTGTTGTGATAAATAAAGAAAATTTAATTTTTCCGATTCCATAAGCTGTAGTACCTGATTCACTTCCGTATAAACTACGGAGAATGCGTAATAGTTGACATCTCTGAGTATACCGATAAAAGAGAAACTTTTCGCTTTTTTACTTCAGTAAACTCATTCATAAAAGTAGATTTCACTTTCGCTTAAGTTGGCCGTGTTTACCATCGTTTATAACGGATTGCAACTCATTTAGTTAAAAGCATTGCCAGACGCAAAACAGAATTTGGCAGACGATTTCTTTCCCTCGATGCATTACTGTGGAAAAGAAAAGCTGTCGGAAAACGGAATTCGAAAACCATCTTGCAACGGAATCTCTTCGAAAGGATATAAAACGGAATCACCTACCATGTTTCAAATGATGTGGAACGAAATCTTTATATTTTCTTCCGAATTTTTTAATAGTAAGACAAGGCAAAGTAGTTAATTTACGTCGTATTGAAGCAATACAACGAGCTTTAGGGCGCCTTCACACGAAGGAGATCGATCTCTCAGACCGGTCTCTTGATATTATTACCAGAAAATGTTTACAGATTCATTTCCTGCGCATAAACTATTCGAACGAAGAGAAGCAAAACAAAATTTTTGACTGGAACAGCATCGTTAAAGACAGATAAAAAATTTCAACGGATTTGAAATCTGCGGAAAATTTTACAACAGATCGGTACCTTACATGTGATTTTCTTTAAATAAATAAATTTCAATTCAAACTTTTATATTTTCGCATTACGAATTTAGCCGCATTTGACGTAAATACAAAAGTTACAGTAGAAATATTATTTAATTAAAGAAAATCACATTAAAGGTATCGATCTGGTGTAAAATTTTCCGCAGATTTCAAATCCGTTGAAATTTTTACTCTATCTTTAACGATCTCGAAGATATAAGCTTGTACTAGAGAATATAAAAGCTCTTTTGTTTTGTTTCTCGAATAAAATAAACCACGACATAAAAAAAAGTCGCCGGTGACTGAACTTCCTCGGTTATTATTATTTAGTCTCTCATAACGGTTTCCTGCTAGTCTTCTCGTGTGAAATACTCCTATGATTTCTTTGTAAGTTCCGTCGCCTTCAGACCGGTCTGAGCGATCGATCTCCTTCGTGTGAAGGCGCCCTTAGGCAATGGTCCGGGATCAATCCCCAAGGGACGGCTTCGAGGACAATACCACATAATTTGAACAACGGTCAGATGACGATAACGAGGACAACACCTAAGCTGGCACCCCACTCTTCGAATTTTGACACTACGCCAACGTGAGTATATTTGAGGTCTTTAGTTGGACCGAGTTTCGAACTCGCAACCCTCAGGTTGCTAATCCGTTGCTCTTCCAAACTGGGTTACCACGAAACCTAAAAAGGTGCTGATAATTGTTGACAATCAACCAAAGCAGAGCACTAAAAAAAATATGGGCGTAAATCTGTGTAGCACGAAATACACTGGTGTGAAACGGTTTACATTTTGCAAGAAAATTGATTAGATGCGTGGAATAGAAGAAAACTTTGCGATAAATTTCCAAAATGTCTTATTACAGGGGACTTCAAACATAAAAAAAAATTCAGGAGCCAGACCAATTTTTTAGGAGTAGGACCCTTGCAATATTACTAACTTATTTTCGAACGCTGAGTATATTGCAGAACTCATTATACACACACGCACAGTAAATAACATGCTATTTATAGTGTAACTGAGGCAATAAAAATAACATTTTTATTATCTACATTACATATTTTACTCCAATTTTTGACCTTTTATGGCCTAAAAAATTACATTTTTTTCATGAAAAAAATAAACGTTTTTTACAGAAACAGAAAAATCTAGGGGCCAGACCAAATTTTTTAGGCGCCATGGCGCCCGGGATTTGTCATACCCTGATCACATTATCCTAATTTAAAGAAGGTTCAAGCCCATCGAAAACAAAACAGAATGAATTAAAAGGAATCGAACATGCCAAAAATGTCCAAGGCAGAGCGTAAGAGAACCTGCTGACAAAATTTTAAAAATCGTATAAAATCTATTAACCAGGGATGGACAGACTGCGGCCATTCGTTGATTTGCAGGCGACCCGCTTCACCATGTGTTATTTTAACCTTTAGATCAGGGGTTCCCAACCTTTTAGTAACTGCGTACCACCAGTCCTATGTTTTTTTAGAAACATATATCTAATGTCAGAAAATTGCCCAATGGTTTGTTTTTATTTTATTAAAATACCAAGAAAGCTTCATATTTCATGATTAATGCACGTGTATTTCGTATTAATGATGTTTTAATAAAGGAAAAAAAGAAACGATTATTGAAAATTGCAGTTTTATATTTTACTCACAGGTCTAAAAACAAATAATTATCTCGTGCGTATTTCTCAAACATAAAGATAAGGGAATTCTTCGTAAAACGATTTGACAGGGAGAGATATCAACTTAATTTCGCCGAGATAGCCATTGAATAGAAATAGATAATCAGCAACAAAGGTTCTCTATAAATAATGTGCTACTGTTAGCGTTATTTATTACAATGTAATAAAAACGTTAATCACAAAATTGATTTCATATAATCCCATTTTTCCTATAACGTGGTTGTGTACATACTAAAAAATCGAACAAACTTCGTAGAATATTTGGGTCGCTCGCATCATCCTTGCGTACCACCTGAAACGTTGCCGCGTACCACCGGTTGGGAATCCCTGCTTTCGACTACGACCGGTACAGCAGTCCACCATGATCGTGCCAAGATAGAATTTAGACTACGGCCAGTACAGCAGCTGTACCTTGAAAGTTATAAGAATCGCTCTTGTTCGACCGATAGCCGTAGTTAAAAGGTTAAGTTTAACAAGTCATTCCCCCCCCCCCGAATAGGTAATTTAGGTTAAAACATCGCTACTAAATAATGCATTAAGATACACAAGCTTCATTAATATCTACGTACGGATCAACATAAATCTACGAACAAACTTTCAATCATGTAAAGGAAAAAAATTAGAAAAGTATGACTGAGAATTTAGAATCAAATTTGAACTTGACTAATACAAAAATCTAACCAATCGTTAAATCAACGCAAATTACATTTTATTTTTATTATCTTTTTTTTTGTAACAATATAAAATACATATAATAAGTATCAGATAGATAACTTACGTGATTTCTTAGGCTGCCCCCCCCCTCCTATAAGTCACAGTGAATCTGCGGCCTTGGGAATAAAATCTCTGTGCATCCGCGTTCTACATCTCGATTCTATGTATTCGCTCATTTCTAATATAACCACCAATAGCCACGTGACGTATTCTAAGCCAGGCCTCGAAAGAGATTTTTTAATACAGGTGCACACTGTGCACCTAAATTTTTAAATTAGGTGCACAGGTTATATGTTAGGTGCACATTTAAAAAAACGTAATATAAGAGTATTAATGTAATGTAAACTAATGTATTAGTAGGGTACGTTTATACAGGTTCGTAGTAGATAGCAAATAAAAAATATTTTAACGTATCGAAATTCTACGGCGCACGGCTGTCGCGACAGTCGCTTTAACAGAGCCATCTGGAAAATGTTTAGATCATCGGAAAGTTCCGGTGGCAGTGACACAAGGAAACCTTCCTCCTGTATAAACCCGTTACGGCACAGCGATTTTGTTTTCGCTTAGTGTGTACTTAGGAATTTTAATTACGTTCCTGTAGAGCGAGAGATGTCGATACTAATATTTTGTTCAAACATCAAAATAACATAAAAACACGTTCCCCCTTTTTTTTTAACGTTAGGTACACCGTGTGCACCTAGCGGGAAGGAAAAAATTAGGTGCACAATTTTATTTTTATGTGCACAGTGTACCCGGGTATTTCGAGCCCTGTTCTAAGCCCAAAGACCCAAGTCCGTGGCTTACCGGAAGAGTCGGATTAGCAACCGGAGGATTGAGAGTAATCTGACACGTCATCTGACAATGGATAAAAATTACGCGGTGTCCTGGTGACCGCTATATTGCTCTAGTCCGCCGTTAATTAAAATACAATATTAACAGAGTCAGTGGCTCCAACATAGCAGATATTATTTCAGCATACCAACGAGTGTTGTGTTTCTTTTAGGTGCTAAGTCCTTAACTCACGGGTTCCCAAAAAAGTGCCGCGGCACTCTGAGGTGCCATGTATAGACATGATGGGTGACGCGAAACGTCCATGATCTCTAATTGAATTTTTTGTTAAGTAAAAGACTTAATATACATTTTGCTAAGTAAATAATATACCACAGATGCATATTATATGACTAGGGTAATTTTTAATTAACGTTGTACGAGCAACACAACGGACTATTGACGACGATCAGGGATGAATCCCCTAAGGGAAAGATACGAGGACAGCACCATGTCATTTTGAACCACGGTCAGACGAAGAGGCTACACCTGAGCTGGCACCCCACTCTCCAAACTTCCACACCAACCCAACGGAAGGACTATTCCACTACGACAGATTTGAAAGGTGCACCATACGCTTAAAAACATCCATGCACTGACCCGTATTCGAACCAGGAACCTTTCGATCTAGAGGCTAACATCTTAACCACCAGACCGGTTGGACTACTTTTACTACACTATAAATCCTGAAAATCGAACAGAAAGTCTAAATTTTTTATACTGCTTCTAAATATTCTTAAATTCTTTAGCTTTGAAACGATGCCAAGATCTTGTAAGTATTCAAAATAGTTTACTAGTTACAAGGGTTTTCGTTAGGTACTGTCACCATGAACAGACATGTTTCCAAAACTTTAAATTCGATTTCTGAAGAAACGAGTATTTGCAATAGGATGCTTTGTTTAAACAGTAATAACTCAACATTAAATAAATCTATTATAACTATTTTAGTATCATTATAACCTATGTGTATACAGGGTGTCCATAAAAGAATGTCCCAGTTTCAATGGTATATTATAACAGTTTAATTTAGACTATTTACAGCAAATCATGAATCAAATTGAAGATAAACTCACCTAGTTTTTCTTACAAATGTTCAATGTGTACATCCTAAGTTATACGGCACACATCCAACCTAAAGTCCAATTTTTCCCACACTTTGGTTTACAAGTCCGGAGCAATAGCCTCTTCAATTATGTGTCTCAACTCTGTGTCAAATCATTAGGTAGCGACTACCGTAGACACGTAGATCTTTTATAAATCCCCAAAAGGAAAAAAATCGCATGGCTTTATGTCAGGTGAACGTGGAGGCCAGCGAAAAGAGTTCTGTCGTCTTGACCATTACGACCCATCCAACGGTCAGGGACTTCGACGTTCAACCACTCTCGTACAAAGAGATTCCAATGGTGAGGGACTCCATCCAGTTGCCAAATAAAGTTTACAGGTTCACTCTCTACTAATTGGTGAAAGAGCCATTCTTTCAACATACCCATATAAGCCACCCCTGTTACGGTAAGAATTGGACTTTAGGTTTGATGTGTGTCGTATAACTTAGGATGCACATATTGAACATTTGTAAGAAAAACTAGGTTAGTTTACCTTCAATTTGATTTATGATTCGTTGTAAATAGTCTAAATTAAACTGTTATAATTTACCATTGAAACTGGGGCATTCTATTATGGACACCCTGCATAGTATTTGTCTAGAGGTAGCAATATGGTTATAGTTTTTTAAAGGGAGGATTAAATATGTGTTGATAGGAAGTTCACAGGAGAGTAGTATTCAAAGAATGGTCTTTGGAATTCGGCGCTGGGGTGTCGCTGTTACAGGACACTCTGAGATGAGGATAATGCCTACGGGGCCAGGAATCCTTTTTTTAAATTTCCATGGTTTGTCGAAGAGTTCGTTACGGTAAGAATTGGGACTTTAGGTTGGATGTGTGCCGTGTAACTGGGGAACATATTGGACATTTGTAAGAAGAACAAGACGAGTTTACCTTCAATTTGATTTGTGTGTGTGTGTTGTAAATAGTCTTAATTAAAATTTGTGCAATATACAATTGAAACTGGGACATTCTTTTATGGACACCCTATATAATACAGCGGTGTTTCAGAGAAAAAAAAGCCGTGAGAAAATTATAATTCTCTTAAGGGTTCAGTGAGAAAATTCTAACTATCTTTAGGGTGCCACGACTTGGATAAGTTTGGGAACCCCTGCAACCAATTCAGCAATCGCTAATATCTGCTGTTACCATGTAAGAAATACCACTGAACTTAATATTCTGTCAAACTTGGTTCAAAAAAGGAAAATGATCGAGAATGTGTTTGGACGAAGGAACATTATTTACGTTTCCACTCAGACTTGAAATCGACCATCACCTCCAAAAACACTGAAATCGATTCCTTCGCAAAAATTACTTTCCTCAAGTCTAGACTTCGGACGTCTTTTTTCTTGATTTACGTTGTTAATGATAGGTTTCCTTTTAACCAATGCGATCATCCAAACCTGCTTTTATGAGAACTCGAGTAATAGTTTCGTCGAGAACAGGTCTTTCTGTTTTTGTGGAAGAAAGAGGATGCGACTTTAGTAGGGGAACTTGTCACAGGGTTTTCTTTTACAAGTCGAATGATTTTTTCTCATGGTCGTGGGAGTGATTGTTCTTTTCCACCCTCTTCCTAACTTATTGGTAATGCATTTACAGTTTATGTACTCTGAATACTGGTTTTCAACACTTTAGAGGAGAGCATTGACCCATCTTTCAATTTTCAATCAGAATCGGCGCTGTGGAGGCCGGTTGTGGGAGCGATTTGTTAGCGTTAGCACCAGTTCCCTAACTTAACTAGTAGACTCGATCTAGAGCAGCAATCAAACGAAATAAAAAAGAGAATAAGATTGAGAGAGGGAGAAAATTTCTAACCTAAGCAGAACTAGTGAAGATGAGTCAACTTGATGAGTTAACTTGATAATACGTTTAGTACAACAAAGTGGATCATTCCACCGTCAAAATAGCTCTTGAAAAAGACATTAAAAATTTATTTTGAGCACAAATTCAAACAGAGGAACATTTAATTTGTAAACAAAACTTAATTCAACATAATGCTTTCAACATTGAAATAGAACATTGACTATACAACAATTGCAGAACAACATTGTAGTTGAAAGACCCTGAACTCTAAAGTGTCACATAAAGAGAAAAGCTTAGTCAGCTTAGGCGCGTTGCATTGAGGAGAAGAAAAAAATATTTTGTATGTATATGGTTTTTTCATGGTCTTTATTTTATACTAGGGGGCCTGCCCCCTGCTCGCTAACGCTCGCCAACCCCCGGAGGATTGCTTCACAATCCTCATTGGTTCGCTGCGCGAACCTATGCTCGCTTCGCTCGCCTCAATGAAGACATGTGTCCTAGCAGAAGGGATTGTTTACAAAATATGTTACCAAAACAATGTTTTTCAAATCTAAATTTGCTGTGTATTACAGAAAAAATATATACAGTATCTCTAAAATCAGAATTCAAATGAAAACTTTGTGCAAATTTTGACTCGAAATGTGAGCGTTGCTTTGGAAATTGAATACCCAGCATGTTGTTTGTGTGTACATTTTCCCAGCACTCAAACGACCCACACTTTTTCATTGAGTTTGTTGCTGTGCAAGCGTCTTGTAGTGCAAGCGTCTTGTTGAACTATAATTGTTGGCCCTGAAAAGGACCGTTTTTTAAATGGCCATGAAAAGATCCTCCACTTTCTTTGATTTCTATTATAAACTAACTGCAACAGCTCATTAAAATTTCCTTTTTTTTTTCAATAAAATTTCATTCGATAACGCTATAAATTCAATCGATGCGCGAGACTTCGCGATAAACAAACAATCGTACAGTGTTGCCAAAACGCGATTACAAATAACGTCTTTTTTGCGTGCCACGTAAGAGAATTATATATATAGATTTACTGTATTGGCACGAGTGAGAAAAGAAAACTAAAGTGTTTCAAATAAAAATTACTCACTAAAGAAATATTGCATTCTGAATTTTGCGAGATATTTTATTAAGAAGTTGATATTAAAGTATTATTGAAATAAAATATGATTAATTAATTTAAGTCACATGTGTGTTAGTTATCAATCTTCCGAGAACTTATTATCAAAAATGAAAAATACAAAGAAGAGCTCGTAAAGTATATGCTCACCGTTAAAATTGAAGATCGAATAAAAGCGGAGAGTGCATCAGCCGAGGAAGACAAGTTGAATGCTGAAGAGAGGGCCGAAAATAAGGCTGAGGAGGATAAGATGGCAAGAGGAAAAGAAATAGAAGAGGAAAAATTACTTAAACACAAGTAGAACAGGTTCGAATTGAGAATGAGAGCAAGTATGAACTCGAGAAACTAAAACTCCAGCTTGAAGCCCAAATGTTTCCAATTCGGTTGTTTCCACTCATGGCTCGGAGTACCCGAAATATAAACTAAGTCGGATTATCCCAAGTTTAATCCAAAAGAAGATGAAATAGGACTGTTTTCAATTATTTTCGAACGTCAATTTAAGTTTATGAATCATCCAGA
Source organism: Metellina segmentata (assembly GCA_947359465.1). NCBI lineage: Eukaryota > Metazoa > Arthropoda > Arachnida > Araneae > Tetragnathidae > Metellina > Metellina segmentata. The sequence goes on along the minus strand of OX375877.1, from coordinate 75,798,931 downwards.
GTCATCATGGATACCATATCTCATTGATCCAATTCGGTTGTTTCCACTCATGGCTCGGAGTACCCGAAATATAAACTAAGTCGGATTATCCCAAGTTTAATCCAAAAGAAGATGAAATAGGACTGTTTTCAATTATTTTCGAACGTCAATTTAAGTTTATGAATCATCCAGAGTCATCATGGATACCATATCTCATTGATCCAATTCGGTTGTTTCCACTCATGGCTCGGAGTACCCGAAATATAAACTAAGTCGGATTATCCCAAGTTTAATCCAAAAGAAGATGAAATAGGACTGTTTTCAATTATTTTCGAACGTCAATTTAAGTTTATGAATCATCCAGAGTCATCATGGATACCATATCTCATTGATCCAATTCGGTTGTTTCCACTCATGGCTCGGAGTACCCGAAATATAAACTAAGTCGGATTATCCCAAGTTTAATCCAAAAGAAGATGAAATAGGACTGTTTTCAATTATTTTCGAACGTCAATTTAAGTTTATGAATCATCCAGAGTCATCATGGATACCATATCTCATTGATCCAATTCGGTTGTTTCCACTCATGGCTCGGAGTACCCGAAATATAAACTAAGTCGGATTATCCCAAGTTTAATCCAAAAGAAGATGAAATAGGACTGTTTTCAATTATTTTCGAACGTCAATTTAAGTTTATGAATCATCCAGAGTCATCATGGATACCATATCTCATTGATTCCTTACCAGCTGAAATAGCGCAGTTGCTTGCTAGAGAAGATGAACAGGAGGCTCAAAATTACCAAAAGGTGAAAGAAATGCTTCTCAAGAGAAATCCTGATTCGACATGCAGGGACTACTTTTTCGAACTGGCTTCTTATTTTGAAGGTTGGACAAAGGAAATGAAATTTCATCAACTCAAAAGTTTATTAATTACTGATCAAATTAAGAAAAGGAATCCACCAGACATCGAAGATCATTGATTTGAGAACAGATTGGGCCAACTCTAGAGTTAGCTGAAAAACTGGATTCTTATGAGAATATCTGTCAAGGAGCGAAGAAACACGTGGCACAGATTTTAAAGAAAACATATTCTAGAGACGAAAATAAAAGAGTCTCTACAGATAGAAGATTCCGTCCTGTGGTAAATTGACACGAATCTAGGCAAAGTCAATTTTCAAGAGTTCCGATACCTCAAAATTCTATTCCTAGATCAGAAGGAAGACCTCTAATTCGATGTTTTGGATGCCGAACACCAGGAGTTGTAATATCTAAAGGTCCTACATGCACAAAAGCTAAAGTTGAAGAAACTACTTTCAATTGTATGAACTTGTTCACAAGTAATTCAACTGCAGATATTTCAAGCTTGATTATCTTTTGAACTTTTTGGTGAGAGAATTGCTGTGTGTGTCAATACTGGTGCCTCATACTCTATTGTAGGAGAAAAGCTGTATAATTTTCTTCGAAAGCATGGAATTGCTTAAAAGACATGCATGGAATTAAGACAAAAAGAATTCACAGACTCTCGCTGATGGAAAACTCCAGTCCATGGTTGCTCTTAAAACGGTATCAACTTGTGTATAGAAGGTAAAAAACTGTGTCAACAGAACATCTTGTTCTGCCTGAAGCAAAAGGGAATAGCACGCTGTTAGGGAGAGACTTTCTCCATGCAGTCGGTATTGTTCTCAATGTCCAAAATGGAACCTGGCATTTTAGCGAAGATTCACAGAAATAATATTTCTTCTATGTGAAGCTTACTGAATTAAGGGATACCCCGAAAACATTTAAATCAACAATCGTGCCTGAGCCTACTGCTATTGTCCACTTGAGAAATGATGAAGGAAGACATCTGACCCAGATGCAACGTGAAGAATTAAACTGCTTACTTCATGAGTACAAGCACTGCTTTGAACCAGGGGGAGAACCTACTCCTTTCACGAAGCACAGAATAGATACTATGAATCATCATCTTATATTTGTTCCACCGTATCGTATGTCTCTGGCCAAGAAAGAAATACTGTAAGAACAAATTGATGAACTTTTGGCAAGGAACATAATAGAAGAATGTGAATCCCCATACTGCTCCGGTAGTGCTCGTCGCTATACCGAACGGGAAAGTAAGATTATGTGTTGATTACAGAGGCCTCAACGCCTCTACGAAACCGGACACTTATCCATTACCTCGGATGGACAATCTTTTAAACGAAGCTACACCGACATCATACATGTCAACGATAAATCTACAGTCAGGATATCATCAGGTGCAAGTGGATGAAAACGATATGGACAAAACTGTATTTATTTGTCCTTTCGGAACTTACCGTTATCCACAAATGCCTTTTGGTCTGCGTAACGCACCTGCCACTTTTCAACGCCTGATAGATAAATTCCGAAGAGGCCTGAGAGATGTTTTTGCACTCTAATATTTGGATGACACAGTCATCTTATCATAAATTTTGACAAACGTCTGAAAGATCTAAAGAATGTTTTTGAGAGACTTTCTCTTTTTAAACTTCATGCGCGCGCGCGCGCAAATAGAGAGAAATGTCATTTTCCTGTGATCGTGCTAAGTACTTGGGTTTCTGGATAACGAGAGATGGAATTGAAGCTGATCAAGAGAAAATCGCTTCTATCCAAAGAATCCCAGTTCCAACTAATGTGAAAGAACTTCTGTCTTTCTTACAGACCTGTTCATGATTCAGAAGATATGTATCGAACTTTGCAGACATAGCACGACCTCTTAGCAACCTAAGGAAAGAGTAGATTTGTCGTGGGGTCTAGAACAGCAAGATGCTTTCGAAACCCTAAAAGAACGCTTGACAACAGCCCCTGTGTTAAAGCAACCTGATGGATCTAAACCTTTCATAATTTGCACAGATGCGAGTAACTACGCCCTTGACGCAGTCCTTCTCCAAGGAAATGGTCCAGAACATTTGACTACTGAGCGGGGAGCCTTGGCAGTAGTTTGGGCTTTAGAAAAGTTCCGAGGTTACATCGAGAATCAAAAAATTATCATTGCTTCAGACCATCAACCTCTTAAATGGCTTCTGAGCATCAAGTCAACCTCAGTGCAGTTAGTAAGATGGGCTCTGAAGATCTAATCTGAAAATCGAATATACGCCAGGAAGAGCTAATGTGGTAGCTGATATGCTGTCGAGACCGACATATTCACATGAGGATACAAACTGTGAGATGCAAACCGTATCTATCAATATACCCACCAGAAAGTCTAGCGATATTCGAAAAAAGCAGCTAGCAGATACAGATGAAAAGAAATTATTGACTCCCTTGAGACTAATGATAAAGACGAAAATTTTGCCAACTACATCAGTCGAGTATATATTATGAATGAGTGTGTCTTGTATCGCTACTCACCTGAAACCGAGTCAGACGATGCTCAACTCGCAGTCCCCATTCAAGAACGTCAGAGAGTTCTGCAGGAGCACCATGACGCTCCTACAGCCGGTAATTATGGTGTGGAGGGCACCTACAACAAGATTGCATCCAGATACTTTTTCACAGGCATGAGGAAGTACATTTCTGATTATATAAAAACCTGTGCAAAATGCAATCGATATAAGCCAACGAACCAGAAACCTGCTCGACTGCTTAGAACCCCAGTTTATGCACAGAGATTTGTAGTTCTCACAAATCGATAACCGACAACTCATGATATTGCCGACCCGGCCAATCCAGACCAAACTCTAGGAACGTATCATGTGTCAGCATTAAAATCTTACTATGAATCCCAAGTAAAGAGAGATGGGCCTGTAGCTCCCATAAAAAGAAGGGCCGCCCTGGAAAAAAAAATCCTGTCTCATCGTCGGGACGTCATCAGAGCCAGAGGGGGAGTCTATAAAGGAACCAACAACGTCCCCTAGCGGACTGACAAAACTCTCGCAGTGTAACTCCAACCCTGGAGCCTGACCCTTACTTTTCCTTATACTTTGTGTGTATTAGTCTTGTAATTTCTGTGGTACGTTGTATGTAAATAAATTCATTTAAGTGTAATTACTAGCCGTGTTAACATACTTCATAGCTACACTATTTTTTTTATTGAAAAATCACCAATTTTCATTCTTTTTAACAATTAAGATGAATTTTTCTGAGCAGATAGAAAAAAAAACTGTCTGGGTTAAAATATGTTACACTTGTAAACCAATTTTAAAAAGTATTTGCTTGAATAACTTTGAAAAATGTCCCTTTTAAGGAAAAAATACACATTTTGAGATAATGAAGTTTAAAGCATAAAATTAACCTTACTTCAAAACGTACTGGTATTTTTCAAAATATTATTTAAAGTACTTCTACTTAACGCATCTCCATAAATAATATATCATTTGAAACAGAATTGTACAAGTATTTATTTAAATTTATAAAAAAATAATTGAAATTTGGAAAGATTTCTGTGTTTTGGTCCCCTTGACCAATCAACAATTTAGGATTCATGCTTTTACCACAATAATCTTCCACACAGATCTTCCAACCAAGTGACTCTAAGAAATAACATAAGCACATACGCGCCCATGCTGCAACTATTCCGAATGAAAGTCGATGGCTTTCAATGAATATACACGTTACCGTGTGTGTGACGTACAGTGTAAAATTTCTCTCGTAGCAAATAGGAGCGTTGCATTTACGTTCATGATAATATTTACAGGCGACGGATATTGGATTAGTTGATTTATAAAATGTCGCTCACTCCTTTCAGCAACGTCATATCTCAAAAATCGGCGATTTTTAGTTATGCCTGTTTTTCAGAATGCCCTGAAAGAGTAGTATAACACTGTAAGATCGTCATATCTCACCACTCAATATTTAGCCGCTAGAGAGCAAAAATAATATTTTTTTAATACATTTCAATTTACTTTTAAACTTTAAAATAACTTTCCTGAAAAATCACGTTTTTTGAAATATGACGTTGTTGAAAGGAGTGAGCGATGTGAAAGGTTGTCTTGGATAAGGACTGCGATACCCAGAAGCCAAAGAAACATGAAAACAAACGTAGATGATAAATCCCTCGCCAATCAAACAATAAATTTGGTGCTAAAAGACACCAATTGAGGAAGGGATTTGCTTACATTTTCACCACTCCCCTAATTCAACTAATAGACTCGTTCAAAGCTACGTGACCCAACTGCCTACTCGCTGAAGCTGGGCTCTATAAGCTGTACTCTATTTTTATCATCTTGTTCTCATCTCTTTTGTCATTTTTGAAGCGTTCACACTTTCGACTACTGTAATGGGCATTTTAATTCCAGTGTCCACGTAGGCAAGTTCTACACGCACGCTCCAATTCGACGTGCATAGTCCGGTTGGCATTTGTCATGCGGTCTTGAACGAATTCACTCCACAGATTGTGAGGCACTTTGAAAGTAATCAACGCGTTCGCACAGACGAAGTCTAGCGTGGATTCCGGCAAACGAGTTTTATCTTTTTTTGGTGCCGGAACGACAGCAGTGATTACCGGAAGTCATCACCAAGGGTGGTCGCCAAACATGGTTTTGTGCTTATGAGGCAATTCAGTAAAGATAAATCTTCGTATTTCTGCCGGTTTGCTGAACGTGATTTTAGCGGGCTTGTTTTACCGAGTACGACTACAGCAATTCATCGATAAAAATTCCAATAAATGAATACCAAATTAAATAATGGTAAATGATGCCAAACAGTAGATTAAACGCCCAAACGTAGCCAAACCGGCGATAGGCTAAATTTTGAGGTAACCTCGATGTTATGCGTAAGCATTTTGATAGAAGTATAGAGGGGCTCCCACAATAAGGCAGTTGACCTTGGGTCAGTCGAATTTTGAATAGGTGTGGAAGATAGGAGGTGGCTGTCTAACTCAAAAACACGAATGACGATAGCAATGGGTGGTTTTCCAAGCACCAACTCATTATAACTGTTATCACTTACGACATCTATCGATAAACTTGGAAGCAACCGTTCTTCCAACCGTTCCTTAAGCAAACGAACCATCTGGTTCGTTTGCACTGAAAACCCTTCCACAGCAGCCTTTGCGAGCTAAACCACTTTTATGCAAATGGATTTCTCAAGGTCATCACTTGCTCAACGGAGCTTGCTATTTGGCTTCTTTCGTTTTCTCATTTGTGAACTGAATTTTTTTCTCAGATAAATTGCAGCAGGCGAAAACCTACCGTACTGACATATTGCAGCAGTCATTTGAGGTAAAACTAACAGTTTGGCGAAAGCTGTCTTTATCAGTTCCTTATAGTAGGGTACTTGTTTATTCAACATTTTGTTGAATTAGTTAAGTTAATAGTGGGGTTATAATTTTTTTCGATGTTTGAATAGTAGTTTCAAATGTATACTAAACATCTAAAAGTGCTGTTTCAGGTTAAAGAAGCAAATGTTTATGATCTGATCATAGTTTAATCAAATTGGGTGCAGAAAGAATCTAGCGAGAGGCAATGCTGGCCCCAACTAACGGAATACGAGTTGGCAATAAAAGAATATGCTATATAAAATTTACCTCTGAACATTTTTTTTAAGTAAACACTTATCCACTTGAATATATTTGCAGTCACTACAGTGATGGATTATCGCAAGAATTATGTCATTAAATGCAACTTCCAATCGATAGGCCAAAAAAAAAGACATTTCGTAACAAGCGAACATGTACGAGATTATTTTCTCATTGGTGATTTTTTATTTCACTGATTTGATTGATATTAAATAATTCTAATAATAAGGAATCTAATGTGCTAACGAGTAATTTATTTTTTATTTCATTCGATAAATAGCTTTATAATTTAAGTTCCTAGTGGTTTTATTTCCATTCTACTTGTTTGAAATTCTAAAATAACAGAATCGTTATAATTTTGGGAAATTCACAAAATATAGTCATCAGCTACACTTTAATTTATTATTAGTTAAGATTTTTCTAGAGGGCGCCGAAAACAAAATTATCTTTGAAAGATGCGTTGAGACAAAAAAAGTTGGGGAACTATGATCTAAGATGCACTGTAAAGAAATGGAATTCAATATTTTTTGTAATAATGCGTTGTGGAAGAACAAAAAAAAAAACTATTAAAAAAAATTTAAATTTTCTAAAATCTCTTTAAAATGTTTGTAAAACAAATGGGGTAAAAATAAGTACTCGCTGGTTTCTGCAAATGTATTCTGAAGAAAATTAGTAAGAAAGCGTATTTTTCAGGATGATCTACAAATAAACAAACAAGCCATTACAAAAATGAACAACTATTTGAAGAATTGCTGATTAACAAGGCTCTGAGATCAAAATAGGAGCTCAGAATTTATTTCACATGGCACATGCATAGAAAAGAGAACCAAAATATAACAAATACGAAAAAAAATTACGATGCACGAAAGTATTACTATATTGATAACACATACCTAAATCCAGAATCAGGAAATCATGGGTGAAGAAATTAAAACTAAGGCTCAAAACAAAAGACCACTGACCATGCTATAAGTAAAAGAAAAAAGGATTAACATCCATAGGATATATAAAAAATCCTCCTATTGTCCCCAAAAAACGTCACATTTGCATATTTTTTTCCTAATATAAATAGTTCTTATTCAGTTTTGCAGTGAACTTCATTAAGGACACAATTTTTATAACGATACAAACAAATGTTATTCTCGTTGGTACAACCAACGAGGACAGTGTAAGAGCGCCATTGTTTTCGAATAGCAAACAAAAACTGGCAAAAAATAGTAAATAAAAAAACATTTTGAAAGAATATCCCAAGACTTTTTCCCAACATTACAAACACACCAGGAAAGTGTAATAATGCCACTTGGGGGGGGAAAGAAATGCCTATGAAATTGTACACATGAAGAATATTATGACGATAAGCTAGCCCTACAAGAAAAAAATTGTAATCCTGAAGATGTATTAAAGTCCTAACACGGTCCAACATTGCAATTTTAAACCATGCTAAAAAAATAAACCTTTCAATTTTCGATCAAATTTTTCTTTTCCATCTTTTTGCTGATGTAACAGTTACTTAGGATCAAAATTCAAGCTTCAAATGTAAAATTGTTGTTTGATTATTGGCTGTCCTCGAACATTTATTTAACATGTTTTTGTTTCTTGCGACCCAGAGGGCACTTTATGTAAATTAAGCTTAACAAGCTATACCTATAAATTCAAGTTCAGTTGTAGCAATCTAAAGCTAAAATAAACACGCTTTGGTATCTTCATCAATTCCAGTTTACTCAATTCATTTCCCACAGCCGGATACTTGACATCAGCGTCGACAATTGTTCTTTCAGCAAACACACAGAATTGAAATATTCTTCTTTCAATTAACAACTAAAGCTAAAAAATGTCGATACACACTTGTCCAATCGCAGTGGAACAACTGATTCTACCTTCAAGACCCTTTTCAATAGAAAACTGACCACATTCTCCTAATTTGTTCATATGATTTCTCAGCAACGACAAATCAACAAAACATCACTTGAAATGGAATCCCGAAAATCCGGTTTTCTCTCCCATCCCCATCCAACAGATGACAACAAAAGAAAACTGGCTGATCTCCACGCCGCACCTGTTGCCCTTAGCAACGCCCACGCGGTCAGGGGGAAGGAGGAGGGAGGCGTGCATATACGGAACGTGTTACGCAAACGACCCAGTTTCCCGCCATTTAATCCGGCGCAATCTCTCCCGAATCCCGATGGTACAACCAAAACGAAAACACCATCATGGTACCCATCAAGACAACTTACCGATTTACGGCTAACAAAAGCAATCAAGATGAAATTTAAATATATCCAATAATACAAACACATCATTACAATTTAAACAAGACAAAGTTGAACAGAGAAAAACATTATTTTTCAGAAAACTGTGTATCATGAAAAATTCTAAACTCAACAGGACAAATTCTAGCAATCTAGAGCAGAAAAGAGCAATTCGTTATTGGCGAATTTCTGAATGTGTAACGTACCTTCTTCAAAAATTGTCACACAACAATCCGGCCTGATGAGAATACCAATAAAAACCCACACGCTGTATTTACGATCACCAAACTACCAACTGGTTTGAATATGATATGGCAAGAGATTCAGGATACCTAGAACAATCTGGGATGTCTCGCATCTCTGACCGAGTAATGTGAGTTATCCAATCCTCCCGGATGACTCGCAACAGAAAACTCACCCGCCGTGTTTACGATACCGTCATCACAACTTGTTGACCGATTGCTGGACGAGGAGGCTTTCCGGTAATTGCCGGATCCCCCGATCGAGTAATGTGCCGGATCCGATCCAACAAACGAACCCCACCGACGACATCATCGAAACAAGCATCTTACCGGTTGAACGGCGGAATGAGATGGGGATCCAGATCAGGCCAATCCGGGATTGCCGGATCCCTGGATGCGTCCGGGAGCAGCGACTGTCGCGGTCGGCGGACAGCGGGAGACTGCGAGAACGGGATCAATAATTCAAACGGCACCGTCGTACTGTGCTAAAAATAAACGAATCCAGAGTCCGCATTTCTCCCGATGATGCTGGACCTTCTTCAAGGCCGCCAGCAACTGGTGGGAAACCTAAACATACTGCGAGGGAAAGGGGTGGTCCCGGATGGTGGGGGAGGCGTGGGAGGGTTGCTTATCGGTTGGTGGCGGCGTTGGTTGTACTTGTTGGGGTTGTCGATTTCTCTTGCGTTTCTTTCTTTTGGAGATGGAATGTTTTTCGAACATTTCTTTCACACACCCTTTGGAACGACTCTTTCATTACGTAAATCCGAGCGGCTCCTTTGAAAAGGAATTGCACCAAAATTAATAAATCAACTGTATCGATTAAAAACAAATAGAACGTTTTTCGAACATTGGTTTAACACCCTTATCGAACGACTCGCATTCCTTAAGTAAAACTCAGCGGCTCCTTTTAAAAATAATTGCACCTAAATTAATTGACATTAATTGTATCGATTTAAAGAACAAAGATTGAGGGGAAAAAATCAGGCAAAACATTTAGTGAACAAAGATTGTGAAAAACAGATACAATAGTCCGTGAACTATTGTAATAGTTCACCGACTATTGTACCTGTTACAATGGTTCGATGGGGTAGGAGAGTTACGTACAATAACGCCCCTACCAAACGATAACTATGGTGGTGGCGTTGGTTATACACTTGTTGAGGTTTGGTTGGGACTATATCGCCTTCTCTCTTACGCTTCTTCCGTTTGGATATATTTACACTTTTCTCTTTTGAAACTTAACCCTCTAAATCATGGGTAGCCAACCTTTTACATACCATGCGCCAATTTCTTTTTTCACATACGAGTTCCGATGCGCCATGTAACTCAGCACCTTTTCTACCTTACGTTCATGGTCCTGCCATATCCTTAATAACTTTTTAATAAAAGTATGTTTACAGACATAATTAACATTTTTAAATGCTTTAACTTTTGTACGTAAAACAATGTCTATTACAGCACATAAACATTACTTACCATCAATAAGACTTTTGAGCCTGTTTGGATTTCGCTAGTCTTTCAATGTTTGATGTAAAGTTGTTACTGAGAGTAACAGATAATTTTTCAAATTTGAATCATTCATTCGCTACCTCGTTTTTCTTTTAACGAATTTCATGGATGAAAATGCTTGTTCACTTGTATTCAAAGAATATGTAGGCGCAAGGATGCAATGCGCCACTTGTAATCATCTGATGCGCCAAGTTTGGCGCATGCGCCACAGGTTGGCCACCCCTGCTCTAAATGGTTCCGACGAGATATCTCGTCCATTACGATCTGACCAATTTTACAAATAGAGAGACATCTCGTCATCAAGATAATGCCGATGTTTTGACGATGACGAGATCAAGATCTGGTCCAGTTTTGTCTTGATGATGAGATATCCCGTCCATCAAGTTCTCATCAGTTTTGCTAATAATCGTCCAGACAAGCACCAGGAGGGTAAGTTATATTTTAAGTTCCTTTTTGGCCAAGGCTATGCGTAATCCTTAGTGTTATTCCGATCGATCGCTCCTTGAACGAACCTTGAACTTAATGGGTAGGTTGGGTGGACTTTTTCAAAGAAGCTATACAAAATTAAGCAAGTGTGTGACCTCTGCATCAGTGGCATGGAAGCAGACCAGGACCACTAAGTTACCACCTGCCCTACCACATCTCATCAAGGAATCAGGAACTCAGTACTACGACGCCTGGCTGTTCATCCTTTGCTACAAAGGAAAATAATACAAATCGTGCGATTTGTGGCCTCCAGGGAGGCCTCCAGAAAATCATGCAAGCGTCTGAGTTAGGGATTGGCCGGATTGTCAGTATTCCGACTGGATCCGACCGGATTGGTACTTTGTTAATAAGTCTATCTAACCAGTATGTATTTTTCCAAAATCGACTGAGTGAAAGTAGGTAAAAAGAATATTATTCCAAATGGACGAACAAAACGTTTCTTTTAGCATTAGAAAATCAATTTCATTAATAATTATCCATGGGTAGGAAATCAATCACCAACAATTAATTATTGTAACTACTAGTAGTAAGTATTAAACGATTGATGATGAACAGTCTTACTAGTTTCCACATCAAAAAACACCAGTTTGTTTTATACGTAGTACTTTTCTATCTCTCTATATTAAAAAAAAGTTACCGCCGCCGCCGCAGGATTGAAAACTGTGTTGTTTAGCTCGATTCTTAGACGATTTCCCGAGAAAGTACTGATCGGAAAAAAACGAAATTATATTCCCTGGACAATTTTTAAGATTTATTTCCGATGCGGCTAATAGTTTAGGGTTTATTAAGTGTCAAAATTGAAGAAGCGAAGTTGGCGAGCGTAAGCGAGCTGTGGGCGGAGCCCCCTAGTTTATCTAAAATTAAGTAGTCTCTATCTCTAATGTCGTTGAGCAAATGACATATAAATTGTACCCAAGTCTCATACTAACATAAAAATCTAATATTTGGCAGTTTTTCGTCAACATAACAAAAAAGGGAACTCTTAATTCTTCTTAAATGCTAAAATCGAAGTTATATAGTAATGAAAATAACTTTTGAGTTTGAAAGAACATCTAAGGAAACAAATAGTATTAATTGTGTCTTCCCTCAACGTACTTCTCAATGAACTGCAAATATAACCAGCGGCCGAGAAGGCCCTTCAGCTTCAACACTAGTTGGTTTAACCGTCATTAAGTAGTCGTACAGAAGAGACACATATTTTCCTTTGACTTCATTTCATATAAAGTCATTTCTTTCTTCAGTATTTTCCCAAAATCTGTTTATTTCCTAAAGTTTGTCTTTTTTGTAAGTCTTCATTTTCTTGCAGAATTTGCTTTTCTAATTCCTCTTTATAAAAAAAATATTATTGATGATTTAATTTATTAGTTTTACTAAAATTCTCCAAACTGATGATTGAAAAATATAAAATCGATTAATTCACAATCGATTGCTTGACAAACGATTTTGGGACTTTAAAGTTGGGCTTGAAAAATCGATTATTTAATTTAAAAAAATTCGGGTTTATCGGATCCGATAGAAGTTGATGGATACGGTAAGTAGCCAAATGATGCCAGATCCGCCGGATCGTATTACAATTCCTAGATATGACAGCACCCCTCCTCTCATAGTGTTAATGTTCTATCAGACTTGCATTAGAAGAAAAAAAAAGTGTTGTTTGAAAAATATGACGGGGGGGGGGTGCAAAGACTTGCAAAATGTATGTTATACATTTCAAAGCACCCATCTCTCCTTTTTTTAAAAGAAGTGTTTGTCTGTCTGTGTGGACTGTTCTGACGAAACTATGGCGCTTACAATAATAGGATTTGGCACGCAGGTATTCCGAATTTTTTTCAATTTTTGTACGAAGCCTGAATTGTAAAATTTAATCTAGAACATTTTTAAAGGAATTTAGTTTTATTGTTTTCTTTAGGATGACAACACTATAAAGAATTGACAGATTATAAAATTATTTTATCTGTGCTTGCGTTTGATTTTGCGGAAGCTTTCACGCTTTCCAGCTGAAGAACAAAACAAATAAAAAGTTTTAACTGTAGTAATTGAGTTTTTTTTTTGCTATCTACTATATCGAAGGATGGAGTAAAAATTTCAACGGATTTGAAATTTGCGGAAAATTTCACATTAAATTGATGCCTAAAAACATGATTTTCTTTAAATAAATAATTTTTAGAATGAATATCTTTTATAATTTTTCCAATACGAACGCCGCTGCGCAGAATGACCTTCGTTTGATTCGAGATATCACAGATTTCATTTCTCTCTCTCTCTTGCCGCTCAAAAAAAAACAAATAACAAATAAAAAACTTAGTGACTGGAATTATTTAGTTCTTTTTTGTAAAATCGTGACCGTAAAGATAGATTGAGAATTCCAACGGATTTTATAAGTGCGGATAATTTTACACCAGATTGCATTTGATTTTTTTAATAAATAATTTTTCAATTAATTATTTTTTTTTCACAAGAGATTGTGACGTTACGCCGATTAGATCTCTTCGCAATAGAAATTTGGCCGAATTTGACAATGACGACGCTATTACGGCGTTGCCCGTGGTGTTGGTTAGCGAAGCAAACCATAGTTCATAATATTCATAATTTGGTTTGGGAAACAAACCAACACCACGGGCAATGCCATGATGGCTGTTTTACAATTTCGCTGCATTCGACAATGACGAGGCCATCACGTCATCGCCAGTAGTGTTGGTTTGCGATCACGGACAACGCCATGATGGCTGTTATCTTGGGTTTGCTAAGCAAACCCAATGGGAATTCGTAGCAATCATCGGGGGTTAGCGAGCAGTGGTCACACCTGACTACACGAAAATAACTGTCACGGGCCGTGCTGGCCACGCAGTGACTATACTTTTGAATATTCCAGAAAGTTCTTTCAAAATCCGTCAAACTTGCGTTTGATTTCATTGGTTCATTTGAAATAATTCTTTCCATGGCGACTTAAGAAGTGCGCCAAAAAAAGCGCTAAGGCCGCTACCTCCCCTATCAACGTAGACTGAAGCTGTACCAAAAATGTAATTGCAAGCAAAAAATATTAATTTAAAGAACAAAAAAAAAAAAAAAAAACATCATTCACAAATTTCAAATTGTATACCACAAGTTGTATCGCCGGCCTCGAGGTGACGAGCCGCGAAAACCACGGCGGCGGTTTTCGCGGTGTTCGAAAATTACGACGAAAGTGCTCTTTATTCTAATTACAATTTCAGCTAATACGATTTATTCGATTCTCAAAAGTACTCGTAATCGCGCATCTCTAAATAGAACAAACAATAATAGTTGCCATTTAAAGTATCAAAATTTTAAAAGTTCCCTGATTTTTTGTGAAATATGGAAATTTTCCATGAGATTTAAAAGAAGAATTTCCAGAATTAAAAAGTTTTCTTAGAATTCCCTGATTTCCCGGTTCTGTTATCACCCCGTTCTTTACCGCAGTATAGAGAAATAACTGTAACAATATCGTTTGCTTCCACAGAGAGCTCAAAGTTTTTATCTAAAACCTTGCCTAAACCTCTAAAACCTTTAAAGCCTTGCCTCGGATAAACTGTTCCAGACTATTCCAAAAATATTATCTAAACAATATTTAAACTATTTAATAATTCCACAATGCTTCCTCTAACTTCAGAAACCTTTGCATTGACATAACTCAGCAGGGGTAAAACGCTAAGGAGGGAAAAAGTTATTTTACTTTCAGTTATAAGTAGGGAAACTTTTTGCAACAAATGCAACTTTTTTTCACACGTTCTACGTTGCATGTAAAGTGCTAAAACCAAAATTCCTCCTACGTGGGGTATATTGTAAGTGAGTTATAACCGCAACTTAAATGCAACCACCTGCAACTTTTTAAAATGTAGCTTAAAATTAATTAATATGAAATTACTATTTCATTTTTGCCCTCTGAACCAACCCTTCGATCGCGTGTGTCTGATATTGCGAACGCCGAAGTATTGCAGATCAAACAAGTTCATGGAAAGAAGGTGTTCGTCCTAACAGACGAAAGTGAAATAAATGGCAAGAAGGCAAGAAGTTTTAACACATTGGTTGGAACTCTTTAAAATCCAGAGGAAACTTGCGTAATCGACTGCAGAGTTTGCGAGGCGAGTGTCGATCATCAATATGTTGTTCGCCTTGTAAATGACGTTTCAAAATTTCTGAATGTTGAGCGAAATAATTTTTCGCTTCTGGTATCCGATACAGCACATTATATGACTGCGGCTGGCGCATTTTTTCAATGTTACAGAAATTACTGGCCAAAGACCGGCTATTCAACGTTCTTCAATACTGTTGTACACGACTAAAATTGTCAAATTTTCATTTTTACGAATAATTTATTTTAGAATTTAGTGTATCAAAAATAAATGCAACTTTATTTCCATAAATGCAACTTCAGGGAATGATAAATGCAACTTTTCCCAAGTTGCCCTAGTTATAAGGTTACAAAAAGCGCGTCGATTGCATGCGTAACGTTCTACTGTCCTATTTAAAGGACAGTTAAAAATTAATGCGCTACAACTTACCTAATAACAATAAAGTTTTAATTAACCAACAGGATGACATGAAAGAGTCCAAAGTAAACCAAAAAGGAATTCTGTAACCTCAAAAAGAAGATACAAACCACGCCAACTAAAACTGGGAATAAACAATGTTTCCAGCAGGAGGCGACAGACTTTGCGGCATACAACTCATGCTAGCGCAGAAGCTTATACATAACACTACAAGTTCCAGCTAATAAAATATTCCCAAAAAACAAATACTGACTTTCACATGCTATCTTTCAGCTGTCCTTTAAATAGGACAATGGGATAAAACGGGTTAAATACCTACCCAAAACAAACGTGATGTCATTGTCTTATGCGTTTACATTCGTATTGCAAAAATAAAAAAGTTACACCTTAAAAAGCAATCATACTTTTGTGTATCGATCTCTAATTGAAATTTTCCGCAGATTTCAAAACCGTTGAAATTCTTTCTCTATCTTTAACGATCTAGGATATAGAAAAAAGAACTACATAATTCCAGTCAAAACTTAATTTGTTTTTTTAGTCTGCTGACAAATCATTCCTCGTCGCCCGTGAAGTTGGTTTGGAATCGTTTGAGTGCAGGAAATGGGGATCTGTGATTTCTTGAACACGATCGAAGTCAAATTCGCATGGGAAAAATCTAAAAGTTACAATTTAAAAATTATTTGTTTAAAGAAAATCTTATATTTAGGAATCGATCTATTGTGAAATTTTCCGCAGATTTCAAATCCGTTAAAATTCGTACTCTATCTTTAACAATCTAGGAGATAGAAAAAAGAACTACATAACTCCGGTTGAAACTTTTTTATTTGTTTTGTTCTTCAGCTGAAAACGTTCAAACGGAAACACGGAAAAAGAATTTAGAATCAGACATGTCTTTATACTGTTGCCATTCCAAAGAAAACAATAATAATTAAATTACATTAAACTCATTTAAAAATGTTCTAGATTGAATGTTAAAATTCGGCGCGACCCAAAAATTACAAAATTTTGGACTACTTGTGTGCCAAATCCCATTACTGTAAGTGCCATAGATTCGTCAGAACTTTGATCATAGAAAACGGACAAACACTTCCTTTTATAATAGTAGAGAAATATATATAATAGATTTGGAGCAAGGATCAATCACTTTTTTTTATCAGATGACACCTAAAGTATTCCGCAATTATTTAAGGCGGTGATATCCCAGTTGGAAGAATAGCGGATTAACAACCAGAGAGTTGCGATTTCGAAACTAGGTCCAACCTAAGACCGTCGTATATACGGGGGCTGGTGTAAGATGACAAGTGGACGAGAATTTTTTTTTGTAATGCAAAGCAGAAATTTTCAGTTTTCAATCCACACGCAGGTGATGCTCCAAGAAAATTTTACTATGAGGGTTTTAGAGGCAGGAAACAGAAATTCACGTGTCGTTTTTTTAGGCTGAAAAAGGTGAGGGAAAAAAATTACACTTAACCTCCTCAGTTCAGAAGTATCACATGTGATACTCATGTTTCTGAATTGTTTCTCATTCATGTAAAAGATTTGTGTAACTTGTAAAAATAAAATGTTATTTGAATATTATCTTTCAATTCTAAAAAAAAAATGAATCTAATTTTTTTGAACGTACAATGATAGGAATAGTAACTTATATAAACATTTCTGAGGAAAATCAGTTATTTTTGTGTCGGGTCTGAGGAGGTTATGCGACGAATGAATTTAAACCGGCTGCTTCAGCGCTAACTCCCTGGTGGCCACAAATTGCACGATTTGTCTGATTTCTTGTAGTAGTAAAGGGTGAACTGTCAGGCGTCACAGTGGTGTGTTTCTGGTTTCCTTTTTATTCTCAACTCAACTCCATCATGGGATACCAACCCCACGAAGGGTTCACGGTAAACAAAATTTCCCACACCGTGAAAGATGACTAGATGAGAAAAGGAATATTCCTTTTTCTTTGTGATGCAGAGCAGAAGTTAGGAAGTTCCTTGATAGTGTCACAAAAATTTCCCTGATTGTACAATTCCCTTAATAAATGTTGTGATCCGTGATTAGAATCGATATACAGTATCCACACATTTTAAAACATTTAGGGTCAGATGGGGTAAAAGGATAATTCTCCACAAATATTTTGGTATTTTTTCTCTTCAGATATTTTAATTGTCGTCGTGAGGGTTGGAACCCTTAATGGAACTCTTACAATAGCAATTGAAAAACCTGGAAAGAAAAATTAAAGATATTTTGATTGTGAACTTTTTACATCTGACTCTACATTATCATACTATTCATCGAACTCATATAATACAGGTGACCCTATTATAACACGGAACTCTTATAACACGGTACTCTTAACACGGTACTCTTATAACACGGTACTCTTATAACACGGTTTCCCTACAACACGGTACTCTTATAACACGGCTTTCCTACAACACGGTACTAAAATTGCGACGACCCTCCTATAACACGATGATAGTTTCTGTATAACACGGTTTAATTTTTACCTATTGTTGCTCAATTGGGCGGTTAAATAGAGACCCGTTAGATTTTTTTCATCCGTCTGTCTGTTTAGTCTTTCTGTCTAGTCTTGTTCTATCCGTTCTGTTCCATTCTGTCTGCCTTGTAAAAACTATTCTGTCTGTTACACCTTCAAAATTGCGTGTTTTTGGACCGTCGCAAATAACACGTTGTGTTGCTCCAGTGCGGTGTTAACTATCATTCACCTACAAGTCTTTGAATTGTTATTCTTAAAACAAATCGAAATTTTATTTTTAAGAGGTTGGTAAGTAATTAATAAACGTTGCTCTGGAGCAACAACAACGGGCTATTGCAAGAGGAAAGGTATGTTTATGAAGCGAAATAAGTTTCGTACATTTTCGAAATCATTGAGGCAATGCGATTAAAAGAATTGGTAGCGTCAAATGTGTTCATTGTTATCAAACAACGTTGAGAACTGAAGGTTTTCGCATGTTATTTTATGTACCCATGTTTTGAGGGTGAACTGGTAAACAAAATCAATTATTACCTTCGCGAAACCAAACAGGTAATAATCTGTTTCGGTAAACACTGTTTCTTTCGTCATAATGGTTTTACTGTGGAATTTCAAGCAAAAGCATTTCATTAGAAATTTCTGGAAATGTGACTACACGAATGCAGGACCGAAACCTTAAGTCATTTTTGCTTTTTCTCAGCTTTTTAATTTTTCATGACTACAGTGTAATTAAAATGCTAAGATTTTATTTGTAATTGGTGTAGATATTTGAAAGTTTTTTTTTTGGTTGTTAATTATGATAAATTTGATAACTTTGTGCATGGGATAAGGATTCAAAAGAATAATTATTTAAAAAAACATGATGAAACCAGCTGACTGCTTTTCAGTGCTTGTTACAAAAATATTTGTAAAAATAGAAATAACAGTGGTATATGTAGTGACATGCACAAAATTGTTGCGAAGTAAATAAACAATCTATCTATATAAAAAAGGAGGTGGGTGTGTATATTCTCTATACAAATTTACAACTTTTGACCAATCTACACCAAATTTGGTATACTTATATTTTAGAACACGGCAGAAAACATATGCTATTCTTTTCCTGTCAATAATCTTTACTGACTAATCAATAGCCATAAAAATTGGCACACTGGTAGTTCTAAAAGTGTCCACCGAAGCCCCAATTTTAAAATTTAAAGTTTGTTTTCCTGCAATAATTAAACATGGACAAGGAAACACGTTCAACAGGGTTTGTATATTTAAGTTAACACAGGGAAATGTCGCAGTCATATTTGAAACCCGAGCAACGCCGGTTTATTCAGCTTGTGTTTGATAAACATGAAAATTTGCAGACGGAGTAGGTATTTAAAATATTGAAACATTAAAAAAAAATTGAATTACATAATTAATGCGAATGTAAAAATTATTTCTTCTTTTGTAATGTATATTTAATGTGTATTGAAAGGAGGTGCACTAAAGCATTTTGTTGTGAATATAAAAACAACAAAAAGTTTCAAGGTTACTGTATCCTCTCAAAAGCTCCATCATTACAAATTAAACTGTAAAGTTTAACCCCAATGATAGCTAAAACAATAATCTTACGTGTCTCTCTTTCTCAATAAATGGATATTATATTTATTTTAACCACAACTAAACGGAAAATTTATTTTATAAAAAAAAAAATTCCCACTTAAATAACTCAATAAGTGAATTAAGTACAGTGGTTTGCAAAATTGAGTATACACCATGAAAAATCAGCATTGAAAAAGCCCTAAACTCCGGCTTCTGGACAAAATTGACCCAATTTTGTGACATAGATTCGTGAATTTGTTATTCAAAACCCATGTTTAAAAATTTTATACCGAATATGCTATTGTGTTTTGGCTTAATACAAATACAAATATTGACGACCAGCTATAGGCACAAGCCCAACAAGGCTGGTCCTTAGTTTATGAATTCCCCAATTCCCACTGACTATCCAATTGTATCTTAAATTCGTACACTCCCTTGAAGTAACTATATTTTCTGGCAACGCGTTCCAACTGTCTATTACCCTAGTAAAGTAGTAGTTTTTCCTTAAATCCCGATTAAAATGTGTCTTATTCAATTTATACCCAAGGCCCCTTGTTCTGTTATCCCTATTGAAATTTAAGCCCTCTGTGTCCCCTTGTTTTACCAACTTGAAAAGCTGAATCAAATCCCCCTCCTTCGTCTTCTTTCCAGTGTATACATGTTTAGCTTACTTAAACATTCATTATAGTCGAGATTTGCTATCCCCTTTATTATTTTTGAAGCTCTGTGCTGAACCCTTTCAATTAATTCTATATCCTTTCTCATATATGGAGCCCAGAATTGTACAGGATATTCAAGATGTGGTCTTACTAAACCCTTATATAACGGCAAGATT
The DNA here is from genome assembly GCA_947359465.1 of Metellina segmentata. NCBI lineage: Eukaryota > Metazoa > Arthropoda > Arachnida > Araneae > Tetragnathidae > Metellina > Metellina segmentata. Next base: position 75,778,591 of record OX375877.1, on the reverse strand, counting down.
ATAATGTTCTTAAATATGTACTTAACCTTACCAATAAAAATTAAATGCAGGCTATTATTCGTTACTGAGTTTTGGGGCTTAAATTATATTTCTTCATGGTGCATACTCAATTTTGTAAGCCACAGTCTTTCATAGATAGCTAAATCATTTCGTAATACTTCTCCGTCGAAAGCAACTGTTCGCATAAGATCAAAAGCCTTTCGTCTTTTTCGGTACCGGACTTATCAAGATTGTGTGACACTGGCCTTAGGGTCTTGGGAAAAGTCAAAAGCTAACCAGAAAATCGGTTACAGCTGAAAAAGTAGAAAAAACACTTTCGGAGAACGAAGATTGAAAAAATTTTAAGAGGCAACAACACATAAATGACAGTTCAAGGATAACGTCAACGATTACTGTCGCACCCTTCGGAGAGAGATTATCTTTGGACACATCAAATATCGTTTGATTAATCTGCGCAAGAAAGGATTAATTCGAATGGTTGATGTAGTATAAACCAGGGGTTCCCTAACTTATCCAAGTCGTGGCACCCTTAGAGAATTAGAATTTTCTCACGGCACCCTCCTCAGATAATATCTATCTGTGGTATATATATGTGGGATTGTGCGACGAGCGCGCCAAAGCCTGATACGTCCGCAGCAGTAACGCCACCTAGAGGAAGCGTCCGCTCAGAAGCGACCGCAGCAATGAGACAGATGTTCCCCCAGACACCGAAGCTAGCAGTTGGGCAGACGGCCCATGACTTTTTAGGCAGATGGCCTCTTAGTTGTCGGATATTCTTAATTGTCAAAGATGTTTGTAAATATACTGTAAATACATTAATTTTGTAATTAAACTTAAATTTAAACTTTAAGAGTTATTTATCTTTTACCTTTTACGAACCCACATATATTTGGGGGCTCGGCCGGGATTTAATTAAAGGCCGAAGATTGCCGTTTTTATCTGAACCGTTCGAGAAACGCATTTTACGCTTAGACGCGGACAATTCCAATATTCGCCTGATGCTCATCGGATTCAAGGTGCGAACTTCATTTGAGTGAAGGACCGTGACTCAGCATATTGGATCTTGAGGAATACTTCATCTGAACTGTGAGTACAGATTTTTCATTTTGACACTAACATGGCTACGTATTTAGCCGGAGCACGCAAGATCGATCTTCTAGCGCTAATAGAAGAATTAGAACTAATAGCAACGGAAGGAACCAAAATTCCGCAGCTTATTAAGTTAATAACGAAAGCCGATGAATACAATGAGGAATTAACAAAAACGCTTTTAAAAAGGATTGTTTCTGAACGAGAAACAAAGGAAAGAGACGATAAAGCTGAACGCGAAAGGGAAGCTATAGAAAACGAAAAGAAAGCAGAACGCGAATTTCAGTTGAAGAAGTTACAGCTAGAAAACAAAAGTACTGGAAGTTTCGATTTTATTTCCCCACTTAAAACTGACTTTTCAAAACTAATGACACGTTTCGACGGAAACTGTGATTTAAGCATGTATTTATCTTTGTTTGAAAAACAAATTAATCGCATAGAAATACCTAAAGAAAATTGGGTTATTTTCCTTGTGAGTCTTTTACCGTTGGATATCGCAAATTTAATTGCAAGAGAGCCTGATCCGCTCGCAAATGATTACGACCACGTGAAAAAACTTTTACTGAATCGATTTAAACTAACACCAGAGCAGTTTCGACAGCACTTTTTTACTCACAAGAAAGAAACAACCGCATCTTGGCGTGATTTCGCCTACGAGTTAGATAATTTTTTCGAAGAATGGGTTGTGGGTCTTAGTATCTCTAAATATGAAGAATTGAAAGATCTCATAGTGGCGGATCAAATTAAAAGGAAAATACCGTTTGAAATGCGCGAGCATTTTATTGATGAATTATCGAAATTGAATAAAGTAGCCGAATTAGTGAATAAATTGGATGAGTACGAGGCGGCACGATTCCATCTTAAAAGACCGGGAGCTAGAGATATGAAATCAGCTGAAACACAAAGTCATCAACGCTCCAAAAAATTCAATGATAAACCGTCGATCGTCCGTGCTCACCAAAGTGTTACTAACCAATATGTTAAATGTTTTTCATGTAATGAAATTGGTCATAGAATTTCTGAGTGTCCAAATAAGAATAAAGGAATTAAATGTTTAAAGTGTAATGAATATGGACACCGTAAATTCGAATGTAATAAAGGTGTAAAAACTGATATAAATGAAGAAAAGAAGGTTTTAATTAATATGTCCAGTAATCATGAAAAGAAGTTGTATAAATGTCTTAAAATTATGAGTAAATATGTTGATGCTTTAATTGATACGGGATCAGATTTATCTATTTTGAAATATGATTTTTATATGCAAATTGGTGCACCAGAATTAACCCCATGTGACATAATGTTAAATGGTATTGGAAATCAAAGTGTAAAATCACTTGGTTATTTTTGTGCTGAAATTACTATTGACAATTTTAATATTCTCACTGAGTTTTTTGTTATTGAAAACTTATGTTGTAATATTGTGATTGGGATGGACGTAATTAACAAGCTTAATATTTCAATATCAGGAAATGATTTAAGGATTTTGAGCTTTCGAGAAAACTCTATTAATCTTTCTTTCACACACACTTCGGAAGTAAAAGAGTCAGAAAAAATAAAAGCTAAGCGTTTTGAGGGACCCCATTCAGGAAGTAAAGGAATAAAAACAAAAACGAGTTGCCGAAATGGAGCCACTGTTTTGGAATACGAAAGTAATGAAAGGCAGATGTTTGGTATCCCCTCCCCCCTGACTCACCCTTTCAAAGAAGAAAACAGGTGTGAACTATTGGCGACTGCCATTAATATTCCAATGATAGGCGTTGCGTCATCTTGTGCACAGGATGTTCAAGAAAATGATTTGACTTTTAATCCTTTATCCGAATTGCCGATTTCCTTGACAGATGAAATTGAATTGCAACATATAAAAGATCCTAAAATAAGAAACGAGTTAGATATTTTGATTAGTGAATATAAACCGCATAAAATTAAAGACACAGAAGTAAAAATGACTTTAATTTTAACTGATGATATACCGATTTGTCAGAGACCGCACCGAATGTCTTTAAAAGAACAGAAAATAGTTGAGGAACAAATACAAGTATGGCTAAAAGACGGAATAATTAAACCCTCCTGTTCTAACTACGCTTCACCCATTGTTTTGTGTAAAAAGAAGGGTAATAATTCATACAGATTGTGCGTTGATTATCGATCGGTTAATCGAAAGTTAATCAAAGATAAGCACCCACTCCCATTAATTCAAGATGTTTTAGATTGCTTGGGAAACGCACAGGTATTTTCCACTTTGGACTTAAAAAACGCATTTTTCAACATACCAATGGACCCTAATTCGACACGTTACACAGCATTTGTTACCCATGAAGGACAGTACGAATTCAATGTTGTACCTTTCGGATGTAGTAACTCACCAAGTGTTTTTGTGAGGTACATAAACACGGTGTTTAGAGACTTAATTCGAGACAAGACTATAATAATTTACATGGATGATATTGTTATACCTTCCATTGATGAAAAAGAAGGGATTGAAAAAATTAAAAGGGTTTTGAAGGTTGCGTCAGAATACGGCGTAATAATAAATTTTAAAAAGTGTCAATTTCTTCAACATTCGATAGAATTTCTCGGATACGTTATCGAGGGCGGCAAAATTCAACCTTCCCCATCCAAGACGCGTGCAGTGAAAAATTTTCCCCAGCCGAAAAATGTAAAACAAGTCATGAGTTTTTTGGGTCTTTGCTCTTACTTTCGACAATTTGTCGGTGGATTTTCAAGAATTGCAAAACCATTAAGTGACCTGCTTCGAAATAATGTCGAATGGACATTTGGCTCTGAGCAAGTCAAAGCATTTGAAAGGCTAAAGGAAATTCTCTCAAGTAGTCCGGTATTGCATCTCTTTAGGCAAGGAGCAACCTTAGAATTACATACGGATGCTAGTAGCCACGGCTTTGGAGCTGTTTTGCTTCAGCAAGCTCATGATGGGAAATTTCATCCCATTCACTTCATGAGCAAGAAGACTACTCCTCAACAAGAGAAGTATTGTTCTTACGAATTGGAAGTACTGGCTGTAATCGAGGCTTTGCGAAAGTTTCGCTACTACTTGTTGGGTACTAAGTTCAAAATAGTGACCGATTGTGCTGCATTTCAGAGGACTATGCAGAAAAAAGAGCTTACACCAAAAATTGCTCGATGGGCATTGTCACTCGAAGAATATGATTATGAGGTTGTCCATAGATCAGGCACCCAAATGAAGCATGTGGATGCCCTAAGCAGGAACATATTGTTGATAACAACTCGTGCACAAGGAGAATTAACAACCCAAATAGAAGCTGCACAACATCAAGATGATCACATTAAAGCAATTAAAACTCTAGTTGAAGAAGGACATGACAATGAACATTTCATTAAAGCAGGAATTGTGTACAAGTATGAGAATGGGAAAGAACTACTAATGGTTCCTCAGGCGATGCAAAATAACATCATTAAAGACGTTCACAACAAAGGTCACTTTGGCGCTGCCAAGACAGAGGAAATTCTTAAACAACAGTTTTTTATTCCTAATGCAAGAAAACATGTTGAAATCGTTATTTCTAATTGCGTACAGTGCATCCTCTGCAATAGAAAACGTGGAAAAGGCGAAGGGTTTCTTAATCCAGTGCCGAAAGACAACGTTCCACTTGGGACTTACAATATCGACTTTTTGGGACCCCTTCCAACAACGAATAAAAGATACCAACATATTTTCTCGGTAGTCGATGCCTTTACGAAGTTTGTCTGGTTGTACCCAGTGAAATCTACCTCGGCTAGCGATGCTATAGAAAAGCTGAAATTACAACAAGCTACTTTTGGAAACCCATCACGAATAATTTCAGATAGGGGATCAGCGTTTACATCGAAGGAATTCACTGATTATTGTACTGATCAGGGAATTGAACATTGTAAAATAACAACCGGAATTCCTAGAGGCAATGGGCAGGCAGAAAGGATGATTGGTCTGCTGATTCCTGTTCTTGCCAAACTTTCAATAGAGGAGCCTAGCAAATGGTTCAAATATGTTCCAAGTCTACAAAGTATCATAAACAGTACACCATCCAGAAGTACGAAGCATACGCCATTCGAACTGATGATTGGCATCACAATGAAAAACAAAGAAGATCTGAAGATAAAAGATATATTGGAAGAAGAGTATGAAAAGTCCATGATGAAGGAGAGAGAAGAATTACGCGAACAAGCAAAAGACAATATTTTCAAATTGCAACAGGAAAATAAACGTCAGTATAACAAAGGGAGAAAAAAATCTAGAGTGTACAAAGTAGGAGATCTAGTGGCCATTCAGCGTACGCAGTTTGGAGTTGGGCTTAAGCTGAAACCTAAATTTTTGGGACCCTATCGAGTTGTAAAAGTGTCTCCTAATGACAGATATGCCATTGAAAAAGTGGGCGATCATGAAGGTCCACGCCTAACTACTTCAGCAGCTGATTACATGAAACCCTGGCCCACTGGTCAACAGTAAAAAAAAAAAATGTATATATAAGCCTTTTTTCCCTCTTTCTTTCTTCTTTTTTGTTTGTATTTCAGATATGTGAGAATGTTATGGCCTGTTTACTGATGTTGAAGATGGCGAATTTCGAGGACGAAATTACAGTCAGGATAGCCGATTGTGGGATTGTGCGACGAGCGCGCCAAAGCCTGATACGTCCGCAGCAGTAACGCCACCTAGAGGAAGCGTCCGCTCAGAAGCGACCGCAGCAATGAGACAGATGTTCCCCCAGACACCGAAGCTAGCAGTTGGGCAGACGGCCCATGACTTTTTAGGCAGATGGCCTCTTAGTTGTCGGATATTCTTAATTGTCAAAGATGTTTGTAAATATACTGTAAATACATTAATTTTGTAATTAAACTTAAATTTAAACTTTAAGAGTTATTTATCTTTTACCTTTTACGAACCCACATATATTATATATATCTACTATTATAAAAGGAAATGTTTGTTTTTTTCGTGGCCGCAAAATCCTGTCGATTCTATGGCACTTACAGCATTGAGATTCGGCACACAGGTAGTCCAAATTTTTTGCAATTTTTGGCCTACGGCGAATTTTAAATTCAATCAAAAAGATTGTTAAATGAAATTTAATCATTCTTGAATGCTACAGCATAGAAGAGATCACATATTCTTAATTTATAGCTTTCATTTCCGTTTTGATTTTGATCGGAGTAATAATTTTTCCAGCCAGACGATAAAAACAAACAATCTCTAACTGGAGTCAATTAGTTCTTTTTCTATCTCCTAGACCGTTAAAGATGGAGTAAAAATTTCAGCGGATTTGAAATCTGCGGAAAATTTCACATTAGATCCATACCTAAAAAAAAATATTTTTTTTTATATAAATAACTTTTAAATTGAATGTATCTTTTATATTTTCGCACGAGATTCTGAGGTAACGGTAACGCCTTTCCAAAAATAAACAAATTCATTTCGTAAAGTTCGCATTAAAAAAAATAATAAAAAAATAAAATAAAAATAAATAAATAATTAAAAAAAAATTACGTTTTCTGTCTTATTTCCGCGAATGAGAGCAAGAAATAAAAAAAACCCTATTGACTGGGATTGTTAAGCTTTTTTTCGTAAAATAGGAATCGTTAAAGATAGATTAAAATTTTCAACGGATTTGAAATCTGCGGAAAATTTTAGTTTAGATTGTACCTAAAAATATGATTTTCTTTAAATAAATAATTTTTAAATTGAATATATCTTCACCGGATTTGAAATCTGCGGAAAATTTTACACCAGTTTTAATACCTTACATCACGGAGTTGCCTGTGGTGTTGGTTTGCGCGGGCACGGGCGACCCCGGGCTAGCCACGCAGTGGCTAATTATATATTTTTTTATATTTATACGCAATTGTGAAGAAGAAAAAATAGAGAAGTGGTTAGCTTCGCAAACCAGCCCACCAAATTAAGGCTTGCTTGCTGCGCAAATTCAAATTCTAAAGAATCAGTCCCCAACACCCTAATGATGCGGTTATGTCGCCTCATTCTTTCCGTAAAGGAGAAAAAGAAAAGAAATTATTTAAAGATATCAGTCCTACTACCACCACTCAACATAACACGGGCATATCGCCTCATTTCTTCCCTAAAAGAGAAAAATAAAAATTGACTAGCATAATTCAGTACTTTTTTGTAAAATCGAGATCGTTAAAGACACATTTGAAAATTTCAACGGATTTGAAATCTGCGGAAAATTTTTCACCAGATAGATACCTCATACGTTTGATTTTCTTTTAATAAATAAATTTTCAATTAATATTTATATATTCGCAAGAGATTGTGACGTCACGCCGATTGGATCGCTTCGCAATTCGAATTTGGTCGCATTTCACAATGAGCAATGCCCGTTATGGCTGTTACCCAATAGTCTTAAGAATTCCCATTTGGTTTGCGAAGCGGGTAAAGTCGTTAAGTCTGTTATACAATGGGCTACGAATTTATGTTACGTTGACCATATGCAAATACGGGACGCCAATGTATGAATACCTACACCTTCAAAATTCTGCGCTTCTGACTTGTTGATATAAATGATAGAAATTAATCTCTTTTTACATCTTAAAGTTAACGGAAAAAGCAAGAAACTATAAAATTACCGAAACGAAACAAGATCAAAAGTAAGCCTCACAGACTTTGACAAACGTAAACAATAACGAAAATTATAAAAATTAACTATACCAAATAAAACAAGTAAGCAAAAAAAAAAATCAATGACAAAAATTAACTGAATTAACTATAAAACTAACTAACCAATTAAAAATAAGGGGAACAAGATTAGCAACGCGACATACCGGCTGAAGCGATATGATGTATTCTACGAAACATTTTTAATGAAGAGAGAAAAAAAAAAGCGTAAATTATTCACATTGCTCATTATTTGTTGCAATCTTTGCAAAAACTACAATACGGTAGAATATTTGTGTACATACGCAGACCACACAGTTACGATTTCTGTCGTGAATACGTCTTTAAAATCGGAAAAGCACTGGGAAATCGTATATGAAACGTCGAGCGTTACCAGCTGTGAAGTCTTAAGATTCCGGAATTTTTTAATCAACCTTATCTTTATTTTCCCCAATGGCGGGGACCGGATTTTTTCCTTGGCCAGTACAAGGCCTTAAGTGATGGTCACTAGTATAGGGGCACCCAAGGGATGAACCATCATTGCCCCCAACAAAGGACAGCACAATTTACATCCATACCCCGACCCCGGTTTCGAACCAGGAACCTTCTGATCCAGAGGCCAACACCTTGACCACTAGACCGGTTGGTCGGCCCAAACAAGTTCTATAATAATCTTCGCTTATTTTTGCTTCCAAATGTATTCACACATGGATTAAAAAATATAGTTATTTATTATGTTTTTGGCCTTTGGAAGACAATTCCCGATTATTGTCCTCCACTAGAATATCCTTCGAAAGATTACTACAGAGCACTTTTCGTCTCTGGGGATGCAAATGGGCTTCATTTGCAAAAACATCGTTGAATAGCATTGTTCAACACACTTCCGCTCCCAATCAAAACCGGAGAGCCACCTGGCAACTATCCTTGACACCACCCCGAGTGAAGAACACCAGCGCAGATGATCGAAACAGGCTCTTCTCCAACAACCACCCATAAATCGCATTTCTTTCAACATCTCGAGAGTGTGTGTAAATAAAAAAAAAAAACACCCACTGAATTGGAAATAAGTTATTAAAAGACAGAAAGGGGAGATGTCTCCTCTACTAGTCGCTTTCTCTAGGTTTTCTGTGTGAATTTCCAGGAAAACGGATACAACCGATTCCACTGAGGTGTAACCCTTTTGGAAAACATCCACCAAAGCAAATGATAGTGATTAATTCAGAAAGCGATCTGAAAGCCGCTTTGATCTATAGCAATTTATTCGTTAAAATTATTTTTTCAAACAATTTTTCTTAGTAGATTTCCAGAAAATAATTCCGAGTAATTGTGTGTAGGGAGGAACTGGATTATGTTTTGAAATGGAGTGCCGTAATTTGTTTTCAAGGTTGAAGTTGGTCGTTTTTTGTTGTGGAGTTCCAAGCTTCCAGGAATGAGTGGAGGGGATTGTAAAGGATTGTGTTGTTCCAAGTATGTTTTGATACTGCCAATCTCCTTTGAGACATAGAAACTAGGGATGCGACATCGATGTTTTCAAAACATCGATGTTTTAAAAAAACATCGATGTATTGGAGTCGATGTTTTTGTAACATCGATGTTTATACATGTCGATGTTTTTACGTTGTCAATGTTTTATTTTTAAATAAAAAAAGTACAGTTTTAAAAATTTTAAAAATAACCAAGTAGCATAATTTTCATAATCAGCGAATTGAACATACTTTTAGACCCAAGTGGCCAAGGGTGAAGGGTCTGAAAAGTAGGGATGCGACATCGATGTCGATGTTTTCAAAACATCGAGGTTCTATAGAAAACATCGATGTATTGGAGCCGATGTCGCATCACTAGTTGCTAAACCAGTTTTAAGAAATGGAGGAAAAAGTTTAAATACACTGAATTTTAAAAACATCAATGGTTTTGGGGCGATGTGTTATCAACATTGATGTTTTAATTTTGAACATCGATGTTTTGCTGTCGATGTCGCATCCCTAATAGAAACATCAGGTGCATTTTAGAAATTGTGGCTCAAGTAGTTTCACCCCCAAATACCGCAAATTTTGAGAATGCAATCACGTTGGCGTGGAAGTTCGGAGAGTGTGGACAGTGTTTCAAAATTACGAGCTGCTGTCCTCATAATTTTCTCTTTGGGATTGATCCCGGATACCCCTATGTGTTGCTCCAGTACGAAGTAACTATTTCAACATGCTACCAACCTTGAGAAATCTGTTAATAACGTTAACTTTTAATATCTGTTTTATTTTATACATTGCTAGCAAAATACCCGACCTTACTCGATTTGAACTGGTTTACTCTAGATAACACCTTTCGCAGTCTTTATAATTTCTACAACTTACTTAGGACATATTCATTCAAGTAATACATTTCACATACATCGCAACCTTGCTGTATGACAATGCTACAAAATGACGAAAGGTGACACTAAAGTTACTTCTACAAAAGACGACTTTGAGGGAGATTTGGAATTAAATTTCTAAGTTCTTTTCATATTCAACTCAATTAATAAATACGACGATTTACAGCGAGTCCTCTTGCCCTCATTGTCAAGAAAAAAAATATTTTTTACTAGTGGCAACTCTTTCATTCAGCATGCGACATTGTGGAATTTCGCAATCTTCTCCTGTCATTATGACAAAGAATTTTTAAATGTTTGAAAAGTTCCAGTTCGTTTTTTTTTTATAAATATTATTATTCATTCAATAACGGCATCACTATTTCAACAGTGGCATTATTTTATTTTAATAATGGTATTATTATTTTAATAATGACATTATTATTTTAATAATGGCATAATTACACTTAAAACTTGCTTCATTCTGACTTACCTGCCGCTTTGTGGTGGTTTTGCGTGTGATGAAAAAGAAACACAATTTTTAAAATAATTAATATTGAAAACAGTAAACAAAAGAAAACAGAGAATAAAAACAAAAGAAAAATTGTCGGGTAAAACGTAGTTCTTAAAATATAATTTGGTGATTATTTTTTATCTCGTGATCTCGCACAGTTGCCACAACTTACATTAAAAGTGCACAAAATCTAGAAATGCGAAATTAATTCAGAGCAAAAGAAACAGAAAATATTACTGCACGTGATCAACCAATACGAGTTTCCGTTTCAAATAAAATATCACAGCTAAAATTCCATTTTTTTTTTTTTTTTTAAATAATTGTTGTTTTAGCAGTACTGGTAAAGTAATCAAAGTAATCGTAATACTCAAATTACATTCCTATTTTTCCAAAACTACCAAATTAGGGTTGATTTAATTTTCTTACTAAGGTGTTATAGCATGCAACTTATCAAAATATAAAAACAAAGAAAGGTTTAATATTGCATTCACTAAACTAATAAATAATGCAAGGAATAACAAAAATAAAAAAAATTTGGAGCAAGGACCCTGGCAAAACATATCATACTAATTTTTTTTTAACACGGAGTATATCGCAGAACTCATTACACACACACGCACAGTACATAATATGCAATTTATAGTGTAACTGAGGCAATAAAAAATAAAACTTTTATTATCTACATTAGACATTTTGCTCCATTTTTAATCCTTTATGGCCCCAAAAAAAAAAATCGATTTTTTTTTCATGAAAAATTAACGTTTTTTACAAAAATTAGAAGATTTAGGAGACAGACCAAATTTTTTAGGCGCCGTAGCGACCTGCGCTCGGGACTTGTCGTGCCCTGAGGTAGTCCAAATTTTTTGCAATTTTTTGTGTCGCTACGAATTTTAAAATTTAATCTAGAACATTTTTAAATAAATTTAATAGTTTTATTCTCCAACGTGTTTTCATCGCGTTTCTACCAGAGAGAGAAGAAACTCCGGAACCTAGACTTTTCTATCCACGTGACCTTCTGTCAGGTTTTGGAATCTTGCCAAGTTTTTTTTCATCGCGGTAAATTCTAAGTTTATTTTTCGTTTCCGCTTTCTTTTTGCGCAGAGGAATGATTTTGCAGCAGAGGATAAAAACAAAGTTATAACTTTAGTTATGTGGTTCTTTTATCTATCTCCTAGACCGTTAAAGATAGAGTAAAAATTTCAACGGATTTGAAAATCTGCGGAAAATTTCACTTTAGATCGATACCTAAAAAAAAAGATTTTCCTTACATAAATAATTTTTAAATTGAATATATCTTTTATATTTTCGCAAGAGATTGTGACGTCACGTGAAACAGATTGCACCTTCTGCCCTTCGCGTTAAAAAAAATCAGATTACATTTCCTGTCCTATTCCATTTCAGGGAATGAAAGCAGGAGGGGGGGGGGAAACCCCATTTAAACTGGGATTGTTAATTCTTTTTCGTAAAATCGGAATCGCTAAAGATAGATTGAAAATTTCAACGGATTTGAAATCTGCGGCAAATTTTACACCAGTTTAATAACTTACATCACGGCGTTGCCCGTGGTTGGCGAAGCGAACCAGCACCACGGGCACGGGCAAGCCACGCAGTGGCTAGTCTGGAAAAAAATTCATGCGATTCCTGTACGAACACAAAATTGAACATAGAACAGAAAGTAGGACAGACACTTTCTAAACCAATTTCACTCACTAAATGAAGATAAGTACTCACTGTATGCAAATTTCCATGAAAATAAACCGTTTGGACGTGTATAGGGCACATACATGCAGACACCAAACACGCAAGAGGCGGATTTTGCATCGGAAGGTTCCAAAATGGATAGAAAACTTGAAATGGGTCGAAAATATTCAATGTACAAACAAACACTCCATTCTTATTTATATAGATATACTAGTTTAGTGAATACAATATTAAACCTTTTTTTATTGTTATGTATTTAGATAAGTTTCATGGCTAAAACACCTGAGTAAGGATACTTAAATCAACCATAAAACGGCAGTTTTGAAAAAATTGGAATGTATATTGAGTATTACGATTACTTGATTCCTTTACCAGTACTGCTGAAAAAACAATTATTTTTCCAAAAATTATTATTTTTTTAATGTAATTTCAGCTCTGCTGTTTCATTTATTTCAAGTCTTATTTTTGTTCTTTGCGCAATGTAAACGATTTCCGAATAGGGAGTTCCAGACGATATTTTTCAACGAAAGGGAAATTGTTTTTTGATCGCGTGCAGTAATATTTCCTGTTTCTTTCGCTCTGAATTATTTTCGAATTTCTAAATTGTGTGCTGTTTTGTTGCACAGTTGCCACAAACAATTACAAAATTGTAAGTGGCAACTGTGCAAGATCAAAGCGATAAAAAAATCACGAATTAATACCATTAAAACAACTTTTTTTCGGACATTCATTTTGCTTTATTTCGCTGCTTTCCTTTATTTTCTGTTTTAAATATTTATTATTTTAATAAAGTGTGTTTCATGTTTATCACACGCAACACAACTAAAAAGTATTCGACTTTAAGTGGATGGAAAGTAAGAACAAAGCAAATTTTAAGCGTAATTATGCCGTTATTGAAGGAATAATAATGTTTAAAAAATCCGAACTAGAACTTTTCAAATAATAAAAAATTATTTGTCAGAATGACAGAAGATTTCGAAATTCCACAATGTCGCATGCCTGATGTAAGGGTGCCATAAATAAAAAATATTGTTTTGTTGACTATGATTGCGAGAGCACTCGCCGCAAATCGCCATTTTTATTAATCGAGTTCAATATGAAAATCTCTACTTTATAATGGGGAAGTGTTTGTCTGTTTGGTACACGTTCCTGACGAATCTATGGCACTTATAGTAATGGGATTTGGCACACTGGTTGTCCGAATGTTTTGCAATTTTTGTAAATATAATTTGATGTTGTTTAATGATAATATAATAATTGAAAAAGTATTTGGTATTGGGGGTTTGTTCTTTGTGTAGTTTATTTTGATTTTTTCGAGCCAAAAAATTTGCCGTAACAAACAAATTTGCTATTTTAGCATTTTGCTAAAGCTTTTTCTCCATTTTAGCTTTTTTGGTGAAGGATTTTTTTTCTTCTCTAGCTTAAACCCTGGGCACGTGTATAAGAAACCGGAACCCGAAGACCAACCACAACTTTACAATGACGGAGTAAAAAGGAGAAAATTTGAAATCATTAGAACTATAGGAAATCGGATTATGACGACGCTCATACAACCTTAAGCTGTTTCCTAAACGTGACTCTTACCAACCTGCCTTTTGTTACAAAGCGTTACCTAATTCCTACTGTTTGTTTCCACAGATCATTAGTGAAGAAAGATCTTAAATTTAAATGTTTACACTAAAGACTGAATTTAAGGGCAGCGTTGGGTTCTGGTTTGATTGGAAGATAAAATGAGGTGGTTAATCCTACTACCTAAAAGGCGAACTTGCGACGACATGGATTTACTCTCTGTCCTCCCTCTCTATTCTTGGTTGAAATTAAAATAAATACTTTCGCAATGAATTGTGGCGCAGTGAATAAATATTAAATATTGACATAGATGCAAGGAAGCGATCGTATCTCTACTATTATAAAAGGATGTGTTTGTTTGTATTTTTCTATCGGCACACTGGTAGTCCGAATTTTTTGCAATTTTTGTACGAAACCCGAATTTTAAGAGATTTTCTTTCCAGAACATCACATCATAATATAAAGCTAGAACACTTTAAAATTAATTTAATGACACTTTAATTATTATTGTTTTCTTTAGAATGGCAACATCATAAAGAGATGGCAGATTCTAAATTTATTTTTTTCCGTTTTATTTTACGGAGGAAAGATTAAAGCCGAAGAAAAAAGAAATAAAGTTTTTCTATAGTTGAATCGGTGAAACCCCATAAGTCAGGTGAGAACAATTTTTGGGAAATCGAGAGAAAACTGTTTCTGCGTTAACCGACAAACTATATATTATTGTTTCTAATAAAATGTATTGTTTGGAGCTAAATACAATCTTTGTGCTCAATGGAGGTCTCAAAAGATAAATAATTAAATTATTATGGATTTTTAAAGTCAGTTGACTTATGGGGTTTCTCAAATCATATACTTTTGGAAAAAGTAAAAAATTGCATTCTAAACCAAGTAGAAACATTAAATTAATTTGAAACACAAATAAGATTATTTAGTGCGATGAATAGGAGTGGTATAAATGGTGAAATAAAATGTATTCATCAGTGACGTAGTTGTCTGGCAACAGAGAATCAGATGTACTTGTAGAACACTGGTGAACTATCTCTTTGTAGAATGCTTGAATGTTTTCTTAATTTGGGATGTATTTCATGAGTTTATTTATGTCTTCAATTTTTTTCTTGTTGAAGGGGATTTTCCCACTTGGATATACTGGTTCATTTGGGAGTGATAGAAGCAGCTTTTTATTGTTGTTAAACCGAAAAGTGTGGCTGCAAAACCCATCATTAAAAGGTTTTGCGATTTCAACATCCTAATGTTTGAAAGAGTGTGAAAACTGCATGAACTGCGAGATTTTAAAAGCGACTCTCATGCTTTAAAACTTAACGCCTATAAGTCACTTTTTTCCCGAAATCGAGTTTTCGGTAAAAATATATTCTTCAGAGGTAGACGCATCTTTTAGAAGTGAAACACCACGAGTCCGATCATTCTACATAGAGTTGGCCAGTATGAAAGTTTTCGTTTATTCGAGAAAGCCCATAAGTCAGTGACGCATGGGCTTCGTTTATTCGAGAAAGCCCATAAGTCTCAAACAACTGATTCAGTTGTGTAGCTGATTCAGTTGTGTATGCAAAGTTTTATGAAAATACGTATATTAAACCGTGCTGACGTGTTTAGGGCACACACATACAGACACGACACGCGCAAGAGGCTGATTTGGCATAAGAAGGGTCCAAAACGAATAGAAAACTTGAAATGGGACGAAAATATTCAATGTACAAACAAACACTACATTCTTATTTATTGTTGTTATTGGAAACCGTGTAATATGGAGAACCTAGGCGTGTTATATGAGGGATGCCGCAATATTGGTACCGTGTTATTCGAGGGTTACCTGTACATAATTTGTTTATGTTTAGCACTAAATAACAGAGCTTAAAAGGGGAATTAAAGTATGTTCGAAAAGGAAATGAGTGAAAATCCATTGGTTGTGAAGACAAAATAGAAATAGATTTCGGTCAAATAAATCGGAATGTACAATCCTGAGGTTGAATCCATTTTTATCTTTTGAGAAGACAATATATGAAATTGTTTTCCTTTAAATAGCTTCGTTTGTAAAAATATCAAAACGCTATTTTGTTCTTGTTTCTCTTTAACAGCTTCCTATAATAAAGACCTCTAACAGGAAACTAAGTGTATAAATAAAATACAAAGATAACGTTGGTTAGTTTGGTATAAAATGTTACGTAAATCGGGCACTAGTTCAAGGTTTATAACTATGGACGTTTTCAAATTCAATTCTAAGTGCAAAAGCTGCTTTTTAGATTTTCTTTTTATAAGCATATCGTAAACCTACACACACTTTTTGGCTTCTTTAAAATTTTAATTAAAACTTCTAATATATATATGTAGGGTTTTTGCCTCTTACATGCGCTTCAACAGATGGCAGCATGGTAGACTGCGAGTTATGACGTCACGTCATGACTAAAAGTTTTTCTCGCCTTTTGAAAAAACAAACACTTTTTCAATATCTACGATTATAAAAGGAAGTGTTTCTATGTGTATACAGTGTCCTGACGAATCTATGGCACTTACAATAATGAAATATGGCACGCAAGTAGTCCTAATGTTTTGCTAATTTTGTGTCCAGCCCGAATTTTTTAATTTAATCTAGAACGTTTTTTAAAATTAATTTTTGTTTTTTTCCCCACTTGAACAAACGTTTTCGACATTTTAGTAACTGTACCAAATCTGATGTCAGTGCTCGCCAGAGAATTTGACCTTTACGTTCGTTAAAGAGATCATATTCCTTCACTATGATTTCCTGAAAAACGGATTCGAAGAAGCAAAACAAATTAAACGTTTTGATTGGCTTTCTTCAGTGGTTTTATTTCTATTTCAGCGATCGTTAAAGATAGAATGGAAGCCACCATCGAGACTGTTCAATGACACCATCAAGACTGTTCGAAGATACCACCAAGACTGTTTGAAGACACCATCAAGATTGTTCAAAGCCACCATCCAGATTGGTACGGTCGAAGGAATGAGGCGATATGCCCTTGTCATGTTGGGTTGGGTGGGCCTCATTCTTTTAATAATGCTTTTTCTCTCAAACAGATGGGGCCGTGCTTAAGGTGACCAGACGTGTTTTCCCGGGTAGTCCCGGATTTAGACAAAATGTCCCGGCGTCCAGACATTCTCCTTAAATGTCCCGGTTTTTAACGAAACCCTTAATAATCCCATTTCTCTGCTCAGAACATTAAAATGTATTCAGATGCTGCATTAAAATGTATTCACACAGATGGGCGCCGTGGTGGAAGGAAGGAGGCGACATGCCCGTGTCATGTATCTACTTCGAGGTCATCACTGCGTTGCCTATGGTGTTGGGAATTCTTAGAAATCACCAGAGGTTGGCGAGCGGCAGCGAGAAATGGTCACACCTAACCCCACAAAAACACTGTCACGGGCAACGCCGTGCTGGCCACGCAGTGGCTAATCTCTACTATTATAAGAGGAAGTGTTTGTTTTTTACGTAGCCGCAAAATTCTGACGATTCTATGGCACTTCCAGCAATGAGATTTGGCACACAGGTAGTCCAAATTTTTTGCAATTTTGGGGTAGCGGCGAATTTTAAAATTCCATTTAGAACATGTTTTAATGAATTTAATGAAATTCAATTATTATTGTTTTCTTTGGAATGGCAAATGCATAAAGATATGACAGATTCTAAAATTATTTTTTCCCGTTTCCGTTTTTATTTTGCCCAGAAGAATGATTTTTCATCAGAGGATTAAAAAAAAAAAAAATTTAGCTTCAGTTATGTGTTTTTTTTCTATCTCCTAGACCGTTAAAGATGGAGTAAAAATGTCACCGGATTTGAAATCTGCGGAAAATTTCACTTTAGAAAGATACTTAAAAATATGATTTTATTTAAATAAATAATTTTTAAATTGAATATATTATCTTCAACGGATTTGAAATCTGGGGAAATTTTTACACCGGATTAATACCTTACACCACGGGCACGGGCAACGCAGGGCTAGCCGAGCAGTGGTTAGTGTTCATATAAAGACGTGTCGCGCTGTGCTCCTTGGAGTTTCTGTTTTCGTTATTATGTCCGTTTCAACCCTTCCCTAGATATTTATTTACCTTATGTCTCTTTTGTTAAAAAGCTTTCAACCGAAACAATTTTGAAAATTAAAATGAAAAATATGTGGATAGTAAGATTTAAGCATTCTATTTGCGAAAACAAGTATAAAATACAATACAGAGGCTGTTTGTACATTTTCTGAACAATTTTGATGAGCTGTGAAAAATTGTATGCTACAAAATAATTTTATTTTCGCAGTCGTTAAATAATTAAAGTATAACTTTTTGCTTGACTAACTCACTGTTTTGTTTTCTTTCAAAATGTCGCTTTTAAATAAACAATGAATGGAAGGCTCTGTTTCCGCTCTTTCCCAAGAGAATTATGCTTATTCAATTACTCAAAAATGCTATAATACTCATGGTTTTTCGATACCTTAAGGTACGATAAGTAATATTTTAATGAGAGAGAAATGAAAAACGTTAAGATACGCTTTAAGGTTGTAAGAATCTTTAAAATCCACCGATCTGATATCTTCATACACTGTCTCGATGCTGTACGCTTTCTAATCCGATTTGTCTGCTAGACAAATTAAACATTCGTAGCTGCTTTTGATTTTCAGCAAACTTTTTGGCAGCTCTGGGTCACACACTGCTTACAAAAATGCTGTCGCATCTGAAACCGCTCGCAATGTCCTTTACAGTGGGAAGATGTTCGCCGTATTACAATGCTGTCCGAAGCCACGTAGCCCAGCGTGTGGGTACTAGGGATGCGACATCGATGTCGATGTTTTCAAAACATCGATGTATTAGAGTCGATGTTTATACTTGTCGATGTTTTTAAGTTGTCGATGTTTTATTTTTAAATGAAAAAGTACCGTTATAAAAATTTAAAAAATAACCAAGTAGCATAATTTTTATAATCAGTAAATTGAATATACTTTTAGACCCATGTGGCCAAGGGTGAAGGGTCTGAAAAGTAGGGAGGCGACATCGATGTCAATATTGGTGTTTTATAAAACAATATCGATGTATTGGAGCCGATGTCACATCACTAGTTTCTAAACCAGTTTTAAGAAATGGGGAAAAAAGTTTGAATACACTGAATTTTAAATACATCGATGGTTTGGGGGCGATGTATTATCAACATCGATGTTTTGCTGTCGATGTTGCATCACTAGGTGCTAAACCAGTTTTAAGAAATAGGGAAAAAAAAGTTTAAACACACTGAATTTTAAAAACATCGATGTTTTACTGTCGATGTTACATCACTAGGTGCTAAACCAGTTTTAAGAAATAGGGAAAAAAAGTTTAAACACACTGAATTTTAAAAACATCGATGTTTTACTGTCGATGTTACATCACTAGGTGCTAAACCAGTTTTAAGAAATGGGGGAAAAAAAGTTTAAATACACTGAATTTTAAAAACATCGATGTTTTGCTGTCGATGTTGCATCACTAGGTGCTAAACCAGTTTTAAGAAATGTGGAAAAAGTTCAAATACACTGAATTTTAAAAACATCGATGTTTTTGGGGCGATGTATTATCAACATCGATGTTTTAATTTTGAACATCGATGTTTCAAAACATCGATGTTTTGCCGTCGATGTCGCATCCCTAGTGGGTACTTCCTCAGGCAGTTGGCAGATGGTCTGAAATGCGGCTTTTCGGACCTTGTTTCGTACTGTGACTGCCTTAACACAAGCGATGATTGTCCACATTTGTGTAAAATCAGCGGACTTTTTTTTTCTCCAGCTGTAAAACAAGTGTGCACAGGAAGTAACTTGGAGCATTCGCGGATAAAGCACCTTGTGTGTTTCCAGCCGCAGTCATATAATATGCTATAACGGACAGCAGAAGCGCAAACTCCTTTCGTTCAACATTCAGAGATTTTAAAACGTCATCTATTAGGCTAACAACAAACATATTGATGATCAACACTCACCTCGCTAACTCTGCAGTCTATTACGAAAGTTTCCTCTGGATTATCAGGAGTGTCAACCAATGGTTTGTCTTGCCATTTATTTCACCTTCTTTCTATGAACTTCTTGTTTAATCCACATTACTTCGGCGTTCGCAAGATTAGTCCCACGTGATTGAAGGGTTAATTCAGAGAACAAAAAAAAAATGAAATATTAATTCCATACGAATTAATTTTAAGCTAAATTTTAAAGAGCTGCAGGTGGTTGCATTTATGCAGAAAGTTGCTTTTATTTTGGCAGTTATAACTCAGTTACAATACACCAGAAAGGAGGAATTTTGGTTTTAGTACTTTACATGCTGCGTAGAATATGTGAAAAAAAAGTTGCATTTGTTGCAAAAAGTTGCCTTAGTCATGACTAGTGATGTGGGCCGGGCAAATGCCCAGTGGGCTGGACATTCATAAAATGGGCATTTGCCCAAAGTATTTTCAAGCGCTCAAAATCTGGGCATTAATGAAATTAAAAGAAAAAATTTTTTCCCTGACTTAAACAACATTTTTTTATAATTTTTAAAGATTGTAAATACCATTAAAATTGTTGTATACAATAATTATTTTGAAAAATAAAAATGAAATAGAATAATTTATAAACAATATATGTGAAGAAACGTAGAAGTTATTTTTTAGTATATCAATTTTTAATTTATAACTGGCATCACTTATAGATTCTAGCATACACAGACATAATTAGCAGCCATTTTTTTTGTGACTAGTTCTGTTTTGGCTAGGTTGGCTGTTAGAGTGAGGAGTCATCTTTTCTGCCTTGAAAGTTTGCAGTCTAACAAAGTAGTCTTACAAACTGTAGTAATCAGTGAAAAGGCGCAACCATACCTTAAGCCAGAAATAAAGAGGATTCTCGATGATGATGTTTTCTGGGTGAGAATTGACAAAATGATAGAGCTGATCAAGCCAATTGTCCATAAGATTATAGCATTTGAGTCCAATGAGCAATCCATGCAATAGCCACAAAGCTCAATAAATTGGAAACTGTTCTTATTGAGAAGCTTCCATCCTCTTCACTGAAATATACAGAAGATAAGGCAATTTTGACCAAATTCAAAAGTAGAAAGAAATTTGTTTCGGCGCCATTACACCTAGCAGCTAATCTTCTTGATCCAGCAGCATAAGGTTGTAAACTATAGCCTATTCAGATGCTTGATGCAATAAGCTCAATATGCAAAACAGCAAAGTACACAGGGTTAGATGTAATTAAAGTGAGAGAAAAAACCTAGCTGATTTCAGGGACAAACAAGGGATTTGGTCAAGACAGTTTGTGTGGGAAGGAATTGGACTGGAAAGTAACAATCCTGTAAATACTTTGCTGTGGTGGCGAGGATTAAGAGGAACCTGTGAACTAGAAGTTGCGATAAAAATTCTTGGGGCACCAGTGACATCTGCTGCCATTGAGCGAACGTTTAGCACTTTTTCCTGGATACACAATAAAAAAAGAAATCGGATGACATGAGATAGGGTAGCAACACTTAACTTATCTGGCTTATAAATGCAAATTCATGCACAGAACTCCCAAGTCCCAGAAAATAATATAACAGAATGACCAAGAGAAAGGTGAAGAAAAACCTGTGGCAAATGAAAAAGAAATCTCAGAGTTTGATAAATCCGAGTCAGACGAATCTAAATCTGAGCCTTTTATTCCTCTGAGGACAACAGTGAAAGTGAATAAAGTTGTAGAAAAAGATTTTTTTTTTTTTTTTTCAAAAACTAATTTTATTCCATTTGTGTGTTTTTTTTTGTTAGGTAGCTTGGGGCCTGGCTTAATACATGTTATTTGTTCTGGAATGCCGAAATAAAGCTACTATATATGTTAAAATGTATTAGTGTTAATAGTCAAATAATTCCTACACCAACCCTAATGAAGTTTCAGAAAAAAGTTAAATCGTTTGATGAGTTTTTGTCAAAACAAATATTGTATAAGAACTTTTTTGTTTAGTCAATTAGACTGAATATACAAAGATTATACACCAGATTTGATCAATAAGTATCATTAATAAGCATTTGTTTGACAATAATTCTCAGAAAGAATTAGGATGATGCCCCAATTTATAAATGTCTGGGCATTTAACATCACTAGTCATGACTAGAGCTCGGATTTTGCATATCCTTTTTTGGCCCCTAATGTTGATAGAAATCCGTATTGAATGTTTTTCTTAGCAATTTTCAACCAAAAAAAAAAAAAACTCGAATTTATTTGCATTTTTTTTGTTGCATATTTGGGACCATTTTACATATTTGGAGATTTGAGCATGTTGTGTGCATATTTAGACGATTTTTTTCTCCCAAACATTAAAAAAAAAAATGCTCGCTGATTCGTTGGTTTCTCACCCCGTGATCTATGACTTCACGCACTCATAGTGCGCACTGCGCATACGTGAAAAGTATCAATTTTTATTTGCAATGTTTGGAGAAAAAAAAAGTTGAAACTGCCTCGACCGAAAATAGAATACTAATAAAAAAGAAAGCGATAGCTTTTAGATGATCATACCAAGTGATAGTTCAACCGTTTGTGCCGTGTACTCGTAATTGTGATCGTAAATGTTTTGTATTTGAATGCAGTTTTAATTCCAGTATAGATTCTACATACACAATTTAAAAACAGTTCATTTTCGAACTTTAGGACACTTGGGTCATTGAACAAAATAGAAGGCGGAAACGGAAGTTTTTCCGTAATTACTACTGGGGATCTGTGTATGGATTCGTTATTTATGTTCCAGATGTTTTGCTATGTGGGTTTTAATAGAATTAATTTTAACATCGTGTCTTATTTTTCGGTATTTCGCTGAAACCACCTGTCTTCGGAGATGGTTCTGAGGGTGGTAGATTGGAGGATTTCAAGGGTGTTGTTATTTGTAGATCCTCAGATTTGGCTTGCGTAGGCGATGAATATCTTCGCACGGAGTTCTATGGGATGTGTGAAGTTTCGGAACTTTAAATCCTTTTCATTCTTAATAGGATATTTACTAAATAGCATTGAATTTGATTACATCACAGATTAAATTGGATAATTAAGGTTCCCATATTGTATGAAAACATGACCAAACAAAAAACATGTTTTTTTCACGATGTTTTGCGAAAATAGTACTTACGATTGACATGAAGCAGTATAAAGATTTTTTTGCTTCGCAAAACATTTAAAAATTCGAAAAAATATATTTCTTCAGTTGTCATTAATCACATCCATCATAAAACCATAGGAGTAATTAAAAATGTGATCAGTAGGAGCTAAATTCATCCTTCAATACAAATTATTTGTCAAAAAAATTATTTAGTTATACCAAAAGCCCTATTATAACCCAAAAATAGTATTTCTTAAAGTTTTACCAATTTTTTAATTAGAGATGGCTAATATCACAGCTGCTTTCGTTTGCTACCGGCTTTCACTAGGTAGAAACTGCGTACCGAGTCCACGTCAAGGAATCACGTACTATTTAAGGCGTCTCATAGTGACGTCTCTTGAAACCAACGAATCAGCCGGCTTAAAATTTCCCCATGTCTTCTACTAGAGTAAAGGTTGGTAATATGCTTCCGGGTACGTGCCAATCTACCCCCCTAGTTACGTCTCTGAGGACATTTGAAATGCTTTCATTTTAATCTACATTTTTCAATTGTGTAATATTTATTAATTTGTATAGTTGTTGCTTTGTATATATTTTACTTATCTTTATATACGCTATAAAAATAAAATTGTGAATTAATGGAATGAAAGTGCGTGGTTCAATTTCACTTTATCCTCCTCACATCCTTTTGGTAACAATGAAATTTTTTTTTTGCAATTTCGCATATTTTGGGGTTTTAATGCATATTTTTGGGTTTAAATGCATATTTTGGGATTTTAAAATGCATATTTCAGGTCACATTTTTGCATATAGATCCGAGCTCTAGTCATGATTAAGGGGGAGTTTTCCCCGCCATTTGAAAACATACCTCTTCTTCAATGTTCATGTATAGACGTGTCGAGCCCGAGCTTTTGTTTTATCATGTCCGTCTAACATCTCCCCCTGTCCATTGATATTTACCTAAAATCTCTCTTTCGTTTAAATACCCTAGACCCTTTGTTACTGTAATTTCTCCGTGTAAAATAAATACTTTTAAAGAGTACCACTGCTTTGTTATTACTTTCCAATTTGTGGGACTGTGAGTCTGATGGCCTTCCCACATATTACTGTAGATGACTTTGATGATCGTATGAAAACAATGTGATGGATTCAATAGCTGCAACATAACATATTTTCTTTCACACATACACATACAATTTAAAAAATAGTTTTTAAAAATTTAGTTTCATGCAACGAAACAATGCGCTTTTTGAAAATTGATGAAGGTTATCAATTTATATTTGTATAATAATGATTAGGTACTTGTATAGTAATGATTAGGTCGTCTGAATTTGAGAATCCTCTGGTTTCATGATAATATTTATAAGCTTTTGCACTCTATTACTGATGATTAACCAGTGATCAACTGTTTAAGAAAGTGTAATCTTTCGGCTAAAAATAATGTATGAAAGATACAAAGAACAGGTTTATACATGAACTGATTTGTTTCCTAAACACAGACAGATGATGGCTATATTACTATCGGTGGGTAAAAATTTGGCTGCAATCTTCAGCGCAATTTCCATTTAACAACAAACAGTGGAAGAATAGCTCATGTCACTGATTAATTCCATACGATTACACCTAATCTCCTACTGAATATATCTCTCTTTTCAACTTCCCGATAACCACCTAAGCACTGATAGAAGGAAACATTTCCAGTTGCAAATGCATTGGAATCTATTGATAATGGTGTTTAAGTAGGGATGTTTTCTGCGGGTAGGGTTGGGGGTTTAGTTAGACACAGATAAAACAGATTTGTTAAAACTTTAGCCACCTCTAAAAGAATCTACATGTAAGCGTTCAGTGGAAAATTCGTCAGCAATTTTCATATACGAACTTCTAATTTAGAAATCATACATCAATTCGGAATACATTCTTTGGAATTGTTTTTGCCGACGTACTCAAAGCATGTTTGAAAATGTTGCATATTCCCTGTGAGTGTTTATATTACTACCAGCCACTGCGTGGCCAGCACAGCGTTGCCCGTGACAGTTCTTTTGGGGGGGGGGTCAGTTGTGACCACTGCTAGCTAACCCCGTTGATTGCTACGAATTCCCATTAGGGTTTCCGAAGCAAACCAAATGGGAGTCTTTTGGATAACAGCCATCATGGCGTTGGTTTGCATGGCAAACCAAATGGAATTTTGAATTATTATATGAAATTATGAATATCACGAACTATGGTTTGTTTCGCAAACCAACACCTCGGGCAACGCCGTGATGGCCTCATCATTGTCAAATTCGAATTGCGAAGAGATCCAATCGGCGTGACGTCACAATCTCTTGTGAAAATATAAATATTTAATTGAAAAATCATTTATTAAAAGAAAATCAAATTTAAGGTATCTGATACTTTAAAATGTCCCGCAGATTTTAAATCCATTGAAATTTTCAATCTGTCTTAACAATCCCGATTTTGCAAAAAAAGAACTAAACAATGCTAGTCAAAATGTTCGCTGTGGAATCGTATGAGCGCAGGAAATGAAATATGTGATTTCTCGAATCAAACGAAGGTCATTCGTCGCAGCGGCCGTTCGTATTAGAAAAAATATAAAAGTTTCAAGAAAATCATATTTTTAGGTGTCGAACTGATGTGAAATTTTCCGTAGATTTCAAATCTGTTGAAATTTTTACTCTATCTTAAACGATCTAGGAGATGGAAAAAAAGTACATAAATCCTGTTAAAACTTTTTTTTTATTTTACTGACAAATCGTTCCTCCGCAAAATCAAACGGAAGCGGAAAAAATAAATTCACAATCGACCAAATACGCAGTGAGCCAAAGCAAAAATTTAATTTAAGCTATTGAATTTAAATAAGAGTAATTATGTATTTATTTGGGATAAAGGTGAATCATTATTTGGAAAATATATTGGAAGAAAACTGCTTGTAACCTCAACTAATGTGCGTGTGCATATACTTCTTATATTATTGTAACTCCTGAGTTTCCCAAACTTTTAAAGTTATGGGTCGGCGTTTTTATGTTTTCATCGAATAAATAAATGCATCGAAAGCAATTAAATTTTACTAAAAACGATTTGTTTCCCAATTGCAATATAAAATTAATTTCACTCACGACAGTAATATGATGAAGAAAAATTTCCACACATTGACAAAAGAATATGTCACATCGCTTTTCTTTTAACAAGAGAAAAAAAATTCGATCTAAATCTCTCTCCCCCCCCCCTCAATATATTTTACTCTTTTACTTTTTTCCAAAAAACCTAAAGCAGATAGTTCAGTTTTACTCCGTTGTAACAAACATCGTTAAAATCGGATTTACTTTTCGGGATACAAAACCTAATCAAAGATTAATTTGAGGGACTTCAAACATTCGTTTCTAAAAATGTCGCAAACAAGTAAGATAATGTGTTGCCTAGGAGGTCGATAACAAGGATAGATGCAGTGCAGCGCCACTGCAATCAAATCGAACATTCCTAATATAAACGGACAATTTATACATTTCTACAGTATTTACCGAGAACCTATATTTCTTCACTTCTAATTGGTATCGGGCTAAAAATAACTGTTCGGAAAAAGCTGTTTTGCAGTTTAATGAAATCCGTAAAACATTTGACATTTAACTAAAATCTGAATTAAATATTTCCATTATATATACAGGGTGTCCCTGAATTAATGGGCCAAACTTTAAGGGTAAGTAAAACCCATATAAAGAAGGATTTATTGTATAGCAACATGGGGTCGGAAATGAAAAGTGCAGGTGGAAAAACAAGATATGCTGAGTAAATGAAAAAAAAAGCTCTTTATTTACATTATTTTTTTAAAGCAGGCGATAGAAACGTTTAATAACGTAGCTTTAAAAAATATGAATTTTTAGGAAGAATATTGAATAGTAGACGTTTATTTAGTTTGCATTATCAAATCATCTGCAAAACAATTTTATTGAGTTTGAATGGCATTACGCGAGCTGCAAACGATTCTTTGCTGTTAGAGAATTAGCTTTCTGTTAGAATCTTTACTATTAGAAAAGATTCTTTGCTTTTCATTTCCTCAGCATTTCTTGTTTTTCCACCTGCCCTTTTCATTTCCGACCCCATGTTGCTATACAAAAAATGCTTCTTTATATGTATTTTACTTACCCTTAAAGTTCCATGAATTCAGGGACACCCTGTATATGCGTTAAGTGCTCGTGATTTTCTGAATTATTTTACAGTACATGCTTAACTGAACTATAAACAGTCTTGTTGGCTCAATTAAATTTATAAGCACAAGATTTTCAGGGGTACACCAAAGATGGAAATAATCTGATTCTTACAGCTACAGTCGCAAACGAAAAACTATTGATATACATAGAATATATATTTTAATGATTCATTGTGAAAGTTGTTTAAGTTTCTACAACAGAGATTACAACTCTTGATGAAGTGTTTCGAGAATTCGAAATACTATTTTCGGGCCGAAATGCTCCAGTTTTGAATTTCTGTATTTTCGGAACATATTCAATGTTATAATTATACCAGTCTTTTATAAAAAAAGGATATATCTACAATTTACCTATGCATATGCATAAACACTGTTAACTACAGATACATATTTTAATTTTAGTCTTTGTAAATAGCAACATCTTCTCAGACGTTATGTTGATCTACGAATATTTTAATGATATAGAAGCAAGGAACAACGTCTATACAGTCTTTTTTGATAGTTAAAATAAAAGTAATCCAAAAAAATCGTCCATTCATAAACCTTCCAAACTTAAAAGTGATGAAAAAATAGGACAAATTTGGTCATTTAGCTCACTGAGGGAAGCAAAAGAATAAAATATAGTAGGGTAAGGTTGGGCACAGTGTTACATGGGGTAGTGTTACAATGAATTTCATTTTAAAGTGGTAGAAAAATTAGCTCCAATTTGCTTACAATCTTGAAAGCCATCTTGTTTTTCAGAAGTCCATGTGTTTTGGAAGAATTTGCATCATTAGTTACATTTCTGAAAGCAAATCTCTATTTTTGCAAGTTGAAAGTAAAATTTTGTGTTTGTAATTAAATTATCTTTATTCATGAGTAGTGCTTATTTTGTAATTAATAATATTTTAGTAGTTAAGCTTACTGTATTTAGGTTCTGTTGAGTTAAAATGGATGATCTAAATTCACATTATGTAGTCATAAAAAGTTTTTGTTACAAGCTATGCCAGGTGGGGTACAGTGTTACAGAATGAAATGGGGCACACTGCTACATACATAATTTGTCCAATTAACACATAACAAACAAGCATATCTTTCACAATTTAAATTTTATTACTCTTATAGCTCTGCATTTTTAATTTTAAGATTTTAAATTATAATAAACAGTAAACAGTAAATACAGATTTTATATATATAAACATGAATCATAACATAAATAAATTGGTTAATTTTTCCTAAAGCTTTTCCTCCGTATAGGTTTGCATATCTTTTTATGTGATGTTTACATTCTTTCTTTACATGAATAGCAGTTTTATTTTGTTAATTCATTCGAAACATTCACAAGCTAACAAAATTATGTCTCCTTAAGAAGCAAGGTCTTTCCCTAAAGTCCAACCCCGAAAAACTGTACAAAACAGATGACGAGTGAAATGTTGGATCTTGACTGATACGCCAATTAAAAATATGATTACAGAGGAAATATTAAAGAGGAAAAAAAAGCACAAAAAACCCTAAAAAGAACGAAATTCGCAAGGAGCGAGAAAAAGTGAACCCAAGGCTAATGTTATTTCAAGGCATAAGCCTACCGAGATATCATCAACTGATGATAAAGATTCAACTAAAAATTTTCTCGAACAAATAAAGTTTGTTTATTTGAAAAATCCAAAATTATTGCCAAACTTCCTGTCCTAATTGCATCAGGAGGGACGATGAGAAAAGCAGAAATGTTGATTTTCCCTGTGGATTTAACTTCATATCAAAATCTAAAATAAATTACATCTCTAATCTTATTTTATAATCTATCTATATAAATAAGAACGGAGTGTGTTTGTACATTCAATATTTTCGACCCATTTCAGGTTTTCTATCCGTTTTGGACCCTTCTGATGCCAAATCTGCCCTTTTCGCGTTTGGTGTATGTCTGTCCATCTGTATGTATGTGCCCTATACACGTCCACACGGTTTAATATATTTTCATGGAAATTTGCATACAGAGAGTACTTTTCTATACACGTCCACACGGTTTAATATATTTTCATGGAAATTTACATACAGTGAGTACTTATCTTCATTTAGTGAATGGAATTGGTTGCGAAAGTCTGTCTATCCGTCTTTCTGTTGTTGTATGTTCTATTTTGTGTTTGTGTGTTTGTTAACGAATCACATGAATTTTATTCCAGATATTTGATTGCAATGTGTTTTATTTTATACATTATCTATTAGTTTAGTGAAGGAAATATTAAACATTTCTTTATTGTTATATTTAGTTCAGTTTCATGCTAAAGCACCTGAGTAAGTATACTTAAATAAACCATAATTTGGTAGTTTTGGAAAAATTGGAATGTATAGTGAATATTACGATTACTTTACCAGTACTGCTGAAAAAGTAATTATTCTTCGCAAAATTATTTTTTTTTATGGAATTTCAGCTCTGATATTTCATTTATTTCAAGTCTTATTTTTGTTCTTTGCGCAATGAAAACGATTTCCGAATATTTGGGACAGACGATATTTTTCAACGAACGGGAATGAACAAGATCACGTGAGCAGTGATATTTTCTGTTTCTTTCGATCTGAATTAATTTCACATTTCTAAATTTTGTGCACTTTTAGTTGTAAGTTGTGGCAACTGTGCGAGATCAAGAGATAAAAATGAATCACAAATTAATATCTTTATAACAATTTTTACCAACATCTTTTATTTTGCTGTTTTCTGTTTTAAATATTTATTATTTTAATAAATGTGTTTTTCTTCTCATCACACGCAACATCACTAACTCGGATATCCGAAAAACTCGATTAAAGCGAAAATTGTAAATAAAATAAATCGTGTTGGTCATTTAACAAATACAAATTATACAGATACACCTCATGCAATTTATATTGTTATGGTAATAAAAGAGTTCTTACTTAAAAAGGCCTTAAATGTTTTTTATTTGTTTTACGTTACTTTGGCGTTTTTCTGCAGCAAAAAATGTTTCGACATTTTTTTTTTAAGGTTAACAGGATTTCTGGTTAGGGTGGAGCGAAAAACACGAATTTCGGAAATTGAAAACGCCTATGGTGGGAATAGTTGGGTACTACCATGTTTATTAATAATACAAAATATGAGCTAAATCAATTAATATCTTCAGGTGCCAAAATCACCTTGAAATTTCGAAATTTTGCCAATTTTTTCACAAAAATAATAATAGCTCATTTAAAAAATTTAATACATCTTATTTAAAGCCATGGGTTGGTGAAATGAACTTCCCTGCTTGTAAAAAAAAGTGTAACACCTAACATTATTACGGAAATTTAAAAATTTCCCCATTTTTTAGAGCGCTATATCAAGTACGTCTCCACTCCTCTCAATAGACTCATCATTGCGTTTCTCGCTACTAAGGTGCACGGGCGCTTCCCTTTCTTCGCTTGTTTATAAAGGATAAATAACTCGTATTTCACCACATGGAGTGGAGGTGTCTGGGTTTCTTT
Organism: Metellina segmentata; assembly: GCA_947359465.1. Lineage (NCBI taxonomy): Eukaryota > Metazoa > Arthropoda > Arachnida > Araneae > Tetragnathidae > Metellina > Metellina segmentata. The sequence continues at coordinate 75,748,026 of OX375877.1, read as the reverse complement.
AAATATCCGCCCACTTTTTTGTAAATATCTAGAAGGTGTATGCTCCAGCAAATGCACAGGCGCCTCAATCCCATGATAGTACTTTACGCAAGTCCAACTTGATTGGCTAATCGGATCACATGACCTAGATACGTATGTCATGAGAATTTTTCTGTTGGCGATTTATCTCTTCCTTTCTGCTTTCTTCTTTTCTTTTCAGATCCATGGCTATGGGTGGGTAGAGGTGGGAGCCGAAAATTGTATCCTTTTATTATATAAGTTAATAATTATATAAGTTAGTGTTTTATGTATGCTTTTTGTTACATCAGAATGGTCCTAAGCCAGGGGGTGGATACGACACCATCATCCTAAAGCAAAGGGGACGGCAGAGGGGCGGAATAATATCAGCTGGTAGTGAGTTCAGGAGTGGTTCTTAGATTATTTATGTAAAATCAACGGAAGCTTGGAAAAATATAAAAAGGGTATTAAAAATTAGGAAAAGTAAATTAGAATGAAAAGGAATTTTTTAAAAATAATTTGGAGGATCTAAAAATTTTTCACCCGCTGGGTTCGAACTCGAGAAGTCATCCTCCGCTGCCGAAGCTGATCTGAAGGTAGGTGACTAGCCATTCGGTCATTGTTGCTTCACGAAAAGAAGCTCTTAAAAGTATAAGTACCCTTAATATAAGTTGGCAAGAAATACTACTAACAACAACCATACAACATATATGTGAGGAGCAAATCAGAGTCAACTTGTCGGACACTTACGCTGTACGCTGAGGCGCTAGTGTAAGTATTGTATTTCTACGAAACAACGCGCATATTCAAAATCAAATGGTTACTGCAACAATCAGATTGGCGAGATATCCAAGTGAAGCCAAGCCCGTGAAACTAGCCAATCAAGTTGGACTTGCGTAAAGTACTATCATGGGATTGAGCCGCTTCTAGCAAATGCACTACCGATCTTGTCTACCGAGGAAAACTAAGTCCTTTGTTCAAATTGATTCGCTTTTGTTTCTTGGTGCGTATTTTATTGTTTATTTTTACTTATTTTAGATATTTTTTATACTGAATTTTAATCTTTAAGTTCAGCTTGTTTGGATTTGATTTGGTTTGTTTTGTCAAGGATACACGATTCTGTGAATTAGTCGAAATGCCTAGGACACGATCAGTAGATGTATGTCCCGTGTTTGGAATGTCTGAAATAGTGAAGCCTAACATGCTTCCAACATATGGAGATGTTATCAAGTATTATCTTTACATACAGAAAGATTATAAAAGAGATGCTAGTATGTGACTGATGTATGTTCAATTTTAATTAAAGAGCTTAAAGGATTATGAGGGAAAAGTTCGATTCCAACTGTAACAAACCAACAAACAATATATGTGCTGAAAAAATACCATAAAACATATAGAAATATTAAGAAACTATTAAAAAATACTGGCAAACAAGATTTCTCGTAAAAGATTGTGTCCTTTAGGGAATCAGCAGAAAAAAAAATCTATTTGATATTAGCATATGCAAATGTAAGAACTTTCTTAGTTGTACTTTCAAAATGAACGTACCTAGTGCTGAAAGAGCTTTTTTAACAGATCAAAGGACATTTCGAAAAATGGTCATTGAAAATGTCGACATTAAAACCAGTAGAATGCTTGAAGAAAAGATTGCAGCACAAAGAAAGAGAAGCAGAGAGCCAAAACATTCAGCTCAAAGATTGTAAAGGAAAACAATCCAAAATACTCTCGCCCTCTATTACGGGAGCTACTTTGAGTTTTAATTTGCTTAAGAATTATAATGACACTATAAACACAATCATTGATAATAATTCTCCTTCAACTTCACAAAGGAGAACTAAACTTCCAAATGTAGCTCAGTCTTGTGACAGAACTGGTGTTTCCGATAGATCGGCAGCAATTCTAACAAATGCTGCTGTGAAGGATACGGAAAAATTTTTCCAAGGAAGATTCTTCAAACATAGTTAATCGTAGTAAAATTAGAAAAGAAAGGCATCTACTTGAAAAGGAAAAATGAGGAAACTACCTCTTTATCAGATTATGGAATATACTTTGATGAGCGAAAGGATTAAACTTTAGTAATGATTAAAGAAAGAGAAAGGATTGCTAGAAAGAGTAACAGAAGAACATATCATTCTAATACTAGAACCAGGATCAAAATATATGGGACATGTCACTCCTACGACTGGCTCTTCTCAAAATATTAAAACAAGTATTTTAACTTTTTGGAGAAAAATATCGATCTTTCTAAGATGCAAGTGGTTGGTTGTGATGGTATAGTGGTAAATACAGGTTTGAAAAATAGAGCCATTCGACATATCGAGCTCTTTTTTAGGACGTCCTGTGTGAATTGGTTTATTTGTTTATTACATACACATGAGCTACCCAGCTAACTTTACGTCATTTGTTGCAACATTTAGAAGGGAAAACCACTGGACCAAAGGGATACAGCGGAGAAATTGGAAAAATGTTAGAATCTTGTGAAAAATTGCCTTTTACAAACTTTGAAAAGATAGAAGTAACTTTGCCAGATATTGTTCTAGAGGATCTTAGCACTGATCAACGATACCTTTACGAAATGTGCACAGGAATATCAAATAAATATATTCCATTAAGCTTGTCACAAAAAGATCCAGGAAAATTGAATCATTCCAGATGGTTGACGACGACAAATATAATTTTAAGGTTATAGTAAGTTTCAACTGAAGATCCAACCCATAACTTGAAAATATTAACAGAGTATGTTGTGAAGGTACACTCATATGTGTGGTTTAAAATTAAAAGTCAGTCATCATGTCGGTACGGAAGTCTTCATTTTTACAATATTTTAAATAAATCGAGATATTTGCCTGAGGATTTAAAAATTGTAGTAGATATAACTTTGTAAAGAAATTCTTATTATGCCCATCCAGAAAATATTATTTTGGTAATGATCGAAAACACGTCAGAGAATTGAGCCTTAGAAGAATTTAAAATTAAGACAAAAAAAATAATAAAGTTGAAAAGAATATTCTAGAGTTCAAAATTCCTAAGTTTAACTTCGAAGTAGACGATTGTATAAATCTAATTGAATGGCAATCAGATTCCATTACAGATCCACCACTTACAGTATCTCTTCCTGATGATCAACTCAACTCTATGATTCTAGACGTTCCAACCAACCAATAGTAACATGCTTAACTTCCATTCCATTCACAAGCAGTAGAACGTTGCGTTAAACTAGTAACTTTAGCATATAGTACAGTATATGGTACAGAAGCACGAAATGAATTTATTAGGTCAAGAATTGCTTCTCTAGACTTGCTTTACCCAAAATTTGAAACCTAAAACCAATATCAACCACTTTTAAGCTAAAGCACTTGCCAGTAACTTCAATTTAATTTTTTAGTGTAAGCTAGTAACTTAAATTGAAATTTTTAGAGGGGTGGTGGAACTCGATATGCAGCCACCTCCTCGTGCTGAGTTCTGGATTGTTTTCATAATGCAAAATCAGCGAAGAGCTGCAATGGGAAGCGCCCGTGTAAACGCGTGGTCGCAATGATGTGTCTATTGAGAAAAGTGGAGACGCGCATGATGGCGCTCTAAAAAAAAGAGGAAATTTTATTATCAGGGATAATGTTAGGTGTAACACTTTATTTTACAAGCAGGGAAGTTCATTTCACCCACCCATGGCTTTAAATAAGATGTATTAAAATTTTTAAATGAGCTATTATTATTTTTGTGAAAAAATTGGAAAATTTTCGAAATTTCAAAGTGATTTTGGCACCTGAAGATATTAATTGATTTAGCTCATAGTTTGTATTATTAATAAGCATGGTAGTCCCCAACTATTCCCACCATAGGCGTTTTCAATTTCCGAAATTCGTGTTTTTCGCTCCACCCTATTGCTGGTGTCGATTCTTCTTGTTGTGATATATATTCAACAGCACTTTCGATAGCTTTTAGTGCGTGATACAATGAAAAGTAAGGGGGGTAGTATTGTTGGATTTCGTTTTCCTGAGTGTTTGTGAGATCAAGGTCAGAATTCTTTTGGGTAGTTTTAAAAATGGAAAACGTAGGACCAAAAAAAAGTCCTAGAAATATTTGACAGCTCGGTTGAAGAGGAGACTCGGTTAATCGGGGTTTTATTGTATTGAAAAAAAAATGAATTTTAATAAAAGCACATTCTTTATATTTACTGTTGCTGTTACGTAACACTGTATCCCGCCGTGAGTATCATTCTACCCCGACAGTGGTTCACAATATTACAATGTCATCACTTCCAAAAGCATTAAATATTGGAAATAAATGTTTCTTTTATTTTAATGAAATGTAAGATGTTTTTCACAGATCATTTTAAGGGCTCTTTTTGCTTCATTTAGATGCATATCTTGATGCCGCAGCTGAAAATAAAAATTGTGTAACACTGTGGTCCACGTTCTCCTAACAATGATTATACTAATCAGCGAAAGCTTCCGCACAAATTTCACTACTCGCCGTAATAAAAGGTGAAAATCCGGTTCGTGCCCAGCTGCGTGACGTTAATGAACTATCTGAGGGTTTCACACCCATATATCTGTCCTGCAACCTCTAGTCTTCCCTGCATTACTTCCAACGAATTTTCACTATTACCAATAAAATCTACCTGTGATTCTTGGGAACAGATGCAGTAATCTCTACTATTATAAAATGGAAGTGTTTGTTTCTTGCACGCAAAGTCCTGACGAATCTATGGCACTTACAGTAATGTGATTTGGCACACAGGTAGTCCAAAGGTATTGCAATTTTAGGATCGAGGTGAATTTTAAAATTCAATCCAGAATATTTAAAAATGAATCTCTTCGTTCCGTCCCGCTTCGTCAATTGAAGACAGGACAGAATTTTGCTATTTTCCCCTCTGACGTCACGTCATAATCGTCACTATTGATGACAGCCTTCAGAACCATGCCATTTTTTTCACCTTCCGCTATTCGCAATTAAATGTGAATGTGTAGTCCCCTCTCAAACGATTCCACAGAGAACATTTTGACTGGCATTGTTTAGTTCTTTTTTTTTTGTAAAATCGGGGTCGTTAAAGATAGATTGAAAATTGCAACGGATTCCATTCCATTCTTATTATGCTGATCTTATGTGCGGATCTGCGAAAAATTTTACACGAAATATTTTCTTTGATTTTCTCTTAATAAATAATTTTTCAATTAAATATTTATATTTTCGCAAGAGATCGTGCCGATTCACGCCGATTGGATCTCTTCACAAGACGAATTTTGTCGAATTTGACAATGACGAGATCATTACAGCGTTGTCCGTGGTGTTGGTTTGCGAAGCAAACCATAGTTCATAATATTCACAATTTGGTTTGCGAAGGAAACCAATTGGGAATCCGTGATGGCTGTAATCCAATAGACGTATTCCCATTTGGTTTGCGAAGCAAACCAATAATTCCACAAAAGCAATTGTCACTTGAAACACCGGGCTAGACACGCAGTGGTTAGTTATTAAGATAAAGCTAATGCTACTTACTAATTTCACAAAATACAGCACGTTGATTCATTTTGTTCACATAGATGTTTCTAATTACAGTGATCACTTTATATATCGTGCTTCTTTGGCACAAGAAAAAGCAATGGGAACGATATAGTGAAGGCCAAGAAAAACTTGCTTGATATATACAAATAAAAAGTACAATTATTCATTCTATTATTAATGTTTATTTAAAATAATGGGAAAAAAATTTAAACGCAACATCGATGGCGAAACCTATAAAAATAACACTAAATACGGTACAGTGAGTTTGAAAACAAAATTTTCTTCTAATCTTAGCATTCGAGTCTTGAAATCCATAGATTCCGATGTTTTTCTTTCATGGTTGCCACTGTTTCAAGTCAAATCTTCGAAATTAGCGTTCATATGAAAATTTTCTCCACAAAGAAGATTTTTCCAGTCAGCTTTAAGTTTAAAAAAGATTACATTTTCGTCGACCTTTGAATTTTCACCCGTGAAAAGCCCAGGAGAGTTTAAAGCGCAAAAAATGTCATTAAACCGTATTTAAAAAATAATAATATACATAATAGAATAGCTCTAACAGATAGTTATAAAACCACTTTTTCTGATCACTCATCTTTCAATTGAAATCATTAAAATGATAAAAAAATAATATCAATAATATTCTTACCTGAATGGTAATCCAGCGACTGAGTCTAGTGCGAAGATAATTCAGGTTAATAAGTTTGTTACTAGCAAATCAAGTTCGTTGTTAATCATTCTGAGTTTTGTATACTACGGCCCTCAACTCTCCAGTAGGGACACTTCACCATGTGACTGTGTAGTCATTACATTCACCCACCAGTTATCCAGAAACGTTTGCTCGATACAAACTTAACTGAGTAAGATAGCAAAGCAGAACTGAGACAGATAGTGAAGAAGGCTGAGTACAATTTAAAGATAGTAGAACGTGAGTAACATATCCTTTTAGGACCACGAATCATGGGTTAAATTTCCACTTTGATAAGGATTGAAAGCAAGCTACTAATAGCGATAAAATACACCGAAGTTACAACTCATTTTCTGTGAGTGGTCAAATGCATACGTTTACGGAGAGGAGGGGAAATATATAATTCTACGTCAAAATCATTCTGGGCCCAGATAGTGATGCGACATCGACAGCAAAACATCGATGTTCAAAATTCAAATATCGATGTTGATAATACATCTCCCCGAAACCATCGATCTTTTTAAAATTCAGTGTATTTAAACTTTTTTCCCCATTTTTTAAAACTGGTTTAGCAACTAGTAATGCAACATCGGCTCCAATATATCGATGTTTTTTTTTTATATAAAACCTCAATGTTTCGAAAACATCGACATCGAAGTCGCATCCCTACTTTTCAGACCCTTCACCCTTGGCCACTTTGGTCTAAAAGCATGTTCAATTAGCTGATTATAAAAATTATGCTACTTGGTTATTTTTAAAATTTGTATAACGGTATTTTTTTCATTTAAAAATAAAACATCGACAAGTATAAACATCGATGTTACAAAAACATCGACTCCAATACATCGATGTTTTTTTTAAAAACATCGAAGTTTTGAAAACAATGATATCGATGTCGCATCCCTGGGTCCGGACACATGAATTCCACGCAATACGAAAAGTATTCCTCTGTCCCATAAGGAATTTTTTGGAAGGCATTTTATAAAAGATAATTTTACTTTTTGCGTTATTTTGTGGATAAAATTTTTTTTACCAGGGATAAAATTCTGATTATAAAATGCGTCATGTTATATTACCATACTTCGTTTCAAGTTGAATCTGTCATGGTTTCTTTTCAATGTCAGAAAATATTATTTATCGTCGAATAACTCGTACAAATACATTTATATACTCGGTATCATCATATTTATTCATTTCATAAATTGTTTTGCGTATTTCCTAAATAAATAATAACCAGAAGAAATTAGGCTGATTCATGTTTCCTTTAGAAATAAATATTTCATGAATAAACGCCAAATCCTTGGATTAATGTAAACTGAACTTAAATTAATCAAGTTTCAAAGTAGCAGTACAAGATTATTAGTACCCGTCATGTGGCAGTAAGTTGTCTATTTTGGGGTCGGTGACGAGTGTATCCAACTCATAGAAAAATAGTACGGCAAATAAGGTAAGCCGCAAGTACTGATGGCACGATTCGTACACATTTTAGAAAAGCATATTTCTGAAGTTTTCTCCAGAGTTTTTCAAGTTTCATACGACTTGGAATTCGCATTTACTGTAGACACACAGAAAAAAACCTGTTGATTACACAATCGTACTTTCCAGTTAAAAAGTCAAGTTGCGTTAAAGTACCCATTTTCGTCATTGGAAATCGTATTTACTGTCATAATTTGGATTCTTAAAATTTCTCTTTCATCGTAGCCGATTTCAAGCTTGATTGGGTCTTACTGATATCCATGGCAATTTCTTCGCTGTGCAATCTGGGAGGCACATTTTTTTTTTCTATACTTTTTAAAAGTTACGTTGGAATTAAGGTATTTTTCCTTTATAACTGAAATTAAAAAAAGAAAAAGCAGTACATTTCAGTTTTCCGGGATATCAATTTAACACAATGAGATCTCCAGGTGAGCTCTTGGAGAAACATTCCAGGAGTTTCAAGGATTGTTATAATCTCTGGTATTATTTATAATCGTCGCATTTTGTCACAGTGTGATATATATTTACAGAGGAGGTTTTATTCACTCAGATGGGACAAGTAATGACAGATGGTTTGTGGACCAATTACTAATGTTTTGCAAACCAAGGCTTTTTTAATTTGAAGATATTATTGACAGTTTCAATTTTTATAATTTATCAAAAACTTCAGAAATGAAAACTAATACGTTTAGATAATCTTTTTTGAGTGTTGTGAGATTTATGAGTAGTGTAGTATGTAGCTTTTACCCCAAAACACACTTAATAACTTACTAATCGTATATTTCTAAAGAATCCATGGTGGATTACTTCAACTCTTAGAAAGTTGCTATCGGTTCTTTTCTTAGAATATAATTATTTGGAGAGAACCTCTCTTTTAACTCATTATATGGAAAAGGATTCATTGTAAAGATTACATTGGTCATTTTACATCATAGAATCATTTAGAAAGATTTTATTGGTGAAGAAGGTCAAAACTTATTAGAAGCTAAACATTTTCTAAATTCACATAATTGAACGTTTTACATCTTAAAATCGAATGATTAAAACATCAAAATTATAAATACACAACTGTAGTTTCCTAGTGCAAATAATAGTGGACTTCAATATTGCGATGGTTTCCAAACATGAAATGATATTTCCAAGAAGGTCGAATTACGATTTCGTCATAGAAATAAGCTATTTAGAATTTACTGATTTGTTCCATTTAAGGAAATAGTTTTATTTAAATTGAGTAATAATAGCGATTTTTAACGGGTACTAGAATAAGATAAGTTCTTAGGTTGCATACCTTTTTATAATTTCCAATCAGCAGTAAGAAATTGTAGACAAAAAGAATAGGGCCTTTTTTTAAAAATAGATGGAAACACAAAGCAAAGCAGTAAACTCGAAAAATCATTTGAAGAATTTTAATTTCCAATATCTTTGACGCAATATATATGACGTTTGACATTAAGAAGTGACGTCATATGAGGTATGAAGTGGCGAGCTTGCTTTTGGCGAATCAGTATACCTAATTTCGTATCGTATGACGTCAGATAATGCCAAAAATATTTTTCTTCTGACACAAAAATATACTTGTGAAGCAAGATCGATTACTTCAAGAAAGTAGAGAACCTATCTGATTGGACCTCTCTGATCAAAAACTAAATTGAACAAATAGAGGAATTAAAACAATTGGCTTCAACCAAAGAGGGAAAAAGATTGACAGAAAATCGTGTACAGAGAGGAGAAAGAGTTTAGGTAGTTTTGATCTTAACCTGTCAAAAATCTAAACAATTAGGTTTAACAACCTTTACTTTTTACACTCTTTAGGCCCGGCGCACACATCAGGTTTTTCAACATGCGGCGCCACTGCGGCACCGAAGCCCAACTGTGCACACATAACCGTGAAATGATACACGAACTCATTTCGCGCCATTTCCGATAAATATTCTATCGAAGAAAACGTGTTTATTTCGCTTGGTGTAAAAAAAGTATATTTTGAAACACAAAATAGACGTTACTGGAAACAACAATTTATTAATTATTATTTATATTCCATTTGTTTTTTAAAACAAGGTACTTCAGAACGGAGACTCATGTGCGGCGACCGTAATATGCTATTGAAGCTTCTCAATAGCATAGGAGGAACTGCTGTTAAAAGTGCACGCAAGTTGGACGTGCGTCGCCCCAGCGGCGCTGGAGGCAGTGTGCGCTGCTCCATCGGATCTAATATGTCTCAAACCGCACTTGCGTTGCGGCAGAGGCGCCGCACGTTGAAAAACCGGATGTGTGCACCGGGCCTTAATTGGGATTGATTATAATTGCGATTAAGTTATGATGTTAACATTCGTGAGGAAAAGACGTGTCAAGATCGGTAGGCAGACTCAATTTAGAGTTTTAAAGATGCTAATTGCTTATGCACTTTTTTATACAGGGTGATTTTAAATTTTCTGGCCTAACATTATATGGGGGTAAGGAGCACATAACATTTTGTTTAGGGGCATTCTAAACATTTATTTTGTGGAATTGAATGTATAGCCGCAAACTGTTGCGCGTGTGGCGTTCTTCATCCCAACGCGTATTTCGAACGAATTCCAAGAAGTTTAACATGCATGTTATGCATGGGCCTGCAAACGGAAAGATAAGAACTGATCGAATTGTACCGTTGCAAAGCGAACGCTTACCCAACGGCAAGTGGCAAATCGTCACTCAGTTCATATCAGTAAGCATGATGCGGGACAGACGAGATATTCGAGCACTCCAGAAGTGGAAGAAGTACTGAGACATTCTGCACACAAGCTGTTGTATGTAATGCAATCCATCGTATGAACGGTTTTACAAGAGTAGCAGTAACACCCCTTACATTTACAGAACCCAAACTGTGACATCGTGAGATACTCCGACCGGAGAAAGAAAACAATCATTGGAATGCCGAACGTATTCTGATTTGTTGTATTTTGGCGGGAGCTGGTGTTTTTGCTTCGAGCACTTTACGACTTGAACAGAGAACTTGTCTTCTGCAGGTGGTATTTGTTCTTCCAGAATGAACTTTTGACTTTTGCCGTTGGTCGATTGAAAAACTACGGCATCGGCCGTTGGGGAGACGACACAGAAAGAGAGATCCAGAGGCGACGGGTGAGGTTGTTCCTCGCTGGCCTGTGATATACATGTAAGAACAGACCCCCGCACCGCATAGCAACCAACCGACATTTCTACCTCAACCGACATTCCTTCCCCGTGCAGTGTTCGGTCGTTGGCCCCGACCCCGCAGACGAAAGAAGGGAGCTAAGGATAACAGACGTGGTTTTCTGCAGACGGCGGAACCGGCGGACGATGAGTATTAGATTTTGCACTGCAGCAACAGTGTTCTAGACGCCAAACTCTCAATCAGAATTTGTTACTTAAAGCAATAACGTGCTTTAGATGTCATTCTTTAAACTTTGTAAATACATAATTGTGATCGTCTTTAATTAAATGTAATTGAAATTCAGACGATTTAGTTTCTTTAAACTCCAAACCATACAAAACTTGGGCGTTCGGCCCGGATTTGGAACAAGATCTGGAAGTTTTGACGAGTTAAAAAAGACTGTGACCAACTGTGAACCAACACTGTGAGGCTCTTCGAGCTGAAAAGGAAGCAAGAAACTGTGAGTAAAACTTTGACTTTTCAACTATGGCATTTCTTGGACGAGCACGAAAGATCGATTTATTAACTTTGGTGGACGAGTTAGAATTAACAGCGCCAGAAAACGCTAAAGTGCAACAATTAACTAGAATTATAATGGAGTCGAAAGACTACGACGAAGAGTTTGCAAAGAATTTACTTTTGACCATTTCTAATGAACGGGAAAATTTAGAAAAAGTCGAAGCTGAAAAAAGCGAGCGTGAATATAATTTAAAAGTGTTAGAACTAGAGTTAAGGAGTAAGGAAGGTACATTATCTGTGCCAGAAACGCCGCCTAGAACTGATTTCTTAAAGCTTTTAAAGAATTACGATAACAGCGGAGATATAAGTGTTTACCTTTCTTTATTTGAGAAACAAATAAGTAGGGCTAATATAGCAAAAGAAAACTGGGTTTCGTATTTGTTGGGATTGCTACCACTCGACATAGTCAATTTAATTGCCCGTGAACCTGATCCATCAGCAAATGACTATGATTATATCAAGAAACTGTTACTTAAGCGATTCAAATTAACTTCCGAACAATTTCGACAGAAATTCTTTACTCATAAGAGAGAATCATCCTCGTGGCGAGATTTTGGTTTTGAAGTTAACAACTTTTTCGAAGAATGGATAAATTCATTAGAAGTAACCAATTTTGAAGATTTGAAGCAACTAATGGTCGCTGACCAAATAAAGAGTAAAATTCCGAATGACGTACGCGATCATTTTCTTGACGATTTGCCAAAAGTAAAGAAAATAGAAGATTTAGTAAACAAGCTAGACGAATACGAAGCTGCACGATATCATCTTAAAAAAGAAACCAACAGAAACCTACGAGTTTCCGAAAACATAAGTAAATCAGATTTCGTCAAAGAATCTAAATATTTACCACAATCGCTCATTCGTGCTCAAAGGAATTATGTTGATGATAACTATTATAATAAGAGAGAGATAAAGTGTTTTAATTGTAATGAGATGGGACACAAATCAATTCATTGCAAAAACAGAAAAGATGGCCTGAAATGTTTCAAATGTAATAACTACGGCCATAAAGCTAGTTTTTGTCCTCAAAAAGATTTCAAAGTGTCTCTATCTAATAAAGCATACATTCGTAATTCATCAAATTCTGTAAATAAGCTTAGAAAGAATGTTGAAATTTGTGGTATAAATTGTGATGCATTAATTGATACTGGAAGTGATATTAGTATGATTAATTATGATTTTTATTTGAAAATTGGTAAACCTAATTTGGATACAGATAATGTAAAATTAACTGGCATAAGTGAAGAGAGTGTTATTCCTCTAGGTTTCTTTCATTGTGATGTATCAATTGACGCATATCTAATATCAACTAATGTCTATGTGTTAGAAATAATGTCGAACGAAATGATTATCGGCATGGACGTGTTGAGAAATTTAAAGTTTACGTTTTGTGAAAACGAAATTAAAATAGAAGGAAGGGGAGATGAAGTTCGCGTCAATTATGCACAGTTGGTGAAAAACGCCGAAGTCAAATCAGTGCGTTCCCCTGAACGGAGATACGATGTCAGTAAGGAAAAAACACATACCCCTAGCAATACCGAAAGTAAAAAATCATGTGAGTTATGGGATAACTGTCTAATTCAGTTGGCAGATGCCGTAAATATTGAAGAAATGGATATGAGTCATATGGGTAACTCTTTGAAGACGGGATTAAGTCGACTCGTAAATGACTATAGACCAAACAAAACGAAAAGTACTGAATTAAAAATGAACATTATCCTTAGCGATGATATTCCTATCAGCCAGCGTCCTCGCAGGTTGCCTATTAAGGAACAAAAAATTGTAGAAGATCAGATACAGCAATGGCTACAGGAGGGAATAATAAAAACCAGTTGTTCGGATTATTCCGCGCCGGTTGTTTTGTGTAAAAAGAAGGACGACAGTTATAGACTGTGTATTGATTACCGTAACCTAAACAAAAAAATGATTAAAGATCGCTACCCCTTACCTCTCATAGAAGACGTGTTAGACAAACTAGAACAGTCCAAAGTTTTTACAACTTTAGACTTGAGAAACGGTTTTTTTCATGTAGACGTGCATGAAAATAGCACAAAATTCACTTCTTTTGTTACGCACCATGGACAGTGGGAATTCCTCAAGACACCGTTTGGAATCTGTAATTCTCCGAGTGTGTTTCAGCGATACATAAACGCTGTATTCAGGAATTTAATGCAAGACGGAACTGTACTAATTTATATGGACGACATCATAATACCGTCCAAAAATGAGGAAGAAGGATTTGAGAAACTAAAACGCGTTCTACAGGTAGCATCAGAGTACGGGTTGGAATTTAACTTTAAAAAATGTCAGTTTTTGAAACGACAAATAGAATTTTTAGGCTATAAGATTGAAAACGGAACGATTCAACCATCCTTATCGAAAACAATAGCGGTTCAAAACTTTCCGCAACCACAATCTGTTAAACAAGTACAAAGCTTTTTAGGACTCACCGGGTACTTCCGAAAATTTATACCCGAATATTCAAAAATTGCAAAACCACTTAGTGATCTATTGAGGAAAAACATTGAGTTTAAATTTGAATATGAACAAAAGGAAGCTTTTCAAAAGCTTAAAGGTATTTTAACCAAAAAACCAGTTTTGCACATCTATCAACAGGGTTCAGTCCTAGAACTGCATACAGATGCTAGCAGCCAAGGATTTGGAGCAATGTTGTTACAACAGGGTAGTGACAATAAATTTTACCCTATACATTATTTTAGTCGAAAAACATCTCCACAGCAAGAAAAATATAGCAGTTATGAGCTAGAAGTTTTGGCTGTAATTGAAGCCTTAAAAAAATTTAGACATTATTTACTGGGTTCTAATTTTAAAATTGTGACTGACTGTTCTGCTTTTCAGCAAACCATGAGTAAGAAAGATCTTACCCCAAAAGTCGCAAGGTGGGCTTTACAGTTAGAAGAATTTGACTACAATATCGTACATAGGTCAGGAAAACAAATGACGCACGTCGACGCTCTTAGTCGAAACGCGGTGCTTGTTGTTACTCGTTCACATAGTGAAGTGACCGCTAAAATAGCCGCCGCTCAAAATCAAGACGAATTCCTTAAAATATTAAAAGCTTTGGTTGAGAATCGAGAAAACAGTGAACACATTGTGAGAAATGGGGTTCTATACAAATACGATAAGGGAATAGAATTGCTCGTTATACCAGAGTCACTACAAAGGGAAATTGTACGAGAAATCCATTGTAGGGGACATTACGCTGTAGCTAAGACGGAAGAAATTTTAAAACAAGAGTTTTACATGCCAAAGATGAGGTCAAAAATAGAAAATGTGATTGCAAATTGTGTTGAGTGTATTCTTTGTAATAGGAAACGTGGGAAAAGTGAAGGTTTCCTTAACCCCATTCCAAAAGAAAATGTACCTTTAAGTACTTATCACATAGATTTTATTGGGCCGATGCCCTCTACAAATAAGAACTATCAGTACATTTTTACGGTAGTTGACGCTTTTACCAAGTTCGTCTGGTTTTATCCGGTCAAATCAACATCTACTCAAGATGTAATAGATAAACTTAGATCCCAACAAGTTACATTTGGAAATCCATCCAGATTAATAACGGACAGAGGTTCAGCTTTTACCTCAAAAGAGTTTGAAACGTACTGCAAAGATGAGAACATTGAGCATAGCAAAATAACCACCGGGATTCCTCGCGGAAATGGACAAATTGAAGTAATGCACAAAATTTTAATACCCATCTTATCAAAACTCTCTATAACGGACCCTACGAAATGGTTCAAACATGTCGCCTCGGTACAAAAAATAATTAATAGCACTATATCGAGAAGTACAAAATTTACCCCTTTTGAGCTTTTAACGGGAGTAAAATTAAAAGACAAAGCCGATCTAAATTTAAAGGAAATATTGGAGGAGGAATCTATGAAAGCAATGATGGAGGATCGAAACGACACGAGAGAGGAAGCTAGAGAAAACATATTGAAGATGCAAGAGGAGAATCGCAGAAGCTTCAACAAAAGAAGAAAAGTGGCACGCCTCTACAAACTTGGTGAGTTGGTGGCCATACAACGGACACAGTTTGGTACTGGACTAAAATTAAAACCGAAGTTTCATGGACCGTACCGGATTGTCAAGGTCAAGCCTAAGAATCGTTATGATGTGGAAAAAGTTGGAAGTCATGATGGGCCAAATGCAACTTCCACAGCTGCTGATTACATGAAGCCCTGGTCTTCAGACTAGAGACTTTTGATTTGTACATATACTGTTTTTTTTCTCTTAATTTTTCCAGGTATTTCTACTCGATGTTGCTGTGATGTGTCAATAGACTCTGGAACTCGTTCTTTCGAGGGCGAAAGAGATGTCATATGGCCGAGTTGTAAGAACAGACCCCCGCACCGCATAGCAACCAACCGACATTTCTACCTCAACCGACATTCCTTCCCCGTGCAGTGTTCGGTCGTTGGCCCCGACCCCGCAGACGAAAGAAGGGAGCTAAGGATAACAGACGTGGTTTTCTGCAGACGGCGGAACCGGCGGACGATGAGTATTAGATTTTGCACTGCAGCAACAGTGTTCTAGACGCCAAACTCTCAATCAGAATTTGTTACTTAAAGCAATAACGTGCTTTAGATGTCATTCTTTAAACTTTGTAAATACATAATTGTGATCGTCTTTAATTAAATGTAATTGAAATTCAGACGATTTAGTTTCTTTAAACTCCAAACCATACATACATACTTTGATGTATGGGAATATGTGAAAGCGATTATGTAAATGGTGAATATATTCTTGTTCTTGGAATAATAAAGAACGTAATTATCTTAGCTTTTGGTTATCGTCTACTGGTGTACGATTCGTACAGTTTTCATGCTACCGTTTTTGGGGCGACAACACCACAAGACATTGAAACCTGAGGAACCACTCTGTGAGTAGAATTCGCTCATTGGTTTCTACAGCAGAACGCAGTACTGTCAAATTTTTCAACATGCGTGTTCTTCACTGATAAAGCTTCTTTTACATATTAGGAAGGGTTTAATGTGTACAATGCACACATAGAGGAAATATAAAGGTAGAGTAACAATGATAACTTTATAATGCCTCGGGATCACATGGTTGAAACTAATATTAACGTGAGCTTCTTTTACTATTGTACTTTCGTCTGCTGTGTGGAAATGAATATTCATCATCGAATTGATCCACGGGACAGGAGAAATCGCCCATCCATTAATTCATTATCTGATTGTTCCGCGCAACAAAGAATTACACTGGGCGATTTCACCGTTTTTGTCGCTACTCAATAGATTTGCTCATTCACACATTCAATCGGTCATAAGATGTTTTATCGCTAAACGAGACGATAAGATGCGAAATCTGCCAACCAAGTTAATTTTCACAGTCGACTAGTGTTGAACTAGTACTTCTTGACTACTAGCCGAACTCGTTGGTCACGCTTTTTGAAGCTTCTCAATAGCAACTCTCTGTGTACTTAAATTCTACGTCTATGAATGCACATATGTGGGTGCACACGGTCACATGCTTAGCAACAAAGATTGTTTGTCAATGTTTGGGGTATTGTAAATGACTGGTTGATAACTATTTATCACTAGCCACTTCGTGGCTAGCCCGGCGTTGCCCGTGGTGTAAGGTATTTATCTGATGTAAAATTTATCACAGATTTCAAATCCGTTGAAGATATATTCAACTTAAAAATTATTTATTTAAAGGAAATCATATTTTTAGGTAACAATCTCAACTGAAATTTTCCGCAGATTTCAAATCCGTTGAAATTTTTAATCTATCTTTAGCGATTCCGATTTTACGAAAAAAAAACTTAACAATCCCAGTCAATATGTTTTTTATTTCTTGCTCTCAGCGGAAATGGAATGGGACGGGAAATGTAATATCTTTCTTTTTTTTTAACGCAAAGGGCAGAATATGCAATAATTTTTTTTTCTTCCCGGAAAGAGAAAGTTTGCGTGACGTCACAATCTCTTGCGAAAATATAAAAGATTTTTTCCAATTTAAAAATTATTTATTAAAAGAAAAGTATTTTTAAGTAACGATCTTAAGTGAAATTTTCCTTCTGCTTCCTAGACTAACGCACATATTTACTGTACACACACACACATTTCCAAAAGAAAAGTTACCAGGACTAATGTACAGTCTAATGAAGTTTCAACACGATGAGGTGCTAGCACACATCAGCAGTTAAGTGCGTTATTATTTGAACGTCACTTTAGTGAGCCAGTGGAAGGGCTACAGGATCTGTCTCACCGGTTTCTCACTTTCGTTTGAAAAAACGAAACTGTCATTCCGTAATCGTGATTCTTAACGTGGACACCCATTTATATTTTTAATGACAAATAAATCCGAGTTTGCATTTGTGTGTACTTGTCTATTACAAAAAAGCGAACGGCTCCAAACACTAAACCTTCCTCAATCTGTTGCCGTATAAATGAACCCGTATCCCATTTTACAAAAGGGAGGCTTGGAATATTGTTTTCAAGTTTGTCAGATTGGCACAAACAATCCCAATTTGGAACAATATTAAGATTTTTACTGTCGCCGAGAAGACAGGTAAAAGTTTGGAGCAGTTTTGCAGGAAGACAGATAGTGTAAAGAAAAGAAAATATTGTCTAATGGAGTTCGCAAGACAAAATGGATAGAAAAGAAATGCTCAGGGGCAATTTTTATGCTGCAAAAAATCTTAAGTGCTCATCACTTATTCCCCAATACGTTTAACAGGATGCTTATTCACTATTATTGACACATATATCTGCAGAAAGTACATAACTCAGCCAATGATGAAATACTGATGATTTATAGCATTGTTTTTAATCCTTCTTCGCAGAATTATTCCGTTCGATTCTTTACGAAACTTTTATAATATGTACACGGAGAAACTCTTCTCTTTCAATAGTGCTGAAATCGTGAGATAATCCCGACCGGAAAAAGAAAACAACCATCGGAATTTTGTAGAGCCAAATGTTTTCTGATTGTATTTCGGCACCAGTTGCTGTTCTTGTGTAGAGCGCCTAACAACTTGAGAAGAGCAGGTGAAAATTGAAGCGTCCTCTGCAGGTGGTGGTCTTCCAGAATGATCTCTGATTGGACTTTGACTTATGTCGTTGGGAGTTTTTAAAAACTATGACAGGCCAGAGAGAGAAAGTGAAGCAACGAGGGTGGGAGGGGGGGGGGGGTTGTTCCTCGCTCTGGCTTGTGATATACATACTTTGATGTATGGGAATATGTTAAAGTGACTTTGTTGTTGTTGTTGCACATCCCCCTGGTGTAGGAAAGCCTACACCAGGTCCAGAAGGCCCCGTCGTGCCAGATCCCCATATACTTGCAAAAAGTCCTGATCAACCAACAGCTGCTTATACGAAGCGCCAAGACAGAGAAGAAGGTGATCAGGACTGGCAGGTAGGGAACAGGAACAAGGAGGGTATATATTATTATTCTTGGAACAATAAAGAACGTAATTATCCTTACTGTTGGTTGTCTTCTACTTGCGTACGATTCGTACAGTTTTCATGCTACCGTTTTTGAGGCGACGAAACCACAAGGCATTGAAATCTGAGGAATATCCTCTGTGCGTAGAATTCGCCCATTGGTTTCTACAGTAGAACGCAGTCCGTCAAAATTTTCAAACTGCGTGTTCCTCTCACTGATAAAGCCTCTTTTACACTTGAGGAAGTGTTTAATGTGCAAAATGCACACATAGAGGACATATATGAAGGCAGAGTGAACAATGATAACCTTTTAATGCGTCAGGATCATATGGTCCGCGCAAAATGAAAACGGAAAAAATACATTAAGAATATGATCTTTGATGCTGTTTCCATTCCAAAGAAAACAATAATAATTAATTTTCATTAAATTTATTTAAAAATATTCTAGATTAAATTTCAAAATTCGTCGCTACCCTAAAATTGCAAAACATTTGGACTTCCTGAGTCCGAAATCCAATTACTGTAAGTGCTATAGATTCATCAGGAGTTTGCGTGCAAGAAACAAACAAACAAACAAACACTTCCTTTTATAATATTAGAGATGAAATCCATTGTTGAGGGGATTCATTCGACAATTTTTCCACTCAGTATAATGTGCTTTTGAGCTGCATAATATTGCTAAAACTACACGGAAATGCTTGATACTCTGATGAAATTTATCAAAAGACAGATTTAAAAGAAAGCAATGAGAAAACCGGAGGATAAAAAGGGTTTGGTTTAGCTTTAAAAATACCGAATCATCTTGAATAAGAGAATGAGATGAAATTGAAGACGTTCATAATCTAATTATGATAATAACACGGAGAGAGAGATATGTGCCTTTCGCCATACATTTTACTAGAAATAAAAACTACAACGTTCAAAACACGAAATGTTGTATTATTATTATTTTTTTTTTTGGGGGGGGGGGGTAATTGTATCTCATTTAGAGGTGTGGAATAGGGATGCGACATCGACAGAAAAACATCGATGTTTTGAAACATGATCAAAATTAAAACATCGATGTTGATAATGCATCGCCCCCAAACTATCGAGGTTTTTAAAATTCAGTGCATTTAGACTTGTTTCCCCATTTCTTAAAACTGGTTTAGCAATTAGTGATGCGACATCGGCTCCAATACATCGATATTTTTTTATTAAACATCAATGTTTTGAAAACATCGACACCGATGTCGCATCCCTACTTTTCAGACCCTTCACCCTTGGTCACTTTGGTCTAAAAGTATGTTCAGTTTGCTGATTATGAAAATTATGCTACTTGGTTAGTTTTTAAATTTTTATAACGGTACTTTTTTCATTTAAAAATAAAACATCGAGAACGTAAAAACATCGACAAGTATAAACATCGATGTTACAAAAACATCGACCCCAATACATCGATGTCGCATCCCTAGTATGGAATCCAATCATGTAAATAAAAAATCCTGAAATTGGATTGAAACAACATACGAAATGTGGATAACGACACTTGGATATCAATAAATATAAGTAATTTTTCTGGACTTGTTATCTCTTTAGTAGACATTATCTTGCCTCACATTAGCAAAATTTGTCAGATCTGAGGGAGAAGATATCTTGTTTTAACCACTTGCAGAATCAGGGAACGTAGCGCTGAATCTATGCGCGGGTATGCAAGTATTCATGAATTTCATAACATAAACGGGATACTAGTTTCACTGAATTTTTAAAAAATAAAAACGATTCGCTATCGAAAAAAATGTTTCGTTACTTTTAACTGTTTTATTCTTCCCTAAAAACAAATTGCACAAATTTGGTAAAAATATTTGCAGAGCGTACTCCATAGACTTCCTTAAAACAATTCAGTTAGGCACCGTTCACATGAGGCGCGTAAAACGAGCGTTTGGCGAGGCTAGTGAGGTCCCGCTCTTCAAGGTCGCAAAGATAGAAACTTGAATTAGAGGAATAAAAAAAAAACATAATTTAATGGATGGACTTCGCTAGCCTCGCTATACGCTCGTTGAAACGCCTCATGTGAACATGACCTTAGTGATTCACAAAATAAAGATTCGTTCACAAGTCTTTTTCTGAAAATTTACACACACAAAAAAAGCAAAAAACATACCTCTATCGTCTATCTAAATTATTTACCTTATTCATAGTGCATTGTCACTACCTTTAACTTTCTTCCCTTATTTTTAAGTTTACAATCAATAAATTCTTCATTAATTCTGATTTGGAGGTTCGCAGTTCTCTGCAAGGTACTCCGTAATTGATACGTCCGTTATGTTCCATACAGCGAAAAGTTAGAATAGTTGCGTCGCCTGGAATCGTTCACGGAAGACAAATTCAGTTTTTACTTGAACCGGAAAAGGTCTGGGATTTCATATTTCAATTTGTAATCTCTTTAAAAGTCACCAAATTCAATATTTTCTTAACGCTGTGAGGGGTCCACACTTATAATTGAAGGGGTGAGTGGAAGAAGGGGTTATGTGACATTCGTTTACATTTGGAGTTTTGAAGTTGCTTCAGGGTATGACTTTAGCTGACAACAAGAGCAATCCAACTATTATTTTTGCGGATACTTACAAACAACACCAATCCCAAACTTCTTTCAACTCGTGTAGTATGATTGACTTTGAGGCCAAATATCACGAAATTAAAAATGTCACATAACCCTTCCTCCAATCACCTCTTTAATTCTACCTTGCAATCTGCACTCTTGTCTCTTAGAGGTCTAACCAATTTTAAACTTTGGAAAGCTCTATTTCTCTTATAATAGAATAATTTGGAGATTGAATTAGTCACAAAGGATTCTATTAAAAGGAAAGAATTTTCGGAATTTTTCCACATTCACTTTGTGGTTGTATCGACTAGGTATTCTCATCATTAGCAAAACTGATTAGATCTTGATATCTCGCATTAGACGAAAACAGACCAGGTCTTGAACTCGTCATCATAAAAAATCGGCAATATCTTGATGACGAGATATCTCGTCATAAACAAAATTGGTCAGATCATGGATGAGATATCTTGTTGAAACCACTCGTAGGGGCAAGGAAAGGAACAGTAGAACAATTACAACATTCTATTATACAAAACAGGGTGGCAACAAAATCCTTGGAAAAAAAAAGTTCCCTGATATTTCCATGATTTCCCTGATTGTCTCACAAAAATTTCCATGATTTAACAATTCCCTTAAGAAATGTTGTGATCCGTGATTGATATCGATATACAGTATCCACACAACACTGTTTTTAAATATTTCAGGTCATAGGGTGTAAAAGGATAATTCTTCACAAAAATTCGAAATATTTTGATTATGAACATTTTACACCTGACCCTACATTATCATACTATTCATTAAAACCAAATGCAAATATACATACAAAATTCTACAAAAATGTAATTGCAAACAAAAATAATTAATTTAATACACAAAAAACATCATATATATATATATATATATATATATATATATATATATAAGTTACACAAATTTCAAATTGCATACCACCAGTTGTATCGCTAGCCTCACGGCGACAAGACGCTGCAGCCGCGAAAAAAATGGCGGCGGCGGTTTTCTCGGTGTTTAAAAATTACGACGCCATGGTTCTTTATTCGAATTACAATTTCGGCGAATACGATTTATTCGATTCTCAAAAGTACTCGTAATAGTGCACCTCTAAATAGGACAAACGATAATGGTAGCCGTTTAAACTGTCAAAATTTCCTTGCTTTTTTGTAAAAATTGGAAATTTTCCCTGAGATTTACCCGATTTTTCCAGAAATTAAAAATTTCCTGAGAATTCCCCGATTTTCCGGTTTTCCAGGTTCTGTTACCACTCTGCAGAAAGAGCAGTAGAATCTATCCAAGGGATTCTATTCTAGGAAAAGGAAATATAGAATCGTTCCAAAGGTTTAAGCAATGCTATCTCACCCATTAGATGTGGTTAGTTAGTCATTAAGTGTGCTGTGGGTAGGAGCTATACTGCACCACTCGAAAATCTAGTGACGCTCGGAGGATCAAAATAGAAGTCAGGGGTATTGATTTGAGAAGCTCGATTTCTCGTGGACTAATCACTCTCGCATTAAATTAAAAGCCATCTACTTAAAACTCGTATTCTCCTTTCATACCACGTCCATTTTTAATCATTAATGACAGGGTAATTCGATAGGCACGCTTTCAAACTGACCCGTTCACTTAGTTCCCTTGAGAAATCTTTACCTAGATTGGGTTACAAATTGATTGCTGGAAGTGAGAAATGAATCCGTTCGAGCATAATTAGTAAATGCGTTATTTAATATCGACTTCGTCTGCATTGATTGGTTCGATACGTTATTCTCTCTCGGCTTTTACATACCTGCAAACTTCCTAGAAAGTGACCGGAAGACTTTTAGATCAAATGCAACTTCGATACTCAAATGTAAAAACCGTACACAAATATTTTGTACAAAATATTTGAACTATTGTAAACAGTGCTATACGTAAGAACGGCGTTTTCTTCTTGTAAATAATATTTCAGTTCACAGTTGTGATAAAAAAATTGAATACTTCCTTAACCCTCTTCAAGTTTACCATGTATAATTATACCTTGAACACTGCAGTCTAGTCTTCCCTGCATGACTTATAACCAATTTTAACTTTCGTGTGACAAATAGAATCTTTCCAAATGATCCGATTAGAAGAAATAGAATCTTTCCAAATGATCCGATTAGAAGAAATAGAATCATCTTTCCAAATGATCCCATTAGAAGAAATAGAATATTTCCAAAAGATTATATTCTGTGCAAAATAGCAATAGAATCGTTCCAAAGGATTCTAAGATAAGGAAAAGGAACACCAGATTATTTTCAAATGATTCCCTTACAATGAAAGAGAATCTTCCCAAAGGGTTCTACTATTAAGAAAAGGATCAACAGAATCTTTTCAATGGATCCACTTTTAAGGAAAGGAGCATTAGAATAATTCCAAAAGATTGTATTCTAGTGAAAGACCAATATTATCTTTTCAATAGATTCTATTCTAAAGCAAGAACTAACGGAATCTCTCCAAAAGATCCACTTTTAAGTGAAGGAAGAGTGAATTATTCCAAAAGATTATTTTCTAGAGAAAGACCAATAGAATCTTTTCAAGGGACTATATTCTAAGGAGAGAAGCAACGGAATATTTATAAAGGATCCACTTTTAATAAAAGAAGCAGTATAATATTTTCAAATAATTCCCTAATAAAGAAAGAAGAGAATATTTCCAAATGGTTTTATTATAAAGAAAAGAACCAACGGAAATTCGTTCCAAAAGACCCACTTATAAGAAAAGGAGCAGTAGAATAATTCGAAAAGATTGAATTCTAGAGAAAGACCAATATAATCTTTTCAAGGGATTCTATTCTAGGAAAAAACCAACGGAATCTTTCCAAAAGACTTTTAAGGGAAGGAAGAGTGAATTATTCCAAAAGATTATTTTCTAGAGAAAGACCAATATAATCTTCTAAAATATTTAGGGTCAGAGGGTGTAAAAGAATAGTTCTCCACAAATATTTTGTATTTTTCTTCTACAGATATTTTAATTGTTATTGTAAGTGTTGGAAACCTTAATGAAACTCTTATAATTGCAATTGAAAAAAGTGGAGAAAAAATGCAAAATATTTTGATTATGAACATTTTACATCTGACCCTACATTATCATAATATTCATCGAAACCAAATGCAAATATACATAAAAAATTCTACAAAAATGTAATTGCAAACAAAAATAATTAATTTAATCACAAAAAACATCATTTGTTATACAAATTTCAAATTGTATCCCACAAGTTGTATCGCTAGCCTCACGGCGACAAGACGCTGATGCCGCGAAAGAAGCAGCGGTGGCGGTTTTCGCGGTGTTTAAAAGTTCGACGCTATGGTTCTTAATTCGAATTCCAATTTCACGGATACGATTTATTCGATTCTCTAAAGAACTCGTAATAGCGAATCTCTAAATAGGACAAAGGATAATGGTAGCCGTTTAAATTGTCAAAATTTCCCTGATTTTTTATAAAATTTGGAAATTTTCCCTGAGATTTCCCTGATTTTTCCAGAAATAAAAAGTTTCCTGAGATTTTCCTGATTTTTCCAGAAATAAAAAGTTCCCCAAGAATTCCCTGATTTTCCGGTTTCCAGGTTCTGTTACCACCCTGTACTCTAAGTAAAGGACTAGTGAAATCTTTTTAAAGGTAAGGTTTAAAGAACCTCCAATAGATGTGGTTATTTAGTCATTAAGTATGTTGTGGGTACAAGCAATACTACATTACTTGGAAATCTTGTGACGCTGGAAAGATTGAAATAGAAGGATGGAATATTGATTTGCGAAGCTCGACTTCCCTCATGGACCAAACATCACGCGCTCGAATTAAATTAAAAGCTACCAACTTAAAACTCTTATTCTCCTTTCATAGACCAACCATTTTAAATCGTTAATGACAGGATAATTCAATAGGCAGGCTTTCAAACTGACCCTCCCACTTAAGCACGTTCAGTTGTGAAATTCGTACATATGTTTCATAACAAATTGATTGTCGGAAGAGAGAAATGAGTATGCTCGAGCATTATTTGTAAATGCGTAGTTTAATATCACCTTCGTATGCACTGATTGGTTAAATGCGCTCTTCGGCTTTTGCAATCCTGCCAACCTCCAAGAAAATATCAGGAAGATTTTCCCATTAAAAGCAACCCCGATGCTTAATGTAAACGTACATCAATATTTTACACTTAATATTTGACCTATTGTAAACAATACCATACATTCATCGACCTTCTAATGAAATAGATAAAGCATGTGGGCGGAATCTCTATCGAAAGGGTACACTACGTAGATTTGCGAATCGATTTAGTCGATTGGGTATTGAAACACAGAGAAATGTTTTTGATTAAGGTGGATAATCAATTTAACCAATGAATAATTTAGGAATTGTACATGTTTCCTATATTCACGTGATATCTTCAAATCGACCAACCGGAGTGGACAACAAAATCCTCAAAAAAAGTTCCCTGATTTCCCCGATAATGTCAAAAAATGTCCCTGATTTTACAATTCCCTTAATAAATGTGATCCGTGATCAGTATCTATTTTCAGTATCCACACATTATTTTTAATATTAAGGTCAGATGGGGTAAAAAGGATAACTCGACACAAATATATATATTTTTTCTCTTCAGATACTTTAATTGTTATTGGTAGGGTTGGAACCCTTAATGGAATTCTTACAGTCGCAATTGAAAAAACTGGAGAAAAATTACAAATTATTTTGATTATAAACTTTTTACACCCGACTCTACATTATCATACTATTCATCAAACTCATATAATACAGGTGACCCTCTTATAACACGGATTCCCCACAACACGGTACTAAAATTGCGACGATCCTCCTATAACACGATAATAGTTTCTGTATAGCACGGTTTAATTTTTACCTATTGTTGGTCAATTGGACGGTTAAATAGAGACCGGTTAGACTTTTTTCACCTGTCTGGTCCGTTTTTCTGTCCTGTCTGCCTGTTAAGTCTGTCTGGTTTGTTCTGTATGTCTGGTCTGTTCAGTCTTGTTATGTTCAGCCTTGTTATGTTCAGTCTTGTTATATTCTGTCTGTCTGTTCATCTGTCTGTCTGTATTGTGTGTGCCCCATACACGTACACACGTTTTAATACACAGTTAAAATGTTTTTAAAACATGAATTTACTTATTTTTTTTAATGATCCCTTATGTAACTTTATTTAAAATATCAAAAAATATGTTGCTTTTTCTAGGTTTTTAGTACTTCTTATAGCACGGTTTTAGTTTCCTTATTACACGGAAAGCAATCTCTACTTTTATAAATTTCCGAAGTTTCGCTTAACACGGTTTCTATACAACACGAACTATCCTATAGCACGGTTTCCATATAACACGGTACCCAATTGTATGACCCCAAGTTACGTATAACACGGTACCATTTGACCGTGTTAAAAGAGGGTCACCTGTATACATAAATAATTCTACAAAAATGTAATTGCAAGCAAAAAATACCAATTTAATTCACATAAAAAAGTATTAGTTACACAAATTTCAACACCTCACGTCGACGAGACTATGATGGCGGCTTTCGGGGTGTTCAAAAATTACGACTCCAGTGTTCTTTATTTGAATTACAATTTTGGCGAGTAGGATTTATTCGATTCTCAAAAGTTCTCGCAATCCCGCATCTGGAAATAGGACAAACGATAATAGTTGCCGTTTAAATTATCAAACTTTCCCTGATTTTTTGTGAAATTCGGAAATTTTCCCGAGATTTCCCCAATTGTTCCAGAATTAAAAAATTTCTCGAGAATTCCCAGATTTTCAAGTTTTGTTACCACTCTGGACCGATATAAATAACAAAGCCGAGTGCTATGTTTCGACGATTTCACTAAAAAGTCGATGCATCCGTTTGAATGACACATGAAAGAAAGTTCTCTTTTAATGAGCCTCCGATTTTCCTGTCGAAGAAGAAAATGCCAAACATTTTCTTAAAATCTGTGTAGGGACACGGTCACTAGGTTTAAGGCGTATAATACGTCAGTGAGGCCCTATGGTGAATGAGAGTGAAAGGAATTGGTACTACACTTGTTTTATTGCACACATCAAATGTTCATCGCTCCGCACATACATCACAATTGGTGCACTTGCTGTTGATGCTAAAGTTGTGGATAATTACCGACCTTCATGGGTTGAACATAATTCGATAATAAAAAGTTTATGCCATCAGATATGCTATTTGAGTCCAACTGAGCGGTTGAGGTACTTGGCGCACTCGTACCAGGCATTTTTTTACCTTTAAGATGCGACGCCTATACTTTCAAGAACTGCCTCCGAGCCAATTAACACTCAGCATCAAATGTCCGGATCTTCTTAGATACCCCATCTCGATCTTTCTCCCTGTTGACG
The DNA here is from genome assembly GCA_947359465.1 of Metellina segmentata. Lineage (NCBI taxonomy): Eukaryota > Metazoa > Arthropoda > Arachnida > Araneae > Tetragnathidae > Metellina > Metellina segmentata. The sequence continues at coordinate 75,720,280 of OX375877.1, read as the reverse complement.
TTTTTCCTATAAATTTTCTGGTGATAAATTATTAAAATCTTTCGCGATTCCCCCCTTTTTTTTACACTTACAAAATAAGTACGGTGCCCTGGTTTCGAAAGGTACGACGAATATTCGAAGTCAAAATAATTTTTAAAAGCTTCAAATTAACGACAGTTGGACCCGACTTAGGCATTGTACAATCAATTTTTAAAGCAGTAAAGGTATTGACATTGCATTATGATTGAGTTAGTTTGAAATAGGCCCAACAGATTTGCCGATATTTTATACAAAACAAAGCCAAAAAAGAGCAATTTAACTTTTTTAAGGTGAGGTTTTAGAGGTACGAAAAGTGATTTTGAAATTTACTCTAGGGAAGTGTCATTGGTTCTGACGACTAGCAACTACTGATTACTATGTTTTTCGTCCATGGTTGCGACGGTTGTGCGCCAAAACTTCTAAATTGGCTTCATTTGAAAATTTTCTCCTGGAAGAAAATATCTTTTGTTTGAAATCGATGGGGGGGTGGGGGGGGGGGTAAAGTCGCAGCTCGATCAGAGGCGGTTATTCGTCAATCAATCAATACTTAAAAAAACACGAAAAAAGAGTGCTTTGTGTTTAAAAGTTATTCCAGAACAAAATTATCATTACATGAAAACACCCTGCAGTTTCACCTCACAAAACGAGTAGACTGCGGTTTTTAAAAATAAAGATAAGAAACTGGATAAAAAGAAAAGCTAAGTTTAGAACGGAGATTCGGAATGGATTGTGCGATGACTTAAGCTGTCTGTAAATAGTCCATTGTATATATGTATAGAAATAAAACATTGATGGTGTAAGATTCATTCCTGTGTACCACCTCTAGAACACAAACCTAAATAGGTAACTTGTAACTAAATAACTTGTATAGGTTAAATTTTAATAGTAAAATTACTACCATAAATTAACGCCTCAACCCCTATTTCTGTGAAATATTTAAAATTGTCTTATTAGCTAGTATTTATTTTAAATACATATTTGTTATGTTTCAATATTTTTCAAATACAGAATTTTTTCGGATAAACTATTTCTTCTATAATATATTTCACACATATAAGGAACAAAAATCTATGTTATTTATTGTGGGATGGCAACAATGGAAATATAAATAATATAAAATCGATCGTTTTAGAACCCATCCGCCAATTCTTTTCAAGTGTCTAAAATGTCAATAGCGGAGATTCAGGCCCCTTTGGAGCTATTGGGATGTATTTATCTGAAACTCCACCCAAGAACTCGAACTCAAATGAAATTCTTTAGAAGTTTGAGGACAGAAAGTAATGCAAAATCTGGAAGACAGAAATCAGGGCAGAAAATAAAATAGTTATTAAAGGAAGATTTAGCTAAAAAAAAAATTCAGAATTGCCTTTGAAAGAGGGAATGGTGTGAAAGTAGATGTTTGGAATCGAATTGGGTAATAACAGGTATGCTCATTCCCGTTCATTTTATTGGAAATAAGGTCAAAAACAAGTAAAAAAACCCGAAATGCTATTATATGTTTTGGGCCGACCAACCGGTATAGTGGTTAAGGTGTTAGCCTCTAGATCGGAAGGTCCCCGGTTCGAATCCGGGTTTGGGCATGGATGTTTGTAAGCGTATACCAGCTTAGGTGTTGCTTCGTCATCTGAATATGGTTCAAAATTACGATGTAATTGTTAGGGGCAATAATGGCCCTCCCACTGGGTGCTCCTTCACAAGTGGCCATCACTTCCGGCCTTGTAGTGGCCAATGACTTCGGTCAAAATGTGCCCGCCATTAAAAAAAAAAAAATTATATGTTTTGGGATAATTTTATTGCCATGCATTTTGTTAGAAATAAGGACAAAAACCAGTAAAAATAACCCGAAATGGTGTTATATGGCGCGATAATTTTATTTATTCTAGAGATATGGAATCAATGTGTGTGAATATGGATGCTTCGTTCATTATAAATGGATCCAAATAAGATATGAAATTTGAGAACGATACTTTGCCAGCAATTGATATTAAGCAATAAAAATAGACAAAAATAAAAGGCTCGAATCGATTTCCAGAAAATCTATAAACTTACAATTTCATAAAAAAAAAAACATCGCAAGAGTAAATTTACATCGTTAGTTATAGTAAGACTATAATCTCCGAAAGGGAATTCGAGGCATAAGAACCCATTCAAGTGGAAAAGAACAAAACTGTCGATGCAACAGTAGAGTGACTCGTGTTTATAAGATGCAAGTGTTCAATAATTGGCTGTGTTTTGAGATCGCATCTCTTAGAAAGTTTGGAAACGTAGGAAGTTCCGTTGTATTAAGTGCTGCCCAGTTTTTCAAACAATCGAACTTAGTAACTTTGATAAGCACCGTGAAGGGCAACCTCCATGGAATCTCCCAAAGAAAGGTTTTAAGTGTCATTTTTTTATCAAACTGGTGGAATCGAAAGTAAAAACAAAAACCGGAATGATCGAAATTTAATGCAGGAAAGAAAGATTCCTTTTTCCAATGATTTTGTCATTTCATTTTTTTATCTGTCTTTTCGATTCTCATAAAATTTTTTAAAAGGCGAGGACAGAAAGAATAGTCTCAAACAAGGGAGATGCTTATTTTATACGAATACTCTGCCGAATCACACGCAAGTCGAATCAATTCCTAGAGCAGAACTATCTAGTGCAGGGGTTCCCAACCTTTTTATAACTGAGTACCACTTGAAATTTTTAGAAAATTTTGGCGTACCACCAGTTTTACATTTTTTTAGAAACATATATCTAATGTTAGAAAAGTGCCCAATGGCTTGTTTTATTTGAATTAAAATACTGAGAAAGCTTTATATTTTATGATTAATGCACGTGTATTTTGTATTAATGATGTTTTAATAAAGGAAAAAATAAAACGATTATTTAAAATTGCAGTTTTATTTTTTACTCACAGGTCTAAAAACAAATAATTTTCTTGTGCGAATTATCTCGTGAGTATTTCTCATACATACAAGTAAAGGAATACTTCGTAAAACGATTTGACAGGGAGATATATCAACTTAATTTCGCCGAGATAGCCATTGACTAGAAATAGATAACCAGCAACAAAGCATAATGTGCTACTGTTAGCATCATTTATTACAATGTAATAAAAACGCTAATCACAAAATTGATTTAATATAATCCCATTTTCCCTATAACGTGGTTGTACATACTAAGAAATCGAACAAACTTCGTAGAATATTTGGGTCGCTCGGATCATCCTTGCGTACCACCAGAAACGTTGCAAGAGTACCACCGGTTGGGAATCTCTGATCTAGTGTGTAGCAAAATAGCAATATCACAATAATCTCGACTTTCTTAAAGAAACCCATTTTAAAAGGATTAATTACCGTTAAGCTTCGTACAGACCTGAACATATAGCCAAACGACGAACAGAACAACGATCCGAACGGCGAACATCAAACGGAACACTAGATGGGACGGGACCACGAACATGTTTGGCAAGATTTGCGAATCCTACCAATTCGTGTTCAAGGCCGATCCATCAGCTGTCGTTTTTTTTTGTATACATCAAAGGGTAATCGCGCGAATGTGTTTGTAAGTTTGGACGGGAGGCATATAATTTGTTTATTATTATTCTTTGTGTAATTATTTGGTAGGCTTAGGTATTCGAGACAGTTGCAATGGAGTGGTGGAAGAAAAATGTTTTCAATACCAACACGAGTTATTGTGGCAAGCAAGACATCCAAATAAATATTGAAGACTGCTGTATGAATCTACTGTTTCTAAGAAGCGGAGGGTTAATGCCAACCTAACTTGAGCTGATATTGATTTTCTTTGTACAGTATCCTGTTTTTCTATTTTTTTTACCAATTTTGTTTAATAAATACTCAAAATCAGGTGACATCCTTCTGAAATTTTGTAATGTACACTTACAGCTTGAAACTTTAATTCACTTACTAAACTGCCAGCATTTTCTGTACTTCTTTTGAGTATATGAATATATTTGCCATCTTCTTGATTTTGCTTCACGTCTAACGAAAAAGGAATATAAATATACGCCACTGTAGCTTCCAAAGTTGTTTACAAGATATTTCTGGGAACAGCACAACACCGTTCAGTTCAGCGAAATTAGTCTATTCTCCGTTCTGTTTGATGTTCGGATCGTTGTTCGGTTCATTGATCAGGTCTCTACGAAGCTTTAGATTGTGGTATCTGGAACAATTACGGAATAAAATTCCAAACTGCAAAATTCAGAAAATAGCAAGAACAAAAATATCATTTATAAAAAACACATCCATACGACTTCTAGGAAATACATTTATCGTATTCGTAACAATTTATTTTTTACATTCATTACTTGGACGTTGACAGAAAATCTAAGATATAATAACAGTTAAATTTCTGGTTACTCGCCTTCAAAAAAAGATTTTAAAAACTATTCACGTTTTAATTTCTATACGCAAGACAACTTATTCAGAACTTCAAAGAATATTATCTGAATAAGTGAAGCACACGAAACTTCATTTCATGAATTATACATTTTTTTTTAATATAGCACAATTTAAATTCCTCTTATTAAACAATTTACTTCTCTAGCGCAACTCTCCATTTAACCTTATGTCAACGAAATCTGGTATTTAAAATTCAAAAATGGTAAAGCAGATAATTCAAACCACCTACCTATAAGAAATTGACATCTTTCCCATCTGATTTCAACAAGCAAATGAGTCTAATCTATCAGTGATCAATCAGTTCAGCGTTCTTACTGCCAATCAGCAGAATTACCCGGCGTTACTCAGGTTGAATTGGTCAACTAACTTCCGATTTTGTTCATTTGTAATTCATATTCATCATTTATGTAACAACTACCACACTCTAATCAATGAACACAATTGTTAAAAACACAATTTTTACAGCTGTCATGTTTAACATTTTTGTTGAAATTAAATATTTTTAGTAAGATAGAAAAGTCTCTAGAGCATGCAAATGTTACTCAGAATGCATATAATACTCATCTAACGATTAAAAATGTTTTCAAACTAACTAAACCACTAGTTACCTTTGATTAGTTATTGAACGTAAAACATCAAATTGAAAATCCAGAAATACATCATAAAACATTAAAAAAAAAGCTTCGAACAAAAGGGAATGAGTTTATGTTTCTTCAGTACAACAGATTCTTGGAATTTTACGGACAAAATTTAAAAAAAAAACCGAATGATTAAAAAAATACAAGGCGACAACTGTCGTATCCATAAACCTCAAAGTATCCAACAATCCTGAATCCAAGATTACCATATTAGCTATCAGTCCTATTTTAAAAGGTCTTGTTCTGTATTTTATTCTCTTTATCATAAGTCTCAAACATTCAGTTTTTTGTGATAGTCGTACAAACATACACAAAATCGAACATAGAACGGGACGACGGACAGACTTGAACAACGCAGTTCAGTCACTAAATTAATGTTAGTACTCACAGTATGCAAATATGGAGGAAAATATATTCAATCATTTGGACACACACAGACATCAAACGCTTTTATTTCGTGCAATATTCATTTTAGAGGAAATTCAAAGGTATCATAGGAAATAACGTTCTCTACAAATTCAAATCCAAAAAAAAAAATGCATAAAGGGACGTCTTCATATCAAAATTTGCACAAACAACGAAAATTCTAATGTAAACATCATGTATTGATGCCATAATCCGATTCCGCGTCGTTCAAATTAGTCTAAATATGAAATGTTATGACTTCAATAACTTCATGTACGGAGATATTCAATCCTAAAGTTGCTATCAATTACAGGGATCATCATCAAATAGAAAGTTGGTATTCGTAGATAGAGATGAATTGAAGGGGTGAGTGGAAGAAGGGGTTATGTGACATTTTTGTAGTTTCGAGATATTTTACCTCAAAATCATTAGTAATTTACTAGATGAGTTGGAAGGAGGAGTTTGGGATTAATGTAAGTATCCGCATAGGGGTTCTCTTCAAAGTATTTTTTCTTACACATACCTTAACCCAAGGCAACTTCGATACTTTAATAATCCCAATATGTAAACAAATGTCACATAACCCATTCTATCACTCGAATCTTCAATTGTATTTGTAGACACCCGAATATCAAATTTGAACATTATTCCAAACTTACTTTTTCAGCGATCCTGTAATTATTATATTTATTACTAGCCATTTCGTGGCTAGCCCGGCGTTTCCTGTGCCAGTTGCTTTTGTGGGATTATTGTAATATTATTTTTACAAATGGAAATTTGTAGCCAATTGAATAACAGACATAACGAAGTTGCCCGTGGTGTTGGTTTGCTAATTTGTAGCCTATTAAATAACAGCCATAACGGAGTTGCCCGTGGTGTTGGTTTGCTAACTTGTAGCCTATTGAATAACAGCCATAACGGAGTTGCCCGTGGTGTTGGTTTGCTAATTTGTAGCCTATTGAATAACAGCCATAACGGAGTTTCCCGTGGTGTTGGTTTGCGAAACAAACCAAAAGGAAATTCGGCGTGACGTTACAATCTCTAGCGAAAATATAAATATTTAATTGAAAAATTATTTATTAAAAGAAAATCAAACGTATTTTAAGTATATATCTGGTGTCAAATTTTCCATAGATTTCAAATTCGTTGAAATTTTTAATTTATCTTTAACGATCCCGATTTTACAAAAAAGAACAAAACAATGGCAACCAAAATAATTCTTTTGCTTTTCTTTGCTGAAATCGTAAGAGAGCAGGAAATGTAATCTGTTTATTTTCGGAACGCGAATGTTGCGTGACGTCACATTCTCTTGCAAAATTATAAAATATATTCAATTTAAATATTTTATTTTTTTAAATAAAATCACATCTTTAGGTATCTATCTGGTGATATCTATGTAGGAGATAAAAAAGAACCACATGACTAAAGTTAAAACTTTGTTTTTTATCGTACGCTGAAAAATTAACTCCGTGCAAAATGAAAACGAAAAAAAATAAATTGAGAATATAATCTCGTATGCTGTTGCCCTTCAAAAAACAAAAATAATTACATTTCTTAAATTCATTTAAAAATGTTCTAGATTGAATTTTAAAATTCGCCGCGACCCCAAAATAGCAAAAAATTTGGACTACCTGTGTGCCAAATAACATTACTTTAAGTGCCATAGATTCCTCAGGACTTAGCGGGCAGAAAAACAGATAAACAAAATACTGATTTGCTAAGAATAGTAAAAAGTAATTTCGGAAGTCAGAGGAAATTTTTTAGAAATACAAGCATTTGTGCTCATTCATATTCAGAGATCAATTTTTGATGGCCATATTTTGTAATTGTGAAAAGGAAAAATTAAAGGTATTATTGAATGTTGAAAAAATTGGCCACAAGAATTAAAACTTATTGAACTCAATTTCAACTGTTTATTAATTTTAGTCACAGAATCGACAAATAACTTTCGTTTTAGGCTTTGATGGTAAGGCGGTTGAACGTACTGTGAAATGAAGTGTGTATTCGTAATATACGTTTTACGTCAGTTTTCCATGGCAATTCAATTTTAGAACTTCAATGCATTACTTAAAATTAATTACATTACTAACACAGGGTGGCAACAAAATCCTTGAAAAAAAGTTCCCTGATATTTCCATGATTTCCCTGATAGTCCCACAAAAATTTCCCTGATTTAACAATTCCCTTAAGAAATGTCGTGATCCGTGATTGGTATCAATATACAGAATCCACACAACACTATTTTTAAATATTTAGGGTCAGAGGCGGTAAAAGGATAATTCTCCACAAATATTTTGTATTTTTTCTCTACAGATATTTTAATTGCTATTGTAAGGGTTGGAAACCGTAACGGAACTCTTATAATTGCAATTGAATAAACTGGAGAAAAAATGCAAAATATTTTTAATTATGAACTTTTTACACCTGACTCTGCATTGTCATACTATTCATTGAAACCAAATGCAAATATACATAACAAAAAATTCTACAGAAATACAATTACAGACCAAAATGATTAATTTAATACACAGAAAACATCATTTGTTACACAAATTTCAAATTGTATCCCACAAGTTAAATCGCTAGCCTTACGGCGACCAAGACGCTGTAGCCGCGAAATAAACGGTAGTTTTCGTGGTGTTAAAAAATTACGACGCTATGGTTCTTTATTCGAATTACAATTTCGGCGAATACGATTTATCCTATTCTCAAAAGCACTCGTAATCGCGCATCTCTAAATAGGACAAACAATAATGGTAGCCGTTTAAATTGTCAAAATTTCCGATTTTTGTAAAATTTGGAAATTTTCCCTGAGATTTCCCTGATTTTTCCAGAAATAAAAAGTTCCCTGAGAATTCCCTGATTTCCCGGTTTTCCAGGTTCTGTTACCACCCTGTAAACAGATTAGGAATGCATAAAAATGGATTCGAAAAATATGTCGGTATGATTTATTAAAATTACGATACAAATGCGATGAAATACGACTACAAAATCATTATTAAAATATAAGCAAATCAAGTTTTTTTAAATTGATAACAAAATATAACATATTGAGAAATACAATTGGGGAACGAAAAAGTGAATTCGAAAAGAAAAATTAAAAACGCATACAGAAATTCCATTTAATATGTTTTACGTAGCATGAAGATTATTGAAGCTCATGAGTAGTTATGCTTTCCACATGATTTTGGGGAAACCTGAAAACATTTCCATTTGAAAATCTCCGCGAATTTGGAGAGCATTGCGAAACTCGTATGCGAATTGTAATACGACCAACACTAAACGTAAACAAAAAATTAGATTCACAACACAACAATGAGAGATTAAAACAGAAATGAGAAACCTTTGTTACCCACTTATTTCGGTATCTAAGCCTTATAAGTATGTGTGTTTCGTTACCATTAATTATAAATTGATCAAATGTTCCATAATAGGTACTATTTCCATTATTTTTCTGGTCGTAACATGTTCAACAAGTTATCATTATAATGAAACTCGATAAATGTCGCAATTCAACAAAAAAACCATGAGGTATAATAGAAAAAGAATTTACCTTCACACATTCTCATGCTTGTCTCACTTCATGAACAATTTAATACGCTAGTGAGTGTTTTTCACAGCTGCTCTTACATTTTAAGAATATAGAGAAACATTGGAACTAGGAATTCTGTTCCAGAACAGAAAACGGTACAGTACGAAAACGAATGATATCTGAATTACAGAATGGTAACGGTAATTTTAGTTAACGTCGTACTAGAGCAACACAACGGGCTATCTGAATTACAGAAGAAAAATGCGTTGTTGAATCCAAACGTAGTTTCAGAGTCATTATAATTGGGAAAGAATTTATTGGAAAAATTAGAAAGAATGTAGAAAAGAACTTGCCTGCAATTCAGCCAAAAGTTCCAGATAATGAGATTAGTTGAGTCCGAACATCGCGAAGGACGAACTAAATGACTAGCACACAATCCACGAAATGAAAGTTTTTGCTCTGACTACTCATAAAGGGTGAAAAACAAACGTCTATCTTTTCGTTCTGAAATCGAAATTTATTCGGCGGGAAAAATAATATATGGTTGGACCAAGATGGCGCTGCGTACGCAATAAAGAAAATGAAAACTGACTGAGATTAATGACAGAGATACCACTTTTTTTTGGAGGGGGGGGGGGACACACCTCTTCAAATGTGTATTCTAATTTTGTTCTTGGGAATTTTTTTTTCGGTTGAGGTGAACCAAAACAATTTTCTCGTCTGCTATGATTCTCTGGGATTTTGGATGGGGAAAATTATTGTATTTTACGTTTTGTGTGTTTTTGAATATCCTCTAGGTTTTTTTTTTGACTCGGAGATCTATTTTCTCAAATTCTTTTATAGTTCAACAGTTCAAATTTCACTTTCAATACTCTACGCATATGTAAATTGTGAATTCTGTTTCATTAGTTATAAGCTGAAATTATTTAAATATGTTTTATGTTTTAATCCACCTTTTATCTTTATCTTGGACTATCAATTTTCAAACATTTTATACTTTTATTGGGTTACTTTCTTCCTTCCGCGCCAAATGAAAATGGAAAAATAAATTTAGAATCTGTCATATCTTTATGCTGTTGCCATTCCAAAAAAAACAATAATAATTAAATTTCATTAAATTCATTTTAAAATGTTCTAGATTAAATTTTAATTAATTGAATTAAATAAAAAAATTAAAATTGCCGACTACCTGTATGTGAAATCCCATTACTGTAAGTGCTATAGATTCGTCAGGACTTAGCTGGCAGAAAACACAGATAAACACTTCTTTTCATAATAGTAGACAGCACGAATGCAGAAGAACCTGTCATGATTACGTTAGTTTTTAATTATATTTTCTGATATGTGGCGAGAATCCAGTACTGTATTATAAATATGTATTTAAACTTTAAATTAAAGTTTTTATATTAGATCTTGCAATCATTCCTTGCAATCAAATCGATGCGGAATTACCCGGCCATTAATTACAAAAAAATGTGTGTGTATTAACAATAGTTTTTTACTCTCTAGCTAACAGGTTTTTTTAAGTATTGAGGGTTTTTTTTCTGTCAGAAAGTTAAGTCCAGTCCAAAGTAAGTTTTTTTAGTTGAAATCTTGAAAGAAAAATAATAAATAAATAAATAAAAATACTTAATAATAAATAGGAGGAGCTTATCAATGGCTGTTCGAAATGAAATGTATTGTTATAATTGACGGTACGACAAAAGGTAGTAATTGTATGTAATAGTGGTAGAATTGGGGGAGTTGCAGGATTTCAGTCGCCAAGAAGAAAGAGTAAAGCTTTTTCTGTTTTATTTTGGGGGAGCGTTGGATCTTAAATTTCAATTTCTTGTCGATGTTTCCGTCTGCGAATAGAACTGAAGGACTCCGTCTGCGTGGCAATTTGATTATAATGAAACTATACTAGATTGCAACGTTTCTTGGCACAGGCGCCCCGCCCTCGCGGAGGGGTAAAGTGAGTGATCCGTCTACTGTTGGGTTACAGTGAGATGTTTCGAGGAGACGTCATACTTACAAGCTTCCAACTTGGCGCATTAATCTAATTTGGCCTTAAATTTAGAACGTAAATGTTTTGACAGCTTGCCTGTCAGTTGATATTAGAAAAGCACAATTTTAGTAGTTTTAAGACATTTTTATACAGTTAGTAATAGATAACATCGAAAGATATTTTTTGAATTTGCAATGGTATTTGTTTAAGTTATTGCTTCCTAAAAATTTTCAAAAAGAAGTATCCCAGATAGCAAATGAAATTTTTAAGGTCGTCATTGAAAAATATGTATGAGGTGTGCCCCAGAGTGTTATATTACTGTTCGAAAGAATATAATAGAATTTACCGCAATAAATACTTGCCTGAAATTTAAAAGAAGATTGTACTTCAATTAGTTAAAACTTGTATTTTAATATAAGTTTTATAGTATCCTTAAAGTTGTAATTTTTTTCAAAAATGCTGCAATTTTGAGCTGTCACTTTTCTTGCCGGGGTGCTATATGTCGGTCAATATTGCCCAGAGTAAAAATGACCTCCTGGCAATAATACTAAATATCGGTTTTCGACATTTCACAATATTGAGTTATTTTCATTCAATATTAATCAATATACTTCTTATGGCTAATGTGATTGTTTATTTAGAGGGTACACAAGATTAAAGCAATCTTAAATTTTAAGAATTCTAAAAATATTACTCATTAAAAAATATAATAGTTTATAAAATTGAAGAGAACATATAATTTTTTTAAACTTTTAATTTTTAGAACTATATTTATAACAATTTTTGTAAGTAATGTACGTAAATATTTTTTTATTGATTATTGTTTAACATTACTACAAAATTTTAATAGAATAAAAAATATAATAACTTTGTAAAATAAATAGAATAACCTTGAGTGTCCTCTAAATAAATCATCACATATTCCATAAATAGGATATGAACCTCCTTAAAAACCCTTATGGAAAGGTTGTATTTATCACAATTTTAGAAATTCATTATATATATAAAATTCAGCGAAATTTAGTTAGAATCCGGAGTTAATTCCATAATTAATTACAAAATACATAAATGTAGATTCAAATTCTATCAACAAATGCAACGCACGTAAGCTGAAAGATAAGTAAAAGTAAATACTAAATATCTGCCAATGTCGCCAACAAGAATCGAGAGCGCGCGGAAAAATGCTGGTTGGCTCTTATTGGCTGGCGCGCGATTCTAAATGAAATTACTACGCTCCACGTAAAAGGCAAAATATTCAATATTTCACGCTAATTACGACAAAAAATCATTATATATGTGTGGGGTTAACAAATTAATCACATTTATAAGTTACAGTGCCTCATTGCATTCAAATATCGTACAAGGCGCTGGGAACAAATTGTTTCGTTTGCTCTCAGCGTATTCCTATTGTGCCAAGTAAGCCTGTAACTTAGTATAGCTAAATACATGTGCTTCGTTTCGGAGTACTCTTTAAAATCATCACAGAAAATTGTTTTTATGTACTAAGAAATGGTAATGAACTTGTTCGATATTTATAAGCGAAAAGAAAATGAGTAACAACATATTTCTCTAATATTATAAAAGAAAGTGTTTGTTCGTTTGTTTCTTGCACGCAAAGTCCTGACGAATCTATGGCACTTACAGTAATGGGATTTGGCACACAGTTAGTCCAAATTTAGTTTTGCAATTTTAGGGTCGAAGTGAATTTTAAAATTCAATCTAGAACATTTTGAAATGAATTTAATAGTTTTTTACCCTTATATCTTCGTTTCGTCCCGCTCCGGCAATTGAAGAAATCACAGAATTGTGCTATTTTTCCCTCTGACGTCACGTCACAATCGTCATTTGGAATCATGCCAAATTTTTTCACCTTACGCTCTTCGCAATTAAATGGGAATGCGTAGTCTCCGCTCAAACGATTCCACAGCGAATATTTTGACTGGCATTGTTTAGTTCTTTATTGTAAAATCGGGATTGTTAAGATAGATTAAAAATTTTAACGGATTTGAAATCTGCGGAAAATTTTGCAACAAAAGGATAAATTAATTTTCTTTTAATAAATTATTTTTCCAGTGAATATTTATATTTTCGCAAGAGATCGTGACGCTACGCCGATTCGATCTCTTCGCAATTCGAATTATGCCGAATTTGACATTGACGAGACCATTATGGAGTTGCCCATGGTGTTGGTTTGCAAAGCCAAACCACAGTTCATAATATTCATAATTTGGTTTGCGAAGCAAACCAATTAGGAATTCGTGATGACTGTTATCCAAAAGCCTTCGAATTCCCATTTGGTTTGCGAAGAAAACCAATAACTCCACAAAAGCAACTGACTCGGGAAACGTTGGGCTAGCCACGCAATGGCTAGTTTTAAATAAACAATAACGTAAATTTGACTTAAGAGTTTATTTTATAAATATTCCTTGTAAATTACATATTTTGTTCGACCCTCGGCTGCAGAATTATGAGGCTGCCAGGAGTGCTGCCACGTGAACAGGCTACGGACCCTGTCTTCGTGGCAATTCGATTCTAAAGAAATTAAGCATCTTGTTTTGCTTTTCGGGCTTTCATAATCTAGCCAATGTGTAAAGTAGTCAGTAAAAATAAGTATAATTTTTATTTCCCAAAAGGAGAAATTTTGATTTCATCACCGTACCAAAAACGTATCACTGATCTCTTCAGCTAGAGTCCAAGTTTCCCACCCCAACTTCAGCAAATAATCCCACGATAGTCGTAATTGCAAAATTATTGCTTTTTTTTTACTTTGTTGGGCGCCGAAATTTTGCATTGGGCACTTAACCGCATTTCATTTTTTATTCAGCAGAATGTACTTCTCATATACATGAATACGTATGTTCTACATTCATATATTTTTCTTACAGTTGATATCAATCACTGAAAACCTCTAAAAAATAATGAACTTTTTTAATGATAAAAATTATTTGGGTACCTTTTGAAAATCTTTCTTTAATTAAGGCAACCCTTGGTGACACCCACATTATAATTTTCACAAGTTTAGGCGCTACTGATTCTTGAAAGGATTGCCAATCGATGCGGGAGGTCGTTTTTACTCAAGAAAAACCGGTTTATCAAGTGTTGGAAATGATAACACCCACAGTAGCCATATAGGACCGCATTCAGGACTTTCGTGTGTTTTCTTTGTCCTTTCAGATGGAGCAAGAGTATTAGAACATGTGAGGGAAGAATGATACTGAAATGATGTTTTTTGATTTTATCGACAGGACTAGCCTCTGCGTGGCCAGCACGGCGTTGCCTGCTACAGTTTTTTTTGTGGGGTCAGGTGTGACCACTGCTCGCTAACCCCCGGTGATTGCTATTGGATAACAGCCATAACGGCGCTGCCCGTGGTGTTGGTTTGCTTCGCAAAACAAATGGGAATTCGTAGCCTTTGGATAACAGCCACCACAGGCAACGCTCATTGTCAAATTCAGACAAATTCGAATTGCAAAGAGATTTAATCGGCTTGACGTCGCAATCTCTTCGAAAATATAAATATCTAACTGAAAAATTATTTATTAAAAGAAAATCAAATGTATAGGGCATCAATTTGGTGTAAAATTTTCTGCAGATTTCAAATCCGTTTAAATTTTTAAAACATCCTTAACAATCCTGATTTTACAACAAAAAAACTAAACAATGCCAGTCAAAATTTTTTTTTATTCGTTTCGCTTTCCTTTGCTGTAAAGAAAATCATATTTTTAGGTATCGAACAAATGTGAAATATTCCACAGATTTCAAATCCGTTCAAATTTTTACTGTATCTTTGACGATCTAGGAGACAAAAAAAAACTTTTTCTCCAGTTGAAACTTTATTTGCTTGTTTCGCGTCTGCTGAAAAATCGTTCCTCTGCAATATGAAACGGAAATGGAAAAAATAAATAAAGAATTTGTCATCTCTTTATGGGGAGTTGCCATTCTAAGGAAAACAATAATTAAATTCCAATAAATTCAGTTAAAAGTGTTCTAGATTGAATTTTAAAATTCGGTGCTACCCCAAATTGCAAACAATTCGGACTACCTGTGTTCCAAATCCCATAACTGTAAGTGCCATAGATCAGGGCTCGAAATACCCGGGTGCACATGAAAATAAAATTGTGCACCTAATTTTTTCCCGCTAGGTGCACGCAGTGCAACTAACCTTTAAGAAGGGGAGGGAAAACGTGTTTTGTTTTATTTTATTTTGGTGTTTGAACAAAATATTAGTATCAACCCTAAAGGAACGTAATTAAAATACATAAATACACACTATATGAAAACAAAATCGCTGCGCCGTAACGGGTTTATACAGGAGGAGGGTTTACTTGTGCCACTGGCCCACTGCCACCAGAACTTTCCGATGATCAAAACATTTTTCAGATGGCTCTGTTGAAGCGAAAGCCGTGCGCCGGATACCTTGAAAGAAACACGACACATAATCCAACTATGCAGTTCGCCGATTGAAGACAGATTTAAATCCATTGTTAAGGATCCACTTTTGTCTGCTTTTGCTGTCTTCTAGCCATGTTATTGGCCAAACAATGAAGAAATTGAGAGCTATGGGAACGCAGAAATTGAGAATTTATGGTTGCATTTTCCAATTCCATTAGAAGTAATAATTTCGCAGATAAAAAAAATTGTTTAAATATTTTTATTTACTATCTACTACTAACCTATCTGAACATACCCAAAAAATAAAGTAGTTTACATTACATTAATGCTCAAAAATTAAGTTTTTAAAAATGTGCACATGATATATAATCTGTGCACCTAATTTAAAAACTTAGGTACACAAGATGCATCTGCAGTAAAAAATCTATTTCGAGGCCTGCCATAGATTCGTCAGGACTTTGGCGCAGAAAACAGACAAACACTTCCTTTTATAATAGTAGAGATGAAATTAGCTATAGGGCAGTTATTTATAAAGATATATTTTATAAAGGTATATTTTATAAAGACATAGGGGCTTCCTCAAAGGAAAATTTCATGACCGAACAGCAAATAATATTGTGAAGTCTTACCAACTAACCCAGGGATCAAAAATTCTGACCCACATGCATGTTATTGTCATTATGGCGTGAAAGATTCTCCAGACGAATTAATGATTCGATGTTTGAGGAACAGGGTGCAGAAAGCGACCTATCACGAACAGGCAGTCCACGCTAGGTTAGGATCGAAGCCGTAGTTAAAAGTGTTCCCCCCCCCCAAAAAAAAAAAAGCGTTGTCCAGATAAGACAGCTTCTGATTTCTTCCTATGGCACTATCTCAAAGACAAAGTTTAAGTTAACAAGGATCAGACACACCAACAGCTCAAGAACAATATTCGGGCAAAAATTAGAGTACTAGAATATGAAATATTAACAAGTGTAGTGAAAAACGCCTTGGAAAGAGCACAATTGTTCTGACAGAAAATGTACGCCATTTAAATACTTTATTTTTTTACATTTATTTACAGATACTATGCAAGATTTAACGGTTTTATAAATTTTGAAACAAAAAATAAAGATTTTAGTATATTTTTAACCCCCTCATGACCAAATTATCAAAACAAATGTATTTCTATATTTTTGTTAAAAATAAATTACAAATTACAACAACAATAATTTACACACAATAATTAATCAATGGATACAATTTATTCCGATAATTATGAACCTATTTTTTGGTTCTCTATCGTAGGGGAATGTTAACAGTATACACAGACAAGAAAATACTCAATAAGAATAAACATACAAAACAATTTCTTTTAGGAACTCCTTGTCTATTCAATGCTAGACCAAGTAATTCGTCCCCGAATAAATCATTAAGTCCTCTGGATTCTGGAATAAGTCGGAAGGGCTGATTTCAATGCAGGAAAGAATGTGATTACTAGAAGCGTGTTCCCCACTTGTACCTAGGACAAATTCCCCTTTGCACCTAGGATAAACTGGAAAATATTTTTGCCCTTTTAGGAATTTCATGCTACTAAGATGCCCACTTCGCAATATAGGTAAAGCCGTTTGAGCAGGTAGCATGTGGGATCTGTTTATATGTTAAAAAGAGAAGGCTTATGAATATTAAATAAATTATAAAATACTCGATACAAAATACAGAGACCGATCGAAAAGAAAACGTCAAGTCTCACCTAAATGTTCTCTCGCCTCCCAGTCTCGAGAAACCACAGAATCATTCAAAAAGAAGCAGGGAATATTAATTATAAATTACAAGATGCAACTTCCATAAAAATCTGTTTCTCTCTATATTAAAAAAAAGTTACCGCCGCCTACGCCGCAGGATTGAAAACTGTGTTGTTTAGCTCGATTCTTAAACGATTTCCCGAGAAAGTACTGATCGGAAAAAAACGAAATTAACACGATTTGTTCTTCATCGTATTCCTTGGACAATTATTAAGATTTTTTTCCGATGCGGCTATTAGTTTAGGGTTTATTAAGTGTCAAAATTGGAGAAGCGAAATTTCTTCCGCGACTGAGCAAAACACATACAAATTTTCAGTCTTCAGCCTTGAGTTATTTTTAAAGAATACCTCTCAACGTAAATTTTTGCAGCTCGTCGAGTTTTTTTTTTTTTTTTTTTTTTTGAAATTTTAATTTGGTTCTTGATAATATTTTTTTTGAAATTCGGGAAAAATCAGGAAATTTTTGTTATTTTTTTTTAAACTGCCGTATCTATATTTTATTACTATTAGTTTTTAATTTTTTAAATATCGCAGTATACCTCAGAATGTACTCTTTCTTACGGTACTATTATTTTTGAAATCGGTTAATAATTAAATTGGATGCAATCAAAAGTTGGTCATACAAAATTCGGAATCTTTAGATATTTTCGCTACTTTTTGTTACAACCGTTAAGTAAAACTGTCATATCTATATCGTATTACTATTAGTTTTTTATTTTGAAAATAGCGCAGTATACCTCAGACTATACTCTTTCTTACGGTACCATTATTTTTAAAATTAGTTCATAAATAAATTCGATGCAATCAAAAGTTGGTGACACAAATTTCGTATTTTTTATTTCGCGGAGCATTGTATTCGCGGAGGTTGTATTTTTGAATACCGGGTTTGCAGGTATCAAATTTATCGTAGCAACAATTGCCATAAAAACGATTTCTTTTTATTTGACGAGGAAAAAGGCTCGCTTTTTTCCCTCTGTTCTCAGACAGTTTACCGAGAAAGCACAAAGTACACATCGTAAAGTTTGGAGATTAACAGGGTTTACTTAAAATTGTACAGTGAACAAGATGCAGAAGAATTTTTACTCGTGCGGCTCTTAGTTTAGGGTGCATTAAGTGTTAAAGTAAAAAAGAGTGAAAGCACTTGCGTAAGAGTTTGTTTGTTGTTTGCGAAGCCTGTTTGGTTTGCTTCGCAAACCAAACAGGATTGCGTAGCAATCCCCAGGGGTCGGCGAGCGTAAGCGAGGAGGGGGCGTAGCCCTCGCTGTGACGTCATGGACCCTAAAGTGAAATCAGGATAATACAAATTATTCAGATAGTTTCACTCTGCAAAAGGAATGTTGGTTTGCGAAGCAAACCAAATGCCACATTTAAAAGGAGTGTTGGTTTGCGAAGCAAACCAAATGGGATTGCGTAGCTATCCCCGGAGGTTGGCGAGCGTAAGCGAGCAGGGAGCGGAGCCCCCTAGTTGTCAAAATAAAACGAACTTTCCAATGCGTCCAGAATTGCCATGCATTTTCGAAGTTAAAAAAGGCAAACAAATTTGTTTCGATTAGCACAATAAGGTGGGCCGAAAAACACTTTTTTTCGAAATCGGTATTCTAATAGTGCGGAAAGGGTGAAATAAACACGGTGTAAAATATTTTTGTGATTGGATAATATCTTCTGCCCCCGCATCGCACTGCGATTTTCGAAATTTGGAAAAAATTGGCAATTTTTACTCCGTGCAGGAAATATAATTTTTTTTCAATAATGCTTTTCCAAAAGTGCGGAAGAAGTGCCCACTGGGTTAAATAAGAAAGGTGTAAAATATCTTTTCGATCGAATAATATCTTCTGTTTCCGCATCGCAATTGAAATTTTGCAGTTTTTGAAGAAAAGTGCACTTTTTTATGTGGTATAGAAATAAATCAAATACCAAAAATAGATTAGTAAAAACACTGTTTATTGTTGTATTGTATTGTATTGCACATTTGTTTATATTGCCTGAAAAGCATTAAATAATAGCTGAATCGCAATTTATTAATGTAATATTTGTTAAGAATATTGTAACCATAGAATGTTATGACATACCAATACCAAGAGTTTATTTACACTTAATCAGCAGGAAGAGGCTTTAAATCAGCCATATTGTCGAATCCAGGCAAAATTAATCGGGAAACGAATGTGGATCTAATGAACCCGTCTCTACTTTGAAACCCATAAACCTTAGCGGATGCTTTTGTCACTAACTTGAAACACCGTTCAACTGCCTGTGTGTGACATGGGAAGTGAACAAGTCCTATTCTGGATTTTTCTAATCACGCACAATTTACCTAAATACGGCAGGGATATATCACGGAGGATTGGCAGAGAAGTAATAGTAATTGATGACCAGTCAATCAATTCCGTATAGTCAGCAGCTTCAAAATTCAGTTTTGGTGGGAGAAATACACTTACTGACTTTTCATTGGAATGACTCTCTTAGGCTTATTATACGTTAGGTTAATGAGGTTAATGAGGTTAATGAGGCTTAATTATACGTCGTGCAGCAAGTTTTCTGAAGTGCGGTCTTTCATTCTTCAACATACACAGCAAGATATTCTCAGGATGAGCGAAGAACGAATTTCATCAAATTACTCCATCAACGACGTCCTTGAGGTCTTGAGATAAATACCTGGATCTAGAAATAGTATTCCACTCATGCTTAGTTCCATCTTTCAGCGAGTGTTTAGACTTTATGTTAAACCAGTTTGGAGTGTAAACTTTCATAAACTCAGCAATTTGTTTCAACTTCAAAGAAGGATCTGGAGAACTAACATATAATCTTAGAACTCTGTTCGCTGTTGTTAGCCAGCGTGAAGGTGATAATGGACCAGGACTGCGTCTAGCCAGTTCATCAAAACAATTACCCAATCGCACCGCTTGAAATACTTCTAGTAAGTACATTTGATCCTAGCTTAAGTCACGTCTATCAGTTGTTGGTAACTCGCCGTCAATAACTTCGAAAGTTGTCAATGGCAAAGTTTCACATGTAAGAAGCGCCTTCCCAATATTACCAAATATGATTTTTGACCATTTGTTGGCCCATCCAACGTTTCAAACAGATGCCTCAGAGTTAGTTCATTAAAATGCAGGAGACACATTACCCAATGCAGAAGTTTACCAAGTTTCAATTGCAAACACCGAATTTCCATTCGGTATTAACAGATGTGCAGTCACAGCCAATTGCCAGACTGTGAAAAATCTATTGTGATCCCTTCAAAATATCTGATAATAGTCCAGTCCGAATCAGTTTTTCAGTGCTAAATGATGTATTCAAATGAGTTATGTAAAGTGAACCCGATTCTTCAATAAGAGATAAATGTTCCTCTTTTGCTTTTCTCGTGTATATTTTAGTACCTATTCTCTCCTCTATCAATGTAGAAGCTTTACAAACATCGAAATACAGCCCCTTCAACGGTAATGCTTGAGCTTCACTTTAAAGCTTGAAATTTTAAATACTTTCTAACTTTAGCTTTTTCCCGTCACAGCTAGTTTTTGTCAACCACCAAATTTGAGTGGTCGCTAGTTATCAGACCGACATCGTGAAGAACACTTGAAGCAATTGCAGCCACAGCCCGGTCCGAGACTCCAAACCACAGCAGTCGAAGGGAGGCCATGTCGCATTTGTGATGATTTAGATACAAAAGGAGTTAATTGTTAGTACTTTGATCAGTAAGAGAGATTAAATGGTTCGGTGTCGATAGTTTGTAACTGTGCAGATTTAAATCTACTTCAGATATTTCTGCGGAGGAATGTGAATTGTGAACACACCTCCCCTCCTTTCACTTCCTGTCAGATACAGGCAGCATAAAAGGACAAGAAATAATGAATATTTCTTCAAAAATAGCAAAATTTCAATTGCGATGCAGGAACAGAAGATACTATTCGAACTAAAAAATATTTTAGACTTTTCCTATTGAACCCAGTGGGCACCTCTTCCGTACTATTAGAATAGCAATATTGAAAAATAATTATATTTCCTACGCCAAGTAAAAATTGCGAATTTTTACCCAAATCTCCAAAATCCAAGTGCGATGCGGGGGCAGAAGATATTATCCAATCAAAAAAATATTTTACATCGTGTTTATTGAACGCACAGAGAACCCTTTCCGCACTATTAGAATAGCGATTTCGAAAAAAAGTGTTTTTCGGCCCACCCTATTACCACAAAGTGATGGAATTCAAGTGTTTAAATAATCAATGATTCTTTTGAATTTATATAATTTCGAGAAGATGATGCGAAATTATTATTTTTTCTTCGAAAGCTTTTTTTTTTTTGGTGATGGATAAGCGAATTCTTAATCCCAAATTGAAAAATAAAAAGGTGAAATCCCCTCCCCTTTCCATGTATTTGATAACTCTAAGGCCCGGTGAGGGCATCTGGTTTTTCAACGTGCGTCGCCCCTGCGGCACCGAAGCCCAACTATGCACACACAACCGTGAAATGACGCAAGTACTCATTTCGCGCCATTTGCGATAAATATTCTATCGAAGAAAACGTGTTTATTTTGCTTATTTGGTGTAAAAAAAGTATATTTTGAAACAAAATAGACATTACTGGATCAACCATTTATTAATTATTATTTATATTCCATTTATTTATGAAAACAAGTAACTTCAGAACGGAGACGCATGTGCGGCGCCGTGGAGAACGGTACAAATTGCACGCAAGTTGGACGTCTGGGCGACGCCGGAGGCTTGTGTGCTCTACTCCATTGGATCTAATGTATCTCACACCGCACTTGCGTTGCCGCACGTTGAAAAACCGGATGTGTGCACCGGGATTAAGGCCCGGTATATTTTTTATACTTTTTTTACACCAAGTAAGCGAAATAAACACGTTTTCTTCCACCGAATATTTATCGCAAATGGCGCGAAATGAGAACTTGCGTGATTTCACGGTTATGTGTGCATAATGGGGCTTCGGTGCCGCAGCGGCGACGCACGTTGAAAAATCGGATGTGTGCACCTGGCCTAAAGGTGTGATTCCAATGTGACGACTGAAACGACTATTTCCGCGCGAGTGAAGCATCGCGTTGGAGAACGCTGAATAAAGGTGACTGCTTCTAGGTATATGAATGGAACCTTTTTCCAATGGTACGTCAAGCAGTCCAGACCATGTCCAGACGTTACAGCCGACGCGATTGAAAGTGTTTGTAGTTGCCTCTTTCAGTATGAATGGATGATTCGCGTTGAATATTTCCTTCGAGTGTTTATATTAAGGAGGGGGTGTTTACTATTGCCCTTTCCTGCTTTAAATTATGTTTATTTTGATCAAATTTTAAAATTCCGGCTTCGTACAAAATTTGCTGTCAGAGCGGCCGAGCGATGTCTACTTTGCAAGACAATATGTGTAGTTGTGGCTAAGAACAGAGGGACACTGCTTACCAAATTTGGACATACACGTTTATTTTGTACAACATTAAATGCAGTTTTCGATATATACACCGCACCGTCCGGTGCTTAAAAAACACGTCTACTCCTAGACCGCCGGACGGGGCCAACCACCGAACACTCCGTGGGGGAGTAATGTTGACTGAAAGAGGAATAGAACAGGAGCCACAAGAACGACCGTTCTTATATGTGTCCATGACACCTGTCCGAAGATCGTAACATTCGCCCAAAATTAGGACTACCTGTGTGCCAAATTTCATTAATGTAAGTCCTATAGAATTGTCTGGACACCGCATACACGATATTATGAATCACTGGGAATCATTTAGAATTTCTTTTGTCATTTTGAAGCAAAAAGGATTAGTAGTAACTTTCGGGGATCACAACAAATACAAATTTTAGTGAACTGCCACTATATTTATTTACATCGTTTCAAATGTGCACTATATTCATTTACATTTATTCAAATTTGCACTGTATTTATTTACATTGATTCAAATTTGTACTGTTCTAAGTACACAAAAGAACGTTATTGTCCTAAGTATACAAAAGAACGTTACTGTTCTAAGTACACGAGAGTTGCACTATCATAAGTACACAAGGAACGGTTCCTGGAAATGAACACTAGCGATATCGACTACTCAGAGATTAGGTACAAACTGAGAAGTTGGGCAATGTTATCCCCTCTCGCCAAGGACATGAAAAGTTACACCAATTATGGAGTAGCGCCAACAGCTTAATATGAGTATGCGAAGGCAGAAAGGATAATATTATGTTTGGTGGGCCGCAGAGTTTCAATTATTGATTTGTGTGGCCAAGGGATGAAGAATGAAAGTGGCTGGGTAGCAAAAATTATTAAAATGATTAAATGATTAACCCTCTGGGGGTTCACATGAACATTTCCACCTTGCAACTTGCAGTCTTTATCCTGTATGCATACCTGTATGCATATGGGGGGGGGAGGAGAATTAATTCAAGACGAGGTGAGAATGGCAAACGTGTTAAATGACTTTTTTCTGGGGGTTTGCAAAGGTAACTATAAATTAAAAAAAGATCCCAAGGAATAGCCTTTGCAGTGGGTATAATTAAAGAATGCAAATTTAACAGAGAAGAAATAGTACATCGTAACTAGCCATTCCTTTGAACTGTGCAAGAATTTGGATCTAGGCCCCTAAATTAATTAGGTCTGGGAAAATAATAAAATAACTATATTACAACAGATTTTTAATAAGATTTATTTTAATTGCACTTTCTGGCATTGATTCCAGCAAATTAATTTACTACATTATCATAATTAATATTTTTAACAATATTGCATTCTATTGAAATAATAGAAAGATTGGATAATCGTTCTTGTCCGGTAGTTAATTTAAATAATTTTTTATTAATTTTAACTTGCCATAACTTATCTCGCACGAAGCAATAAAAACTGGAAGGGTTACAAATATTCAATGAGCGACATTGATATTTTTGTAAAACTCAAATCACGAAGAGCCTGTAGAATATTGAGCGGAGATGCAATTTCTATATTTTGTATGTCGTTACTTCAACCTTAAAACTTTCAATTTCACACGAGAATTCGTACTTTTTTAAATCTTTGCTGTATTTAACAGAGAGATCTGCAGCAGATTTTTTAAAATCAGCAACACTCATGTATTGTTAAGACGAGACATAGTGAAAGCAAAAATCATCACAGGTGGTTTTAATTTTTTGATAACGCCTATCTATTTGAGACAATAGTGTCAAGAACACTGCAAATTTGTATTTTAAATTATTCTTCGGATGTCAAGTTACTTCCATCCTCTGGTGTTTCATCTATTTCCATTACCTCAAACTTTTCTCTTTCGTTTATTAAGAAATCCCTTCTCTATACCTATTTCTTGAGCGAAATTTTGAACTTCCTGGAAATTTTCTACCTGGAAACTTCCTGGAAAATATCAATACTTGTATCTCCAAGCCCTTGTAATTGACTACGTAATCCAGCTCTTAATTTTGTTCCACAATCTATTGAGAAATCTTTCTGTGGTAATGCTTTATTTGTTCGACTGATGCATTGCTGAATTCTATTACAAATAGAAAGAGTACAGGTGAATCTATAATTAATTTGCAAAATCAAACTTTTTGTATTCGATACAGCTTCCGGATTTTAAAAAGCGTTTGCAATAGCTTACGAGTCCTATCATTACTTCAGGTAGTTGGAAACACAGCTCCTTTGTTGCACTGGCAAACTGTCTCAAAGTGTTGTTGAGGACTAGAAAAAATTAAATAATCTCTGCAATGCCAAAAAAGCAATCATTTCTGAAGTTGTAGATGCAGCGTGGACACTAAATAAATTTAGATTACGAGTTGCACAAGCTACAAATACTGCTAAATTATTAATTTCCAAAATACGTCCAATAACTCCCTTATATTTGACCTCTCTATTGAATTAAATACATAATCATCAATTGCATTACCTGATTTTAGATTATTTCCCATCACTTTCTATTTCACATACGAATTTCGGTGCTTCCGAGAATTTTCGTGTTGGAGAATAACAGGATGACGATGCCTTCGATCATGAGGGCCTCTTTGTGGGTCAGAAAGATTATGCCATTTGTGACCAAAAAGTATGCAAGGAAAGCAAAATACTGCATTTTAATTAATGGAATATGAAATCCATTTTCTACAAACAGTTTCTCCATTAATTTGTTTAACATAAAACAAGTCCTTTGTAAATTTCCGCCCTGAATCGTCTGCTTTCATCGTGTTAAAGTTAATGTTGTCGCCTTGATCTGGACCATATGTGACAAGGGAATATATTAATTTATTTGTAATAGCAGGCCAGGAATGGGGATCGTTGTAATTTAGCAGTATTTCTTCTGGAACAGTAGAGCACATATTTTGTAAGGTATTATCTATATGTGAGACAATACTTTGAGCAGGCTCGTGCTCTTTTGAATAATAATGGGACAACTGTAGTAAAATTTCTTCTGAAGCAGTACATTTTTCTTCTTACAGTGTCTCCTTGTTTTTGCTTCTCTGAGAATGGTCGTTCATTGAAGGGGAAGATGTCAAATGTAGTGTATCATCAGCTTGTGAAGCAGTTGTAGATTTGACCTCTTCCGCACTTCCTTCGTTCTCTGGTGTTTCTGTTCTTATTTAAAAAAATTGTTGCTACAAATTAACTTGCATTCTTCTAATTTTTGTTTCTTTATATTTCTCTTTTGCGCACCCGACTTTTGCTTAGAAATTTTTAAACTAGAACTAAACAAAAGTATTACTTTTAACATGTTGCCTGTACAAGTATAAAACTGTTATAAGATACTGTAAACTGTATACCAACTATTATTTATAGAGTAAAAGCAAGCACGTGACGAAATATCATTTGCTTGGATACCCTCGTATCCCATATTCCCATGTTTTTTCCAACCAGACATTTTACAGAAAAAAAATATAAACCCAAATATTCGTTGGATATGAAATAAATTATTAAAATCTTACTATAAAACTCAAATGGTACATCAAACAGTACTAAACGAAATAGTCTACAAGTACATAAAAACTTAACATTGCAAATCACTTCACTATACAAAAGCACAAAATTACCTACAGAAATAACAAAAACCCAACATAACAAAATCGACAATGTTATTAAAGCACGTTCGTAGCGTGTCTGTTAATGAAATCCTCTAAATATTGTAGTCAAGTAATCTTAATATTATTATTTGCATTCTTACCTATTTTCACAAATACATATACGCGAAAACACAAGCATATTTACTAGGTTGTTGTGTTCACACTGTAACCTAACCTAAGGCAAGTTAACATAGGCACGTTGAAAATATCGGTCAGTTCTGCCATTCATTCGAATGCGCATGTTTGTGAGCAGAGACATCTAGGGTTTAAGTTAGGCAAAATCTAATCACCAAACCGTGCAATAGAAAGACGAAAAAATTTCAAATTCAAGAATATAATTTGTTGTGAACAATATTTTGGGCCCCCTTTTCAAGTGCACCTGTTGCACCTGCCTAGTTATGGTACTGCCTGTATGACTTCCAAATCAATTTTAACCTTCTGACCAATAAAATCTTTCTAAAGGCTTCTATTATATGGAAATCAACAATCGAATATTTCCAAAGCATTCTATTCTAAAGAAAATTAGCAGCAAAATCTTTGTCAAGGATTCTCATTTTCTCTATCTTTCTCTAAGCAGATGAGCAATAGAATATTTTAAAAAGATTCAAATCTAAATAAACGAAACCCTTAGAATCGTTCGAAGGGATTCTAATTTAAGTAAAGGAGCAAGATAATTGTTACAAGATATCCTATTTCAAGAAAAAGAACAACAAAATCCTTCAAAACGTTGATAGAATCCTTGGATCAATGTGATTATTTAGCCATTAAGTGTATTTATTCTGGGGAAAATCACCACTACACCACTCTTATATCTCAAAGAACTCAGGAGGTTATTGAATTTTTTGTATCTTTAGCAAAAATATATTCGTTTTAAAAAAACTATTCCTAGTTGAAACAATTTAAAAAAATTTTAGGTGAGCCCAGCTCAAAATATACCCTTAGGCAAGGTACCCTTAGTATATGATGTACTTACAAGGTCAAAGTCTTTGTATGTCCGCTTTTTGAATCGTTTAAAAGCGCAAGGTCTTCGACCGGAGAATAGTCACCAAATGAAACAATTCTTCGGATCGCTTGTTTTGTTTCGTGAACCCAATCGTTTACTCTTCTTTAGTTTTCGCACAAGTAATATTACAATTTACGCAACGTAATTGTGGTCAGTATCTGTGAAGTGATATAGATCATTAGTTTTAAAACAAAACAGTAACTAGGCGATGTAGGTAGATGAACTAACGTCGCACTGCAGCAACACAAAGGGCAACTTATTTTGTTACGGGAGGTCTTTAGAGTTTGTGACGTGAGCAGGACATACACAGACAAAGCGCTTGTGAAATAGAAACATAAATGAAGAAATCGTAGCAAAAAAGTCGTTAAAACTCTATTTGAGTAACTATTTTAGTAACTCAGATGTGATATGTTTCGGGCAAAGCACAATATGTGCTTTTTTTTGTATAAAACAGACGCTTAACCTTTTGATTAAGGCTATAGATATAACTAGCTTGATTATTTCTTAGCGCGATTCTAATAACTTTCACAACTGCTGTCACCGTAGTCTAAATTCTTCATTGGCGCGATTCTAATAACTTTCAAGGTACAACTGCTGTACTGGCCGTAGTCTAAATTCTTTCTTGGCGCGATCAAGATAGAACTGGCTGTACTGTCCATAGTCTAAAGGTTAAGCCAGGTGTATGTAAGTAATGTATATTTAGTAGGCCACATTTGGATATTGGAAAGCATACCACTACTGATATTCGATTACATTTGCATCTCAAATAGAAATTAAATTTTAAACATTAAATATTTTCTTGATAAGGTTTCATGACAATCTGGTAACACGGATTCCGATGTTTTTGTTCATGGTTACCACGACAAGCGACACAACTTCAAAATTGGCGCATCTGGAAATTTTCTCCCAAAGAAAAAATCTGAAAGCTATTTACTTCCGCTAGTTGAGAGGGATCAAATTTTCGTTGACCTTGGGTGATTTACAAAAAAATTGCAAATACTTTCGAGGTGGCCCAAATTTTGAAAATAAGAGCGTTTTAGACGATTTTTCTTCGATACCCCTCGTCATAAAGTTGAAAATTAGAAAACTTTTTTCTTTAGTCCCATGTGGCTGCCCTGCGCGAATTTGACACAAGAGCGTTTCAAAATGGCGGATGCTGCAAATACATTGACTGAAGTTCTTCACGTCAACAGTCTGAGGGAGGGCAAACTGGAAAAGACCGCCCCCACCTCGGAAAAAAGGGAAAACTTCTCTAAATCCGGATCTGGTTCCATTTAATCACCGTTTGTTGATTTAAAGCCGATTAAAAAGGATACACGTCATGGACACCATTTCCCTGATGGCCATTGACCGTTTAACCGTTCTGAAGAAGTGTTCGTAAAAGTCCTAAAAGATCACAGGAGATTTCCATCGCACTGCGCTGTGCAACGTACGATACATAGGTGGAAAACAGTTAGTGGAGTAGCGTGCATTGAAATACGGTACCTCATAACAAGGACAACTTTTTTGTTGCACTAAAAATGGGGAAAGTTGCATTTATCGTTCCCTAAAGTTGCATTTATGGAAATGAAGTTGCATTTATTTTTGATACACTGAATTCTAAAATAAATTATTCGTAAAAAATGAAAAAATTCTAAATATTTTGACATTTTTAGTCGTGTACAACAGTATCATAATACATACTGAAATACAGAAGAACGTTGAATGGCAAATCCTTGGCCACTAATTTCTATAACATTGAAAAACTGCGCCAGCCGCAGTCATATAATGTGCTGTATCGGATAGCAGAAACGCAAAATCTTTCGCTCAACATTCAGAGATTTTAAAAGGTCATCTACCAGGCGAACAACATATTGATAATCGACACTCACCTCGCAAACTCTGCAGTCGATTACACAAGTTTCTTCTGGATTATCAAGAGTGCCAACCAATATGTTAAAAGTAATTCTTGACATTTATTTTACTTTTGTCTGTTAAGGACGAACACCTTCTTTACGTGGACTTCTTGTTTGATCCGCCATACTTCGGCATTCGCAAGATCAGACACATGTGATCAAAGGGATGGTTCAGAGGGCAAAAAATGAAATAGTAATTTTATATTAATTTATTTTAAGCCAAATTTTAAAAAGTTGCAGGTGGTTGCATTTATGTTGCGGTTATAACTCGCTTACAATACACCCCGTGAAGGAGGAATTTTGGTTTTAGTACTTAACATGCAGCGTAGAACGTGTGAAAAAAAGTTGCAGTTAGTGCAAAAAGTTGCCCTACTCATAACGAAGCTTGAATCTGGTGAGGTGTGACCTTCTATTTTGACATCCTTGATCTTTACTATAAAAATTCAACCAGGGAACGCGGATGCCGGATAACTTCAGCTTCAAATGGTTTCTTACTATGATTGGTCAATGGTGTTTATCATGCGCCATGGGGGTATCTTTAATACAAACCTTCATTCTTGTGAGTATGGTCTGTCATTCTCTCCTCCTTTTCTCACCTTCGTAAAAGGTCGCTCCAAGTTTTGAGACAGCGTTTGGATTATACAATCAGGGTCACCACAGCCAAAGCATTTATGAAGTAATAGAATTAGTAGCATAAATACTTAAAAATAGTAGAAAAAAGTCCATCACTTATTTTAGTAAACTTTAGTTGCTCAAATACAAAATGAATAGGCTAAAACATAAAATGTGGTAATTGAGTATGAAACAGAAGTTGAAGAATCTCTACAAGAAATTTAAATTTTAAAATTAAATCAAAATATTTTCTTAAC
Source organism: Metellina segmentata (assembly GCA_947359465.1). NCBI lineage: Eukaryota > Metazoa > Arthropoda > Arachnida > Araneae > Tetragnathidae > Metellina > Metellina segmentata. The sequence goes on along the minus strand of OX375877.1, from coordinate 75,690,323 downwards.
CCTTAGACTACGGCCGTCAGTTGTACCTTGATCGCGCCAAGAAATAATTTAGACTACGGCCGTTAGAGCTGTTGTACCTTGAAAGTTATTATAATCGCGCCTATTATATCTATAGCCGTAGTCAAAAGGATAAAATTAGATGCAAACCCGCCATTTTAAGCTAATCTATCTGACTTATAAAATTGCCAAAACTATGCTTAAGATTTTTTTTTGTTTGATTTTGATCCTATCGTGGGGTTGCCATGGTTCAGTGGGTTCGCCCCCTACGCTAGCAACATACGAGTTGTAGGCGGCGAAGATTCATTTTCGGTCAGATGAGATTCCTCTCTGGATGTATTTATCGCTTGAGTGTCAATAACACTTTAATCCTATGCATGCCTATTCACTTGACGTTGTTTGGCGCAGGAGCCATAAGCACCCCAACCACTCTACCAATCCAATCTAGTCATCGCCAGTTATCAATGTTACGCGACAATACTGAAAAGAGCTGAAGATATTGGTAAATTGCGTCTAGTAAGCAAACCGTAGTTTTGGCATGAATACTCGAGTCTGATGTTGGATTGTGGAATGAATTGAAACAGCCACAGTAAGTTTGAATGATTGTTTATTGCGAATATTCAGCAATTAATTTGTGCAGTGTGAACGATTAAAATGTAGTTTGATTTTTACTGTCCTGTACACTATTAACTGTAGCGCAATTCGATAGTTTTTGAATGACATCACTTTTTTGCAGTCTTCACTCTAAGCAATACAAAACTATACTATGCAAAAGCTCGCACAACTCGGTAGAATTTTGACACAGTGCGGGCCCATTTTGCTCTCGGAGTGCCTCTGTGCACTCAGTCCGAAGGTCATGTACTTTGTCTACACACGCTATATTTCTATTCTGTGTATTTCTAGTTCTGATATCAAAAGACTAAGCAGTTGCAACGTAAAGCTCGACTTTTTTGGACGTCCCCAATATTGTTCCGGATTTTAGAGACGTATTCAAGTCAAAAGATAGCTCTAAGAGATATTTGAATGCTGAATTTTAATTGCAATCATCCAGTGAACGATATCTGTTGTTACTAATTCCTCTTAGAATATATGGAACAAGATAAGTGGTTTGTTGGACTTGGTCTAGCCTATACGAGTAATTTATTTGACGCAGTCTAGACGAGTGGGTTGTGTACTTGGTCTAGCCCAGTGGTAGGCAAACTCATTAGTCAAAAGAGCCAAAGATCATCAGTACAACGATTAAGAATTCTTTTGAGAGTCAAATTTCTTTTCAATAACCAAGTTTTTAGGAGTCGGTTTAAACTAGCTACTGACATTAAATAAAACCAGATATCATAATAATAATAATCTTATTTACTGACAAAACATATTTTTTACATTGAAATAAAAATATGAAAAAATATTTATATAATGTGAACAATGACCTTGCATTTCCTTGGAAAGTTTGGATAGTTCAGGTTTGTATGTCGTTGTTTTTAATTTTAAGCAGCGTTCCAGGTTCTCATCAATAAGACGATTTGTAAATTTATTTTTGATACGGTTCAAGCTTGAAAAAGATTGCTCGCGTGAATATGTAGAGCCAAAGAGTAAAAGAACAGCAAATGGTTTTTTAAACTGATCTTATGAGTCAGGAATACTCTACTATTACAGGTGTTGAAAATTATCATGTCTTTCTTCTCCGGTTATTTCAAAGCAGACAACTTTTTCTGGAAACTAAGATCACATTTACTTTTCAACAATTTTTCCATATTAGCATTAAGGCGATCAAATTTTGAGCTCCATGACTTTTTGTTTTTTAACTCCGGTAATTGCGCCAATGTCAATATTAAAGGGAGAAGAATTCAATTTTGTTACGTCAGCACTGATGAGTTTTTTAACAAAGGCTAAAGGTCGCTATGCTATTTCTGTATTCCTGAAAACTCCGTAGAAAAAATTCCCTCATATTTAAAATTGTTGTTTTGAAATTGTAAATGTTAATTACCTAGTTATTTTCTTCGCGATGTTTCAGCGGGCTTGGAAAACGGTTTAATGTTTCTCTTTCAAAATCTTGAGCTAAAAGGGATCATTTGTTTTCGAGTGAAATGACTTCTTCTAACATCAAAAAAGTTGTATTTCCTTTCCCCTGTAGTTTCTGATTAAAATTATTTAGATAAGACGTAACGTCTACCATTAAATAAAATTTTTGGAACCACTGATCGTCCGTTAGTTCAGGATAGTCAACACCCTTCTCAAGGAGAAATGCTTTAATTTAAAATATAATCTACTAGACACTGCGTGGCTAGCCCGGCGTTGCCCATAACAGTTGCTTTAGTGGGGTTATTTGTTTGCTTTGTAATGGGAATTTGTAGCCTATTGGATAACAGCCATCACGGAGTTGCCCGTGGTGTTTGTTTGCTTCGTAAACCAAATGAGCGTTACCCGTGACAGTTCTTTTCGTGGGAGTCACATTGCCCGTGGTGTTGGTTTGCCTTGCAAACCAAAAAATATAAATATTTAATTGAAAAATTATTTATTAAAAGAAAATGAAACGTATAGGTATCTATATGGTGTAAAATTTTCCGTAGATTTCAAATCCGTTAAAATTTTTACTCTGTTTTTAAAGATCGCAAAAATAGGAAAAGCACGGAAGAACGCCAGTGATAACTTTAATAATTTATTTTGCTTCACTCGAATCCGTTTCCCAGGAAATCAAAATGAATTAATCTCGAATCAAACGAAGGTCATTCGAATCTGTTTGTAACCATTCGAGACGGAAAGTGAAAAAAACTTGTCATGGTTCCAAATATGTCATGACGTCAATAGTGACGTGAGGGAGAAAAGTTCAAATTTTGGTGCTTCTTCATTTGAGGGTCGGGTGACGGCGCTTTCCGAAAAAAGAAAGAACGGTGAAAAAACTATTAAATTCATTTAAAAATGGTCTAGATTGAATTTTAAAATTCAAAGCGACACAAACATTGCAAGAAATTTGGATTATGTGTGCCAAATCCCATACTGTAAGCGCCATAGATTCGTCAGGACTTTGAATGCAGAAAACAGACAGACAAACACTTCCTTTCATAATATTAGAGACTAGGGGGCCCGCCCCCTGCTCGCTAAAGCTCGCCAACCCCCGGACGATTGCTTTGCAATCCTCATTGGTTCGCTGAGCGAACCTATACTCGCTTCGCTCGCATCAATGAAGACATGTATCCTAGCAGAAAGGATTGTTTTCAAAATATGATACTCCAAAAAAATATTTTTCAAATCTAAGTTTGTTGCATTACAGAAAATATATATACAGGACCTCTAAAGTCAGAATTCAAATGAAAACTTTGAGCAAATTTTGAGTCGAAATGTGAGCGCTGCTTTGGAAATTGAATACCTAGTATGTTGTTTGTGTACATTTCCAGCACTCTCGAGTAACCCACACTTTTTCATTGAGTTTGTTGTGGAAAGTTATAGTGCAAGCGTCTTGCTGAACTATAATTGTTGGCCCTGAAAAGGACCGTTTTTTAAATGGCACTGAAATGATCCTTCGCTTTCTTTGATTTCTAATTCTAAACTGCAACAGCTCGACAAAAAATCTTTTTTTTTTCAATAAAATATCATCCGATAACGCTATAAATTCAATTCGTGGTAAACAAACAATCGTACAATGTTGCCAAAATGCGATAACAAATAACGTCTTTTTTGAATGCCACGTAAGAGAATTATATATAGAGATAAAAAAAAACCGCAACAAGAAGGAGTTGTCCGGTTGCGATAAAAATTGGCGGATGTCTAAAACATATATAGAAAATTAAAGGATTAAAATTTCAGAATAATTGAATGATTTATTTAGAGTTTGACCGTTACAAAGGGTAAAGTCAATAAAACGTTGGTCCACTCTGGCCTGAATACAAGCTATCACCAGGCGTAGCATAGACTGAAAAAATTCCCAGATGGTGTCCTGCAGAATTTCCTGTCAAATTGTCTCCAACTGATGGGCTAAATTGTCAACATTCTGGGATGGTTGCAATCGCCTTCCCATAACGTCCCAAACGGGCTCTATGGAAGAGAGATCAGGAGACCTAGCGGGCCAAGAAGTGTTGAGAAAGCTTGAAGACAATTCATGGCAACATGTGCATTATGCGGCCGGGCATTATCTTGTGAAAAGTAAGTCCAGGGTGTCGCAAAAGGAACGGTAATACAACCGGTCGTAGAATGTCGTCTACGTACTAGGGATGCGACATCGATAGCAAAACATCGATGTTTTGAAACATTGATGTTCAAAATTAAAACATCGATGTTGATAATACATCGACCCAAAAACATCGATGTTTTTAAAATTCAGTGTATTTAAACTTTTTCCCCCCATTTCTTAAAACTGGTTTAGCAACTTGTGATGCTACATCGACAACAAAACATCGATGTTGATAATACATCGCTCCCAAACCATCAATGTTTTTAAAATTCAGTGTACTTAAACTTGTTTCAACATTTCTCATAACTGTTTTAGCAACTAGTGATGCGACCTCGGCTCCAATACATCGATGTTTTTTTCTAAAACATCAATGTTTTAGAAAACATCGACAACGATGTCGCATCCCTACGTTTCAGACAATTCATCCTTGGTCACTTTGATCTAAAAGTATGTTTAATTTGCTGATTATTAAAATTATGCTACTTGGTAATTTTTAAAATTTTTATAACGGTACTTTTTTCATTTAAAAATAAAACATCGACAAGTAAAACATCGATGTTACAAAAACATCGACCCCAATACATCGATGTTAAATACATCGATGTTTTTTAAAAAACATCGATGTTTTGAAAACATCGACATCGATGTCGCATCCCTACTACGTACTGCTGTGCTGTAATTGTGCCAGAAATGACTACCAAAAGGGTCCAGCTATCAAAGGAACTAGCACCACAGACCATAAAATCCTGTTGTGGGTATGTATGACGTGCGATAGCAAGGACAGAATCTCCACACTGCCCTGGACGTTTCCAGACACATTTGGAAACGGGACTCGTCACTAAAGACTATACGTCCTCAGTCAGCGCCGTTCCAAGTCGATAGAACACTGCAATTCTACACCTTTTTGGTGCGTCGATTTTTTTTTGTTATAGAGTATAAGGAAGCTCCTCCTTATACTCCTCTTCCTATATATTCCTCCTTATACTCCTATATACTTCCTCTTGAAAATCAACGTACCTTATTATGCAACAGATCTGCGTGTTCACTCTCCATTTCAACTAAAAATTCTTTAAATCGGCGACGATAAAGAGCTTTAGTTACAATTGTGTTGACCATCTTAATCACCAATTACATATCATTGCACATTTCTTCTAGAAATGTCTGCGCACAAAGCGTTTCTTGATGAATGATGCAATAGCAAACTAGTATCTCGTGATTAGTTTTTTCCTTCAAAATAGAAACGCAACCTTTTCTCACTCCGGTCATACTTTTTGTCCCATCTGTTGAAGGTGAAACAATTATATCGAGCTAGATATGTTTCTCCATGCATTCAATGACAGCATTTGCAATATCCTTGCCACGTGTTTGACATTTCAGTGGCAATAATCCTTTAGAACCCGAAGACGAAATACATGGAACAAAAAGTCGATTAGTGGCAGAGCCGCACTTAAGTTGCTAAAGAGCCGCAGTTTGCCGACCACTGGTCAAGCCCAAGGGTGGGGAACCTGAGGGTTTATGGCCACATGTGACTCTCTGGGTCCTAAGTGCGCCTACTTTGTCTCAATCCAAATTTTACAGAACAAATCCTTTATTATTACAAAAACATTTTATTTCCTGTTTTATATGCGTGTTATCAAAAATATGAAATTATTATTGAAAATACCAAAAATAAAACACGTTTCGTCGAAATAATCCTTTCAGATTGACAAGCACAATTAGAGCAGCAGTAGCCTTAAGGGTTAAGTTGACACTTCTAAGCTCACGATAGGTTTAATGAGATAATTACATTTAAACTGCTACTGCTTTCACTACTGCTGTGAATACAATTTTCCTACATAACTAAAATCAAGACACCTTATGATCACAAATGACGGATACCCATCTAGAGCAGGGATTCCCAACCGGTGGTACGCTGTAGCGTTTCAGGTGGTACGCAAGGATGATACGAGCGACCCAAATATTCTACGAAGTTTGTTCGATTTTTTAGTATGAACAACCACGCTATGCTATTTCTTATGCCATTTGTTACTAGTTACTTGTGTAAAAGTGGTTTTTCTGAACTTTTGTACATAAAAAATAAATATAGAAACATAGTAAGTGTTGAAGAGGACTTAAGAGTGAAGTTAAGCTCCATTGCTCCTGATATTGATAGTTAAACAAAAGATAAAAACAACAAGTTTCGCACTAAAAATTGATTTTTGATTACATTAATCTTTGTTTGCTTAGTTTGTACCAATTATTTAAAATTATTTGTTTTTAAACCTGTGAGTAAAAATAAAACTGTAATTTTCAACAATCGTTTTATTTTTTTCCTTTATTAAAACATCATTAATACCAAATACAAGTGCATTAATCATAAAATATGAAGCATTCTTAGTATTTTAATTAAAAATAAAACAAGCCATTGGGCACTTTTCTGATATTAGGTATATGTTTCTAAAAAAATGTAACACTCTGGTAGTACGCCAAAAACTTCTAAAAATTTCAAGTGGTACGCAGTTACTAAAAAGTTCGGAATCCCTGGTCTAGAGAATCAACTGAAATTGCGGACATTCAATCTGCAAACAAATAAGGAAATGCTTTCAAACAAGCGACGCAACCGTCATTAAAAGTTTAATTAAGTTTTGAAATAAAGAAATAGTTTTCATTTTTTTTATAATATTCAGCGCGCAGTAGAGTTGAATTTTTTTTATGAAATAATATACAGCTTTTGTATAATTACTTAGTTTCTTGAAAGCGGTCTTATTTGATAACACCTAAACCATGCGACCTTCCAATGTAGAAAGAGAAGATTTTCCATCACTGATCTGTCTGATGTTAAATAAAATAAAATAAAGCACTCGTCTTCTAAACAATAACCACAATTACTGGATTCCGAAATTGGAGCTGGTAGGTAGTTGGTCAGGAGAATCCAATGCGCTTGGTACGACTGGAAATGATGTTGCCAGTAGGTTAAGTAAAATTGAAAATCCCATAGCTCCTGAATGCGACTGATTGGTAGGTTTCGTAATGCTATTAGACGAAAGCTCCTTCGCCAAATAGCATAAGACCAGTAGCGTTTAGGCTTCGTCTACCATCATTTGTTACTACTCGAGGGTTAATCAGATCAAATAGCACATTAGACTCGAAATTTTCAAATTTGCTTAATATTACGACACGGCCCTCATCGCTTCATAGAAACTTTTCATCCTCTATTAAGCTTACTTTAGCACAGCTTACAGGCGATGCTCATGTTTCTTTACGTTGCCATACATCTATCTACATTAACTCCATTAATCTTTGGAGATATTCTCTTAAAATTCATCTTTAGATGACAGTTGTTACTACTCGAGGGTTAATCAGATCGAATAGTATATTGAAAAGACTCGAAATTTTCAAATTAGCTTAATATTACGACAATAGCTTCATAGAAACCTTTTCATCCTTTATTTAGCCAAATAAAGCACAGCTTACAGGCGATGCTCATGTTTCTTTACGTTGCCATACATCTATCTACATTAACTCCATTAATCTTTGGAGATGTTCTCTTAAAATTCATCTTTAGATGACAGTTGTTACTACTCGAGGGTTAATCAGATCGAATAGTATATTGAAAAGACTCGAAATTTTCAAATTTGCTTAATATTACGACACGGCCCTCATCGCTTCATAGAAACTTTTCAACCTCTATTAAGCTTACTTTAGCACAGCTTACAGGCAATGCTCATGTTTCTTTACGTTGCCATACATCTATCTACATTAACTCCATTAATCTTTGGAGATATTCTCTTAAAATTCATCTTTAGATGACAGTTGTTACTACTCGAGGGTTAATCAGATCGAATAGTATATTGAAAAGACTCGAAATTTTCAAATTTGCTTAATATTACGACACGGCCCTCATCGCTTCATAGAAACTTTTCAACCTCTATTAAGCTTACTTTAGCACAGCTTACAGGCAATGCTCATGTTTCTTTACGTTGCCATACATCTATCTACATTAACTCCATTAATCTTTGGAGATATTCTCTTAAAATTCATCTTTAGATGACAGTTGTTACTACTCGAGGGTTAATCAGATCGAATAGTATATTGAAAAGACTCGAAATTTTCAAATTAGCTTAATATTACGACAATGCCCTCATCGCTTCATAGAAACCTTTTCATCCTTTATTTAGCCAAATAAAGCACAGCTTGTAAGCAATGCTCAGATTTCTTTACGGTGCCAATACATCTATCGACATTAACTCCATTAATCTTTGGAGATGTTCTCTTAAAATTCATCTTTAGATGACAGTTGTTACTACTCGAGGGTTAATCAGATCGAATAGTATATTGAAAAGACTCGAAATTTTCAAATTTGCTTAATATTACGACACGGCCCTCATCGCTTCATAGAAACTTTTCAACCTCTATTAAGCTTACTTTAGCACAGCTTACAGGCAATGCTCATGTTTCTTTACGTTGCCATACATCTATCTACATTAACTCCATTAATCTTTGGAGATATTCTCTTAAAATTCATCTTTAGATGACAGTTGTTACTACTCGAGGGTTAATCAGATCGAATAGTATATTGAAAAGACTCGAAATTTTCAAATTTGCTTAATATTACGACACGGCCCTCATCGCTTCATAGAAACTTTTCAACCTCTATTAAGCTTACTTTAGCACAGCTTACAGGCAATGCTCATGTTTCTTTACGTTGCCATACATCTATCTACATTAACTCCATTAATCTTTGGAGATATTCTCTTAAAATTCATCTATGATGACAGTTGTTACTACTCGAGGGTTAATCAGATCGAATAGTATATTGAAAAGACTCGAAATTTTCAAATTAGCTTAATATTACGACAATGCCCTCATCGCTTCATAGAAACCTTTTCATCCTTTATTTAGCCAAATAAAGCACAGCTTGTAAGCAATACTCAGATTTCTTTACGGTGCCAATACATCTATCGACATTAACTCCATTGATCTTTGGAGATGTTCTCTTAAAATTCATCTTCAGATGAGAGGAGTGTGGAAGTACATATATAGAAATACATAAAAATGAAGTCAACTTAAGCATGTTAAGTTGAGTTAGGAAACTACAGCAAAGTTAACTACCGTTAATGTAGTTAAAAATTAGAGTGTCTCCTGAGTTAGAATAAAACAAAACGATAATTAATTAACATTCTCGCACTAGCAGTGATGGCGAATCTGAATGACACGCATGTCAAAGGTGACACGGCCAAGACATTTTAGTTGACACATCTTTCACGGACGGTAAACTTAAAATTTTAAACGAGATTTAGAGACTAAAACTTTTAAATACTTTCCTCGAGTAAAAAAGTATTTCGAGACGGCCATCACAACTGTACAAAATAAAATGGAGCCCATGCATATTAAGTACCTGCGTACTGTAAATTCGTTTCAATAATCTCGACCCATTCGGCGAGAAAGATTTAATCAATTTAAAAGCCTGGAACAGACAATTAAAATAATTAAGTATCCGTACATATTATCATACAGTCCTTTGGAATTAAATGATTTCCAATTGATGCAACTTGACGATTTGGAGATGCAATTTCCAGAATTTCAAGACAGCATCTGGTCTCAAGTGTTTGTTGACGGGAGCTCCAAACTTGAGTTTCTGGAAATAAATTGTTTAAAGAACGAAGAAGAGTGCCAATACGAACAGGAAATTTGGGGTACTTGTAACCGATTACCGGACACGTAGCACCCTGAAAAAGCTATCGATGGCTTTACTCGCAATTTTTCCTTCTACGTACTTCATTGAGACCTTATTTTCGGCGTTAAATAATATTAAAACCAATAAAAGAAACCGAATGAGAAATGAAGTTATTAGCGCTAGCTTGGGCTTGAAGTGCACGGAATGCCAACCTTGAATTAAAGATTTAGCAAATTCAATTCAGCAACAAAAAAGTCTTTAATGTAAAGAGTTATTTGTTTTTGCTTTTTTAATAAATAAATGTATCAAAAAATATAACTATTCTACATTTGCTACAAATATCACAAATTTAAGGATATTTCTAGATGTGACACCCGAGTTAAGCTAGATTTTTTCCGGTTTTTGCCGCACCGACATCTAAAGATTCGCCATCACTGCACTAGGCAACACAACGCGTCATTGGCGACGACCCGGAATCAATCCCAAGGGAAAGATTCGAGGACAACAATACGTAATGAATGTTTTGCCACGGTCTATTCTACAAGGGTTACAAATATCACAAATTTAAGGATCTTTCTAGATGTGACACGACACCCGAGTTAAGCAAGGTTTTTTTCCGGTTTTTGACACACCGACCCCTAAAGATTCGCCTTCACTGCACTAGGCAACACAACGCGTCGTTGACGACGACCCGGAATCAATCCCAAGGGAAAGATTCGAGGAGAACAATACGTAATGAATGTTTTGCCACGGTCTATTCTACAAGGGTTACAAATATCACAAATTTAAGGATCTCTCTAGATGTGACACGACACCTGAGTTAAGCAAGGTTTTTTTCCGGTTTTTGCCGCACCGACATCTAAAGATTCGCCATCACTGCACTAGGCAACACAACGCGTCATTGGCGACGACCCGGAATCAATCCCAAAGGAAAGATTCGAGGAGAACAATACGTAATGAATGTTTTGCCACGGTCTATTCTACAAGGGCTACAAATATCACAAATTTAAGGATCTTTTTAGATGTGACACGACATCCGAGTTAAGCAAGGTTTTTTCCGGTGTTTGCCGCACCGACATCTAAAGATTCGCCATCACTGCACTAGGCAACACAACGCGTCATTGGCGAAGACCCGGAATCAATCCCAAAGGAAAGATTCGAGGAGGAACAATACGTAATGAATGTTTTGCCACGGTCTATTCTACAAGGGCAACAAATATCACAAATTTAAGGATCTTTTTAGATGTGACATGACAACGAAGTTAAGCAAGGTTTTTTCCGGTGTTTGCCGCACCGAAATCTAAAGATTCGCCATCACTGCACTAGGCAACACAACGCGTCATTGGCGACGACCCGGAATCAATCACAAAGGAAAAATTTGGGGTTGAATAATACGTAATGAATGTTTTGCCACGGTTTATTCTACAAGGGCTACAAATATCACAAATTTAAGGATCTTTTTAGATGTGACATGACACCCGAGTTAAGCAAGTTTTTTTTGCCGCACCGACATTTAAAGATTCGCCATCACTACACAAGGCAACACAACGCGTCATTAGCGACGACCCGGAATCAATCCCAAGGGAAAGATTCGAGGAGAACAATACGTAATGAATGTTTTCCCACATTCAGATGGCTAGGTCAACACCTGATCTGGCACACCACTTTCCAAACTTCCACACCACGCAAATGTGGGGACATTTGAGGACGTGACAGATGCGAAGTGCACCAGCCCTCGTGTCTACGACGGTCTTTAGTTGGACGAGTTTCGAACTTGCAAGCCTCCGATTATATTTATATATTTCTAAAATATATAAATATAATTGGAAAATATATTTCTAATATATTTAAATTATTACTATATATTTCTTAACCGTTACTGTTCCAACATAGGCTGCCCCTCCCAAAAAAAAAAGCGATAAATAACGAGTTCAAATTTTCTCCTAGAATTTAACGTTCATCGAATATTCCATTTGGAATTCAATTGCATAGGAAATTGTTATTACTTCCCCACCAATTAGAGCATGTTATCAAGATGAAATTTTGCTCTTGGAGAGCCAAAAATAGGTTCAATTAGTAGAACTCATCAACAGTTTTATAACTCGATTTCTCATCCAAAGCATTTGCTGCTTACTTCATAGGAGCAGAAAAGCAAACCGATTTTCTACAACTAAACTGAAATAAAAATTCCATCACTAACGAAGCAATTCATGTGCTGAATAGGGATATATATACAGCTTCATTTCCTGAAAATATATTTGTCCTCGCACATACTTCCTTATTGAATCCTTTAAATAAAATTTAATCAAGAATTTCTGAGACCCATTTACTCGATTGAAAATACTCCTTCGGATTCCATCTGGTAATATGTGTATCTAATGATTTTGATCTTTTAGTTGAATGTTAGTGTAATAGGTTTAATGTTTCCATTTATAAATTCAATAAACTGAAGCTTAGTTACTTTTGAAGATAGTTTTTTTTAGCACAGTTGTTACCGTTTTGACGTGATCGTACGTTTATAAAAATATCCACTTAATAGAGTTTCTCAAGAAAGAACATCAATGTTCTGGGACAGGAAAGCATGTAAGGTTAAATGGTTCTACTATTTTTATCTCTGTGTTGGTTATTAAGTGTTCCTAATAATCTGAGTGTAATAAGTTTGTTGTTTCTAGTACTATTTTAAAATTTAATAAACTGAAGTTTAATCAATTTTGATGAAAGATGTTCTTTTATGCCATTTGTTATATTTTTGACGCTTCCCCCCCCCCCCAGTCGTACATTTATAAAAAATTTCACTTAATGAAGGATCACATGGAAACATCAATGTTCTTGAACAAGTAGACGTACGAGTGTTAAATTAATGGTACCAAACTATTCCCCTTCAAATCTACTTTCCCTTTTTGAATGTAAGAGTACGACGCAAATATATAATACCAAATTTTTTTTACGTATTCACTGTTGTTAAATGTTAATTTTTAAACAATTCCCATCCTTTTAATTTAACATGGCTCACAATCCGGTGGGAATCCATATATATTTGATGCAATTTTGCGATATTGTTTTAACAAAAGTTCAGGTCTAGTAGAGCCCATTTGGGAACCCTTTATTTGAGGACCAAGAAAGCTTCCTAGTATATGATGTTCAAGTGAAAAAATATGCGTATGTGCAATTTAGAATACACACAATTATTGTTGAGCGCCTAAAGGCGTCACTCTTAATAAACTAGAAGACTGGATCATCTTCGCTTAAGTCCTACAGAAGAGCATATCCTCCTAACAGTTCATTGATGGTTATGTGGAAACAACTTCCATGGTACTCTAGGTTAACACAGGTTTTTGTTGCAATTTCGCATATTTGGGGGTTTTTAGTGCATATTTTGGGATTTTGTAATGCATATTTCAGGTCACATTTTTGCATATCAATCCGAGCTCTAATCATATCATTCATAAGCTGGAATAGGCAAAAAATATTAAAATAATGCCTAAGAGTAACTAAATAAATTTATGCAACATAACACCTCCATCGTGGGTACTAAGTCTCAGGTGACCACGAATATTTTTTTGATGGGGGCCTAACGGATAAATATTGCACAAGAATAAACAATACGACAAGTATTCTCGTCGTGTGGGCCTTGTAAGGGGTCGAAAAAAAAACCCTCATGGTCAAATTAACCCTCATGGTGGTTTTCTCGGCGAAGATTCTCATAATTAGAAAAATATAGACCAGATCTTGAAACAAAATAGTTCGTCTTTAGAAATCTGATCAGGTCTTGTAAAAATTCGGTAATGCCTTGACCTATAAGGACATTAGGTCAGATCTTGATGAACGAAATATCTCGTCTAAATCACTTGGAAGATTAAAAATGGCATCGGAAAATGTGTCACAAGTCATCTCCAACGCCAATTGTGAAAAAATAAACACAAAACTCATTTCTTTTAAAATTAAATTCAGGAGGTGAACTTGAAGTGTTAAGACGTTCAAGTACTAAGACTGTCCTCTACGGAACATCCAAGAGTTGCACTAACTTGTGCCCCAGGTCATAAGAGATCGAGAAATGAAAGCTAACGAGAGGTGAATACACGAGGTATGGTGAAGGAATACACGCATGATGACGAAGCGCTGGGGTAAGGTCAGAGTTGCGACTCCTGACTGGAAGAAATGGAAGACAAGATTGAAGGTCTCATCATGCGCATACTTAGAATGTTGACAAATTTTACGATTAACTTAATAATCAGAATGTCTTAACCTCAAACATCAGGACCTGAATGTCTTGGTCCACAATATCGATTTGTTTTGCCCCAAACAAATAGATATTGTGGACGAAAACGCGAGGAGTAGATAAAGCACATTTTTCTATCATTCTGGTTTCTGAAATTCCTGTATGGTCAAAATCTTTTCCAATTTCTCCTTAGTGTAGGGCTGGACTCAAAATACCCGGGTGCACAGGTGCACTGTGCACATGAAAATAAAATTGTGCACCTAATTTTTTCCCGCTAGGTGCACACAGTGCACCTAACGTTAAAAAAAGGTGGGAAACGTGTTGTATGTTATTTTGATGTTGAAACAAAATATTAGTATCGACCTCTCTCGCTCTAAAGGAACGTAATTTAAATTCTTAAATACACACTATGCGAAAACAAAATCGCTGGGCCGTAACGGGTTTATACAGGAGGAAGGTTTACTTGTGCCAGTGCCACCAGAACTTTCCGATGATCGAAACATTTTCCAGATGGCTCTGTTGAAGCGACTGTCCCGACAGCCGTGCGCCAGAGAAGGGAAAATTTAGATGTTTAAATACTTTTATTTACTATCTACTATACTAACCTATCTAAACATACCCAACTAATAAAGTAGCTTGCAAACATTAATTCTCTTATATGACGTTTTTTTTTTAAATGCGCACCTAAAATATATAACCTGTGCACCTAATTTAAAAACTTAGGTACACAAGGTGCACCTGTATTAAAAAATCTATTTCGAGGCCTGGTGTAGGGTAACCATGTACTGGAATGAGGCCTTCAGTGTATGTGTGTTTGTTCCAGAATCGTTTTGACACGATAATTTCATTGAGGACGACTGACTTGTCGGATTAGGTCTAGCAGGCGGCTGGACCAGTATGAATAAGCAACAACACAAAAAATAGTTTCGAATATATGCAGCAGGTGGGACTTTGCAATTTCCCCAATTATTTTCCCCGATTGATGCCACTGTCGAAAAAAAATAAAGTATTGCACACAAATATGAGAACTTACCTTAAGAAGTGTGAAGATCGCTGGGAACATTGATACCGAATCCCTTCCCTCAGCTGCGTTACGAAATACAGAAAGGAGTATCCGGCCTGACCTTGGTGAAAATTTCAGGCGGAAACAACTTCGCTTATAAAACACCATAATCTGGGAAACGAAATTCCAATCTGCATGGGATCAATTTAATATTTACTCAAAACAAGAAAATAAACCCATAACCTAAGTGCGTCTAACCAATGGATGAAAAGAAAATGATTAACGACAAACGACGCCCGAAATGCAATTTCCTCTACTCAAAAATGCGTTGTACTATAATTTACTTTGCTATGCAACGTGCGGATGAGCTCCGATTCCTGGAAATAGTGGTATTCCGTCCTGCAAACAACTGCGCATTTGATAAACGATCCGATTTTCGAGCCTAGGACCAGACGTTGTTTCGCAACCTAAATGTGCTGTTGCGTCATTATTTCACTGATTTCTTTAGAGTGGCAACCCGTTGGAGACGAGTTCCGTGTTTTTCTCTGGAGAGAAAATTTTCAGGTGATGCCCTTTCGAAGTATTCGAAGTACAACCATGCAAGAAAACAACAAGGGTCGGTGAGATTGTCGAAAACCTTTCCTGGCATACAAATTTACACACAAAAAAAACAACTTTAAAAAAAAAATCTGACACACCCTAGGGCAGAGATTCCCAACCGGTGGTACGCGGCAACGTTTCAGGTAGCACGCAAGGATGATACGAGCGACCCAAATATTCTCCGAAGTTTGTTTGATTTTTTATTAAGTACAACCACACACGTTATAGGAAAAATGGGATTATATGAAATCAATTTTGTGATTAGCGTTTATATTAAATTGTAATAAATGACGCTAACAGTAGCACATTATTTAAAGAGAAACTTCGTTGCTGATTATCTAATTCTAGTCAATGGCTATCTTGGCGAAATTAAGTTGATATCTCTCCCTGTCAAATCGTTTTACGAAGAATTCCTTTTTCTTTATGTATGAGAAATACGCACGGATAATTCGAGATAATTCGCACAAGATAATTATTTGTTTTTAGACCTGTGAGTAAAAAATAAAACTGTAGGTTTCATTAATCGTTTTATTTTTTTTTCCTTTATTAAGACATCATTAATACGAAATACAAGTGCATTAATCATAAAATATGAAGCTTTCTTAGTATTTTAATTAAAATAAAACAAGCCATTGGGCACTTTTCTGACATTAGATATACGTTTCTAAAAAATATAAGACTGGTGGTACGACAAAAATTTCTAAAAAATTCAAGTGGTATGCAGTTACTAAAAGGTTGGGAACCCCTGCCCTAGGGAAAGGCGAATTCCTTATTTTTCGTATATTTGGCCCCATTTTGTGTAAAATATTGCCAAATGTTTTCTCAGAATTTGAACTGCCGTATATAGCAGGGTCACTTTTTTTTTCTTCTGATTTTAATTGCTTCTTAACCTTTTGTGATTACGGCTATAAATATAACTAGCCACTTGTAAGACCCTGCACTAATCCAGTTCTGGCTAGTTGGTGTTTGAGAAACGTGATTTTTACATACAACTCGTTAAATTAGGGGGAGATTAAACGTCAACAAGACGTTTTCACAATTATCGTGTTTGGCGAGGAATTCGGCTCCAATCTTTTCGGAAGTAGCAGCAATGTTTATGAGTTGGTGGAAAGAAATAGCCAACAATGGCTGTCGCCATGTGGTTTTGTGCGCATGTCATTCTTATGTTTTTATGTTTTAAGAGGGGCTGGGACACAAAAAACCTTTAAAAAGTCTTTTTTGTTTTACTTTCGTAAAAAAATTTGAAATTTAATTCTCTTTTGTTTGACACCAATTTTATGATGATATCTTGAATGGAACCGAAGATATGAACAAAAGAACGTTTTGACAGCTGTAAAAATTTTGAAACGAAAAATATGTCGACGTATCCCAAAAACTGCTAACAAAAGTACAATTGCATACGAATTGTACCGTAGAAAGGTACTATTTAGACCAGTGAAAAATCCATCAGGTACTAAAATTTCACTTTTGTAACTGATTTTCATTAATGAAACTTTAAAGTGATTTTTCTCCATGATGGATTTTTCAGTTCACGCTTTTCCCAACTTTAAAATGGTTTAACGCAAAATGTATTACAGATAATTGTATGAAATTTGGTATGTATATTCTTCATACATATTTAAGTGATTTGTCTTCAGCAATTAAAAAAAATTATTGATATGTTGTAAAATATAAGTGTTTTTATAAATAATAAATTTCAAAAATGCTCATTTTTAATTAAAAGTTTTTTTAATATTTTTTTATATACATGTAGTATTAAAAAACTGTGAAGACAAATTTTTAAATATAATATCTGCTTCAAGAAAATATAAATCCTGTGTCTTTTCATGAATGATTTCTCAAGTTATAACAACAGTAAACACAGTCACTGTTTTGAAAATTTCTAAATTTTTTGAACTGATATAAAGTAAATTTTTTATCATTTTCTATTTGTAAATTAGGTACTATGTCTTCATTAAAAATTTCAAAATAATATCTTTATTAACAACAAAAAATAGAAAACTGTGTCCCGGCTGAACAGACTGAAGAATATGTGGACACAGAATGACTTTGGTTCTAGCGTGTGGGGCATCAGTTTGGTAGGTAATGAACATCGTACAGGAGCACCACTGCTGGCTATTGACGACGGTTCGTGATAAATTTCCCAAGGGAAAGATCCTAGGACAACACGTAATTTTGAATGGAACATCAGGATAGTACATCCACAGTGTATAGTAAACATATTGGAATGTAGTCCTGGTCTGAGAGTTGGCACTTCAGGACATGAGGTTTTCAGCAATTTTTTCGCAGAATTAGAGGACTGGTTAAATGGAGCAACATATTCTCAAAAGCTTGCGTTATTAGCGTGATTTCTGACTTTGTCTTTACCGTTCGGTACCAGTTGCTATGGCAATGATTTTGGTTGACGGGCACTCAGATATGGTAAGCTGCGCAAACACAGCGATTAAAGGTTGACGAAAAAATCCCCTCTGGCAATCGCCATGCATGTTTTTGAGCATTTCTCCTGGCGAACAAACAACCTTTTTAGAAAGAGACTTCCCCTGGTCATCTGCTATCATATCATCTGGTGCACTATATCTGTACTTTTCAGACATAGTGCACCAGATCCACAAATTATATCTGAAAACTACATTTCTTTGAACAGAAAAGAGGTGACTGTGAAATAATTTCACCTGACGATATCACTGTCTGGACAATTCCCAGAAATCTTACATCTTGATATGTTGAACAGGAAGTAAGATGTTCAACGATGCAACTACTAGAAATGTGTGTCTCAAAAATTATTATCCGTTTCTATTTTGTAGTTTCTATTAAGGGGTTATACCTAGCTGCAAGGCAAAAAAATACGATTTTCACGTAAACTTTGTGAAGACGCATATATTTATATTTAAATGGAACTTTTTGTATTTGAAACAGTATATATTGAAGCCCTTAAATATTTAAGTTTTTGATTCTATTAAGTCATAGCTCCCGGTCTGATTAGTCCTTGTGTAGCAATAAACAGCGGAGAGTGACAAACAAAATCACTATCCTTTTCTTTGAAGTAATACAATAAAACAAATATTTTAATACTACGGGGCCTGCCCCCTGCTCGCTAACGCTCGCCAACCCCCGGAGGATTGCTTCGCAATCCTCATTGGTTCGCTGCGCGAACCTATGCTCGCTTCGCTCGCCTCAATGAAGACACGTGTCCTAGCAGAAGGGATTGTTTACAAAATATGTTACCAAAAAAATGTTTTTAAAATCTAAATTTGCTGTATTACAGAAAAAATATATACAGTATCTCTAAAATCAGAATTCAAATGAAAACTTTGTGCAAATTTTGACTTGAAATGTGAGCGTTGCTTTGGAAATTGAATACCCAGCATGTTGTTTGTGTGTACATTTTCCCAGCACTCAAACGACCCACACTTTTTCATTGAGTTTGTTGCCGAAAGTTGTAGTGCAAGCGTCTTGTTGAATTATAATTGTTGGCCCTGAAAAGGACCGTTTTTTAAATGGCCCTGAAAAGATCCTCCGCTTTCTATTATAAACTAACTGTAACAGCTCATTAAAATTTCCTTTTTTTTTTCAATAAAATTTCATCCGATAACGCTATAAATTCAATCGATGCGCGAGACTTCGCGATAAACAAACAATCGTACAGTGTTGCCAAAACGCGATTGCAAATAACGTCTTTTTTGCGTGCCACGTAAGAGAATTATATATATAGATTTGTTATACATATTTAAATTTCACTCGATATTTCGATTTAGTACAAACATAAGTGTTCGATTTCGAACGCATTTTTAAAATCGAGAAAGAAAATCTTTTGCTTCATTTCAATAAATCAAGATTAATGCAGAGTATATCAAACGATTGTGATAAAAAGAACATACTATATTGAGAAAAGAATTGGCAATAATGAAAATACTTAAATTTAAAACAATCTAATATATGCAATAATATAAATTTTTACTCATCATTTTAAACTCCTATTTCATAAAAACGCTTTTTCGTTTTCGGCCCAAAATTCATCAAGCCTTTTATGTAGGTAGAAATTCGTCATTTTCAAGCAACACAACTGGCTCTAGTCGATACTCCGGGATCAATACCGAAGGAAAATCCAACGGAGGAGAACGTTTTGTGAACCACAGTCCGATGACGAGGTCAACACCTGAGCTGGCACCATTCTCTCCAAATCTCCACACCTCGCCAACCTGAGGACGTTTGAGGCTATGACAGATTTAATGTGCACTAGCCCCCATGTCCACGACAGTCTTTGGCTGGACTTTCGTTCACGGTTGCTAGTTCTTTATTCTTTCAACTGGGCTCCTAAGCATATTTGGTAACTAGCCATTGAGTGGCTAGCCCGGCCTTGCCCGTGACCGTCATATAAGGTATTAATCTGGTGTAACATTTTCCGCAGATTTCAAATCCGTTAAAGATATATTCAATTAAAAAAATTTTTTTTTTTGAATATCATATTTTCAGGTATTAATCTAAACTGAAATTTTCCGCAGATAAAATTTTAACTGAAATTTTTACTCTATCTTTAACGGTCTAGGAGATAGAAAGAGAACTGTGACTGTAAATCATTCCTCGGGCAAAATCAAAGCGGGGCCGTAAAACTGCGCGTTCTGTCGGAGGAACGACTGACGTGGCAAGGTTATTTCCGGCGTTTCTTCTCTCTCTGGCAGTAACGCGTTGAAAAACCGATGCGGAATAAAACTATCACATTCATTTGAAAATCTTCGATTGAATTTTAAAATTTCGCCGCGACTCAAAAATTGCAAAAAATTCGGACTACCTGTGTGTCAAATATCATTGCTGTAAGTGCCATGGATCATCAAGATTTTGCAGCCGCGAAACAAACAGACAAACAAACACTTCCTTTTATAATAGTAGAGATAAATGACATTAGTTTTTACACACGATTCTAAGTTTCACAAACAAAAAAGTAATAGTGCGTGAATGAAATATATATTCTTACTCAAGACAGCGACTCCATATGCTCTGTGTATTTCAGTGGAAGAGCGATGACTTGCAAACATCCAGTTCGTCTGATCAAGAGTTTATTGTTCTGTGCATCAGCCTGGACGAAGTTGAATTGTTTGTGATCAGAAAGAAAGAGAATTACACGAAAGATTCCCACGTTCTGTTTGTGATGTGGTTAATTAAAGAGGGGTTATTGACCAATGCTTTCCAAGAACAAACAGGTTTTGGCAGATTTCACAGCGACATCAGTCAATGCGATCCGTTTCAATTTGCCACTTGGGAGCACAAATGTGTTTTTTAAATGCTAAATGTTCCAACGCTGAATTTTCAATGAGCCATTATATGTTTTCATAAAAAGAGTGTTTTAACCCTCAGTGGCGGCATTGTTTTAATAACACGCTGACTAAATAAACACTCCTACTGCAAAACCGAGAATCCACGGATTCTTTCAACCAAGGCGAAGGGAGAATGGTAGGGGGGGGGACGGTAGGTAGAAAATTAACGTCTCATTAAGCAACACAACGGGCTATTGCCAAGTCCGGGATCTAGCCCTAAGGGAAAGATCAAAGAATAACACCTGGTAATATTAAACTACGGTCATATGACGAAGTAAACAAGTGAGCTGGAGACCCACTCTCCAAACTTCTACATTAGGCTAACGTGAACGAAAAAGGGTGCTGAAATTGGAGTTTTGTTAAATTCATGAGCAGGAACCATATGCTGGTCTGGAAATAGTTAAAAATATCTGAGAACAAAATGCTCGTTTGCCAGTACTCGATGAGTTACTGAGACAAATAAAGTATCCTTGTATGTGATGGTCGATTGTATTGGAATGAATATAAAGGAAATTAAATTAACGAATCTCGAATCAAACGAAGGTCATTCAAATCTGTTCGCTCCCATTCGAGACGGAAGGTGAAAAAAAAACTGGCATGATTTCAAAGGCAGACGTCAATAGTGACGTGAGGGAGAAAATTCTAAATTTTGATGCTTCTTCATTTCCGAAAAAAGAAAGACCGGTGAAAAAACTAATAAATTCTTTTAAAAATGTTCTAGATTGAATTTTAAAATTTGCCTCGATCCAAAAATTGCAAAAAATTTGGACTAACTGTGTGCTAAATCCCATTACTGTAAGTGCCATAGATTCGTCACAACGGACGGGACAAGACAAAAACGACTCCATTGGTGACTTCTTGCCGGTACTCATTCGCCTAGATCCAGCGACGAATGCAGGTTCAGGGCCTATGCGGCTCAAGACGTTCCCGGAATATATATTACGGTAAAATCAATAAAAAAAATACACTCTTAATGTTGTTATTTTGGAATTTAAAGCAGAATGTCGTATGAGAACAGTAAATAAACTGTTTGAGTACTTGTGATATAAGGTGTTTTTATGGAACACTTAACTACACTCTGGAGTACTTCTGATTCTGAAATTCAAAACGGAACAACTGGCGTCCGCGACAGGACTGGATTGCTGATTAATGAGTGAGTTTTTGTTTGTTTATCCTACATTCTGAATTGTTTATCCAATTTTCTGAATTGATTTGGAAGCAGCAAAGAAAAATAGAACTCATCAGAGGAGACTGTTAAGCAAAGCATGTTATGAGTTTGATGCTGAAGAAGCAAACTTAGAAATTTCTGATAAAATAATTAAACTGAGAGTTATTGAGGAAAAGCTACGCTAATGGTAAATTCTGAAGAAATTGTTAAGCAGTTTCTTTTTACTGAAGACGTTGAATATGATGTAATAGAGAAAGACATCGATGAATCTGAAAGTTATATAGACCATTGGCGGTTGTTACAGTTTAAGTTGAAACAACTTTTTCTTTCAGAAAGAGAAGACGTTCTTTCGAATTAGAGTTTCTCAGCAAAATACATTATTACGTTACCTTAAAATACAGCTGCGTACATTTAATGGAGATTTAAGGAACTGACTTAGATTTTGGTGCAGTTTGAGAAAGTCGACAAGGACCTTAATTTAGATCCGCATGATAAGTTTGCATACCTATCCCAATGTATGGAGAAAGGAAGTGTTGCCGAAGATTTAATTAAAAGTTTTCCACCCGAAGGAAACAGTTTTGACAAAGCTGTAGAACAATTGAAATTACGTTTTGGCAGAGAAGAATTATTTATACAAGTGTATGTTAGGGATCTGATATCATTTGTTCTCCAAAAGCATAATATGAGAAAATCTTTGAGACATCTTTATGATTTATTAGAAACAAAGCTCCGTGCGCTTGAGATATTAGGAGTAACGAGATAAATATGGGGCTATGCTTTTTCCACTTGTTGAGTCTGCTTTACCTGAGGAAACGCTTCTAGTTTGGGAACGATTTTGATTTACAAGTCGTAGATCATATGATGAGGAAGATCATAATACAACTAAAATTACTACAAAGACTGATCTCGATTTAATTCTTGATTTTCTTCAAGATGAAGTACAGGCAGAGGAACGTATAATTTTAGCCTCACAAAATTTTGGAGTTGAAACCAAGCATAATTTTAAATTGTTCAAGGAGAAAAGGGCTGGAAACAATAAACACAAATATGGGGACACTCGTCAAATAGCTAGTGCGACTGATCTTTTAACCTCTTCAAAATAACAGAGGCAGTGCATATTTTGCCACAATTTACATAATTCCACTGACCGTTTGAAGGTACGAAAAATGGCGATGAAAGATAGAGAGAATCTTGTAGAGAAAACCTGGTGCTGTTTTCTGTGCTTAAAACCAGGTCATCAAGTTCGTAAATGTTACTCAAATGTAACTTGTTTGGGTTGTGGAAAAAGACATCACATTTTACTCTGTCATAACATAAAGCAGCAAGCATTCTCACCTACCGGAAACGAAACTACTGAGTTAGATAATGTTCCGAATGAGGATCAAGCACTTGCGAATAAGCTCAAGTATTATGTTACTAACAAAAACTGTTTTAATCAGAGGTGATGGGAGAAAACGGAAGGCAAGAGCCATCATAGACTTCTTCGCAGCGCTCTTACATTTTAAAAAATACTGCGAAAGAGATTGAATATAAAAGGGAAAGCTGGGAATATCTTCAACATTCTCTGTTCGGTGGAGAAAATACAGGAGTGTGTAAGCATGGTGTGTTTACTTTATATTTGACAAGTTGCGATGGGTCTTATAACTGTCATTTCCAAGTATTGAGTCAGCCTGTTATCTGTAAAAGAGTTCCACCGACAATGTCTGCGATTCATTTAAAAGAGTTTACTGATTGTAGTATTCATATGAACGATGATTATAAAGGTCCTATAGAAATTTTAATAGGAGCCGATGTAGCTGGAAAAATCATTATCGGGGGTTCCAAATCCTTACCTTGTGGTTTAACAGCAATGGAAACACGTTTAGGGTTGACTATTATGGGACGTACACTCCAGATTTCTTCAGAGGAAAATGAAATCTCTTTAGCTATGAAATCTCTAATTCTATGCTTTCTACAACTAAGACAATAACAGAATTGTGGACTCTTGACACACTTGGCATTACCGATCCATCTGAGAAGAAAACTAAAGAAGACCTTCAGGAATCAGCCAGAGAGCATTTTCTTTACACAGTTCGGGACGACAAAGACAATCGTTTCGTGGTACATTTACCTTGGCTTGACGATCACCTTCTCCTGCCTGGTAATTTTAACTTGGCTTTAAAGAGACTGGACGGTACTGTGCGAAAGTTAAAAGAAGAAAATTTGTATGACGATTATAATCAAATATTTGAAGAATGGACAAGAGAAGGAATAATTGAAGAAGTTCCTAAGCATGAGATGCAATTGCCGTCTCATTATTTACCACACAGACATGTCGTGAAAGAAAATAGCACAACCAGAATCAGACCTGTGTTTGATGGTTCAGCGAAGCTGAGAGCTTCCCCAAGCTTGAATGACTGCCTGGAGAAAGGAATAAACCTTGTTGAGTTAATCTCTACTATATTAACACGTTTTCGAATGAACAAGTTTGGAGCTACGGCGGACATCCTTAATACAAAATTTCCGTTTACATCCGTTTTACAAATTAGCCTACAAGAAAACGACAAAGATTACTTGAGATTTCTTTGGTATAACGAAAACAATGAACTGAAATACTTAAGACTCTGTCGGGTCGTCTTTGGAATTTCTGGTTGTCCTTTCTTACTTAATTCTGTGATTCTGTGATTCTTACTTAATTATTAATTCTTACTTAATTCTGACAGAATTGCATGAGTTCATTCAAGTAGCTACAGATATTATGTCAGAAAGGAAGTTTGATATTAGAGGGTGGGAGCACAATCGTTCCCAGTCCTAAAAGAAGAGGTTTCTTGTGTAAAAAATAAAATTTTCCCGGTATTATGCCTGCAATGGGTTATAAACTCAGATACTCTTTCTGTAAATTTAAAGGAAGTTTGCGAAGATAATGTACCTGTTACTAAAAGAAAAATATTGTCGGAAGTCCACAAAATGTTTGACCCTATTGGGTTTACCTGTCCAGTGACCCTGTACCCGAAACTAATGTTACAAGAACTGTGGAAAATGAAAACAACTTGGGATTCGGAGTTACCACCAGCAATATCTAAAAAATTCGAGAAGTGGAGAAAACAGTTGAATCTACTTAAGGAAATTGCTATCCCTAGATGTTTAATAAAAGACTCTGATGATACCTGCAGTTTAAGTTTACACGCTTTTTGTGACGCGAGAAAAATAGCTTATGCTACCTGTATATTTTTTAAGGAATGAAAGTAAAAACTTAACTTCATGTCAACTAGTTCAAGCACGGTGCAATGTAGCTCCACTGAAGTCTACTACAATTCCTCGGTTAGATTTGTTAGCGTGCATTATTGGTACCCGACTGTGGCAAAGAGGTATATCAGATTTAAAATTAGGAAATATTCCAACCTTCTTTTGGACTGACTCCAGTAACGTCTTGTATTGGATAAAAAGGAAGCGAAAACCGGACACCATTTGTATATAACAGAGTACGAGAAATTAGATTAGTGAGTAAACCGGAAAATTAGTATTATGTACCTGGATCGATTAATCCGGCGGATCTACCCTCCAGAGGTTGTTCCCCTCGACAATTGTTGGAGACAGAGTGGTGGCAAGGACCTACTTGGCTCTATTAACGATCTGATGAATGGCCTAGATCTGAATTCGCCGTAAATAAAGAAGAAGTGTTGAATGAAAAGAGGAAGGAAATAGTATCATCTATGGTGATCAGCTCCAACATTGATTACATCTGTGAGAGCTGAGAAGTCTAAGCCGAAAGTTCTCAAAATAACTTTGCTTTTCTTTCGAAATTTTTATGGGTCATTTTGGTTGTCTGACTTCTGTATTTAACGTTCTGACTTCTGTATTTAACTTTATTATTTTTTAAAAATGATTTTATGTTTTTTTTTGTTTATGTTTATGTCCTTTTTTTGTTTTTGTTTCCTCATTTTGTTCTGTGTCAATTTTTCAAACTTTGTCATCCTCTTCTTTTGTCATTTTGTATTTTTGTGCTTATACGTTTTGCCTTTCACTTGCCTTTCCCCTTCTGTGTACTTAAATGTTTTATGAATGTATAGTGGATTGCTCAGTTCTCCCTTATCCCAGATTCTCCTCCGTAAGGCGGACTATACAGCTGAAAGCCGTACAGGTGATACAGTGTCCGAGGGCCAATCTCATGCTGTGGCCCTCGGCCTTTCCAATTGGCCATGGCCAGATTTCGAAGTGGCCATCTTAAATGTATAAAATTTCAGAACGAGGAGAGAATTTTCCCTCCTTGTTCCTGTTCCCTACCTGCCAGTCCTGATCACCTTCTTGTCTGTCTTGGCGCTTCGTATAAGCAGCTCTTGGTTGATCAGGACTTTTTGCAAGTATATAGGGATCTGGCACGACGGGGCCTTCTGGACCTGGTGTAAGCTTTCCTACACCAGGGGGATGTGCAACAACAACAACAACAATCCAATCCAATCGTCTATGGTGAACCTTCAAAATATCGACAATTCCTTTATCTATAAGTTTTCGAGCTATAGCAAAACTATAAGAATTATTGCGTGGCTACTTCAATTCATTAATAATAGTCGTATTCCGATAAATACTAGAAAATATGGTAGCTGTGATTCTGAAGAAATTTCTGTATCTGAGTATGGAGTTATCAGAATAATACATAAAGAAAGCTTCGTATATGAACAAGATAAAAAGTTGAAAACTGCGGGAGCCTTCAAAGATAAAGACGATATCATCCGATTGAAAACAAAACTTTTATATCGACCAGATAATAAAGATTTTAGAATGCGTGCAATTTTACCATCTAAACACGAAGTTGTAAAGAGTAAAGTGATGTACTATGATGTCAAAAATGTTCGTGCTGGGACACAAATGCTGTTTAACATTTTAAGAGAGCGATTCTGGATTATGCATGGTAGAAAGACAGTGAGATCTATCTTATCCAAATGTATTGTCTGTAAGAGACATTCTGCAAAGAAGCTTGATGCTTTCACTGCATCTCTTCCAGAAGACCGTGTACGAGAGGCTGCTGTGCTGACCTGGCGGGACCACTGTTTCTCAGAGACAATAAGAAATCTTGGGTTTGTCTATTCACATGCGCTGTCTATAGAGCAGTACACATTGAATTAGTGGATTCTTTATTTATTCAATTCTTTTTAATAGCTTTGCGCAGGTTCATAGCCCGTAGAGGACGAGGCAGCACTATCTACTGTGATAATGGCTACAATTTTGTGGGTGCTTCAAATTTGCTAAGTGCGCTGGATTGGAACCTTATTGTGAGTGACACTGATCTTCATCCTATTAAAAGGAAATTCAACCCACCGACTGCCTCTTGGTGGGGTGGATGGTGGGAGAGACTGATCGGTATTCTTAAAAGGTTATTGAGAAGAGTACTGGGCCGATCTACTTTAACTTATGAACAGATGACGACGGTGCTATGTGGTTGCGAATCCATAATCAATTCTCGACCGTTGACGTATGTGGCGGATAATGACGCAGAGCTAGTTCCATCGACTCCTTCAATGTTCCTGCAAGACATCAAAGTGAGTGGTGTTCCTGACTGTGATAGAATTGATCACCAGAGTCTTAACCAACGTGTTAAGCATCGACATAATTTACAAAAAGCCTTAAGAAATAGATTTCGATCGGAATACTTGGGAGCTCTGCTTCAGAGACCAGAACGTAAAAGGGCTGCCGAAGTAGTAGTTAGTGATGTTGTCTTGATTGAGAAAGCGACAACACGAAACGTATCAGTTGGTCCCTTGGGAAAATAGTGGAGGTAATCCCAGGGAAAGATGGTGTTACAAGGCTTGTAAGACTAAAAACTGCAAGGGGTGCGTTGTTCGACCGATACAACGCCTCTATCCTTTAGAAGTGTCAGCAGCAGAGTCAGTTCTAGTAAGAGAAAAGTTACCAAGTACAAAATTAAGTGAGCAACCAGCAGTCAGCCAATCAGTCGACTGAAATATTGAATCTTCAGAGGAGGCAAGAAAAACTAGAGGTGGTCGTATCATTAAGATGCCTCGTAAGCTGGAATTGTGAACTGTTTGTATAATTTTTTATAATGTGCTGGACTTGTGATATAATTTTGTTATTGTAGTTGGGACTATAATTAGTTATAAGTTAAATTTTAAGATTAAAGTTAACTTAAGTGGGAGAATGTTGGATTTATACTCTACCTGGTTATTATCTTTGTTTTGATATATTTGTGAAGTTGCGAGTGGCAACAGTCTAGTTTTTATTATGGACGCAGAGGAATGGCTGTGAGTTACTTTTAGAATTTTGCAAGAGAAAATTGTGTATTATTTACGCCATAAATGTTGCTGAGTGTTATTTTGGGATATAAAGCAGAGTGTACGTATGAGAACTGTAAATAAACTGTTTGAGTACTTGTGATATAAGGTGTTTTTATGGAACAGTTGACTACACCAACTACACTGTGGAATACTCCTGATTCCGAAATTCAAAGCGGAACACTTAATTCGTTTGTTAGTGTTATAATTTTATAATGAATGATATTTTCATACCGAAAGAAGGGGCAAATATGAGGGGTATATATTGAGATAGGGCTAGTCTTTTCCCAAAATGTTAATATATACTTAGAGTTTTGTTTAAAGTTTTGATATTCTATTATTTAATGTCACCACACCACATCGTGCAGAGTAAAATCTGTAAATCAAAGCAAACATCCAAAATCTTTTCTTGAAAGACTTATTTTTCTGAATTAGGTGACAATTAATTATACCAGACGTGCATAAAGTTCATTCCCTTTAAAGAACTTTTTAGTTTCAAAAAATAAGTGATAGAATGAATCTTTTCCGTTACTGAGTTCAAAGATTTAGTTTCCTGAAGCTTATTGCAACTGGAAGCAAAGAATACCAAGCTGAAATTAGTGGTGTCCTCTTTTAATAATAGATGGCAGCACTATATAAATTTTCCTTCATTTCCATGTAAACACACTTCTTGAAAGTACTCGGGTATTCATTCGAGTTTTTTTTTTAAAGAATCTGACACGTGTTCATAAAAGCTATGCTTCAAAAGAATTAATCAACTTCTGAGATATTCTGTTGAATGTTTGGAATGAGTACCAAAGGAAGAACTTGAAAGAGAGGGAAATAAATAAAGGGGCTATTATTTTGTAGGGCTTCAATGCTCTTGAATATGTATTTTAATGAAATACTTACCCCAGAGTGCATATTAAATCTATCTGTACAGAAAGAACGAATTTTCGCTAAGGAATAATTTAATTTTCTTTGTATTATGTAAGGTTTTTTTTTTTGGTTTCTTTAAACTAAAAATTTCATAAGTGTGATATTTCATAAGTGCGACATAAATTTTTTACAGCAAAAACTTTAAAGGATTCCTATACACGAATTCTATTTTGGGTGATGTGCCCTTATAACCGTGAGAAAAGTTTTACTTCTAACCATCAAATAGACATTTTGATTTCTTAGAATAAGGGAATATATAGAACATCTTTTATGCGTTGAACTTCAGAGAAAAGCACGAAACAAATGATAACTTGTGAAGTATGTATGTTTTTATGCAATTCTTATAAATTTAATCTAATGTCAAGTAATATCGTTCTAACATTGAATAGTTTTATAAAAGTGCACCAAGGGGCTTTTGAAATAACAAATCCTTAATTTACAAACAAATATTACAAATTATAAAATCATAATTTTAATATACTTCAAAGTATTCTGTTTCCTTTTCTATTACTAGGTCACAGTAGCTCTAGTTGGAAGAGAAGTGGTCGACCAGTGATTAGGAGTTCGAAACTAGATCCCACCAAATACCGCCATAAACGTGGGGGCTGGAGTATGTTAAATCTGTCGTGGCCTCAAATGTCCTCGCTCCGGTACAACACCTTCCCCTATGCATAAAAAATATTTAAGGAAACAGCAACGGAGGCAACCTATCCTATATAGCGTTTCGTAAAGTAAAACATACTTTTTAGAAACACGTTAGCGTGATATGGTAGTTTGGAGAGTGGGGTACCAGCTAAAGTGTTCAAAATGACGAGGCGTTGTCCTTGATCCTTTCCTTTAGGATTGATCCCGTACTGTCGCTAATAGCCCGATGTGTAGCTCCGATGTGTTCCAGTGCAACCTTAATTTTAACTACCTATCTAATTGTATAAATTACATTAAGTTCTATCCTTTACCTTATTGATACTTCCTATTAATCAAGCGTTAGAAAAAGTCACTTTCTTTAACTTCTCTCTGTCTTGTCTGTGAATAGAAGTGACGTGAAATCTGTGAAGACTGTGAATGAAAAGATTATATAGCAGGTAGGAAATAATTTAATTTACTTAGCACTAGAGCAATACAACAAAGATTCAATGGTCATTCGTCAAAGCGCATTTAACACACAGCTCCACGACCAACCTTTAAATAAGAAATGAAATATAAGTATAATTGCTTATCTCTTTTCCTTACGTATGTCTAATATACTTTTACATTGCAATACTCAAAATAGAATGATAGGAGATAAGAGTGCATCTGGGTCTATTTTTTGCTTTCTGCCTAAAGACAAAACTGAAAACTCAAAAAATAAATTGTGCGATTTTCAGACAATAATTTTTTTATTGCAAAGAGAAAACATAAATTGGACTATTTTTGTATCTTTAAAAGAGCGCTCCTGATTTCGCAAGAATGAAAAACCATGCATCTAAAAATTGTTAAGGTCACACTCAGATAGTATATCAGTATCATGAATAAGAGGCTTAATATAGTAAAAAAATGCTCATCCTATCTTAAAAGCTAACGTGATGTTTGATACGTACCGCCGATCCTTCGACTTCGAAAATTGGTTTTTGTTTCTCTTGACGAAAAATTGATTTTATCTGTCCAAGAATTGGACTGGGTTCTTGTATTACATAGAATAAAGGTTCTGTTTATTGGCTGTCGTCAGATTGCTTATTTAAAGATTGAATTCTTTATTATGGACGTGAGAAATTGAATTTTGCAATGGTGGTGTCGTTTATTTTCGTAGTCTTGATATCAGTTACAAACCCTTTTCGAATTACAGTCATAAACCATCATTTTTTCATTTCCTTAAGCTACATTTACTAATTGAAAATTTGACCTTTAAAACTTGGATAGCAACTTTTTAATGAAAATTGCGAGGAAACGCATTTTTTAGGTGAATTTTATGTAAAAATATTTCATTCAACTTCTTATTTATTTGAGTAGGGTTGGTTTTGAGGTTTTATGGCTCAAGGGCCACATTTGGCTATGTTTCGCCAGAACACGAGACAAAATATCAAATACTAGACACGGGTGCAGTGAAGGTTTTACAGACACAGAAGAGAGAAATACACCCGGGGAGAAATATACCAGACAGGAATCGAACCTGCGCCTACTACTCGAAGGTTGCTAGCGCAGTGGATATACCAACTGAGCCACGACGGCACTCTCGCTTACTTTGGAGTGTATAGTAATGCTTAGAGTGTTATAGTGCGGTGTTACTTGGAGTGTCTCTCTTGGAGCGTTGGAATAATAGTGTTACTTAGAGTTTCTCTTGGAGTATAAGGTTTCTTGGATTGTTAGCGTGTAGTGGTACTAAAAATGTCTCTCTTGGAGTGTGGTGGTCGTCGGAGCCTCTATATTGAGCCGTTGGAGTTTAGTAGTACTTAGATTATCTCTCTTGGAGTGTGGTGGTCTTCAGAGCTTCTCTCTTGAGCCGTTAGAGTTTAGTGGTACTTAGGTAATCTCTCTTGGAGTATGGTGGTCTTCGGAGCCTCTCTATTGAGCCGTTGAGTTTAGTGGTAGTTAGATTATCTCTTTTGGAGTGTGGTGGTCTTCAGAGCCTCTCTATTGAGCCGTTGGAGTTTAGTGGTACTTAGATTATATCTCTTGGAGTGTGGTGGTCTTCAGAGCTTCTCTCTTGAGCCGTTAGAGTTTAGTGGTACTTAGATAATCTCTCTTGGAGTATGGTGGTCTTCGGAGCCTCTCTATTGAGTCGTTTAGTGGTAGTTAGATTATCTCTTTTGGAGTGTGGTGGTCTTCGGAGTCTCTTTATTGAACCGTTGGAGTGTGGTGGTACTATGAATACTTCTCTTCGATAGTTGTAGTTTAGTGGTCCGTGGAATGTAGTTGTACTTGGAGTGTTAAAAATAATCCCGCTACTAGAGTCTAGTTAAGCAAATTATTTGGGAAGTTTAACTTTTATGAACGGCAACTCCTCGGTTACTAAGTAAACTTGCGGTGAGATCTATTTTCAATTTTCCGGTTGTACTTTTCCCCCGTTTTACTTTGCTGTGTCAGTTTTCGCCTTGTCCTCTATTAATGAATGTGTTGTCTATAATGACTTTATTTATTCTTAATAGCAAAACATAGTTAGAAAGTTGAAAAGTAATATAATTTTTTGTTTTGACGACCGACATATTGATTGCTCTAAAGAGTTGCTATTTTGTTTTGTTTGTGAGCATGGATGTCAATAAAGTCGTACAAATACAGCGTAGAGCATTATAATGGAACGCATGTTTCATTGTGGTTTTGTCGAATCGAAGCTATTTTTACAGCGAAGGATTTGTTGTTGTTGCACATCCCCCTGGTGTAGGAAAGCCTACACCAGGTCCAGAAGGCCACGTCGTGCCAGATCCCCATATACCTGCAAAAAGTCCCGATCAACCAACAGCTGCTTATACGAAGCGCCAAGACAGAGAAGAAGGTGATCAGGACTGGCAGGTAGGGAACAGGAACAAGGAGGGAAAATTCTCTCCCCGTTCTGAAATTTGATACTTTTAAGATGGCCACTTCGAAATCTGGCCATGGCCGATTGAAAAGGCCGAGGGCCACAGCATGTGATTGAGAGTCCAGGGTGATTGCCAGCATACCAATGGTGGGATGGCGTACGGCGCCACAAGGAAAGCAAACGTTGTTTTCCCAGGGAGTGGACCTCAGTGGGAGTGAGGCGATTCAAACAGTCCATAGGGAGATCACAGCCATTCTTGGCGAGTACATCGGCTGTCTCGTTGCCATACACCCCGATATGCGATGGAATCCATTGGAGGCTTATTGGTGTTTTCAGGCCAATCTCGCAGAGAAGCTTCAGAATATCCTGGTCTGGGATGTCAAATATTTGTGGCCAATTTTTGAAATACTGTATAGCACTCCTACTATCAGTCAAAATCCAAATACAATTTTTATCAGTGGACTGTGCATAATTAAGGGCTGCACCAATTGCTATGATCTCCGATCTAAAGACTGAACAATGGTCAGGGTTTCGGATGCTGCATTTGACCTTGTCCTCAGCGCTGTTGATGAAAACACCACTCCCGGTTCTACCGTCTTCAAGTTTGCTACCGTCCGTATAGATGACCAATGCATCAGAAGGGATGCTATTGACAACCTCCAGGGCCAACTGTTTCAAAAGGTCTGGGTGATCCGTCTGTTTATTGGCATGAGTCTTCAGTTCATCATTAAAACTGACATTCTCAAGGGACACCGTCGGAGGCAAGCAGTTAAAAGTGGTCGAAGGAATAACCTCAAAATCAATAAAACCCTCCTTCCTCACAAATTCCATCGGGGTGTCTCTCTTTAAACGCTGATTACTCCTCCACTTCAAAGTGAATTCAGCAGTCCTGTTAAAATCACCAAGACTTGACAATTTATTAAAATATTTAAAAGAACCAATCCTATATCTCGTAGTCAGAGGTAAAATGTCAGCTTCGTATAGGACCACTTCACTAGGGCAGCTATTCCTTAACCCAGTGATTATTCTTGCTGCACTCAATTGTACTCTGTCCAAGATCTTTAAGTTAGAAGCAGAAGCCGTTTGAAATACCTGGTAACCATACTCAAGAATGGGACGCACGAGGGAACAAAAAGTAAGTCTGAGAGTGGAAGCATCAGCTTCCCAGTCTCTACCTGAAATATACTTCAAAATCTGTAGACGCTTTCTAGCTTTATCTGCTATTTTCTCTATATGTTTAATACAGTTTATCTCAGGATCCAATCTAAAACCCAAGTAAATTGGATATTTGTCACAGTCCAGTAACTGATTAGAAAAGTACACTGCAGGAGAATAATTGTAGAGGTGTCTATTAGTGGTGAAGAAGCTACTAACTGATTTTGAGGGATTGAAGTTTAACCTGTGAGAGTTTGAGAAATCACGGACAGCTTCTAAGGATCCGTTTAGATTAGATTCCAGTTTTCCTATGTCTGAACCACTAGACCACAACACAATGTCATCTGCAAAGATGCCAATCTGGCATGGTGATACAATTTTTTCAATTCCTGCAATAAACATGGAAAACAGGGTAGGACTGAGTACGGAACCCTGAGGGATTCCCTGATACAACCTGTAAAATCTTGATTGCTTATTTTGAAAGTTTACGCAAAAATTTCTGTGATTTAGAAAGTTTGAGATCCATGGGAGAGCTCTACCTTTGATGTTAAAGTCATTGTAACACTTGTTAAGTAATTTATACTTCCAAACCCTGTCAAATGCCTTAGATAGATCTAGAAAAACCGCCAAAGTATGTTTTGTGGGTTTGCAATTTTGGGCATCTCTAATACTTTGACTGAAGAACAGAATCTGGTCCATTGTGCCATGGCCTCTTCTAAACGCATATTGCTCTGGTGGAATCAAGTTATTTGACAAAAGGTGGTGTGTCAATCTTCTCAAAATTATCCTTTCTATAAGTTTACATATAATACAGGTGAGAGATATTGGACGGTAACTGTCAACAGAACTGGCTTTCTTGTTGGGTTTACGAATGGGGATGACTATGGCCGATTTCCATTGCCTTGGAAGTTTCCCAGTTGACCAAGACAAATTGAAGAGATGAAGCAGCCTACTTTTGCCTAGAAAACCCAGATGGCTTAGGAATTGACCATGAATTCCATCCGGACCTGGTGACTTGGTCAAATTTTGGTGTTGAAGAGCGTAAGATAGTTCATCTGCTGTGAAATCATCATCAAATAAAGGGTTCTCTGTCCTCAAATCTCGGCAGGATTTCACTAGGTTTCTTGTAATTCTGGACAGCCTTTTGTCCGATCTACTGAATGTCACTCTGCTCGCCTTAGCATAATGCTTGGCCAAAGTCTCGGCTGCCTCTTGGTCGTTTACAGCAGTTGAACCGTCATCCCCAACGATAGTGTTGGTATCTTCATTATTGACCGGCATTTTATCAAGACATTTTGTCAATTTCCACAGCCTTGAATCTGGGGTTCTGGGGTCTAAGTTTCTACATGTGTCCTGCCAGTTAGTACGCTTTATCTCAACATAGCGTCTTTTGATTTCAGCATTTAATTTGTTTAGTTCAATCTTTTTGTCCATACGAGAACTCAGAGCTACCTCCCCATGAAGTTCCGATCTCCTTTGGATGAGCGATTGGACGGGGTCGCTCGCGTGATGTATTTTGGAAAAAAAGCGGACAACACACAAAACACCTAAAGTGAAGTAATCGAAGAAGGCGTATGCGTTTTTAATGACTTTACTAGATTACAAGGTACTGGTTACTACGGCCAAGGAAACATCATCGCATAAGATTTGGATTGAACTAAAGTCAACATATGCTAAAACCAGTGCATTAAATCAAATTCTGTCTCGGAAAAGAGTTACAACCATGAAGGAAAAGACGGGAAGTGTCAGGTTTACCAGGTGTCAACAACCAGGGTATAGTTAATCCTCCTGGTGGTTGTCTCGACGATGTATCTTGTCATTAACAAAACTGACCAGATCTTCATGGACGAGATACCTCATTATTAGAAGAAACCAGACCAGAACTTCATGTCGTCATCATCAATAAATCAACATTTTCTTGATGATGAGATGTCTCGTCAACAGCAAAATTTGTTAGATCTAGGTGGACGAGGTATCTTGTCAAACCACTTGAAGGGTTAATGATTTACGACTCTCTGATGCAGAGGTCAAGGATATGAACGTCGTTGTATACCTGTTGATGTGAATGTTATTTTACTCCTGAGTTTGATTTTATCAAGGCTATCAAGACATGACAGTTAACCAGTTTTGACATCGCATCCTTCTGTCAACCTACAAGGAAAAAACTTCGGAACATTTATTTTTGTGACATTGAAAGCAATATACAGAGCTATGAAAAAAAGATAAATGCCTTAAAAATAATATTTAAAATAAAATATTTATTAAAAGCACCAAATTAGCGATTATAAGCCAAATGGGTCTTCATGAAAGCAAAAATGTAATCCTACTTTCAACTACTGTTATGTGCAGCAGGTCAAACATGACGTAAGAGAATTGACAATAGTTTAAATAAAATGCCAAAAATAGTAACAAGAATGAACAATTACTTACTCCTGAGTGTTTTAGAGGCATATTAGTAGGTTATTCTTAAAAATTAGTGCGGTAGAATATTTTTACGTTAGCCAACACTAGTTCCAATTTTTTTATTTCGTGTTTTCCACAGTTAGGCTCAAAAACTCGGCGTCACTCATTTTCTTCGAAGAAAACTTGGTAAACATTTGTTTTCCATCCAGAAGACCAAAAATCCAAGTGTTTTTCCATAAGTCTTCTGGAAAAGTTAGCAAGTGTTTTCTTGACCAGTAGAATCTTGCCTGGGATTCTTTCTACCAATACATGTGGTTGCTTACTCATTCTGTAGAGAAAGAGGCAATATTGCACTACAAGAAACCTCGTGACGTTAAGAGAGGTTATAAACAACTAGCGATATTCTGTACAAGTCTAATATTAGTGGAAATTTAATCCAGAACCACGCTGAATATTTCCAATCAGTATAACAATGGTATTCACAAATTTCAAATTCAGTAGTAAATAATGCAAAAAGATTTTCAATATTCCTTTGATCAGAGGATTGGTCATACTGCGATGCGATGCCCATGGGAGTCTGTTTGACTGCTCTCTAGAAGCCTGTTTGTTAAGCGATGTATTAGGCGTTCCGTTATCAGGGTTTCCTCAGCCAAAGCTCTTGTGATATACCAGCATTAGTAGCATAAATTCTAACAAATAGTCGTCTCCTCTTAAACCCTACTGACTTACGAAATAGTTGAGTTTCTTATGGCACAAGGGCCAGATTTGGCCAAACTCCTCCAAACAATGCCTGTCTCATGCCATATACAAATTGTAAATTGATCACATTTTGATTATTGTTCTTATCCGGTGCTGAGAATGCATTAGTGTAGGGACAATTACTACATTTCAAACACATATTGAACATTAAACCAAAAGCAGTCTTCATTTAATCAGTGATTTTAAGTACAGTACTCTGGACAAAACAGGCAGGAAAACACATTTTGAAGAAATGACAAATTGAAAAATCTGTTTCCGAGCATTTACCCTCATTTGTGTCTTTTCTCATCTGTAAATTGTCAATAATTCCAAGTTTCTTTTCACTAGAGGATACAAATGAAGCAGCGTGCTCAGCCGTCGTTGCATTGGTATAGCGATTGTCAGTGAACTTTCCGAGATTAACCAGTATATTTTGGAATAGCCATGGTAAAAATGTACTAAAGATAATCAGAAATGCACAGTTAAATACAAAAAAAATCAAATTATTTTGAAAAAATTGGCTTGTAAATAACGAAAATTGGCAAATAAATAGAGTTAATAGATGCAGCAAAGCAATGTAAACAAATGAGTGAGATCTGAAAGTTTCATGTCGTTTCCAGATTCTGTATGAAAACTTGCTTCAGAAAATATTGCTTCCAATAAATAAAAAACATATTTAAAAAATATTTTAGAAAAAATTGGCAAAAATAAGCAAAATATTGTCAAAAAGACTTTAAAACGTAGACTTCCAGTTTCATTATCACAACTTCCGATTTGTTTGACAGCTGTCATTCATACTTAAAAGCCCCATAACTTCGGTTCTATGTGACGTAGGGTACATTTTGATTATTGTTCTTATCCGGTGCTGAGAATGCATTAGTGTAGGGACAATTACTACATTTCAAACACATATTGAACATTAAACCAAAAGCAGTCTTCATATAATCAGTGATTTTAAGTACAGTACTCTGGACAAAACAGGCAGGAAAACACATTTTGAAGAAATGACAAATTGAAAAATCTGTTTCCGAGCATTTACCCTCATTTGTGTCTTTTCTCATCTGTAAATTGTCAATAATTCCAAGTTTCTTTTCACTAGAGGATACAAATGAAGCAGCGTGCTCAGCCGTCGTTGCATTGGTATAGCGATTGTCAGTGAACTTTCCGAGATTAACCAGTATATTTTGGAATAGCCATGGTAAAAATGTACTAAAGATAATCAGAAATGCACAGTTAAATACAAAAAAATCAAATTATTTTGAAAAAATTGGCTTGTAAATAACGAAAATTGGCAAATAAATAGAGTTAATAGATGCAGCAAAGCAATGTAAACAAATGAGTGAGATCTGAAAGTTTCATGTCGTTTCCAGATTCTGTATGAAAACTTGCTTCAGAAAATATTGCTTCCAATAAATAAAAAACATATTTAAAAAATATTTTAGAAAAAATTGGCAAAAATAAGCAAAATATTGTCAAAAAGACTTTAAAACGTAGACTTCCAGTTTCATTATCACAACTTCCGATTTGTTTGACAGCTGTCATTCATACTTAAAAGCCCCATAATTTCGGTTCTATGTGACGTAGGGTACATTTTGATTATTGTTCTTATCCGGTGCTGAGAATGCATTAGTGTAGGGACAATTACTACATTTCAAACACATATTGAACATTAAACCAAAAGCAGTCTTCATATAATCAGTGATTTTAAGTACAGTACTCTGGACAAAACAGGCAGGAAAACACATTTTGAAGAAATGACAAATTGAAAAATCTGTTTCCTAGCATTTACCCTCATTTGTGTCTTTTCTCATCTGTAAATTGTCAATAATTCCAAGTTTCTTTTCACTAGAGGATACAAATGAAGCAGCGTGCTCAGCCGTCGTTGCATTGGTATAGCGATTGTCAGTGAACTTTCCGAGATTAACCAGTATATTTTGGATTAGCCACGGTAAAAATGTACTAAAGATAATCAGAAATGCACAGTTAAATGCAAAAAAAAAATCAAATTATTTTGAAAAAATTGGCTAATAAATAACGAAAATTGGCAAATAAATAGAGTTAATAGATGCAGCAAAACAATGTAAACAAATGAGTGAGATCTGAAAGTTTCATGTCGTTTCCAGATTCTGTATGAAAACTTGCTTCAGAAAATATTGCTTCCAATAAATAAAAAACATATTTATAAAATATTTTAGAAAAAATTGGCAAAAATAAGCAAAATATTGTCAAAAAGACTTTAAAACGTAGACTTCCAGTTTCATTATCACAACTTCCGATTTGTTTGACAGCTCTCATTTATATTTTAAAACCCCATAACTTCGGTTTTATGTGACGTAGGGTACAAAACAAAAATATATTAAGAAAGCTGACATTTCGATCCTTCGAAAGAAAAGATTAAAAAAATATATGTGATTTTTTTGGGAAACATTAATGTTTTTAACGTAATTGGATACCTTAAAACAAGTTTCAGACGTTCATATCAAAAATCTGTTTTTGCGTTAAAATCCAAATTTTGGTAATCTATGTTTATATTCATTCTGATATTTGGTCATTATGTACAGGCCTTTAAACTAAACTTTTATGTATATAATTGGAGCCGATGTTTTGAACAAAGAGGAAAATATTAAAACATTTGTTTTAAATTTTTATTATTTAAATTACTGTAATTGTATTTTTAACTTACTTTTTAAGCATGAACTTGTTGTTGTTGCACATCCCCCTGGTGTAGGAAAGCCTACACCAGGTCCAGAAGGCCCCGTCGTGCCAGATCCCCATATACCTGCAAAAAGTCCTGATCAACCAACAGCTGCTTATATGAAGCGCCTAGACAGAGAAGAAGGTGATCAGGACTGGCAGGTAGGGAACAGGAACAAGGAGGGAAAATTCTCTCCCCGTTCTGAAATTTGATACTTTTAAGATGGCCACTTCGAAATCTGGCCATGGCCGATTGAAAAGGCCGAGGGCCACAGCATGTGATTGAGAGTCCAGGGTGATTGCCAGCATACCAATGGTGGGATGGCGTACGGCGCCACAAGGAAAGCAAACGTTGTTTTCCCAGGGAGTGGACCTCAGTGGGAGTGAGGCGATTCAAACAGTCCATAGGGAGATCACAGCCATTCTTGGCGAGTACATCGGCTGTCTCGTTTCCATACACCCCGATATGCGATGGAATCCATTGGAGGCTTATTGGTGTTTTCAGGCCAATCTCGCAGAGAAGCTTCAGAATATCCTGGTCTGGGATGTCAAAAATTTGTGGCCAATTTTTGAAATACTGTATAGCACTCCCACTATCAGTCAAAATCCAAATACAATTTTTTTCAGTGGACTGTGCATAATTAAGGGCTGCACCAATTGCTATGATCTCCGATCTAAAGACTGAACAATGGTCAGGGTTTCGGATGCTGCATTTGACCTTGTCCTCAGCGCTGTTGATGAAAACACCACTCCCGGTTCTACCGTCTTCAAGTTTGCTACCGTCCGTATAGATGACCAATGCATCAGAAGGGATGCTATTGACAACCTCCAGGGCCAACTGTTTCAAAAGGTCTGGGTGATCCGTCTGTTTATTGGCATGAGTCTTCAGTTCATCATTAAAACTGACATTCTCAAGGGACACCGTCGGAGGCAAGCAGTTAAAAGTGGTCGAAGGAATAACCTCAAAATCAATAAAACCCTCCTTCCTCACAAATTCCATCGGGGTGTCTCTCTTTAAACGCTGATTACTCCTCCACTTCAAAGTGAATTCAGCAGTCCTGTTAAAATCACCAAGACTTGACAATTTATTAAAATATTTAAAAGAACCAATCCTATATCTCGTAGTCAGAGGTAAAATGTCAGCTTCGTATAGGACCACTTCACTAGGGCAGCTATTCCTTAACCCAGTGATTATTCTTGCTGCACTCAATTGTACTCTGTCCAAGATCTTTAAGTTAGAAGCAGAAGCCGTTTGAAATATGATGCATGTATGAAATATATGAAAGCATGAACTTTACTAACCTAAATGCTTTGAATGATTTTATTTAAAATTAAAGATCATGTAGAGTTTATTAAGATACTTGATAGAGAGAGTAAAGAGGCAGCACAGAAAAATCTTTGGCTAAGAGAAGGGAATCCAATAAAATTAGCATGAGGAGAGCACGGCAAAAATTAAAACAAAATCTCGAAGCATTTTAGGAGGCAAAGAAAAAGGATAAAGAACGTAAAAAACCCAAAGAAGAGTATTAATGAAATTTCAGATCGGGAAAAGAGGAAAATCCGAAAATAATGGAATGTATGTTCAAAAACTTATCGTAAAAGGAAAAAAGACGGAAATATTTGTAACCTAGACAACAGTACACCTCCTGCTAGTTCAGATGAGTCTCATTCTATTCCTGTTATCCTGCCTTCTACCTCAAGGGTAAGAAGTGGAAGTAACAGACGAAGGAGGAATAAGGCCATGAAAAGAGAAATGAAAGATCTGAAGTATGAAAAGTTAAAGCGGAAAGTGAACAAGTACCGTCTCAAAAGCTTCATAGAATCCAAAAGTAAACTAGTGAAATAACACCAAGAGAAAAAGTCAAAGAATTGCTAAAGGGACAAATGTGTTCTAAAGAAGTTAGGAGGCATTTGATTTTCAGTAAAATCGTTAAGAAACAGATAAGAAAAAAAATTTATTTTTATTTTTAGAGTCTTAAAGATTGCATGCCAAAGTATTTATCAAGAGTGATCAGTAGTAAAATATTAAAAAAGCACAAGTTTTCTTCTAGTTTACCATCAATTATCTCACGTAGATTTGCACAATCCACATATACTGAAAATAGATAGGAAGCAGTAATATAAAATTTAAAAGCTCGTAAAGCCTTTACGAAATTTTTACAGCAAGATGAAAATAGTAAGCAATGCGCTGGTAAAAAAACTATTGCGAGATATAAGAACAAAATGCAAAAGCGCCTTTTAAATGATTCCGTAAAAGCTGACACCAAAAAAGTTCATTCCAACCTGTGACGAATACAAGGGAATGAGATTCGTATTTCTATAAACTAAGACCATTCTGGATTTCGGTTCCAGATTGCCGAAATAGGGACACATGCCTCTGTAAACTCCACGCAAACATGTCACTTGTGGTAAAAAAAGTTAAGCTTTTAGGTATTAATGAGAAAAATACTGATAAAGTGTGAAAAAATATAACTTGTGTGGAAAATTTAAAAGATAAATGTCTTGAGAAAGTCTCAATACTGTAAAGAGATATAAAATAAATTATAACGAATATGATGATAATGATCCTGTAATCTACTACCAGTGGGTAGATAAAAAATATTATAATTTATATAACTCAGACATTGACACAGACGAACCGTCTGATTACTCTAGTACTACTCTCTCACTGTTGGGGAGAACAATTTTGTTGTCAAATTTTCTACTTCCAGAAATAGTGTCAGGAATTACATTGGTCTTGTTCAATCAACTGCTGGAGAAGTATATAATGTTAAATTTTTAAGGAAGTTGAGAAAAATCATTTGTGTTTCCGAACAATGATGACATTGCTCTTGTTGATAAAGACATTGTCCTAAAGTTGTAACAACTTGTTCTTAACAATAGAAGCCATTACAACTTGTGGGAAAATTTGTCTCATTAAAAATATCTGTTAATATCACAAGTTCAATTAAATATTTTAGGCATTAATTAATGTGTCTCAAATTATTAATATTACCTGTTTTAACACATTTAAGAACAATATACTATTATATCCGTGGACATCGAAGTCAGGTCTGTAGACAGGCAAAAATTTTGAATTTTTTTTCCAGTAAAATAATTTTTTTACACGATCTTGGTAAATACTGGAATGATATTAGAAAAGTTTGAAACAATTTAAAAACATTTTTATAAATCCATAATTTGAACTTTCTTTTCTTTTTAAAATTTTTAGTATTGAAAATGTACGTTTCTAGGAGGATGACCCACACCAGAAAACTGCTTGCGTTGTTTTCGTAACGATAATTATCACCAATCACCTAAACCGGTAATTTGTTACCCGCTTTTAATTTTTTCATTTCTTCCGATCGCTTGGTTTGAAGATCTGGCACGTGATATTGAGAAAAAGCACGAGTCCTAAGGCAGGACTAATTGACGAATGATTGAAAACTAGTTAGGGCTTCGAAAATCAATCGATCGTTTCACAAGTCACGTGACCTATGCTTCTGAAATCGTACAACTACTCCACCACCATACTCCGTTTATCTCAATAGAAGTTCAAACCTTTTTAAACATTTGTGAATGGCATAAGCTTGTTGCATCTCACTGCCATTCCACATATCACACTATTAGAATTCCAAACCTCACAACTTTAATAAAAATCAACTCTAATAGAAAATCAAAGGTATTTTTATTTCGCTTTCACACAATTATGTCTATGGATCCAAGTACTTCTATGGATCCAAGATTTTAATACACGATACAAGTTTACATTCATCAAAATTAGTTTCAGTTGCCAGTGGTTGGTGGTGACTAACGTTTCACGATGTTGTCTGTGCGTATTAAGGATGCGACATGGATGTCGATGTTTTATAAAAACATCGATGTATTTACCATCGATTTATTGAAGCCGATGTTAGTTTAACATCGATGTTTTTACATTGTCGATGTTTTATTTTTGAATTAAAAAAGTATAATAGCAAAAAAGTTAATAAAAATAACCTTGCAATTAAGTATTTGTCAGTGATGGCGACATCCGTCCCATCAGAAAGGGTTTTTTCCTAACTGGTGTTATAGTTAGTGAAAAAAAGTAGTCGGGTTAGTGGTTAATAAACTAGTTTTAAAAAATTGAAAAAAGTTTAAATACATCGATGGTTTTTGGGCGATGTGTTATTAACATTCATGTTTTAATATTTAACATCGATGTTTTGTTGTCGATGTCGCATCCCTAGAGCGTATATCAAACATGATTGAATATCATATATAAGATGCAAAGGATAGATTGAATTTTGCTGAAAAAATTTTATATTACATTACATCTGTATACAAATAAATAAAATTAGATGCTCAGTTGTTGATTGTAGTGTCCATTCCTCATCATGTAAAGTAGTCAGAAATAGCGATCTTATAAACCTTCATATACTGGTGGCGGTGCTTTCTTCTCTCCAAGTGATGTTCTGTAAAGGAAAGGAAAATATATAATACGGGATGAATTGAGTTTTCTTCTGAATTACATTTTTTTTTATCGTGTGCTTTGTTTTTAATATGAAATTGAAGTGGGCAAAACTGTCACCAATTGCCATAAGTGACGAATTGACCATGAAATTTTGGGGAATTTGATTTTTCCACCTCCCATATTAAAACAGATCCACGTGTGTATCAATGAGTATTGAATCGTTCTCTACGAAAGAGAATTCATCAAATGAAAATGCAGATCTCGAAAATTTGATGTCGATTTGGATGTGTCTAAATGGACCTTAAGTTTTAGTATTTCAAAATTTTTTATAGAAGTTGTCAGAACGATTATCAATTGAGTT
Organism: Metellina segmentata; assembly: GCA_947359465.1. Classification (NCBI taxonomy): domain Eukaryota; kingdom Metazoa; phylum Arthropoda; class Arachnida; order Araneae; family Tetragnathidae; genus Metellina; species Metellina segmentata. Next base: position 75,645,749 of record OX375877.1, on the reverse strand, counting down.
GCCTTACAATTCACAATTCATTGCATTACATCTTGTTACACTAGTCCAGTGCATTGGCACCAACATCGTGATGTCTTACAAACATGAAATACAAAGGAGGAGAATGGTGTACCTAAGGTACAATCATACCCAGGGACAGTCGCTGTGAAAAATAGTTGGGGGATTTCGTTTGAACAGGTTGGTAACAGTGGGCTAGGACGTCTGTAAATAATGTTGTTTGAAGATGGTGACTTCAACAGATAAGTCGTATTTAGCATTTTTCTATTTTTGCCTACCTAAAGTAAGATTTTGAAGTTGTTTTTCTCGATTTCTCATCATTCTTCAGTGTAATTTACAGACACACACGGTTTAACAATCAATTATACTACTTTTCAAGACCAATTCATAGTTTGTTTGGATCATTCACCCAACTTTAACCGCGCATATTGGCGATCGAATTCAAAATGAACAGCTGTTGTACCAAGGGACACTTTTGCCTGTCATACCTAGGGATTAAAAACTCTGATGTCCCTAGGAACAACAGTGGGTCGTCAATGATCTGTTTTCAAGCTACTTTGAAATTTTCAGACTCTAATATAATTTATGCGTAAAATGATTTAGTATGTGCATATGTAAAACAGTTGCAAAAAGCCCAAAAGGCAACTGTTCGACTTTTCATCGTAGAAAAAGATAATACAGAACTTCCGCCTGATTTGGCATCTGAAAATTCTGACACCTATCTTCAGCAAATCATTGATTAGCAGTTTGTGCAGGAGCAAGATCAAAGGTTGTTGGATGTGAATGCTTCAGCTGTTGGTGATTGCATTATCCCAACTGAAAGAGGAAGAATATCTGATTTTCATTTTGTACGCAATAATAACTTCTAAGATTGACTTAACTTCATACAACATACTTTGAAAAGATTTCGGAAGGAGATGGTGAACCTAAATTTATGGCACCAGTAGTGCTGAGTACGAGATTGAAGAAACCGACTTAATTTGCAAGTTACCAGCCTCCACAGCGTTGGCAGGACCAGTCAGAAACGATAAAAACAACTTCAGTTTCCTGTTACTTTTACCAGTTTTGTACTTGGAGAAGGTTGTTTGTGAAAGGTTTTTCACATTTTTTTAATGCACTCACAAAAGTGACATGTTAAAAAAGTACTAGATCTGTCGCTGTGATTTATGTCTACTATTAGTCCAGTCAATAGATACCTTGCAAAAGATGGGGTAGAATATTTTTTGTACTTGTATAATGGTATTGTATATGGTATACTTGTATTGGTGCCAACATGAATATGAAAAATCAAGTTATCCAACATGGCCGACCCCGGAAAAACCACGAAAATTTACTACTTTTTGGTGTTTTTTCAATATATCTCAGAAATAGTTAAATTTAGCGATACTTTTCTTATATAAAATTTGAAGAGGATTTAATTTCATACAATTTTCATAGTTAAAACTTTTTGTATAGCAGGCGGCGTTACAGTTTCTTGAAAGTCGGCATTCTTTCTCAACAATAATTGAAGTTACTGATTGTGAGCGTTCTGAACTTGCAACTGTGATTAATACATGTGATCAAGCCATTATATTCACAGTCTGTGACAATACTACCTCTCTGAAGGATATTGTTGCAAAATTTAGACAGGCTTTGTGCGCTCTCGAATGTAAGAGACCCACTGCAAAATTATGGCTTCAATACTTTCGTATGATAACACTCCATAAACAGTTTATCGAAACTGAGCGTACAGGCAACTGGAAGCTTCATCTTGACACCGTTCAAAAATCACTACCATTTTTCCAAGCAGCTGGACATTTCTTATACACTAAAAGTGCGCACTTCTACCTCCAGTACGTGTTGAAACTAGGACAGTTAATGGACCCAACTGAATTTCACGATTTTACCACTAACTGGAAGTTTACCATAAGACGCTCTAAGAAATACTGGTGTGGAATTTGGTCAGATCAAACGATTGAGAAAACACATATGAAAAATATGAAATCCTGTGGAAGGATTACACGTGAGAGAAGATATTTTCAGACAACTTTATAGCAAAATGGACTTCGGTAATGATAGTCATGCAGAACGTTTGTGATGAAATTGAAAATTTCTGTGACACACATTATGAAACATCAGACCAACATGCGGACATGCGAAGTTCTCGTATCGACAAAGATAGAAGTGACTCAATTAAACTGCTAGAATGGCTTTCACCCCCCCCGACACTTCCGTTTCACCCCCCCCCCCCCACCCCACACACACACTTCAGACACTGACAGTATAAAGTCTTCAAGCAGTGGTATTCTTGGAGGGACAGATGCTAACTGTCATTTGGACCAAGAAGTTGGCATGGAAATGGTTACGAAAATGGTCGCTTATGACAATTTTAAAAATGTGACTTTCAAAAGGAAGCACAAGGTGATAACCCTAGCATCTGGTTAAACGTTTTAAAGTAGGATCCCTAAAAGTAATTGCTATTGATGCACTTACACTTTTCCAAAGATTGTGCTTTTAAAAACAGTCTGATGAAGACTTGAAAGTATTTTTTTGATATGAACTTGCACCCAACCTGATGTCGCTTTTTTTCGAAGAAGGTATGTGAAAAGGTAATAAATCTTCTCTATACAAAACTTTCACACCAATCAACAGCAATGAAATGGTAGAGAAGAAAGCGCTAGCTGTTGTAGATGGGGTATATCTCCTACATAAAGTTATTTGGCCTAACAATGCGCTTCCATTGTATCCATATCTCAGAGTTGTTCTTCATTTCTAAAAATACATTATGGATCTCAGATTATGGTTGAACTTTATGGATATCCTGCACGTACTAGCAACAAAAGATCTGAACGATTGCGAAGAATGAAGATGCACTCTTCCCTTGAAGTAATGTTTGAATCCAATATGATCAATCAAATCCCTCAAGAAAGATTTTTGGCAAATAATCAAAACAAGTCGTCTGATCAAACTTCTAAGCACAAATTTTGAAGAGTTTGACATTGAAGTCAAGCAGGCTCAAGAGGATGCCGACTTACTAATTGTCAACACTGCCATTTCGAAGGCCAAGGAACTTGAAGAGATTGTTATAGTTGGAGAGGATATCGATCTGCTTGTGCTGATGACAGCGTTAGGACAGTCCTTCAGCAATTTGTTTTATTTTAAGGCTCGAAGAGGTAGTGCTGGTGATGTGTGGGTTTTACTGAACTAAATCATTTAAGTTTGACCCCGGCAGTACCCTGTTCATCCATGCATTTAGTGGATGCGATACGGTCATTGGTCAAGGCAAGATTAAATTGTGCAGCACATTCAACAAATTTCATGAAAGGAAGGGAGTCATTGAAGCATTCATGAATCCACACAGCCGTCACGATGATATAACTGTAGCTGGAGAACAAATTCTGAAAACGTTATACACAGGTGACATTAACTATTCAAACCATCCTTGGACAATAACCTATTTGCAAAATCAGTGTTCAGCAGAAAAATAAATCTTGCAGGACGATGTTGGATGTTATCACTCTTATCAGTGCTACCACCGAATTCAAAGTAGGTTAGGCAACGACATCAAGGAGTGTTATCATACGAAAGTATTGCAGCCATAATTTTGCAGTGGGTCCCTTACATTCGAGAGCGCACAAAGCCTGTCTAAATTTTGCAGCAATATCCTTCAAAGAGGTAGTATTGGCACATTGGTAGTATAGAAATCTGTGGAAAAAATTTTTACACCAGAGAGATACCTTATACGTCTGATTTTCTTTTAATAAATAATTTATAAATTATATATTTATATTTTATCAAGAGATTATGAAGTCACGCTGATTGGATCTTTTCGCAATTCGAATTTTCCCGCATTTGACAATGACGAGGCCCTCACGGCGTTGCCTGTGATGGCTGAAATTCCATAGGATACGAATTCCCATTCGCGAATTGGTAGCAATCACCGGGGGTTAGCGAGCAGTGGTCACACCTGACCCCACGAAAAGTACTTTCACGGTCAACGCCGTGCTGGCCGCGCAGTGGCTAGTTGTCAATAAAGAAGTCTGACATGATTGAGATTGTGAAAAAAAATTTCACTGAGTTGTGATTTTGTAGTAATATTTAAGTCTGAAGCTTTTAAGTCAAATCTATGCCTTTTGATATTATTTTTGCCTAGGCACTTGATATTTTACAATTTTGTAAATAATCCAATCTCAATTTTTGGAGGATACAATTCTTCTTATAATCTATATACACTACCTTACAATAATGGATCGGATAGCAAGATGTGATGTTATAATGAAAATAATACATGCTTTAACAGAGGGATGGTTCCCCACGTGCTGCAATTATACTAGAAACCCTTCTGGGCTTACTTTCAACAAGGTTTAAATACACAGCTATGGGTATTTGTGTCCATTCCTGCTGCAAGAATGTCGCCAGCTCAGCTGTAGATTTCGAACGTGGTTCCCTGGCCCGTAAGCGTCGCTCTAACTAGTTCCACAAATGTTCTATGGGGTTTAGGTCGGGACTCTACGCATGCCAGGGAAGACGTTTTACATCCATATCTTGATACCATTGCTTGACAGAGGCTGCAACATGACATGGAGCGTTGTCGTCCTGGAAGTAACATTCGCCCATTCCATAAAATTGCCAGAGCGTAAGAAGAACCTGATTGTCCAAAATGTTCATGTTGGCGTCAGCGTTGAATTTACCAGGAACAACATGCGAAGGTCCCAGGCTATACCACGAAAAACACCCCCTAAAAAGTAGTCGGATTTTATGCAAATTCGCTGGTCTCCGGTCCATTATTGTAGGGTAGGGTATATTAAAAAGGATGTGTGTATGTGTGTATATTCTGTATACAAATCTACACCGTTTGACCAATACTCACGATATTTGGTATACTTATACTTTAGAACATTGTGGAAAACATAGGCTTTCTGGTCTTCTGACCAATCTATGGTCATGAAAATTGTCCCTCGAAGCCCCAATTTAAAATCTAATGTTTGTTTACCTGAAATAAATGGACATGGACAAGGAAACACGTTTAACAGGATTTGTATACAGGGTGGTTCCGAATTCATGGTACAAACTTTAATGGTAGGTACAGGACATTGTAACAATGATTTATTGTATAGGAATGTATAGTCGCAAGTGACGCGGTGAGGCGAAAACAGGGGAAATAACGGCCGAAAGGAAAAACAAAGATTTTATTGAAAGCGTTGTTGACAAGTGTCATGTTTACAGTAATTGTTTAAAATTGCGTCCACCAGTATCGATACATGCTTGACAGCGTCGGTGGAGCGATTGGCGTACACGTTCAAAGATGCCTGGTATTTCACGCACACCTGCAGCAGCTACAGATAAGCGAGCGACGAGATCCTCATCTGAGTCAACTGGAGTCTCATAAACAAGATGCTTTAGATGTCCCCATAAAAAGTAATCGAGGCTCGATAAATCGGGAGATCGGGGTGGCCAAGGGACTGGTCCACCACGCCCAATCCATCGAGTACCAAACGTGGCATTCAGGTAATTCCGTACATCAATGCTGAAGTGTGCTGGCGCCCCATCGTGCTGAAACCACATGCGGTTACGAATGGCGATCGGAACATCATGCAGCAGTTGTGGTAACACTTCTTTCAGAAAAATAAGATAGCTTCCGCCAGTGAGCCGCGTGGGTAGTAAGTATGGGCCAATCAAAAAGTCGTTCACAATACCAGCCCACACATTAATACTGAAACGTTGTTGAAACGCATGTCGACGCGTTGCATGTGGATTATCGGTTGCCCACACATGGGAATTGTGCGCATTAAAGACACCCTCGCGTGAAAATGTCGCTTCATCTGTAAATAGCACATAATCTACGAAATCCGGCTGCAACGCACATTGCTGCATCACCCACAGGCAGAAGTTCACGCGGCGAGGATAATCTGCCGGATTCAATGCTTGTACTTTCTGAAAATGGAAGGGGTGTAAGCGATTTTCGTTTAACACTCTGCATACAGTCTGATGACTCACACCTACGTCACGCGCAACAGTTCTTGTGCTTGACTCGGGTCTATCAGCCACAATGTTCAAGATGCTTTCTTCCAGCCTTGGAGTGCGTACAGCTCTTACTCGACCAGCGCCATGTCTGTTGACGTCGAACGCACCTGTTTCACAAAGTTGACGATGTAACCGTTGAAAAATTCTATGATCCGGCATTCGTCGATCAGGATACTCCGCGCGATACATTCGTAACGCAGCTCTGCCGTTACCATTTGCACGGCCGTACATGTAATGCATGTCTGATTTTTCTGCATACGTAAAGTCACCCATCGTCTACGGCAGCACAATTGTGAATGGCGCTTTTCCCTACTGCGATGCATCATGTTCAACAGCGGCTAGACATCTACTGCCCTCTACCGGCAATGATACCAACCGATCACTCCATTTCTCTTTCCTTTTATTTCCCCTGTTTACGCCTCACCGCGTCACTTGCGACTATACATTCCTATACAATAAATCATTGTTACAATGTCCTGTACCTACCATTAAAGTTTGTACCATGAATTCGGGACCACCCTGTATTTAAATTAACACAGGGAAATGTCGCGGTCATATTTGAAACCCGAGCAACGCCGGGATTATTCAGCTGTTTGTTTAATAAAAGTTTTGAAAAAAAAGTTTAAAAGTTTCTTTCTCCGCGTTCTAGACTAGTCCTTAGGTACACCCGTCAAAAAAAAAACACTCACCCGATCGAAATTGCACGATTTACATCACAGAACAAAACGGAAGGTAGCAATCGATAGGGATTAATGTTTTCCGCAAATATCAATATTTAAAATTTATCTAAGGGGCTGTCTTCATATTAAATTGGGTGCTTGCTCCGATAATTTCAATACCAACCCCCATCTTTTATCACAAATTCGGATTCTACACACAATTTTAGGCGGAAATAAAAAAGAAGTTAATAATCATTTTAATTATCAAACTAAATTTACTATTTTTTATCAATTATGAAATTAATATTCATAGAAATTATGATTAGAAATATGGTCAAAATTTGGACACCATGTGATTCAACTGTTACTGAAACATTGCAATTCCAAATTTCAGCTCATTACGTGCATAATTAGTAGCGCAAGGAGACTGTTTGCAAAAGATTATTATCGTTAGTGGGGATTGTTCACAAAGTGGAAACAAAAATTTCTGCCAACAGATCCTGGGATTCAATTAGAATGGATTCTGACTTTGTCACCCATCTAAATGTACTCCATACCAAGGCGGCTGCAACAGATCATTGACTGCGACGGCCACTACTCGTCTTTATTAATATTTATAATATGATTGAACTCCGAAAATTTATACCCTCCCTCAATGGTTTTTATGGATTTTCTCGGTCAATTTACATTATGTTATGCCGTTATATATGCCGTTTAACATTATTTATTCAGCAAATCAGCATGAAATTTTGTGAATAATCCAAATTTGTGATAAAAGACGGGAGTTCGTATTGAAATTATAGGAGCAAGCGCCCAATTTAATATGAAGACGGCCCCTTAGACAAATTTTAAATATTGATATTTGTAGAAAACATTAATCCCTATTGATTGCTACCTTCCGTTATGTTCTGCGATGTAAATTGTGCATTTGAGATCGGGTGAGTCGTTCTTTTTTGACTGGTGTACAACACCCCCGGTACCTAGGTATGGAGTGGGTGTAGTACCAACGGACAATGGAAGAGGTTAACAATTTTCAATTTCTCATATTGTGTAAAACGAAAATAGCCTCCACTGAAATAAAAAATAGTTAGCAAAATACCTCTCGTTCAACATGAGTAGCAGCAAATCCCTCTAACTTTGATAGAAAAAATTAGAAAATTCAAAATACAATTTTTTTACCTTCGATACAACACGTTGTGTTTCTCCAGAACGATGTAAATTCACTACCTACCCTAACCTCTCCTTGGAACAGATTTATAAATACTGCATACGTTTCCATGGATCTTTTTTATCGGACTAAGCATATTAATGCCCGATTTTTTAACAAAATAAAGCGTTTCCGCTTTTAGTTTTGTTCGCGTGTTCATACTTCGTAATTTTTTAAAGTTATCCCCTATACGTTTTTGTCGGGTGTTCTATATGAGTGAAACCAATCACTGCGGGAAGCTTCTTTCAAATGTTCCTCAACCAATGAAAGCAGTCCTCATCTTGTTTCAAGTATAGAAATATGTTAAAAATGAAAAGTAAATACCAACTCTCTTAAAACATGCTGTTCTGTAAATGATGATGTGATCTAAATGGTAACGGTATGATTGACTTTCAAATTTTCCACTTGGTACAAGCTCTTCAACCTGCTAAGTCTTATTTTCACCTCTCCAGTGGTGCACTGAAATCCATTTTCTTTAAAAACATTTTCTATTTCTTTATAAGCATTCAACCACTTGTTTCTGTTTTTGTAGTCAGCAAGTCTGGCACCACGGAGAAATTTTAATCTCTGATATTCACATATTATCATCTTTGTAGCACCCACTAACCACCTATTGCTCATTTTTGACGTAGAATGCGTCTTATCTTTCGAAAACGGAGTACCACAATTAATTTTCAAATGTTACAAAAAGCGCAAGGACGAAAAATTTAATAATTTAAAAAATATAAATGATACACTAACGGACAATATCGCGTTGAAAAGAGCATTAAACAAATAATGTTATTAATGCTCATAGATTTTATGATGACGTCATCGGCTGATGCAATCGTAGCGCAAAGTTGAGTCACGAAAATGCGCTCTGTCACTCACATTAACGATGAACATTTGACGTGTGAAATTAAAACACTTGTACTAATTTGTCTTATACTAATTTATATCACTCTCATTCACCATATGATCTCACTGACGCTCTTTACGCCTTAAGCCTATCGACCGTGTCCCGACACAGCCCCGACCGTTTTTTTTAATTTATTTGATCAAATCACAAAGTATGTATGCAGTCTTCAGCGATTGAAACTGCAGTATAGAAAGAGCACAAACATAAATCTTTTATCAAATATTGGATGAGGAGGTTAAATTTGATAAAAGAAACTTCGACAAAACACCTCATTTATCAAAGTTGACCACTACACAATCATGTTTCGTTTGAAACTTCTTTTATAAAATACACAGTCCAGTCACATTAATGTGACCACCTGTCAAAAGCCAGAATAACTACCTTTGGCAGAGCGGACCGCTGCGAGACGTGCAGGAAGAGAGTCAATTAGGTTTCTGATGATGAGTGCACCCAGTGAATGGCAGGAAAACATTCCCCAAACCATAATGCTCCCTCCTCCAGCCTGGATCCTTCCGGCAATTGTTGCAGGGAGTTTGCTTTCAGACGTTTCACGCCGTATACGCCAACGTCCATCTGTCCGATGGAGCATAAAACGTGATTCATCAGGAAAAGCCACCTGTCGCCACTCTGTGGACGTCCAGTTGCGGTACTGGCGTGCAAATTCCAGCCTTCGTCGCCGATGAACAGTAGTCAGCATAGGTGCATTAACCAGGCGTCTGCTGCGGAGGCCCATGCGCAGCAACGTTCGCTGAACCGTTGTTGAGGATACACTCTTGGTAGCCCCTTGGTTCATCTGTGCGGTCAGTTGCTCAACAGCTGCACGTCTATTCTCCCGAACGCATCTCTGTAGTCTTCGTTCGCCTCTGTCATCTATAGCCCGTGGTGCACCACATGTGCCAAGCCGCTGATTTTGGATAGTGCCATTTTGCCGTGTACAGTTCACAAAATTAGCCGTTTCCGAAATGCTTCCACCCTTGGTCCGAAACCCTTTGGATACCCTTACCCTTTTAGACGTCGGATAAATTTATATACACTCCACTGCAATGTGCTGCCACCTTCCTGTTGTGATTGGTTATTTCACGTTGACGTCGAAAGTAGGTGGTGGTCACATTAATGTGACTGGACTGTGTATATACGTCAAAAAACTTTACTAATGTATACCGGCCTTTCCAAAAGTACCAATTTAAACCCCGTAACATGTTACTCTTGCATTGAATTACGGCCAGTCTTGCATCTTACCGGGGCACTGGATATTGCTGCTGTATCCGCATCGCTTGTTGTCGTAGTCGAACATCAGTCCGATAGGGCATTCGTACCGGTAATGCCGACCTTTGGTGCAGAGGAAGAAATAGCTGCACTCAGTTGGATGTCGGAAGACGCCTTCGTCTGTAGGGCATTTCAGGAGTGTCAGTGTTCCTGAAGGAGCTGCATGGAAGCAATACACATTATCATTCGATACACGAAGAAAAAGCGAGAGGATTGCATTATTTATGAATGAAAATCTGTACAACTTTTGTCGAACAATCCATTTAAGATCCATCCTGTATTTCTGGATATTAAATCTGTTTTATTATAGTTGTCAATAACTAAATGGACTGAAAGCTTCATTTTCGCGTAGTACTGCAGCTATATTATAATTATATTTAAGCGGAATTGTTTAAAATTTCTGCCGTTACCTACGAAATAGATTTTATTCTTGTACAGTTTTATTGCATGCATCAAATTCAAAGAATAGCAAATAATTGTGTTTATAAAATAAATATTCCTAAATAAAAGAATTAAATGAATGTTTATTATTGTTTATAAAGTGATAAATCTTAAGAATATGCTCATCTTGTACATTCAAAAGTAAAACCTTTTCATGTTATTAAGTAAAAATGTCGTTATGGTAATGATTATATTATTATGGTTTCGCTGCTGTGATTTTAGAGTAAGTCGGTCACTCACACATTAAATCAGATATATAATCCCGAATGATTGTTTCAAATCTCCAGGGACCCACCGACTCAGTGGGTTTGCTCACTATACTAGCAACTTGCGAACTGTAGGCGGCGCAGGTATACTATCCTGGGTCAATTTATCTCTCCTGTTTCAGTGAACATTTCGTTTGGTGCGTATGTCCATTTACTTCACGGTAAAAACATTGCTCATCACAGCTTGGCCAAATCAGGCCCTTGCCCATAACAGTCCATCCAACTATTTGAAAAATCCACGAATTCATCAAAAAGAATGGAAACATTTAAAACAAATGAGTGATGTAGTAATTTCGTCCAAGACATTATTCACAAATCTTTACTGCTGAAATAAAACTGAAAAAATTTCAAAAACAAGATCGAGCTGAAACAAAAAAGATTAATCAAAATATGGATGAACTTACGAGCACATCCAACGACTTTGGGAAAATCGCATTTTATGTTCTTAGAATCGAAGACGAGTCCTTGCGGACATTCCTGCAGATATGCCCTACCGTCTACACAGAAGTAGAACGTGCTGCAATTGGCCTGGTTCGTAAATATACCATCCATCTCCGGGCAGTGTTTACTTTTCTTTGGTTTCTGTTGCGGTGCTGAGAAAACACACTGTATAAGTTACATAATATTACGTATTAACCCTCGAAGTGGTTTGACGAGATGTATCATTCATTAAGATCTAGCCAATTGTTCTAATACCGAGATATCTCTTCATCAAATCATTGCCCATTTTGTGATGACTAGATAAAGATCTTTCATCTAGTGACGAAAGTCGACGAGATCTTGATGAATAATATATCTTGTTCTACAAGATCTAGTCAATTCATAATGTTAGACATCGTAGAGACAACCACCAGATGAGCTAATACGCGAGTCCTGTGCATTGGCATTGACATCACGATGTCTTCTATGAGTATTAAACGTAATACACATAAAATTAGGATTTAAAAGAATAGAAAGAATGGATTGTTTGTCGGTCCAAACTTCCCTAAAAACAATTCTGTCCATTATGAGTCCCTCTTCTTCAAGACATTCATCTGAATCAGCAAGGTGGAACCTGTACGAGTAGACCTGAGAGACAATAAAGCCTATTCTAGTTTCGGATGTAAAGTTGACAACTTTTCTGTTGAACTTAGCACCATTTGATTTGAGATTATCTTTTGGTCGTAGTTAAGCATTTTGAGAGAGAAGTTATGAGTGATATCTTAATAAAATGCATGGTTTTGTATCACGGCACAACCAAATTCAAGAAATCAGTATCACCAAAGAGGTTTAAAACCTAATCCCGACTTCATAAGTTTTCTTTCGCCTGTAGTCGTTTCAAAATAAAATATATCATGTAGCGTAAGAATTATTTTATTAAGGATGGGGTCGAAAGTTAACTGTGGAATGTTTTAGGTAAAAAGTCAAGAACTTGTATTTTTAAAAATGCCCTTTAAGGTTCTATTTGGTTAATCTATGAAATTGTGGCAGAGCGTATAAAGACCGTGCAGTCAACCAAAAAGTACGTCACTGTTTAGATAAGTTGCACTGGTATATATGCAACTGTATTGTAAATTTAATTCTTTTAGTGATGGCTGAATTCAGTAGTGCCACCCCTGACAGATTACTTGTCACGCTAAACTTCGAGATCTGAAAACAAAATGGATAAACTTCGTATGTCAACTTCATCAAAGGATAATGAAGTTGTATTGCCTTAAGCTGCTTGCTATGAGTGCAGACCTGTAATTTTGTTATTGAGACAGAGCGGCAAGTAGAGTAGATTTGAGCAGAATCAAAGTGTGTTATCTCTCAAAGTTATTTCAGAACTTCAGACAGTTGTTGGAAATGAATTGCATCACATTGGCGATTCCATTTTTCGTCAAGGACCATTCATCGAATTTCTCTCCGATTGAATCTAGCGCCATCTGGAATCTGTTGGAGGCGTCTTCAGGCTTGTTTTGAAAGTGTGCACGTTCATAATCACGTCTGCGTCACCAATTTAGCGTGAGAAGTGAAAGACAATGCAACTTCAGTCCACCAAGAAGCACTCTATGGATACGTTGCACTTGTGGTGGCTAAAAGTTCGCACAAACTTTAAAAGAGTTACTGTAAACCTTGTTTCTGAAACCAATTTTTTATACTTTTGTGCCGCCGTTGGAGTAGTGATACGATTACATAGATATATGAGAGGGTGGTTGAAACAACCCAGAGAAACTAAATCCTTAACCGTTGCCTCTCATGCTATCGAAATGAATATTAACCCTGGTGGGTTTTATCTACGATGTATCTCGTCATTAGCAAACCTAATCTACGATGTATCTCGTCATTAGAGAACCTGATCTACGACGCATCTCGTCATTAGCGAACCTGACCAAATGTCTTGATAGATGAGGAATCTTGTCGCTATCAAAATTTACCAGATATCTTGATGGACGAGTTATATAATCAATAGAAAAAACTGACCTGATCTTGATATCATTATAATAAGAAAATCGATAATCTTTTAATGACGAGATATCTCGTCATTAGTAAAATTGACCACATCTTGATGGACGAGATATTTCGCTGAAACCACTTAGAGAGTTAAGTCACTAAATTATTGTATCATAGAATGAATATTAATTCATAAAGTAAGAATAAAATAACATTCCATGATTTTATTTGAAGAACATAAAAAAATATTTCGTATATTTATACCTTTTTGGAGATATTAAAAAAATTAGAAACATACACTTTCGGGAGGTGGTCTCTCTTCTTATGTTTTTCTACTGATGGCATGGAACTACTAATATCGACTTCGTAATGTATCTAATATCGTAGTAAGGTCCAAAAGCCTCAGGCTCAAACATCCCAGAACTAGAATCGACAGGTCTCTATGGCAACCTCCACCCTATGTTTGTTTCCCTATAGCTCAAATTTAAAGGCCGATAGCACTTCAACTAGAGTCGGAGGTAGAAGTGCTGTAGCTCAATATTTTAAAATGTTTGAATTTGAAAACTGCTCTGTCATTAAACTTTCAAATTAAATTTTTTTTGTTTTCAAAATTGAAGTCACATTTGCTAGAGAAATTATGAATACAAGTGATGGAATCTTGTCTGTTTCTATTACTTCTTTAGCATCCTTTTGACGGAAACTATTGGAATTTTCTATTTACATACACATTAAAGCACAGTTACTGTTTTGGACATTTCAACATACAGCATCAAGCTGCACGGTAAAATTTTAATAACCCGTTGTGTTGTTGATCTTGTGGGACTTAAACTCAATTATCTACCAACACAATGGTAAGTTGTTTTTAAATGAATTTAAGTTTCTTTATAAAAGTTTTAAACGTTGAAACCAAAGTATAAGAATAAAATGTAAATAACATTTTTAGGTAGCTTTTTATTAATCCTCTGAGCGTCCCTAGATTTTCGAGTAGTATACTACTGCTACATCTTACACCATATATGATGACTAAATAGCCGTATCTATTGTCTTAAAGAATCATAGAAAGGATTCTACTCGTTCAAAAAATTCTAGAAATATGATTCTATCGGTCCAAACATTCTAGAGATAATTCTATTGGTTCAACAAATTCCTAGAAAATATGCTATTGTTTAAAAAATCCTAGAAAGGGTTCTATTGATCAAGAAGTCTTAAACTGTAGGTTGCATGGCGTAATAATCCACACGTGTCTCTCAAAGGTTCAATATAGGCAATAATTTAAATTTGTTTATTCCCCAAAGAACACATTTAAGCTAGTTTAATAATCACTCTGAAGAATAAAATAAATTTCCCATACCTTCAGTTGTTGGCTTTGGTTTCGTCTCGACTTTTTTTCCTAAAAATAAAAGCATCTTTACTACATATTTATAGCGGGACATAATTCACAAATGCATTTGGTATTTAATTTTCGACTTTCATCTATAGCTATATTTCAGACTCCCATTTCTATGTTCTAAGTGTAAAGTGTTTCTTCGCATAAAAGTAATTATCCTACGTGTATACGTGATGTTGTCCGGTCAGACAAAAAATAATATTGGTCGGAAGAAACCATTTGATACCCGGAAAACGTACGTGGGGTTATCCTTAGGTGGTCGTCCGGGTCGTATGAAGAAGTGGGAAAGGAATAATGTGACCCCAATCATGGCAGTTCTTTCCTTTCTTTTACTCTTCTTACGGCAACACTAATACGTCGTGAACTTAATTTAAACTTTTATTTACGTTCCCGAGCATCATATCCTGCAGATGGTTTCCTTTCTTTAAGTTTACACGGGCATCACAAACTCCGGGGTAATTTAGTGATCTCCTTTTCGTACTAAAATTCGTTCTTCTATTGTATGTCATCCTGGGAAAATAGTAGTCTATCTTAGGAAACCAATTTCTTTGATTGGATCGATGACACAATTTCAGTGTGCAGATTTTTTACTGTTCTAAAATTTGTATTTTTCAATAATAAATTACATAATTCTGAAGATATAAATAGTAACACTTTTTCCCCTGTGGTGTCGTCTCCCAAAAATGGTAGCATATGAATTGTACTAAATCGTACATGAGGAAAAAACAACCAACAGCTAAGAAAATCACGTTCTTATTAGTTAGACATATTTACACAATTTACAAAGAATCAACATTCATGTATCGAGATGTGCATCTCACGGGTCAGCGCGAGGAAAACTCAACGTCGCTTCTCGCTCTCTCCCCGTCAACTCCGGCCTCCCCCACAGTCTCCAAGTTCCCCCAACGGCAAAGGTCAAAGGCCAGTCGGCGATCCGTCGGAAAGAACACCTGCAGAAGCGGCTTCTGTTTCAGTCTCCTTTTTGTCGCTCGTAAAACTCGCGAAGCAAAAACAACAGTTGGGTTGCAGCTGGCTCCAGTATTTCACGATCTCACACCCCACTCTACTTCCTTTTTTATTAAAGATTCTATTATGTCTCGATGTATTAAAAAATGTAAGTGTTCCTAATTTGACAACTATCCCCTAAGTGTTGTACCTACAGAATTGTAATTAATTATAGTACTTCACAATTCATTGATGGGTTACTATTGCATGTCACATATATATGGAAGATTATTTGAAAATATGCTTAATTAACCTTTAGACTTTTGTACCTTGATCGCGACAAGAAAGAATTTTGACTAAGGCCGGTACAGCAACTGTACCTTGAAACATATAAGAAACGTGCCAAGAAAGAATCGCCCCAGTTATCTATAGCCGTAGTTAAAAAGATTAGTTAGTCTTTTACAATTTCGATCATCATGAAAATTGCTTAAGGAGTTAGGTAGTCAATCTTAAACCTATTTCAAGACTTAGAAGATCTGAGAAATGAATAAAATAAACGCATCTTTTCACCTTGACATTTCGCAATTTTTGGAAAATCGCACCGAACTTGTTTCTTGTTGTAGTGCAATCCTCCGGGACATTCTTGAAGGTGGTGCTCCCCGTTGGTGCACTGGTAGAAGGTGCTGCAGTTTGACATGTTCGGGAACACGCCACTGGGCTTGGGACATTCCTTGGTGGGGACGTACTCTTCTGTAAAGAAAAGCGGAGCTGCACATGGGGAGTTATCTCCAATACAATATTGTTTGAAAGATGAATTATTATGGAACACGTTATTCTAGATAATAAGAAACCACAAGGCCCGGAGCACACATACAGTTTTTCAACGTGCGGCACCGCTACGGCAACGCAAATGCGGTCTGAGATACATTAGATCCGATAAAGTAGTGCACACATGCCACCGGCGCCGCTGCGGTGACACACGTCCAACTTGCGTGCAATTTGTACCGAAGTTCCCCATGGCGCCGCAGCTCGCCGCACACGCTTCTTTGGTCTGAAGTACCTTATTTTCATAAATAAATGGTACATAAATAATAATTAATTAAGGCTTGTGTCCAATAATGTCTGTTTTGTTTCGAAATATACTTTTTTTACACCAAGCAAGCGAAATAAACACGTTTTCTTCGATAGAATATTTATTGTAAATAGCGTGAAATGAGAGTACTTCGTCATTTTGCGGTTATGTGTGCACAGTCGTGCTTCGGTGCCGCAGCGGCGCCGCACGTTGAAAAACCGGATGTGTGCACCGGGCCTATAAGAACATAATGATAATTCTAGCACATATCAATTATTCTGGGTGTGTGGAGTTGTTGAATAAACGTCGCACTGCAGAAGCACAATGGATTATTGGGGACGCTTCGGGTTCAATCCCTAAGGTAAAGATCCAAGGATAACACCACGTAAATTTGGATCATGGTTCAGAAGATGAGGTGAACACCTGAGCTGGAACACCACTCTCCAAACTTCCTCGCCAGCCAACGTGAGGGCATTTGAGGCCACGACCGATTTAACACGCGTCAGCCCCCGTATGAGCGACGGTCTTTGGTTGGACCGAGTTTCTAACTCGCAATAATTATCCTGGAGCATGTGATTATTGTTGAAAATAGAATTGTTACAAAGCATTAATTACTGTAGAAAAATGAATCATGGGACATTTCGCTTGTTATAAAAATATTAATTAGGGGGTATTTGAATGATAGCACGACATTTTAATTATAGGACACATTAATTACTAAAAAAATATTAATAATGAGATATTTTAATTATTATGTAACACATAAACTACTGTAGAACGTATGATTACTTACGTATATACTTATTTGTTGTCTCTCAACAGAAAAATATCCAATTTACATTGAGAACAAAATATATATGACCCGCAAAATGCAAGAACAAAAGACATGCCTACCTCTTAAATACTTTTACTTATATATTTGGAAACAATTTTCTTTTCATTCAAATTTTTAAACTATTACTTTAAAATAATCAAACGAAATTTTCTTAGACAGTATGCATTTTTGAAATTAATATTTTTGAAAGGAGATGAATAGTAGCCATGATACATTTTGATGGAAATCAATTCAGGACTTTTCGGAACTTTATTAACATTAAGGAAGATAATATTTTCGTACCTCTCAACTTAAATTGGGTTTGTACGAGAAGTTGTGAAACACAATATTTTGTTTCCTTTTTCTTTTTACTTGGATAGAATTCTAGAGAATATTCCATAAAAACAGTGTTTCCTGTAAAGTTAAATAGAGAATATTCCATAAAATAGCAGGGTTTCCTGTAAAGTTAAATGCAGATGGCTCTAGTGTATTTGTGGTAGAACGTGTTTTCTGTACGTGTTCCGTAAGTGACGTCACTTGCTTGCATTTTAAGGTAATTCGGTTATCTTCGTGATTGGATTGTTGGAAAACAGGAAATAAAATCCTCCTCTTTCGATGTTATTTTTGTGAAAATTCTTCTCATACTGCCGCATATAAAGTACAATAGCACTGATATGTACTACGGTGATAAAATATGTGATACCTCAGCATTTGTTTAAACCTCTAATTGCTTCCCAAAAATCATTGCTAGTTAACAATGCAATTTTTTGAGGAATGATGCTACTCAAACATGAGCAGCGACTAATATGGCAAGAAAAAGATTTTACTCGGAAGACTGCGTGACAAAAAATCAAGCTTATCTATATATATGAAACACTAAAGGACCAGAAATTGACGTTATTTGTGTATCGTTGAATGGCAACAATCAGCGTAAATAAAAGAACCCAGATTTTTCGAATTCCTGTTGTTTTCAAATAGCCGAGATAATTTTCTATGCAAAGTGGAGTTTCAGTTTAAAAATGCACAAGAACTTGAAAAAAGAACTCACCGCGCGAATGAAACAGCTGAGCAGTCGTTTGAACGGAGAGCTACAAGAAATGCTGAAGATAGAGATCGCCGCGAGAATGAAATCCCGGTGCAATATTATGAACAGAGAGCTCGACAAAGGCTTAGTTATCAACATGCTTCAAGCTAAAATCTTTCTGGCGTTCAAGAACACAACTACGGGAATTTGATAGAATTGTGCACTTTTTGCCATGCCCTTTATTGGAAATATGAACTCAATACAAGTAAAAAATTTACGAAATGTTGTCAGGATGGAATTAGTATGAAATTAGAATTAACCGTTTCAAATGCATAAAAGAGGGCTAATTGCAAATGTGAAACTTTTTATATGTCTCAAGAGAGAAGGGCAAAAAATCTAACTGTGGTACTTGATATATCTCTAATGACCATTTTAACAATTGAACATCTGAGAGACTTGGCTGATTTTTGCAGTTTTGAGTTGTAGTGTATTGGTAAATATAAAATGTCTCTAAGGTCTGAAACCTTTCCTACCATTTTTATCAAAAAAGGTGCATTTATTGAAAGATTTACCATGAAAATATTTATTTGTAGCCAGTTACTAATGGCTTACCTATGCATGGAATAAAACATAGATTTAGCCTTTTCATTCAACGAATGAGCGAAGGTCGTGAATATTCGTGTTTTATTCAGTTTTTATAGCTATTACAAACCGCCGAGCGCTAGCCGGCGAAGCCTGGCTAATATATATGAAATCGATGTATGTTAGAAATGTGTATATGAGAAGTACATAATGAGAAGTCAATTTGGGTACATGCCAGTGTGATATAAGCAGGATCGAGTTCCAATCTAAAATTCAATAATTATAAAGCAAGAGCATTTGAAAAAAGTTTTCGCGTATCGTGATTTCTATAATTTTGAATCTAGACAAACAAATTATTACTACAAAAAATTCAATAGAATATTACATGCTTTAATCGTATTTTAAAGCATTTTTTGAATTTTAAAGAAAGATTAGTATTTTAATACATTTTTTTGTTCACGAAATGTTTTTATTCTGACACGATATATAATGCTAATGTCAGATGCGGCAACAAAAAACGAATATTGGAATATGAATTTCAGTTAAAGAACATAAATTATTCGTAATAATTTGCAAATAAATAAATTAAATTTTTGTTCGTTAGTCTTCTTGTACAATCTGTGGATTTCAGTTCAAAGTTTGAGAAATATTGTTTTTGAATAAAAATAAATTTATTAGTATAGATTAGATATTAGTAATATTGTTTAAAATGTTGATTTAGATCATTTTTATTTTTGAGAAGGCAGGTAGAATTATTTCATTATGAACGCAAAAGAAAATTTAACGGTTTTTCACTCTTTTGCAATTGTTTATGTAACTATACATTTAAATGATCACACAAAAAGTACCATAAATACGTTTATTTAAAGACCAAGGTTTTGCAATAATACAACACGTTGTCTTGATTTATCAAAATAAATACTACAATATACAAATCTAGTAAGTGTAATAAAATACATGCTATAAAAACAACCTGCATCACATTGCTAAAATTATTATTCCGAACAAATGTAGAGTAAATTTACATCATACAATAGTTGTTATATTAACTTTGTAGATTTTCTAAAAAGTAGTAAAACTGCTTACATTCCAGTTACAAAAATAATATTAAACAAAAAAAATCAAAACATATCAGTTGAATTATTTTAGCTATTAGAAAACTCACAAATAATTGGAAAGACCATAATGCATAACAAAGATTGACAGAATATTGAAATTTCGCTAGAAATTTCGAAATCTTTAATTCAGAACTTTCAAGGTATTTCATGAATATTTAAAAATGCATTTACATTATAAAAGTAACATTTTGGTGCTTTAAAAATGATTTAATTTTTATGAGAATGGAACAGAGTTGATTTCATTTACATTCACAAAACATCTAAATATATTAAATCCCGTTATATACTGAAATAAAATACTTATCAGGATGAAATATTTCAACCCGCCTTCAAATTAAAAAAAAATGATCTACAACACATTTGTAAACATTTTGTACAACATTCAGTTAGTTTTATAAATTTACACAACTACATGAAAATTTTTCTAAGGTTAAATTTCCAAATAAATATGTATTTGAAGGGGAAAAAAGTTCATTATTTCTAAATAGGCTGGGAAAACTGCAACCTAAAGAGGCAATATTTATGTAGTAAAAATGAAGATTTTTAAATATTAATCTAAAAAATATTTCAAATGAACTAAAACATATTGTCCCAAAGTAGGCACTGAAGGAGTCATGGGAGATACAAAGCTGGACCCAGAGATAATAGGGGGCGTTGAAGAGCAAGAGTGTGTAATATAAGATACTAAAAATTGTGCCAATTAAAATGTTTTAAGTAAACACTTATCCATTGGACCATAGACACAAACATATTGTCATTGATTCTTTGAACTGAAAAGATTAACCGACTGCAAATTGTTGACTGGAGTTTTAAGAATTCTGGTGAGGAAAATAGACCCTTACATAGACGAACTGGTAGCATACCAGGCTCTTCTCTTCATCATTGGTGATTATTTTTAATTTTAATAGTTTGATTGATATTTTTTTTCGAATAATTGTGAGCATTCTAACTTCTACACAGCTAAATAAAAATTTGGGGGAAATTCAAAAATTGTGGGCATTGCTACATTTGCAATTTATAATTAATTTAGATAGGTTTTCCAAAGAAGGATGTATAAAATAACTGTCTTTGAAAAGGGTGTGTTGAGCCAAAATAAAATTAGGGTTAGGTAATTTTAATTAATGTCGGTGCTAGAGCCATTGGAGACAACAAAATTAGGGCAACTATTTGTTAGCTGAAGACTCATCTCAATTTAACAAATGAAAGTGTCGTGGCAAAATATCATACACATTTCTCACTAGTGTCATATTGGGAATAGGGACGGCAGATTTTAGATTAAACTACAGGTGTCGAAAGGGCATGTATGGACCTGCGAAATGCAGCAACTATTTCGCACTGAATAGGCAAGCAGATCCGGACACCATCGATTCCTACTCAGGTGATGCGATGACAAACACATCAACAAATGGAAACACTTCAAAAATACCTAAATACGACATCTACAGGACTAAATAAGACACCTATGACTCGTTTGGGTACCTAGGGACCCTCCTATGCCCACAGTCCACATCGTTCCCAAAGGCACAGGTGTGTTCATTCTCGTCGAACAGTAGTCCTGCCGGACAGGACTTGATGAGGACCTCTCCATCGTAACACTGGTAGAACATATTACAGGACCCTTGGTGGGCGAAGAGGCCGCGTGATTTAGGACACACGGACCGGACACTGGCCTTAGCCAGTTCCTTGTGTCCCCGACTCGAATCAGCCCCCCTCATGGAATGACCGTCCTCATCACTGTCCTTGTTTTTGTTTTTCTGCTTTTTGTTACCTGTGGTCTTGTTGCCTTTGCTTCCGCCGCCAGCTGTAAGAGAAATTAGGAATGGTAAGTTTCAGTACGCTAACCAAGAATTATACATATGACAGGTATTTTTTGTCAAGCCAAATATAGGTGAATAGGGGGCCCGCCCTCTGCTCGCTAACGCTCGCAAACCCCCGGAGGATTGCTGCGCGAACCTATGCGAGTCAATGAAGACATGTGTCCTAGCAGAAAAGATTGTTTACAAAATATGATATTCCAAAAAAAAATTTCAAACCTAAATTTGCTGTATTACAGAAAAGATAAATACAATAACTCTGGAATCAGAATTCAAATGAAAACTTTGATCAAATTTTGACTCGAAAAATGAGGGCTGATTTGGAAATTGAACACCTAGCATGTTGTTTGTGTGTACCCAGCACTCGTGCCACCCACACTTTTTCATTGAGTTTGCAGTCGAAAGTTGTAGTGCAAGCGTCTTGTTGAACTATAATTGTAGGCTCTGAGAAGGACCGTTTTTTAAATGGCCCTGAAAAGATCCTCCGCTTTCTTTGATTTCTATTAACTGCAAACAGCTCTACTAAAATTAATTTTTTTTCAATACAATTTTATCCGATAACGCTATGAATTCAATTGAGGCGCGAGGTTTTGTGGTAAACAAACAATCGTACAATGTTGCCAAAACGCGATAACAAATAACGTCTTTTTTGCGTGCCACGTAAGAGAATTATATATATAGATATCAGTGTTTTGGAGGCAATACGTGTTTCCGTGGTCAATACTCATTTTTTAGATTAATTCAACTTAAATTGAATTAACTTTGTGTGCTCTTATCTCCATCACTATAATTGAAGACTTAAATTACCACATTCTCTCGGTTCGAGGAAGGTACTAAGATATTTAATTAACGTCGCATTGGAGCAACAAAATATGCAATTGGTGACGATCCGGGAAAATCGGTTCAGGAGAACGAGTAGTAAAGTAAGAATCATAGTTAAAAAATAAATTACGAATATAACATATGTTTATTAAATGAAAATAATTTTCATGGTTGTTCAACGTGATATACTTTCCTTCTTCTACTGTTTATTTTTAAGCAGTAGTACCAACATAGCCTTTCTTAGACCACAACCACAACTCAAACATTCTTATTTCAATTCTTAGTTTTACAGAACTTAACATCTTTTAATGTATAATTCTATACTTACCTCAACACACACACACACACACACACAATCATGGTTACATTTTTACATATAAACTATTCTATCATTGATTGCGAAAGTTAGAATTACGTTAAACAGTCGCGTCGTTAGAAAAAACAGAGGATGTTAAGAAGAGAAGCGCCAGTGTGCTTCCAAGCTTTAAATAAACATGTTCAGCTTTATGTTTTTCCGGGGTTATTATAATTTTATATTTATTTGGTCTTTGTAGGTTCTCTTTTGCGATTGTATTAAAAGATACCTTGAATCTGAATATTTTGTTTATTCAGAATTACATCAGTATATTCATAAGAAAGAATTCATAATGGGCCGGGGTGTTTGGAGGTACGGGACCCGAATCCTTCCAGATATAATTTTCGAATTAAAATGATATAGAAAGCACATGCAGTTATATCTGCGAAAATCACACCCTTTAAAATATGCACCTCAATTCATGGTCTTAAAACAGTTCAAGAAATTATTAAACGCCATGACCAATAAACCCTTTTGGTGATTGTCTCGACGAAGAACCTCGTCATTAACAAAACTGACCCGAGATTTCTCGCCGTTAGAAAATGAACACGACCAGATATCGATCTGGTCATTAAAAAATCGGCAATACCATGCTTCCAGATTACAGTTTACATGCCGTAATGATGGACGAGATATCTCATCAAAATCATAAGGACTGTTAACGTAACGACATTTAGGGAACACGTAGAAAGAAGATGGCCATCAAAAAATAATTTTCTCTATACCAACTTCAAAAAGGGGGTTATTTTGGAAAATTAAATGTTTTTGAGAAGAGAAGAGCCGATTTGTGGGCAGTTCATATCTCAAGAACAGGCCCTAATTACAAATGCATTCTCTTGAATTTGATGTCTCAAAATTTCCAATTTAGGAATATTGTGTTGATAAGCAGGCACGGATCAAATAATTTCACTTCTCTCTGGATGTATTTCACTCTTGTAACAGTAAAAAAACGTTCTGGTCCACTTGACGTTGTTTGGAGCAGTTTTGCCAAATCCGGCCCTTGGGCAATAAAACTCCAAACAATCAACCAAAGATGGAAGTTTCTGAGGGTTAAAATTTAATAACAATGAATAAATTAGAACTTGTTTTAATGAAGAGAGAAAGATATATATTTACGTAAGCTGCACAGGACTTGGCCCTTGTAATTGCACACTTGAAGATTGCTGTCAAAGTAGAGTCCTTTCTTGCAGCGTTGCACTTTGGGTTTGTTATTGGTGCAGAGTATGAACTCGTCACACCGGTGCTGGCTCGGGAAGAGTCCATTCGGTCCCCGACACTCGTCTACAAGATAAGAAAGGTTGTTAAATCTGGACTACTAACCATAACTTACTGTTAATACTAACCACCACTTTTTCGTGAATGGTTCATATTGTCTATTACATGCAAAAAATTTTAATACTAGGATAAATGGCCCTTAATACAACGGGTGCATAACATAATTTATATATTTTGGTCAAACTTCATTAATATTTTTTTAAACCTGACGGTGAGTAAGATCACTGGCTGTGTATAAATTCTTTTCCCCTTCTATCTGTCAAATTTTGTTGATCACTGGCTGTGTATAAACCTTTTCCTACCACTATCTTTCAACTTGCCGTGATTTTGCATGGTGTTGTTTTTTGAACAATACACGGTAAAACAATGTTATTGGAAAACATAATTTTTGATCAACACTGATAAAACAATGAGCTGCGTACGGCAATCGTATTACACTCTATGTAATTTCAATGGCGATTCCGCAGATTTCAAATCCGTTGTAATTTTCAATCTATCTTTAACGATCCCGATTTTACAAAAAAGAAAATGCGACCAAATTCGAATTACGAAGAGATCATATCGGCGTGACGTCGCAATCTCTTGCGAAAATATAAATATTTAATTAAAAATTATTTACTAAAGGAAAATCACATGTATAAGGAAAAGCATCAAATGTATAATGTATCAAATGTATATCAAATGGAAATATCTATCTGATGTAAAATTTTCCGCAGATTCCAAATCCGTTGAAATTCTTAATCCATCTTCAACGATCCCATTTTTACAAAAAAGAACTAAGCAATGCCAGTCAAAATGATTTTTTTTTAAATTTATTTTTTATTTTCTTCGTTGCTGAATCGTTTGTGCGCAGGAATTGGAAACTGTGATTTCCATAATCGGAGCAAAAAGGCGGCAACTTCTAAGGGAACGACGCTTAGCAGGTAAGTTGATGTTGCTCAAAACAGGAACAGTAACCAACATACATGCGCTTATATACCGGGATTAGTATCCGGTACTATGTGACAGACAGACAAACTCTATGGCCACAATACCAATTAGACAGGTTCAGTGGAATACCATTTTCGGTATTTTTTAAAATTCCAGTAATTTCTTAAACTGCTAGTATTTTTCAATACCTGAGAAAACTATCATTCTATTCTATAATTACAATTTGAAGATATGCAATGATACAAATATTTTGGAAACATAAATAAATCGAATTAAACATGTTACATGTCAATTTCTATTTTAATTTCGGAGTTATCTCGTTGACAGATGATACAAAGAAAAGGTTCAATCAGAATGGACGGATCTGCTGAACTATTTGGTGTATAAGCATGTTTTTCCGTCAGGGAAGGAACTGGGATTGACTCAGTGTGTTTGCCCTCTGCGCTAGTAACTTGAGAATTGCTGGTGGCTCAGGATCGATTCTTGTAACTTATTTAAATATATTTCTCTTTTTTAGCCAATAAAAATTTCCTTGTATTTACTCATTATTCGACATTGTCTATTTTGTGTTTGGTGCAGCATTGCCAAAAGTGGCCATTGTGACATAAAACCTAACTAATTGGTGAAAATGTTCAAATCATCTACGAATATTGTGTGTGAAAACGTCCTTGATTTTGCAACGTGTATATGTGTGATGGTATGTAGAAAGGCACCTAAACTGTTAGTCAACCAAAAAGGCAGACTGCACTGCTAAATACACAGTCCAGTCACATAAATGTGACCACCACCTACTTTCGACGTCAACGTGAAATCACCAATCACAAAATGAGGGTGGCAGCACATTGCAGTGGAATGTATATAAAGGATGTCCTAGGACATCGGAGAGCATTTCAATTCTTTGGCGTAATGCAGAAACGTAGCGATTTATCCAACGTCCAAAATGGCATGATTATTAGCTTTCGGGCCAAGGGTGGAAGCATTTCGGAAACGGCTAATTTTGTGAACTGTTCGCGTGCCGCCGTGGTAAAAGTATACCGTGCATGGCAAAATGGTACTATCCAAAATCAGCGGCGTGGGACATGTGGTGCACCACGAGATATAGATGACAGAGGCGAACGAAGGCTACGGAGATGCGTTCGGGCGAATAGACGAGTAACTTTTGACAACTGACCGCCCAGATGAACCAAGGGGCTACCAAGAGTGTATCCTCAACAACGGTTCAGCGAACGTTGCTGCGCATGGGCCAACGCAGAAGACGCCTGGTTAATGCACCTATACTGACTGCTGTTCATCGGCGACGAAGGCTTGAATTTGCACGCCATTACCGCAACTGGACGTCCACAGTGGCGACAGGTGGCTTTTTCCGATGAATCACGTTTTATGCTCTATCGGACAGATGGACGTTGGTGTATACGGCGTGAAACGTCTGGAAGCAAACACCCTGCAACAATTGCCGGAAGGATCCAGGTTTGAGGAGGGAGGTAATCTATCGCAGCTGGTCACTACACTGGAGTCGGCATGGCTCAGCATCCCAGTGAACACCTTCAGAAACCTAATTGACTCTCTTCCTGCACGTCTCGCAGCGGTCCGCTCTGCCAAAGGTGGTTATTCTGGCTTTTGACAGGAGGTCACATTAATGTGTATGGACTGTGTATATTAATTGAATTGTAAACCAATTTTTCAAGAGGTGATTAAGTTGCACACAGTACTCCCCCACTAGAATTTATTGGTGACTAAATTCAATATATGTTACCACCAGTTGACAAATTGAAACTTGCGTGAAACTGTGAGACTTATATTAAGATGATGAAGGTAATCCGTATATGTGGTCATGCAATGGATGATTACGACCGTTTGACTGTCTTGTCCTGCAACAAGTTGAGTGCAGGCCGGCAAATTGTTTGAGCATAGTGAAAGTGCAACAGGAGTTTAAGGCAGTGTCTGTTATCACAGAGCGTCAGACAGCTGTTGGAATCGTTGTGTATCGCATTGGCAATTCTCAGCTCTTCATCGTGGACCATTTATCGCAGTGCGAATCGATCGAGGCAAGCGCCATCTGGTTTGAAAGTGTGTGTGCACATGTACACGTATATCAACCACCAATTGTGGTAATGCGTGGAAAGACAGTGCGTTGGTCAGTCAACTAAAAAGTAGTTGAATTGTAAGTTAATTCTTTGTAGTGTGGATAAATTCCTCACACGTGCACAGAAATATGAAGTTTAATTTCCTTTATTATATAACTTTTAACAAAAGATTATGATTACGAAAAGTTTTTTTCTTCACCGGGCATGTCAAACAAACACAAAGTGAGAAGCCCGGTATATGAAAAAATGTGCAATTAACTCCAAGATTAGTCTTTCAAGTTTTATTTGTTCTGCAAAGGGCCATCACATTAAATAAAGTGGCTCAGATTTGTAAACTAAAAAGTTTTTCTAAATAAAATATTTGTAAAGTTATATTACTCTACAAATATTTTATTTCGATGCATAAAATTCTCTTACATAAGAAAAACTAAAAAGACATGAGAAAATAATTTTAAATTGAAAATTTTATCCGTAAAGGCTTTGTATAAAAAGTTAAATACAGTAGAACTCTAATTAGCTCCAAATTCCAGTTATCCGGATCGCTTTGAAAAACAAAATAAATCAGCAAAATCCGCAATTTGAAGGTTTTTTACTGATGAATTATAAAAACGAAGAGGAGGAAATGTCAGTTGAGGACATAAAAATCTTCACAGTGAAAATTCCTGGATGCTTCGAGTGCAGTGCAGAGGACGTAGGCGAGTGGCTGGTGTGTTATTCTTCGAACACTGTTTTCCAAATTATCAGTGATGATGAACTCACTCAAAGTGTAGGAGAAGAACTTATTGATGACCCGGAAAATGACTACGACATTGCTACTCAATCAGACGCGGCACCGTCAGCTAGTGAGGCGTTTGAGTGCATTGACACAGCGCTAAAATGGATGGAGCGGCAGTCTGAGTGCGACCATTTACAGCTATTCACCATCAAGCGTATGTGAGACTTGGTTTCATGGAAACCAGTTAAGGCAGCGAAACAGCTGACTTTGACCGATATATATGTTCAATCACTGATACATTTTAATGAATGGAGCGGCAGCCTGAGTGTGACCATTTACAGCTACTCACCATCAAGCACATACGAGACTTGGCTTCATGTAAACGAGTTAAGACAGCGAAACAGCTGACTTTGTCCGATATGTTCAAGCAATGATACATTTTAATACAATACGTAAATACAAAATTTAAACAAAATTGTTTTGATAGTCATTAAACTAAATTTCATATTAAAACATAACTTGTTTTTTAACTAAGAAATAACCCTTCATTCATGAAATTACCCAATTATGCAGATATTCGATAATCCGGATGAGGTCTGGTCTTAATTGATTGGAGTTATACTGTATTTCACTTTAAAATATACGCAACTTCTTGGCAGATATATTCATATTTTCTTAGAATACTTATTCTAATTAAAAGTATTGCGACAACGATTTACAAATAGTATATGTTAATAAGCATTCTGAACCACGATATCCCCCGTTGGATTTTAAAAGTATTTTACTTTAAGTGATGGGGGCAAATAATTCTGGAACACTTGACTAGATTCGGGAAGTTGCACATCTTTGTTTTTGGGTCGAAGAGAAGCATAGTACTTGGTAATAAGCATTCTTAACCATCATATTTTCCGTTGGATTTTAAAAGTATTCTACTTTATGTGATGCAAATACTTACTGGAACACTTGACTTGATTCGGGAAATTACACATTTTTGTTTTGGGGTCGAAGAGCAGGCCTGGTGCACAGCTCATTGCAATGGCGGTGCCGTCGACGCAGTTGAAGAAAGTGGAGCAGTCGGTGGGATTGGGGAACATGCCGTTGTCCTCAGGACAGTAGTTCGGCTGTCCGCCGTCGTCGTCGTCGTCACTGTGGTCGTCATCTGCATCAATACAGATTTCTTAGTTTATGGTCAATGATAATTCAATTTGCTACATTTTTAACTACTTAGAAATGTATCTGTATTAAGTTCATCCTGAAATTAAACTGTTACAGAATCTTTAAGATGTCATTTTGATTCTCTTCTTGAGGTAAGAAGTTTAATTAACCTCGCACTGGAGCAACACAACGGGCTATTGGCAACTGTCAATCCCGAAGGGAAAGAACAAAGGACGAGGTCAATCCCTGAACTGGCATCCCGGACTATTGCCAATCTCCTGTTGTATTGTATAGTATTTTAAGATGCAAGCATTAAAAAAAAATACTTAGTTAAAAAATTACACTTATAAAGTAGGCAAAGAATTGTTTATTTAAAAAAGATCTTTATTTTGATTACGTAAATGGGAAAACTTACCTTTGTCTGCTGAACAAAAACAAATTGCACCTGATGGAAATAAATACAATTTTGTATCAGTTAAATCAAAGTAAAGTACATTAAATATGAAATAAAAGAGATTATTGATAAGATAGAATAGTTTCGAAAGTTAACACACTTTCGTTAATTGCTAAAAATACTGAATTATCATCCATTTTCATATTAATGCACTTGAAATTATATAAGGACGCACGGAAACATTATTTTAATGTGAATAGATTTGTTGTAAATAAATACGTTTAAATCATGCAGTCTATTTACTTGTACCAACTACATCGCACGAACTCAGTTAAACAACACAAATCGTTATTATTTTCGTTATTCGGCAGTTCATGTAACTAGTAATGAAAATGGAGCCCTTTTGATAGGTCTAATTAAAAGGCTATTTTCGTCCAATCTACAAAAGAACTGAGTATTAAATTCTTTTACTCTGCGAATCTTAAGAATTAACAAACAAAATTTTCAATTTCCACCAAACAGCGCTAATGGATTTTACTGTTTCTCATCACTTCAAACCGAACGACAGTAATGATTTTAGATTGAATAATACATTTTATAGTTGCAGTATGCATGCAGTTAATTACTATAGTGATGCCGTATGACACCTATTACTAAATTTCGTTGAAAGAAATTGGGCTATTTTTAGGCTCTTATATCAGCATTATAGATAGAGCCGTGTTATTAAACAGAGTAAATTGAATCAAACGAATGTTGGAATTATATATAGAGAAATAATTAACTTTTAGAAACAAATTAAACCATAGACGTTTCGAGAATAACTTTTATCTCCATATAAGGATGTTGCAAGGGATATATTTAAACTTAAGACAAGTGAATGTAATTGTATCAGGTTAG
The DNA here is from genome assembly GCA_947359465.1 of Metellina segmentata. Classification (NCBI taxonomy): domain Eukaryota; kingdom Metazoa; phylum Arthropoda; class Arachnida; order Araneae; family Tetragnathidae; genus Metellina; species Metellina segmentata. The sequence continues at coordinate 75,615,217 of OX375877.1, read as the reverse complement.
AGTATTTTTGGAACTCAAAATCCGATACTTTTCTTAGTTTAACGAAGTAGGTAATGAAAGTGAACATTTAAGCTATCGCTCATTTTGAAATAGATGTCGGTGTTACAGTTTTGTTACAAGCTATACTTAACTCGTAATAATTAAACTCGGAAACTTTCGGTGGAGGCCACTTTGAGGTTAAACTAATTAGTGAGTGTCTGAAGCATATATGAGGAGAAAGCTTATATATTTTGTGTCGCGGGTTCTATTTACCTGCACCAAAAATACAGATGCATAAAATCTAAAAATATCCTAACTTTTCATATGACGTTTCGAAAGTTTTGACATAGGAAAATATTTTTAGACACAAAAAATGTTAACAAAATTCCATTTTTCTAAAAGTGTCTCTTTTCCACTTGGATAAATATTTAAAATTTTAGCATTTATCTCTGAAGTCTTACGGAAACCACACATTGCTCAGACATGCGTTAACAACATTCGACACGCGCAAGTTGTTTCTGATTAGAAAACATGTTGGTACGCATGCGCATAGTGTCGCAGGACTGATAGACCAATATGTAGCTTGCCTTTAGGAAGCTTTACCGAAGTGGAAACTAGGAAAGCTCTGACTAAATTCCCAATTTATTTCACGCTCGGTTCTGTAAGTCGCAGCTATTTCCACATTTAAGATTCACTAACAAGACAGATAAACGGTTTAAGTTACATAATTCATGTACTTTAATCATAAATAAAATACTTTATATAGACACTTGATTGTTTTAGAGAATTAGTATTGAAAAAACATTTTCTAATTAAAAGTTTCTTGGTTTAAGTCATCGCGCAGTTGCGCTTAGAATATCTTTTATACATATCGGATCTTTAAGATCCTATTTCCAATACAATATTTTTTTTGTGACTTTGGTGAGAAGGCAGATGACTTTGGGAGAGTTCAGTTATAGAGAGAGGTAGTAAGCTCTCCTGGGGAAAAGGCTGCCATTCGTGAAACCATGTGTGATAATCGCTAAAGGTGATTATTTGTTTTACCAATAGTTATCTATTTGGCAGGAAACGAAAAATTGGGAATAAGAAGACGTGAACCGTTGGGGTTTCAATTGATAAAAACTATTGTTAAGAAAATGAAAATCTCAAGAAAATTATCGAATGAAATATTGCATGAGGTTTTTAAAATTAGGCTTTTGTTTAGAAAATGCAAAAATACTTATCACATAAACGCTATTTAGCTAACTCGAATAGATTTGTATACATAATTTAATGATATACGAATGATTAATCATGATAAGATTTTTAAGGTGTACGTACACACTAGAAGTTTATTTTTTTAATTTTAACTTTAAAAATCCAGTTTTTTCACAGTAGGTCATTGGTTTATGCTTAAAACTATTTCAGTGAAAAAAAATCATATTAAACTAATTATTAATTAACTAATTAAGATATAATGAGCTAATTAGTATGTTTTTTGAACAGTGATATCTCAAATTCTAATTTGCCTAGAAAGACAATTCTAGTTGGAAATCATTTCCAATATTATTCTTCATGTTTTGACCCTCCATCAAATTTATTGAGAGAAAAGGTTTTCTGTTACAACTTTTTTCGCCAAGAATGCATAAAAAATCAAGATTTTTTCTGGAAATTGAGGATTTAAAAATCCATTAAAAATTTATTTCTTAACTAATAACTCTGATTGAGGGTCAAAACATCCACTGTATTATGTAGATTGTAATGATACAAAAATAATTATAATAGAGTAATTTATTGTTGAGTTATCACCGTTTGAACAAAGCATCCTATTGCAAAAACTTGTTTCTTCAGAAATTGAGTTTAAAGTTTTGGAAACACGTCTGTTTATGGTGACAGTACCTAATGAAAACCCTTGTAACTAGAAAACTATTTCGAATATTTTCAAGATCTTGGCATCGTTTGAAAGCTAAAGAATTGAAGAATATTTTGAAGCATTAAAAAAAGTTAGACCTTCTGTTGAATTTTCAGGATTTTTAGTGTGTACATACACCTTAAGCAATCTTATTTTCGCGTTTACAAAACTCTTTGAATCAAACTTTAGATCTCAAGCTCAAAATCGTACCTAGAGGAGAAATTAATTTTAAACTAATAGTTAATTTCTGTAAGTGATATAAATCACAAATATAAAAAATGACTCTTTGAAAGAAGGTATTACCTATGAATGTTGAAAATATTAGTAGTACTTCTTTGAACAACACGGCGAATGAAGACGACTAAAAAGGTTTCATCAGAAAATCGAAACTTGAAAACGCGGCCTGGTTGCTTGACCATTTTTTGACAGCATTAACAATTGCTCTCTCTCTCTCTCTCTCTCTCTCTCTCTCTCATATCACTAGTTACGCTCTATTAACTAAGCTAAAGAGTTGAGAAACGTCTAAAATGGATCTAAAATATTTATGGCATTTATGACACAAATTACTTTTTAAATTTGCTTAAAATAATTGGCCAGCCAGTAGGGATTAATAACAAAATATTTTACCACAATTGTCACTATTATATTATTGCTGTTTTCCATCCCTCGCTCCGTTGTCTATACTCCATAAACAATTATTTCGTATACATTATTTTCTTATATTTATTATTTGGTAACCTATTCCTGAGAAATATTTTCGGTAGATTTTGAGAATATAATTATAATTTAATATAAATAGATATATTTCCTGTTCCTTGTCACTATTTAAGGAAATTAGAATTTTGCTATATTGTTCGTAGTTACATTTTTAATAACGAAGATGTACGATCATAACTACATTCTTAGATAAGTATTGGAAGATGTAAAGAATCACATTTACTTAGTAGTGTAAAAATCTCTAAAATTATTCCTTTACTTTATAAATTAATTTTAGTTGTCTAATCCTCTCGTTTAAGCGGGATGGTATCATAAAAAAAAATATTTATAATTTCGGAGTCCGAAATAGATTCCTTTCTTCTCTACTGTTGAACTCTACAGGTTGGTCGTTTTTTGAGTTCTGTGGTATATGACAAGCTATAATTGACCAAGCTGTGCCAAGCACAAGCCATACTTGGCTAAGCTGGGCCAAACACATGAAAAACAACGTACAGTTTTTGATAAAAACACACAAGGTAAGCTTTACTGACACAGGAGAGAAAAATACGTCCAGGGAGGAACCAAACCGCCTATAAATCTCAGGTTACTAAGGCAGTGGGCAAACCCACAGAGCCACAGCTGCCCCGCTATAGGAAAAACAGTGTGAGGTGAAAGTTTAGACAACAATAAAGTTGTTTAGTCTACGAATTAGAAATCGTGCCTTTGATATAATGAAAAGCACCAGATACTAGTCTATAAAATGCATTTCGATGAAGGAAAACATCCGAGATCAACACCTCGTAATTTTAAACCACGATCAAATCACGAGGTCAACACCTGAACTGACACACCACTCCCCAAACTTCCACACCATGCCAAAGTGAAAACATTTGAGGCCAAGCCAAATTTAAAGTACACCACGTACACGACAGTCTTTGGTTGAAACGAGCTTTGAACTCTCAACCATCCAATTGCTGAATCCACGACTCTACCAACTGGTCTACAGTGGATTTATACGCATCTCCGAAATGCCGCGTCTAATCGAAAGACGAACAATAGTTTTCCGCGTTGGTTTCCGACAAGGAATCGCGTGGTATAATTACTGTACGGTCGATTATGAGCCCCTGCAGCAGCCAAAAAGGAGACAAATATTTTTGCACATCAATTCTGTTGTTGACCTTTCACTAATACGTGGATATCGACTGCGGCTATTTTGATAAAGGTGTTCACCCGTGTTGAGACAAGCAGGAATTAAAGTGCCCAGTCTCTCAGCGATGAACTGAAATACTCACCTTTTTCCACGCCATCAGTATTAAGTAAGAACAAAGAACAGTTTATCCTATCACATCACGGAACGGATAGATGACAGTTTTTTTTTCTCTCTTCACTTCAACTTCCTCGAACGACCTTTGTCTACTAAAGGTTTGAAACGTGCGATGAAACTCTTTAAAGCATCACGTGTTTTTAGTAAGGAAATTGAATATTCTTTTTTCGTACTGAGTTTCATAGTTTTCGCCATTTTCTTTTTTAATCAAGACGTTCGAGTTAGTTTAGCGTAACCGTACCGGTCCTTCATTACAGAAAAAAGTTTTCTCGCTTGACCGCTCGGCAAAGCTAAGTGCTTGTAACAGCGTTTGATAGTACCAATTAAATAGATCGGTGGTCGGCGGTGATATACTGTTTGTGTAAATAAATTAAATAATGGGTGAATGCGTTTCGATATGTATTTCTGATCACTTGTAAGCGTTGTTTGTTGATTGTGTCAGTTTATAAGTTTTGAAGACAAATTCGGGTTAGTTTTAAAACGTTACGTTTTTAAAGCCATATCAATAAAACATTTCCTTTACTTCTATCGCAAATCTATCCCATAGATTTTGAATGCGTTTAGTACTCATACATATTAGTTTTTGGAGACTTCATTGGACATAGGAACATGTCTTTTTCCTGGTACATCACGCCTTACTCTCTATTGAGAAGAAAGTATAATGTACCATTATCTTGAACACAATTTAATATTTCCTTAAACCTCTTGGTGGTTGTCTCGTCCAAGTATCTTTCGATGAATTAACTGACCAGATATTGATCTTGTCAACACAAAAGACGAGTTACCTCATCATCAATATCTTGATGATGACGCAACTCGTCATTGGCAAATGGTCTCGTCGAAGTATCTTTCGATGTATTAGCAAAACTGACCAGATCTTGAATCTTGTCAAAATAAAAATCGTCAATATCTTGATGACAAGGTAACTTGTCATTGGGAAATGGTCTCGTAAAAACATCTTTCGATGTATTAGCAAAACTGACCAGAACTTGATCTTGTCAACATAAAAGACGAGTTACCTCATCATCAATATCTTGATAATGAGGTAACTCGTCATTGGCAAATGGTCTCGTCGAAGTATCTTTCGATGTACTAGCAAAACTGACCAGATCTTAATCTTGTCAACATAAAAACAGTCAATATCTTGATCACGAGGTAACTCGTCATTGGCAAATGGTCTCGCTGAAGCATCTTTCGATGTATTAGCAAAACTGACCAGATCTTAATCTTGTCAACATAAAAACAGTCAATATCTTGATCACGAGGTAACTCGTCATTGGCAAATGGTCTCGCTGAAGCATCTTTCGATGTATTAGCAAAACTGACCAGATCTTAATCTTGTCAACATAAAAACAGTCAATATCTTGATCACGAGGTAACTCGTCATTGGCAAATGGTCTCGCTGAAGCATCTTTCGATGTATTAGCAAAACTGACCAGATCTTAATCTTGTCAACATAAAAACAGTCAATATCTTGATCACGAGGTAACTCGTCATTGGCAAATGGTCTCGCTGAAGCATCTTTCGATGTATTAGCAAAACTGACCAGATCTTAATCTTGTCAACATAAAAACAGTCAATATCTTGATCACGAGGTAACTCGTCATTGGCAAATGGTCTCGCTGAAGCATCTTTCGATGTATTAGCAAAACTGACCAGATCTTAATCTTGTCAACATAAAAACAGTCAATATCTTGATCACGAGGTAACTCGTCATTGGCAAATGGTCTCGCTGAAGCATCTTTCGATGTATTAGCAAAACTGACCAGATCTTAATCTTGTCAACATAAAAACAGTCAATATCTTGATCACGAGGTAACTCGTCATTGGCAAATGGTCTCGCTGAAGCATCTTTCGATGTATTAGCAAAACTGACCAGATCTTAATCTTGTCAACATAAAAACAGTCAATATCTTGATCACGAGGTAACTCGTCATTGGCAAATGGTCTCGCTGAAGCATCTTTCGATGTATTAGCAAAACTGACCAGATCTTAATCTTGTCAACATAAAAACAGTCAATATCTTGATCACGAGGTAACTCGTCATTGGCAAATGGTCTCGCTGAAGCATCTTTCGATGTATTAGCAAAACTGACCAGATCTTAATCTTGTCAACATAAAAACAGTCAATATCTTGATCACGAGGTAACTCGTCATTGGCAAATGGTCTCGCTGAAGCATCTTTCGATGTATTAGCAAAACTGACCAGATCTTAATCTTGTCAACATAAAAACAGTCAATATCTTGATCACGAGGTAACTCGTCATTGGCAAATGGTCTCGCTGAAGCATCTTTCGATGTATTAGCAAAACTGACCAGATCTTAATCTTGTCAACATAAAAACAGTCAATATCTTGATCACGAGGTAACTCGTCATTGGCAAATGGTCTCGCTGAAGCATCTTTCGATGTATTAGCAAAACTGACCAGATCTTAATCTTGTCAACATAAAAACAGTCAATATCTTGATCACGAGGTAACTCGTCATTGGCAAATGGTCTCGCTGAAGCATCTTTCGATGTATTAGCAAAACTGACCAGATCTTAATCTTGTCAACATAAAAACAGTCAATATCTTGATCACGAGGTAACTCGTCATTGGCAAATGGTCTCGCTGAAGCATCTTTCGATGTATTAGCAAAACTGACCAGATCTTAATCTTGTCAACATAAAAACAGTCAATATCTTGATCACGAGGTAACTCGTCATTGGCAAATGGTCTCGCTGAAGCATCTTTCGATGTATTAGCAAAACTGACCAGATCTTAATCTTGTCAACATAAAAACAGTCAATATCTTGATCACGAGGTAACTCGTCATTGGCAAATGGTCTCGCTGAAGCATCTTTCGATGTATTAGCAAAACTGACCAGATCTTAATCTTGTCAACATAAAAACAGTCAATATCTTGATCACGAGGTAACTCGTCATTGGCAAATGGTCTCGCTGAAGCATCTTTCGATGTATTAGCAAAACTGACCAGATCTTAATCTTGTCAACATAAAAACAGTCAATATCTTGATCACGAGGTAACTCGTCATTGGCAAATGGTCTCGCTGAAGCATCTTTCGATGTATTAGCAAAACTGACCAGATCTTAATCTTGTCAACATAAAAACAGTCAATATCTTGATCACGAGGTAACTCGTCATTGGCAAATGGTCTCGCTGAAGCATCTTTCGATGTATTAGCAAAACTGACCAGATCTTAATCTTGTCAACATAAAAACAGTCAATATCTTGATCACGAGGTAACTCGTCATTGGCAAATGGTCTCGCTGAAGCATCTTTCGATGTATTAGCAAAACTGACCAGATCTTAATCTTGTCAACATAAAAACAGTCAATATCTTGATCACGAGGTAACTCGTCATTGGCAAATGGTCTCGCTGAAGCATCTTTCGATGTATTAGCAAAACTGACCAGATCTTAATCTTGTCAACATAAAAACAGTCAATATCTTGATCACGAGGTAACTCGTCATTGGCAAATGGTCTCGCTGAAGCATCTTTCGATGTATTAGCAAAACTGACCAGATCTTAATCTTGTCAACATAAAAACAGTCAATATCTTGATCACGAGGTAACTCGTCATTGGCAAATGGTCTCGCTGAAGCATCTTTCGATGTATTAGCAAAACTGACCAGATCTTAATCTTGTCAACATAAAAACAGTCAATATCTTGATCACGAGGTAACTCGTCATTGGCAAATGGTCTCGCTGAAGCATCTTTCGATGTATTAGCAAAACTGACCAGATCTTAATCTTGTCAACATAAAAACAGTCAATATCTTGATCACGAGGTAACTCGTCATTGGCAAATGGTCTCGCTGAAGCATCTTTCGATGTATTAGCAAAACTGACCAGATCTTAATCTTGTCAACATAAAAACAGTCAATATCTTGATCACGAGGTAACTCGTCATTGGCAAATGGTCTCGCTGAAGCATCTTTCGATGTATTAGCAAAACTGACCAGATCTTAATCTTGTCAACATAAAAACAGTCAATATCTTGATCACGAGGTAACTCGTCATTGGCAAATGGTCTCGCTGAAGCATCTTTCGATGTATTAGCAAAACTGACCAGATCTTAATCTTGTCAACATAAAAACAGTCAATATCTTGATCACGAGGTAACTCGTCATTGGCAAATGGTCTCGCTGAAGCATCTTTCGATGTATTAGCAAAACTGACCAGATCTTAATCTTGTCAACATAAAAACAGTCAATATCTTGATCACGAGGTAACTCGTCATTGGCAAATGGTCTCGCTGAAGCATCTTTCGATGTATTAGCAAAACTGACCAGATCTTAATCTTGTCAACATAAAAACAGTCAATATCTTGATCACGAGGTAACTCGTCATTGGCAAATGGTCTCGCTGAAGCATCTTTCGATGTATTAGCAAAACTGACCAGATCTTAATCTTGTCAACATAAAAACAGTCAATATCTTGATCACGAGGTAACTCGTCATTGGCAAATGGTCTCGCTGAAGCATCTTTCGATGTATTAGCAAAACTGACCAGATCTTAATCTTGTCAACATAAAAACAGTCAATATCTTGATCACGAGGTAACTCGTCATTGGCAAATGGTCTCGCTGAAGCATCTTTCGATGTATTAGCAAAACTGACCAGATCTTAATCTTGTCAACATAAAAACAGTCAATATCTTGATCACGAGGTAACTCGTCATTGGCAAATGGTCTCGCTGAAGCATCTTTCGATGTATTAGCAAAACTGACCAGATCTTAATCTTGTCAACATAAAAACAGTCAATATCTTGATCACGAGGTAACTCGTCATTGGCAAATGGTCTCGCTGAAGCATCTTTCGATGTATTAGCAAAACTGACCAGATCTTAATCTTGTCAACATAAAAACAGTCAATATCTTGATCACGAGGTAACTCGTCATTGGCAAATGGTCTCGCTGAAGCATCTTTCGATGTATTAGCAAAACTGACCAGATCTTAATCTTGTCAACATAAAAACAGTCAATATCTTGATCACGAGGTAACTCGTCATTGGCAAATGGTCTCGCTGAAGCATCTTTCGATGTATTAGCAAAACTGACCAGATCTTAATCTTGTCAACATAAAAACAGTCAATATCTTGATCACGAGGTAACTCGTCATTGGCAAATGGTCTCGCTGAAGCATCTTTCGATGTATTAGCAAAACTGACCAGATCTTAATCTTGTCAACATAAAAACAGTCAATATCTTGATCACGAGGTAACTCGTCATTGGCAAATGGTCTCGCTGAAGCATCTTTCGATGTATTAGCAAAACTGACCAGATCTTAATCTTGTCAACATAAAAACAGTCAATATCTTGATCACGAGGTAACTCGTCATTGGCAAATGGTCTCGCTGAAGCATCTTTCGATGTATTAGCAAAACTGACCAGATCTTAATCTTGTCAACATAAAAACAGTCAATATCTTGATCACGAGGTAACTCGTCATTGGCAAATGGTCTCGCTGAAGCATCTTTCGATGTATTAGCAAAACTGACCAGATCTTAATCTTGTCAACATAAAAACAGTCAATATCTTGATCACGAGGTAACTCGTCATTGGCAAATGGTCTCGCTGAAGCATCTTTCGATGTATTAGCAAAACTGACCAGATCTTAATCTTGTCAACATAAAAACAGTCAATATCTTGATCACGAGGTAACTCGTCATTGGCAAATGGTCTCGCTGAAGCATCTTTCGATGTATTAGCAAAACTGACCAGATCTTAATCTTGTCAACATAAAAACAGTCAATATCTTGATCACGAGGTAACTCGTCATTGGCAAATGGTCTCGCTGAAGCATCTTTCGATGTATTAGCAAAACTGACCAGATCTTAATCTTGTCAACATAAAAACAGTCAATATCTTGATCACGAGGTAACTCGTCATTGGCAAAATGGTCTCGCTGAAGCATCTTTCGATGTATTAGCAAAACTGACCAGATCTTAATCTTGTCAACATAAAAACAGTCAATATCTTGATCACGAGGTAACTCGTCATTGGCAAATGGTCTCGCTGAAGCATCTTTCGATGTATTAGCAAAACTGACCAGATCTTAATCTTGTCAACATAAAAAACAGTCAATATCTTGATCACGAGGTAACTCGTCATTGGCAAATGGTCTCGCTGAAGCATCTTTCGATGTATTAGCAAAACTGACCAGATCTTAATCTTGTCAACATAAAAACAGTCAATATCTTGATCACGAGGTAACTCGTCATTGGCAAATGGTCTCGCTGAAGGCATCTTTCGATGTATTAGCAAAACTGACCAGATCTTAATCTTGTCAACATAAAAACAGTCAATATCTTGATCACGAGGTAACTCGTCATTGGCAAATGGTCTCGCTGAGCATCTTTCGATGTATTAGCAAAACTGACCAGATCTCGATCTCGCAATTATAAAAAAACCGTTAATATCTTGATGAGATCACTCGTCATTGATAAAATTAGTCAAATATCTTGAAGGGCGATATATCTCGTCAAAAACTACTTGGAGAGTTAAAGGATGTTGTTAAACAACATTTTTGAGTACCGCAACATGATATCTATTTGAACATGTGAAGAATATTGAATTATGCTATAAAATTGAACATTTATAAACTGAAAAATGAAAATTCCACATCATTTGAAAAAATGAGTGACATGCTGAATCGTCTTGGGTATGGGAGTGAGGACAAATTTCAATCTACCAATCTACGTGATGAAGTTTAGTTACTCTGATTAGCATATTACTTTATGACAGATTAATTTTATGTAGGAGTGATTTAATTCTCACAAATAAAAAAAAAACATTTTCGAAAAAGAATGGTAATATGAATCATTTTTCTGATATTAACAGAAATACAGCTTGCATAAACATCGCGATAACATTTTTAAAGGGACACGGTACCATTTAAACAGTTTTTTTTGTTTTGTTTTCACAGTCATAACAAAAGGTGTTAGGGTACCTTATTCCATTGCAACATTAAATATACATTACAAAAGAAAAAATTAATCTTTCATTCCCAATAATTAAATAATTAAATTTGTTAAAAATATTTCAATAATTTCAAATTCTTAATCAATCTGCACGTTTTAATTTCTTTCAAATATTTTTTTTATGTACCTTCTATGAAGAGTTATTCACAATTTTGTGCATGGCATTACTATGCATCACAGTAATTTAAATTTTTGCAACAAATACTGTGAAAAACAGTAAAAAAAAAACAGTCAGAATTGATTTCAGCAATTTTTGAAAAACTAACTATCTTTCCTAATCTCTATTCCATGCTCAAATTGACCAAATATAACATAATAAACAACTGGGAAAAAAAGTGTCAAATCTCTAAAGCAATTAGAACCTTAGAATGTTAAACACATTGTCGTCATGAAAAATAAAAAGCCCTGAAAAAGGACTTTGCAGTTTTTGAATGCTTATATTTGATAGAAAAAACTTGAAATACCTCGCTAAATAATGTAGCCACAGCTATAAAATTTTGCGACCATATTCTGTAAAGAGTTGTATAATTAATAAATGATAATAAATAATGTTTCAGCATTTTGATAATTTTTTGGGGTACCGCGTCCACTTAAGCAAACCAAAAACACCGATAAATTACATGGAAGCCTCATTCATAAAGCAAGTTAGTTTATTTTTCCTCAATCAATATGTCTCATTTGACAAAGGCTATGTTGGATTAGCCAAATATATATTCACGGATTTTTTTAAATAATAATGACATTATACCTAAAAAGTGTAAAATTTGTACTACTATCTAAGACGAATCTAGGAACATGAATCGAGCATTTTATAAAGCCGATTTATGTTCTGTAAAAAATAGCAAAAGAAATACCTTCTTTGGGTCAGTTTAATGAAAACTATGATGTTAGACGACGTACAACTTCTAGAATACACGAGGATTATTCTAAGCTATTTTTCTGCAAGTGGACTGCTAACTGAGTGTCTGTATTCTTCAAGCATTTAAGGAATTCGTTTCAGAAGAACAAATTTCAATTTAAAAATAGAAAATGTTTATTTACAGCCTACGGAATACCATATGTCCCCACTTTGAACCTAGCACCATAAAACCCAACAAACCAACCTTCATCGAGAAGCTTGTAATTAGGAGACCCAAACTAACCTGGCGATATTGCTGCTTTTGGTACTTATATCCCACTTGGACTAAATTAAATTACTCAAAGTGAAGCTTGAGGCCCTCGATAACTTGGGGACAAATACACTTGAGAACAGCCATGACATTACGATATTGTTGTTACTCATATCACTTGACAAAAATAAATTCGGTACAGCTTCAGTCTAAGTTTACAGCGGTGGTAACGGACGTGGAGCTTTTTTTTTTGGCGCACTTCTAACATCGCAAAGGAAAGAATTATTTCAAAAATATTTTATTTTTTCAACGGAAAGTAGTAAGCTGTAGAAACACATTTGTAAACGTTTTATAAAACATATTGCATACGTAAATGATATAAATATACGTAAATAAAATGTATAAAAAATATATGTAATACAACCTGAGACGACATCACTGTACCGTGACATAAATTAAAATGAAAGGAAATTCCACAACAGTCGAAAAAATACTAGTAGAATCAATGAAATCAAAGCAAAAAATTTAAAAGGACCAATGAAATCAAAAGATAGTTTAAAATTAAAAAACAATGGGAAATTAAAGAAAAATTTCAAAGGAACGAATGACAACAAAAGACAGTTTAACAGATTTTTAAAGAACTTTCTAGAGTATTCAAAATGAAAATTTAAACTTTCGGCTAGCCGAGGTTGCTTTAGAAACGAAATAATTTTTCCGCAGCAATCGAGCCACCCATACATATTTTTATTGAGTTTGTCGTCGAAAGTTGTAGGGAAATCGTTTTGTGGAGCTATAATCGTTGGCCCTAAAAATAGCCGATGACGCTATAAATTCAAATGAGCTTCTTGGTAAACAAACAATCGTACAGTGTTGCCAAAACGCGATAGCAAATAACGTCTTTTTTGTGTGCCACGTAAGATTATTTTATATAAAGAGAACTGCTTCGTTACTTATAGAACATTACAATAGTATTCGTTCGCTGGGTAAGACCGTTTACTGAATATAAAACGTGTCTTTAATTAAAGCAAAAGTTACCACTTGCTGGAAGTGGCTGAAGAAATCCTATAGATTGGATTCACTCTTAAAGGTCTTCAAAACTTTGGCAGGGAAGTTGCTTTGACTAAAGAAGGGCATTAATGAATTGATACGCCATTACTCAGTCATAATCATCGCCTTGCAATCACGAAAACAGCCCATTGTGAGGCACTTATTATGTGGGGCAAGTGTGATCCCATGAAATAGCACTTTAAAGTGTTATTAAAAATTATTTCAATGGAGTAAGTTAAAAACAAATAAGAGATTGTAAACATATAAGTAAAAAGTCAGGAAGTAAAAATATGAAAATTTGAAAAATTACAGGGGGTGAAGAGTAGCAATTGATTCAATATGAACTTTAAAGATTTTGATTCACACTTGTCTCACCCAATCGTACTAATTCTTTCATAGGTATGATTCCCAGAGACTGAGAAGGGATAGGGAATAGACAACCCGTTAATGTTCCTTTAAACCTTTCTCGGAAATCCCTTCTAACTACCGGTGATAACAGATATAGAGGTGAGAATTGCTGCTATAGACTTAAGATTACAATTTTTTTGTATTGAATTACAACAACAAATTTTATTGATAGTTACGCGGTTCCTCTGTTATAATATCGTATTTCTCTATGGGATTGGCATCAAACAGTTTAGTAAACACTGTTGCAGAATGACGCACAATTTACACCGCAATAACCTCGATTGTAAAACTACTGCTACACACACTGGTGCCTAGCGACGTGAGACACTATCAGTTTAAATAAGTGTGGTTGGATGAACAGAGCATGCCACATAATGCTAGGTTTTTCGTATATTAATTACGTCTATACATAATTACATCTATAAATACTATATTATGCTGTATATACAATGCACGAAAACTGCCAATCTCTTGGGATTATGAAGTCTTGATGAGTCTCTATGAATCTCACCAAGCCAGTAATTTTGACTCTCGAACCCTTGGTGCAAGCAATGTTCCTGAGCCACGCGACTTTTAGGTAGTCGGCAGGAGTCTTTCTATGAGATGGTGGTGTAATGGAGTAGACTATAATGTAGTGCACAAGAGCAATTTTTCGAATTTATTTTTTAAACTCTCTTAGGTAACATGGAAACAGGTCATGTTTTGTGTGGAAGCGTGTTTCGTCCAATTTGTTGATTCAGTGACACTCCTGATATCACTTCATGAACTGTTCTGCCTGTTCCCCCTTTATCCATTCATTTTGCCACGTACCAAGTAGCCAGCAATTTACTTCCCTCCTACAGCGACTCCTGGTCCTTTTACCACTTCATCTATGCATTCCGTTGTGGTTGCCTCTTTTGTTAATCTATCTGCTTCTTCGTTTCCATCATGAATGACTGTAAAACAGAAACTCTCTCACCGACTAATCACTATGAGCTGTTTTTTACAATACCAGCCTATGAATGGTATGATCTTTCAGGCATCACATGGCAAGAACGTGGTAGTCTCTGTGTTACCCCGGGGTACCATTGGGAGGAGTTGCCACATAGTTTCCGCAACTGTGGGAAGGGCATACCTTCCTTAAGGGCTTTGGAGGATCTGACTCGGATTTTTGGATTTGAGAAAACAAGAAAATTCATGCAGCCAACCGGGTTTCTGCACATTCGAGATTTGAACTTGTAATCAAGCGATTCAGTCTGATAGTTTCTTTAGAGCGACACCTTCAGCCTCTCGATTACAAAATGTGTATTTGTGCATTTTTAGTTATACTGTCTACACGAGGGAGTCTACTTTTAAATTAAGAATACGTTTCATTCTAAAGGTAACAGATCCTGCATTTTTTGTTGTTATCATATACCGCATATTGCATAAAATCACCGTAATTTTAAAATTTAAAATTTCCGGTTAAAAAATTTCTTGTTCTTGATATTATTACATTTTTTTTTTCAAATTTTCTTTTCAATAAAAATATCTATTCTCTGAATCATCCAACAAATGTCTGGATTTCAACTTGGTATCTGGAAAGGATGGAGTACAGTCCTATTCAAACAGTTCAGTTTTGCATGAATATTACTCGACGTTTAAAAATAATTAGATTGTTTAGAGATTTTTCAAAATTAAAAACTTTATCTATAATTTGGCTGAATTTCTATTTATCTATAGTACGAACTTTGATTTGAACACTTGATGATTTGAATTGATGTTGAATGAATGATTTGAACGATTGATATTTAAATTTTTGTTCACTTAAAGTTTAAGGCAGTGATAGCCATTTTGCATTTCTTAAACTCTTTCTTTACTTCTAAAATTGTGCTTAATCAATATAATGTTTTATATATCGAGATAAAAATGAATTGCTTGAATATCTTCTGTCTGTATATATGAGATCAATTGATTATATCTTGCTACTTTCCGATGATATTAATGAATTTGTAAATTGAAAATGTTTATGTGTGAAAGAGCAGTTCTAGTTAGATCAATGTTTTTCACATTAACAGACTTAAAATGTCCACTCAAGCTAACCACAACTGGAAAAAATAAATTTTATAAATTATTACTTTAAAATACTTTATATATTTTTCAACACCTAATCTATCGGGTATGTTAAAATTAACCTCAAGATATGTTTATGCTGCTTCAGAAAAGACATCAGACAGACGTAGAGTGGGGTCTGCGGATTATACAATTATAATTTCTGGTTTGCTTTGGTTTATGATTTTGTGGTCATGCTTTGCTATAAGAGGGTTAATTAGACCACCGATCAATTGATGGAGTATGAAATGCTTAGAGGAGCCTCTGATTTGCGTCAACAATCACGCAATCAGTTTTATATATGAACGTCGAAGTGCTCGTTCTGTAACTAGATCTTGTTTCTTAGAGGAAGAAAATACTGTCGAATCTTAAAGGAGAAAACCTATTGAAGAACCCATATCAAAATCAGACCAATTGAAGTCATTGATTTTTCTATTCACAAGCTCGACACATAAGATATTGACGATGAAAGAGTCAGTTATCTTGTCAATTGGAGAACTAGCAAACTCGAAATAGCATCTGCGCTAAACTTTCTTGATTGCTTATTTGATTGATGGCAAAGTGTCCTTTCTCTCTCTTCGTTTTGTATTCCAATCCCTTTAATAAATACAACATTCATATTCCCATAAATGGATTTCATACCTTTAAATAAATAAAATTATTCCAAAATGTGTAACACTTCTTTTACTTTCAGGGGTTAATTCTTATTTTCTGATAAAAGCGCGATTCAGCATACTTCTGTCATGTTACCACATTTGGATTATGATATTCTACTTCAATTTCATCTCATTCCCTTGTTCAAAGGCGATTCGACATTTTTTGATGCTAAACCTATTTTTGCTCAAATTTTCTTGTCTACATTGGTATCAATCCTCCCAATTTCTCATTGCTTTCTGTAATCAGACTGCTGAAGAACGACATTTTAATGGCGAACTCTTGCAGCGTTAGCATCGTACAGCTCGATTACTCAAATCAAATGGACGAATGAATCCCGTAAAATTTAATATTATATTATTCGATAGTAAATAAAAACAGATATCTGTGTGTAACAGTTTACTATAGATGTAATTGAAAAATAAACAATAAAATATTTTAGGAGGATAAATGATTATATCATCAATTACTTTTGGCATTAAAATTAATCATATACAATCCTAATACAGTACAGATATACAATTTAGATACACTGTTAATTTATTACATTTTACAGAAATTGAATTGGTGCTAGCACATTAATCGTAAAATAATGATTTATAAAAGTTACCTTACCTGAGAACAAAAACATGAAAAAGACAGAATCCTTCAATTTCATCACTTCTTTCTTTATGAAAATGGAATCTGAAAAATAATGAAAATATTCACCAAACATTCTTCGTCTAAGAATTTTCATTGAACTGAAGACATTTTGAATGAACAATGTTTAACTTCAAGGCATTTTTTAATCAATACTTCGACTTACTGAAGCGAAAATTAGTCTGTCAGCCGAATTTCTACTGTGTAACCTTTTCCCTACCTTTTATACTAAGGATGCCTGTCTACTTTTTATGCCATGACGTAGATGTTCGGATTCCTTTCTAAGCCAATTGCATTCAAATCAGCCGATACGGTCTCAAACCCTTTAATGGTTGGATTGAATATGAGAAAAAGAATTCAACCACAAAATCAAAAGATTTTTCTTCTTAGCAAAACGGCCTGTATTGAAACGTTATAGAAATGAAAACAGTCCGTTTAAAAACTAGTAATTTTCTTGTAATGATAGGTTTTATCAATCGGTCAAAGATTTTTTCTGTTACCCTTTCTTCTGTGGATTCTTTTTTTGGGCCGATGAATTAATTCATATCGTTTCGTACCATCAAATCCCGATAAAATATATTAAAGAAGTTTTAAACAAAATAGCTCACTATCAAGATATCTAATATAATTTGATGTTTTGAATGAGTTCCGGTTATTTGCTCTAAATTTTTAATCTAACATATCTTCACTTTCATTCGCCATAGAATGTAGTTCGCAGTCATGTTTAACGGTTGACTGAATGTAAGGCTTTTAAAAATATTTTTCTTCATTTTTCATGGTCTTCTTTTTTTTTCTGATAATTATTTTTCCTTCTTAAAACATCTAAATAACTTGGTACTAATTGAAGTTTCTGGAAATAAGGCTATTTAAAGCCTGAATTAGGTGAAAGTTTGTTGAATTTTTTGACTTGTTAGTCATTTATTTGCTTATTAATTTCCGCATTGCTTTTCAACAGAAAATAGGATGTTAGGAACTTTTTTCTTAAGATAGGAATGCAATTTTTAACTTAACGGTTGCTTGAAAAACCTGCACCGGTACGATACTTTCGAAACTTACACATATTTATCTTTTTGTTCCCCGTTAACTATAAAAGTATAGCCAACAGTGCAACTTCTACACTTTCATTACCACCATAATTTAAAGTCATCATTGTCATCACCACGCATAATTTAAAAGGAAATATACACTATATACATCAACCTTTTGAGTGGTTTCACGCATATATCCGTTCTGCAACTTCCAATCTTCTCTGCATGACCTGTAACCAGTTTTGACTTTCTTGATCAATAGAATTTTTTCCTAACCAATAGATATGAAAGATTCTTCTAATAATTTAATCCGTATGTGTGTCTTTGTGTTGTGGGAAAATTTTGAAATGAAACGGTTAACAGTATTGTTAATTCGGAGGGGTCAAGCAATAACAGTGATTGAATATAAAATTAGTACTTGCTGGCATTGGAGAAGAGGCATTGGATATGAAGCTGGTTTTTATTGGTGGTAGAGCTACCGACAAGATACAAAACAGAGAATCTCTTCAGAAAGCAGAAATCTGAAGAATACTGAGGAATATGATGGGAAAAGAACAAGTTCCTCGACAAACCAAAGTGAAACTTTAAAAATGATACCTGATCCCCTAGCTTCGTCCTCGTCTCAGCATACCTGCATCAGCGTCACCCCAGCTCCCAATGCCAAAGACCAGTCGGTAAGTGTCACTCTTGAACATCCCCTGTTTACACCATATTTGACCATACACCATATTTGCCTCTAACTCCTCAATCAGCAACGGACATTTGAATATGACACCATTCGGTTAATAGGATTAATAAATGTATATTGTTTCAAGGGCATTTTTTAATCAAATATGTTTTTGATTAAAAAACGGTTCAGCTGGTTTTTGCCCGTGGGCAAATAATACTTCGAGAATCAGGGTCACCCCCAAACTAATTTGTGAATTCGTGCCTGGAAATTGGATGAGATGTGGCATTGGGCCATCCATTTGTTAAATTAGGGGATGGTTAAACGTAAACAATGTGCTTCCTTGATTAACGTCTTCAGCCTCGGATTCTGATTCCTTGTTTCTCGGTCGGTGCCAAAGCTATATCAGAGGTTACAGGTTGGCGAAACAAATAATTACCTATGGCAATAGAAATACATGGGATCACAGTGGCTCAGTGGATTTGTACACTGCTCTAGCAACCTGCGAATAAAAGGAAGCACATGGTCTATTCTTCCCTGGATCTATTTATCTTTTTTGTGCCAGTAAAGCTTTCCTCGCTTATGCATTCATTTATTTGATGTTATTTGACTCATCTTGGCCTAATATTATCCTTGTGCCATTAAACCTAATCAACCATACCCATATATGATTTTGAGTATGACAGCCCTGCAACCACTTAGTACAAATGGATTTCCCTAGGGTCATATGCCTTCTCACTGGAGTCATATTATAATACCCATATCATAGTAAAGAAGTAGTAATGGGCAAACCCCCTGGAGTTTGCCCACTCCACGTAGCAGCCGGCCAGATGTTGCTAGCGGAAGTTTTATTCCTGTAATTAACTTGGGTGTATCTCTCTATTCTATGTCAGTAAAACTATCCTCGTGCGTGTAGTCAACTAGCTACTACCGTCCCAGCCTAAGCCATTCGGAGTATCGCCACGTAATTTTGAACCACGGTCAGATGACGAGGCAACATCTGAGCTGGTACCCACTCTTCAAACTTCCACACCAACCCAACGTGAGGACTTTCGGCCACGACAGATTTACCGCCTCTACACCATACTCTTGCAAATATCCATGCCCTGACCCGGATTCGAACCAGGAACCTTACTATCTAGAGGCTAACATCTTAACCATTATACCGGTTGGTCGGCTCCTCGTGAGTGTATGTCTATTTACAGAGCTGACCACAGATGAATAAGAGGAATTTTTGCTATTATTTTTCAACCTTGGCGACCGGGTGTCTTTTTTTAGCAAAATGGTTTCAAATTTCAAAGACTTTTTGAAAATGTTGGCGATTATTTTTGCAAAAATTCACCAAAGACCAAAATTAAGTCCCCACACACCCCGTTTTTTAACCAGTATCATACATATATTTCCGTCTCGGATATTTACCATTTATTATGGCTAATAGTGAAAAATACCACTTGATGATAAGACAGCATCACAGACCTGCAGTCTTTTCCCCCTCACAAAATGTCGACAAATTGGCGATTCACGTCAATTCAAAAATTGCAATCTGTATGTAAATAAGAATATAAAAGCTTCTATATACTATTGAGATACAATATTGGAAATTTAGATTTCATATTAAACAGTTTTTACACAGTCCAGTCACATTAATGTGACTACCTGTTAAAAGCCAGAATAACCACCTTTGGCAGAGCGGACCGCTGCGAGACGTGCAGGAAGAGAGTCAATTAGGTTTCTGAAGGTGTTCACTGGGATGTTGAGCCATGCCGATTCCAGTGCCGTGGCCAGCTGCGCTAGATTACGCGGTTGAGGATCCATGGCAATTGTTGGAGGGTGTTTGCTTTCAGACGTTTCACGCCGTATACGCCAACGTCCATCTGTCCGATAGAGCATAAAACGTGATTCATCGGAAAAAGCCACCTGTCGCCACTCTGTGGCCGTCCAGTTGCGGTACTGGCGTGCAAATTCCAGCCTTCGTCGCCGATGAACAGCAGTCAGCATTGGTGCGTTAACCAGACGTCTGCTTCGGAGGCCCATGCGCAGTAACGTTCGCTGAACCGTTGTTGAAGTTACACTCTTGGTAGCCCCTTGGTTCATCTGGGCGGTCAGTTGCTCAACAGTTGCACATCTATTCGCCCGAACGCATCTCCGTAGCCTTCGTTCACCTCTGTCATGTATAGCCCGTGGTGCACCACATGTGCCACGCCGCTGATTTTGGATAGTGCCATTTTGCCATGCACGGTATACTTTTACCACGGCGGCACGCGGACAGTTCACAAAATTAGCCGTTTCCAAAATGCTGCTACCCTTGGCCCGAAAGCCAATAATCATGCCCTTTTGAACGTCGGATAAATCGCTACGTTTCTGCATTACGCCAACGATTGAAATGCTTTCCGATGCCCTAGGACATCCTTTATATACACTGCACTACAATGTGCTGCCACCTGCCTTTTATGATTGGTTATTTCACGTTGACGTCGAAAATAGGTGGTGGTCACATTAATGTAACTGGACTGTGTATTTTGAAATTAAAGTTCTTTGTGAGCTTTGCTTCATACTTAATTAACACATTTGTGTTTTGGCTTATTCATCTAAAACTGATATTAAAATATACTTGGAAAAAAATTAATTTTGCTAAGTATCTTTAAGAATTTATGCTAGTAAAGCTATGTTATAAGTGCTCAGGGTGTGGTAGACTTACATTTACTAAACGGAAAACATTATTTGGCCAGATCTGGCCCTTGTGGCATGAAAATCCAACCAATCATATTGTTAAAAACAAAAATTTTGAAGTTAGTTTCGTGGTCTATTAAAATTTAACTGTTATCAGAAGTTCTGTGGAATTGATATTCTGCGTACCTTTCTCACCTGAGACAGCATCTTTCCTTCTTTTACCCAACATATCCTTTTTCCCATTCAACGTCATGTTGACGATGGCAGAAATGTAATTATGGATGAGTTTTTTTTCCATCTCATCTCGAGCAGTGAAGCAAGACGGGTAAAGTGCATGTTGCGGGAAGTATGGGAGTTCCTTTAGGAAAAAAAAAACCTCTGTCTTATTCTGTTTAATCTATTTTCGATGGAATCCAGCGAAATAGTTCAATTGCTTTCACCACAGAAAGACACTGGAATTCATACTTCATTGAAGCGTTTCCAGGGTTTCGTTCATACTTTTCAAAGAGATACAATATTCTAACATGATTTTGTGTAACATTTCGATGTTATAAAAACTTTCTGGTACGTCTGTTATATAACCAAACAGATAAAAAAAGCTATGTAGTGTTAAAAAAATAGGGTTTTTTATGGCAAAATTCGGCTGTCGTTTCAATTTCTTCTTGCTGCAATGAAGGAACATTACAAAACAGCGCTATAAGAATGTTTCGTGATCCAATTCAATAAGATTTCGATGAAGAAAGAACATTTATTAATCTAGAACATATTAATTAGCCTTTGAATGAGATAGATATACAGGGTGTCCCAAAAAGATGAGTACAGCTTCAAAAATTTATTTAAAAAAAAAAAAAGAATAGGCCTTTAGCAAAACTGGTTACAACAATAGATAGAATACCTAAAAAAAAATTTCTACTACCTTAGTAAAGTTCAACACGAGATCCTTTTTAGCGCGAAGAATATCAAGACGATATTCCAATTCAATCCACGAACATTTCAGCATGCTAACATCAACAGTAGCTACAGCTGTTTGGGTTTTTTTGTTTCAATTCCACTACACTATTAACTTTTAAAGGTATACAGCATCTTTTCGCAGCAGTTTGGTATACAGCATCTTTTACATAACCCCAAAAGAAAAAGTCGAGTGGCGCAATGTCAGGAAACCGGGACGGCCATGCTATTTGGCCATCCACTCGACACATTGAGCTTTCTTCACGGGATCCGCCATTTTGAATAACTGAAATTCTTAAATAATCGTTTGCGTGTTGTGCATCGCTATCTATAATCAGAAACATACTGTAGAAAAAAACTTTTTGAGTTATTCTATCTATTGTTGTAACTAGTTTTGTTGTAGGCCTATTCTTTTTTTTTAATAAATTTTTGAAGTTGTACTGATCTTTTTGGGACACCCTGTATATTTATATCTAAGTTTTGGTTTTCAAAAGTTGAGACTAGCATACGCTCTCTTTTAAATTGGGCAGTGAGATATTTTTACTATATGCAAGCTGTCCCTGAGTAAAGCAGTTTCGTCCCGTTTAAATAAAAAGTTTCTTATTGTGATCATGCTTGTAAAGCAATATTGCAGCAGGAATCAAGTTTAAGTGCTAACCCCACGCTATATAATCGTCAAGAGCCCTCTGTGTTGTTCCAGTACGACGTTAATTAAAATACTTACCTACCCAAGCTGCAATACTATACTATTAAATTCTCAAATGGATAGACAAAAATTTGTTGTGCAAAGAAAGTTCGACCGAAAACTATTTTTGGAATGAGAATACGATGCAGCCTACATCAACAGAAATGTTTTTGTGTGAGAATGAACCTAATTTTTTTAAAGTCGTTAACTGTTACGGATTTAAATTTATCACACCAATTACCCCCCCCCCAATATATATATATATATATATATATATATATATATATATATAATAAAGATTTAATTAAATTCTTTTGTTTAGGGGTACCTATAATTTTATGTCATTAATTTTCTAATTCGGCAGTTAAGTTCAGAGCCTGCAGCCGCCACGGGAACTTTTGTATCACGGCAAACTGTATACAAAAGGCTTAAAGAAAAATGCCTTTATGCTAGAAAGCCAAGGGTATGTGGCTCACTGTCTTCACAATACAAGAGGGATCGCTTCAATTGGTGCAAAGAACATCAGAACTGGAGTCAACACCAACGGACCCATATGTTCTCACTACTAATGAGTCTATGTTTAGTTTAACATCTAATTCTAACCGTTTTTACAACTGGAGGTAGGCAGGAAGTCGAAATCTTCCTTGGAACATTATAGAATTCGACCGTTTTAGTAATGCAGGTGTGGAATAATGATCGATGAACGTACGCCCCTGCACTTTTTCAACAGAGGTTCTGTACCGGCCAGAGATATCGGGATGAGGTCTTAGAACGTTATGTAAGACTTTTCAGAGGTGCATGTGGATCCGATTTTTTATTTAGGGACGATAATGCTCATCCACATTGAGCAAACCTCGTTGACGAATTCCTGGAAAATGTAGCCATTTAGCAAATGCCGTGGCGAATAGTATAGTTCTATTTGGGCAATAAAGCTTGTCCCAAATGTTTGGGTACACTTAATTTATTTCTATACAGGGTGGTCCCGAATTCATGGTACAAACTTTAATGGTAGGTACAGGACATTGTAACAATGATTTATTGTATAGGAATGTATAGTCGCAAGTGACGCGGTGAGGCGTAAACAGGGGAAATAAAAGGAAAGAGAAATGGAGTGATCGGTTGGTATCATTGCCGGTAGAGGGCAGTAGATGTCTAGCCGCTGTTGAACATGATGCATCGCAGTAAGGAAAAGCGCTATTCACAATTGTGCTGCCGTAGACGATGGGTGACTTTACGTATGCAGAAAAAGCAGACATGCATTACATGTACGGCCGTGCAAATGGTAACGGCAGAGCTGCGTTACGAATGTATCGCGCGGAGTATCCTGATCGACGAATGCCGGATCATAGAATTTTTCAACGGTTACATCGTCAACTTTGTGAAACAGGTGCGTTCGACGTCAACAGACATGGCGCTGGTCGAGTAAGAGCTGTACGCACTCCAAGGCTGGAAGAAAGCATCTTGAACATTGTGGCTGATAGACCCGAGTCAAGCACAAGAACTGTTGCGCGTGACGTAGGTGTGAGTCATCAGACTGTATGCAGAGTGTTAAACGAAAATCGCTTACACCCCTTCCATTTTCAGAAAGTACAAGCATTGAATCCGGCAGATTATCCTCGCCGCGTGAACTTCTGCCTGTAGGTGATGCAGCAATGTGCGTTGCAGCCGGATTTCGTAGATTATGTGCTATTTACAGATGAAGCGACATTTTCACGCGAGGGTGTCTTTAATGCGCACAATTCCCATGTGTGGGCAACCGATAATCCACATGCAACGCGTCGACATGCGTTTCAACAACGTTTCAGTATTAATGTGTGGGCTGGTATTGTGAACGACTTTTTGATTGGCCCATACTTACTACCCACGCGGCTCACTGGCGGAAGCTATCTTATTTTTCTGAAAGAAGTGTTACCACAACTGCTGCATGATGTTCCGATCGCCATTCGTAACCGCATGTGGTTTCAGCACGATGGGGCGCCAGCACACTTCAGCATTGATGTACGGAATTACCTGAATGCCACGTTTGGTACTCGATGGATTGGGCGTGGTGGACCAGTCCCTTGGCCACCCCGATCTCCCGATTTATCGAGCCTCGATTACTTTTTATGGGGACATCTAAAGCATCTTGTTTATGAGACTCCAGTTGACTCAGATGAGGATCTCGTCGCTCGCTTATCTGTAGCTGCTGCAGGTGTGCGTGAAATACCAGGCATCTTTGAACGTGTACGCCAATCGCTCCACCGACGCTGTCAAGCATGTATCGATACTGGTGGACGCAATTTTGAACAATTACTGTAAACATGACACTTGTCAACAACGCTTTCAATAAAATCTTTGTTTTTCCTTTCGGCCGTTATTTCCCCTGTTTTCGCCTCACCGCGTCACTTGCGACTATACATTCCTATACAATAAATCATTGTTACAATGTCCTGTACCTACCATTAAAGTTTGTACCATGAATTCGGGACCACCCTGTATAAAAAGAGCTTATATGAAGCCGTTAAGTGCGGACACCTTTGGAAACATTGACACATCTCATACGTGACAACTTTTTGTTATTTATCATCGCCAATTGGCAAACATCACCTCCATTATGGCGACAAATCTTATAATCTCCAATTTGCTGCACCGTGTTCTTGAGTTTAACCAATTAATGTGATTCTGAAAGAAATGTTATTTTTTTAAAATTTATGCATCAACGAGCAGTTTTTTCTGAAATAATTAGTTGCAATATGTAATTCTTTTTCTTGAAAACTTTTTTTTCACATTTAACACTCTTAAAAAAATTCCAACTATGGAAGCTCAAAGAATGCGGTATGACTTTATTCTTTCGCGAAGAAATAAGTCTATCAGGAGTAGGTTTAATTAGCCTTTGTACAGAAAAAAAATGACAGTAGAGTGAGAAACTAAGCTATATCAGGAATCATCAGACCCTTATGCTTTTACCAATTATTACATAGGAAAGTGCAATTAAAAAAAGTATTACTTTTCATCTTTACCTTTTTTTATATTAATCAAGCGTATTTACCTTTCAAATCTACTATTCTACCCTCCTCTTCTCTTGTACTTTTATTTTTATTCTTTCTTGAAATGACATGCCCTTTCTTCTTTTAGAAACCTGGTGTTTCTAATTTGTACGATTTAGCAAAGGAATCGAGTGATGAGGCGGTATTCTAGCATAGAACTGTCAGCAGCATTAAATTTATGCATACAGTAAACCTCCATAACTCTAGACTTTTGAACAAGTCAATTGTTTTATTCAGTAGTCTTGCTCTCATTTGTGACGGCAATGTAATAACAACTTCGTTTACTCGTCGCGAAATCCATTTTGGATAACTTGCCAGGGTAGAAAGGTCTTTAATCGTACAGGGATTGTGTCTGGTTGCAAACAAATTGAAGTCAAAAATGAGGATTCTGATTCTTTGTTGAATTGATTTCAACTTGTAAATGAAAGTGGATGTACAATTCTTGATATACTCGACGACACAGATATAGATAACAACGTTGCATAATGTTCTCAATCAACGATAAAATATTCAACGATAGAATTTTTAAAGAGAAGCTTGAAATTGCAAACGATGAAAGTGAAATGAAAAAGAATTTTATCACGGTAAAAGGACAAGTTTTTGAAGACTCAAAAACAATTCGACATTACCTTATATCAATTCAAGCTGCAAGACGAATTGAAAGCACTAAAAGTTTTAAAGAAAGTTAATTGTTCTGACCGGTGTTCTTTTCGGTCAATATTAAACACCTGGCATTAAAACGCGTATATAAAGTAAGTATCAAAGCTTGCAAAATGATTAAATAGAGCTTAAAAAAGGTAAAGTTTACTCTTTGTTTTATAAGACTAGCGTATGAAGCGTAATTTTTAGTGTTTCCATTGATTTATAATATTTTTATGAATGCTGTGTTAAATTTTAAATTTACGCGATTGTCTCATAAATGCGTATAGACTACATTCTGTAATAACTCCTCTTAAGTAATCATTCCACTAAAGTCAATGTTTCTTGAGTGCCGACTTATTGAGGTTTTACTGTATTTCCATTTGAGATTTTAAAAAACGAATTATTCTTACTTTAATTTTAGTTTAAGTAGCGAGATAATAAAGAGTAGATTCAAAATTTATACCTATTTAGAGACTGTAAATTTTTCTGTGAAAGTTATCTAGTCTACAATTAACGATGTTACGCGATTTAGAACTGAAAACAGTTTAAACAACGATTAGATTTGGGTGAGTACGCTCGTTTATACCAAGAAGATCAACCCAGGCACACACACACAACATTTTTTCAGTCCCTTACATTTGAGTGTAGGCTGATTCATTAAACTCTTCGTAAGTTTTTTGCGTTCAAATCATTCACTATTTTCTTGATGTTTTTTCTTGAAGCGGATGACTACTGATGGTTTCGATATGTATTGTCAAATTGCACAAATTCATTAGTTACTATTTACGACATACGTTTTAATTCATACCTCTAATAAGGAATTACATGCGTCAGTCTCATACATTTATTCTCGTTTGGACTGATACATTAAACTATTCGTAAGTGTTTTGCCAATCACAATTTTCTTGATGCATTAATTTGAGGCGGTTAACTGATGATGACTTTTCTTTGATGTCTAATGCCACAAGTTCAATAGACGATTTACAACGTGCATTTTTATTTCTGAAATATCCTTTCACGAAAAAATCTTTTCTCGAAATCTTGATTGAAGAATTTGAAAGACAAACGAAACAAATGCTATAATTTAGTTCCGATAAGAAACATCATAGTTTCAAGTTTCCTAACATAAAAAAAGTCTCCACAGGGGGTTTACTTTCTTGATGTAAACAAACCCGAGATACTCTAGTGATGGGTCCTCCATTCAGTTTTAACCTCATCTGCCCTTCTATATTTTGCTTATTTTCCTCCTTCGTTCTAATATAAAGCTTTTAAGGTTTGTTTCTTTGCAATTAATGCGTTTGGTCCAGCTTTGCCGATATCTGATCCTTACGTCCTTAAAATTCAATAAAGTGGGTTCGCATGAAACCAAAGTCGATTTAGCTACTGTGTTTGACCGAAGTATGATTTGAAACTGTACCGGTCCAATTAGTCCTCATGAAGCAAAAAGCGCACAATTGTTTATATCTCTTGGTAGCATTGTCATTTTACTCACGTTTCATACTTATTTAAACACATTAATAATGAATATAAGAATATAATAAAACCCATTAATAATGAATATAAGAATATAATAAAACCCATTAATAATGAATATAAGAATATAATAAAACCCATTAATAATGAATATAAGAATATAATAAAACCCATTAATAATAAATGTGAAATACATCGATTTGGATTTCACATTTCATTCTTCCAAAGTAAATACAAATAGTTAAAAATACGGCAATTTGTTTACATTTTTCAAATGTATTCTTACTGGTGTTAATTCTTGTTTCCAACTTGCAATACTACCCAACCCAACTCGGGTTGAATTGGTTAACTAGATTGAAGACATGATCAGAATATATAATCATTTGTCTCGTTTACACCTGAGTTATAAACCCCTCCAAACATCGAAGATATTCCGAGAAATGGCACTAATTTTATCGCCAAGATATCGTGTCGGGGTTGGAATAATCGGGTCGGTGTTCTCCATAATGTAATGTTCTCTACCCTCTTATCCGGGCTCTTGCTTCACAGGACCTTACTTCTTCTTCTCCGTCATCGAATGTCATTCTACACTGCAAATTATACCCTGCAAAATACAAATAGAATGAAGCCACAAGGCCCGTCCCCATATTTGTCATGCTCGCCAAGCTCGAAAAGGCGACTGGTCAATCTAATTTTTCGATTAGAATGAATAAAAAGTATGAAGTCGTGTCTCATTGATCCTAAAGTCTGTTCCTCATGTTATTCTAAATTGCGATTTTGAAAAACTGGAAAAGAGAAAGAAAAGACTAGAAGATTATGGAACCAAAGCGATTGTAGTAAGAGCTATTTGTCGGATTTTTTTTAAAGGGACCCAGTATCCTAAAAATTACCCAAATCATCGAATTTGTTATTTTATATTAATTGAAAAACTTTAATGAATATATATGCTTGGCTTCATAGCTGTAGCTACATTTTTTTACTAGTAAATAAACGTTTTCGGTCGTATGTCCGGAGTGCAGCCGACTCACTTTTAAAATATTATATCCGTTTGATCAGTATTCTGTTTTACGTGCATACAGTGAATTTAAAATTTTATGACATTTTCTGCTTTTGATGCAGAGACGAGATTTTTATGATATACAGCCCTGGAAAAAGTACAACGTCAGGCGAAAAATCTCCCAAATACGAAATACTACTACGATTTCAAACTATAAAAAAGTTTTACGACTTAAATTAATGCTACTGAATAATAAACAAAAATATATTTGTAAAAACCATGATATTTTTTGGATTATGTAAACATTATAAAAATCAGATGATGGCAGGTTGAAAAAAGGTATAAAGTCGTCTGCTGATTACATCATCTGGAAGAATAAATAAACTGAGAAAGCGATTCTAGAAACGAATATAGTTTTGTGGATATAGAATTGTTTTATTCTTGTGTATTTTAATACAAAGTCGAGAGGATTACACTTATCAGGAAATGAACAGGGCAAAATACTAGCTTTTAAAGATGTTGGTTACAGTGGTGTTGAAATTGCACGAAAAATTGGAAGATAGGAAGACCGAACCAGGCAAGCTAAAGATAATTTTTTCAAGGCAAGAGGGGCAGATTTAGAGGTTCACCTGCAATCAAAAAATGTCTTCCTCGCAAATAAAAGATGAGTTGTATTTGCCCTGTACCAGCTGAACAATGAGAAATGCATTGCATAGAAATCCTAATGTTGTGTACAAAATGTTAAAAGGAAAACCACTCTCTAAGCGTCATATTGATTCTCGTTTAAAGTTTGTCCGGAAACATTTAACGGTTGGCATCAACTGGAATTATGTGGTGTTTTCGGACGAAAATTTTTTAATTTAGATGGGCTAGAAGGATTTAAGTTTTACTGGTATTATCTGACTTAAAGAACGCCCCCCTTTTCAAAATGTCAATTCGGAGGGGGATCTGTCATGGTTTGGGCCGCATTTGCAGTCCGAGGTTCAACTAAAATTGTTCTTGTCGATAACTAAATTAATTCAGTATTATATCAGGACATGCTGGAAGATAGTTTGTTGCCGGTTGCTCCTTTGATTGCATTAGGCGATTGGACAGTTCAACAAGACAATGAATGCATCTGTGCATACTTCGTGCACCACAAAATCCTGGATGAAGGCGAACGAGGTAAAAATTCTTTAATGTCCACATCGGAGTTCCGACCAGAATCCAATGTAAAACCTTTGGGGCGTTCTAGCTCGAGATATTTACAAGAATGAGCTACATTACAGCAGCAAGTCTGATCTAAAAACCACAATTAAAAATTCGTGGAATCCCCGAACAATTTCCAAGCTCTGTCTGGTTCTATGAACCGACGATTAACACAAGTAATAGAAAAATGGTTTCCCACATCTCTATGACTTACTAAAGAATAATTCATATGGACTCGATTTTTTTCCAACTTCAACTGCATGGTAATTTCTCTAATTTCATATAAAATTTTATGCATAACGTAACTGAACTTAATAATAAACTTTTATATATTTTTGCTTTGATTTCATTATATTATGAAGTATCCATACATTTCATAAAAATATAATAAATAATTCGTGTCTTATGGCATCTTTTTTTGTGACAATATGTTTTTATCCACCTGTATTAAATAAATATTTTTCAATGGATAATACCTAATTATGATTGTCTATAGAAATAATTTTGTTAAAGATAAATGACTGCTGTACATGCAAACCGATGCAGAAAATTCTAGGAAACTTTTCAAGGAAAATGAAGAAAAAATTATTTGAGAAATTAAAAATTTCTAGTAGTATTTAGTTTAAAACATTGATTGTTTTTTTGAAAAAATTAAATTTTTTAAACTACTGTTTATGTAAAATCTTTTGAAATGTATATTTCATGTGTATTGGAATAAGCTACTCTAAAACATTGGTACAAATGAAAAATCTAAAATAATTGTTCAAAGAGTGTAGTTGTATGTTCCCTTGAGTGTAAATCGGATCAAAATGTGTAATTTAACAATCGTCGTTATTTATAGATGTAATGGCACACGCCTCTAGACTCCTTTGTTAAGTGAAACATCATGAAAGTTTGAAAAATTTTGTTCAAAAAACGAAATCCACGATTTCTGAAGTTCAAACACAATTCGGAGAAATGAGATTCCAGCAATATACCTTTTGTCCTAAACCCAGCGCTTTCCAGCATCTCAAGACAGTTTTAAGTCTTCGTTATGTTAAAGTTTTGTCTGCTATAATCAGATATCTGAAGGAATATGCATTTAACAATATGTATAATGCAATATCAATACAATTAATATTAAAATGAATTAATCATATATCTTTTTAAAATATGCATATGAATTGCAACTCTTCTTACACATTAAGAACATCAATACAAAAATATTGCTCTGAAAATTAGATTTTAAATCATATGTTTGCTTGAGATACTCGTTGGTGTCTTTAGCTTCATTTTTATTTATTTAAAGCCATTCTCGCATATCTAAACTAAAACGGACAGTTGTCGATATGTGTTCCGGAAGCAAATTGACCGACTAACCTTTATGTGGTAAACCATCAAATTTTTGTTCAAAGTAAAAAATTAATTTTAGGTAGAAATTCTTAAAAATGTCCAATCTAACTCCCTTTTATACTATATTGTGGATGTAAAAATAAAGCCTCTGACAATTACAATACACTAATTAAATATGTCCTTTCGAAACTATGTAAAATAAAACTTCAAGGTCCTCCGCTATTCAAGGATGCACAGTACAAATTATGTGACTCAAAAATTAACTTTACTCTCACTTAGTATTTTATTTCCTTTAATAGAATTTTTTTTTGGAACAATCGCAGTCTTTTTTTTTGTTGAAAGGCATAGGGTAGTCCAGTTGATAGAGTAAATGATTTGCAAACAAAAAGAATATGAAGGCTGGCGCATGTTAAATCCAACGTGACCTTGAATGTTATCACGATGGTGTGGCGTGGAAGTTTAAAGAGGTGGAGTGCCAGCTCAGGTATTGACCTTGTCATTGGACCGTGATTCAAAATGACGAGGTTTCGTCCTCGGATCTTTTTCTTCCAGACTGATCGCAGACCGTCACCAATAGCTCTTTGTGCTGCTGCCGTGCAACGCTAATCCAACCATCTACCTACCTGAGAGATAAACTGGCCTTTCGGGAAATTTTTGAATTTCCCGATGATCCAGTCCATTATTGATCTGATTTGATTCCCGATATCGACTCCATCTCGTATCTGACTATTAATATTAATTTACTTGAAAACCGAGTAAAACTTTCCTTATTTGTTCACCGATTGTGACTTCAGATGGAGATAGCTGGTGCTTTATTTGAGAACCCATACAAGGTAGCATGACACACTTACTTACAGTCAGCGTTAGAAAAGAAAAAGAAAAGTGAATGGTTCCAAGGACCAGTGTATACAAAAATATACTGGTCTGTTCCTCAAACAATAAAATAATTTACTTAATAGCATGTTAATTCAAGGCGCTAAATTTTTACTTTGCCGAATAAAAATTCTGTCAAATTGTAGGCATATTTTTTATTAACTTCGTCTCTTACGAATTCTAACTGTCCCACTCTCAGCAATCGGATGCGTCACCCATTGTAAAAGAACAGTGTGATAAACCACGTGATCAAGTAAGCGCGCCCCCTCCTGCCGATAGCGACAACGAGACCGGAAATGCTCCACAGTGCAATTTCTTATAGGACCTGCGATCGTCAATAGCCAATGATTTAACATACACCGATTACTGTGTCAGTAATTTGGAGACAGAACCCAGAAACGACTCCAATATACCCTAATGAGAATTTCAAAATTCTCGATCACGTGTCCGAAATAAATTTTGACAGTTTGCCGAAAGTAAAGTTTGGGAGTTTGAAACTTATTTTAAAAGAAAACACGTGCACTCGCTTTCTTTTTATAGCCACTGGTCCGCTTGACCACCCAGATTTGTAATCCCTGGTCCGATCGTACCTTTAGTGGTCTACGACCAGCGAACCACCAAGGATTTCGAGCGCTGCTTATAGCTAAAAATAATTTCGATTGGAATAAAGTCAACAGTATTGTCTTCTCACTCTTTTATGTTTCGATTTGCATTGAATGACGCTATAACAATGGCTTCTATCAATTTTTTAACCCTCCTTGTGGAGGTATCTGATCATCAACAAAACTGACCAGATCTTGAAGGACGAGTTATTTTGTCATTAAAAATGTACCAGTTTTTAATATTGTCATCATCAAAAAATCTTCAATGTCTTGATGACGAGGTATCTCGTCATTAGCGAAATTGGTCAAATTTTGACGGACGAGATGTCTTGTCGAAACCACTTGGAGAGTTAAAACTTTCACTTTACATGCATATTATCATATCCCATTTCTGGGAAGAGAGCTCAATATACTTGTTTTAAGCCCTTTAAGATACACCTACCAGTACTAGGTTTAGATTTATATTTAATCACATTTTTCTGTAGGTTATACACATAATGCGAAAATAATGAAATTATCTTACTCTTTTTCTTTGAAGTGCAATTAGATATATACTTTTGAAATTGGAAGCGCCGATATTTTTTCAAGAATTATCAGCAATTTAAGACACACCATAACCTATTCTGTAATAAAATTTTTTATTTTAATTTTTAATCCTTAATAAAGGAATACTGTTTTACAGATGAGTAATAATGCCACTAATTGACTGCTCCTAGCATTCACTATTCCTTTGCATCAGCACTAGTTCCAGCATCTGCTCCTGCGTCAGCACCTGCTTCAGCGCCAACATTTACTCCTCCACCTAAACCCAATCCTCCATGAAGTTCACCTCCAGCTTCACCACCAGATCCTCCACCGCCTCCATCAACTCCAGCGCCAGCACTTGCCTCAGCACCTACATTAAGTCCTCCACCAAGGCCTGACGATCCGAACAGTCCAGCGTCAGACCCATCAGCTCCACCACCAGCACTAGCTCCTGCACTGGCTCCAAGACCTAAATCAAGTCCTCCACCTAAACCCAATCCTCCTAAGAGTCCTCCATCCGAACCACCTTCAGCTCCACCACCAGCACTGGCACCTACTTTAAGACCTACATTAAGTCCTCCGCCAAGACCCAATCCTCCTAAAAGTCCACTATCAGCATTCCCACTGGCTCCAGCTTCAGCACCGATTCCTACCTCCAACCCTAAACCAAGGCCTCCACCGAGTCCTAAAAGTCCACCACCAGCTCCTCCATCAGCACTGGCCCCTAATCCTAAGTTCATATTCATGCCTGCTCCTACTTTCCCACCTGCTCCTGCTCCAGCTTTGCCATTTTCAGAAGTTTTTCCGTCATCAGATGCTGCACCGTCATCCCCTCCTTCAGTTCCAGCGATTTCTTCATTGCCTTCTTCTGTTGCCTCTTTGTTATCGGATGGATCATCATCAACTGCGAATGCTGCAGCCAGGAAAATGAGCAAACAAGTCTAAATACCAAAACATATAATTAATATCTACTTGCAGAAAAGGATGAGCGTTATTTGGTAAATCAACTACCAAGAAATTTTGCGACTAACTTTATTGTCTTGTTTAAATACGCAAAAATTGTTCATTTAACCCTCCTGGTGGTTAACTCGGAGAAGTATCTCGGCCTTAGCAAAACTGAACAAATCTTGATGGACGAGATACCTCGCCATTACAAGCAAATTGAACAGAACTATCTTGTTATCATGAAGAACTCGGCATTATCTTGATAGTCAATATCTCGTCTTTAGCAAAATTATTCAGATTTAATAGACGAGATATCTTTTCAAAACCACTTGCAGGGTTAAACAAGACAAAAATGTTCCTTGGTTTAGCTGTAAAAGGTTTACTTCAATTTGAAATAGGCCATGGACAACGTGTTTCAAAATTATAATGAATACTATATGTTTTTATAATTAAAACTTTTACAAATTACTATAATGACATTCAGATGTATCAAATTGTATTTTGGGAATGCATTATCAATGAAATAAAAATGAGCACTCAAAATTAAAAACAAAAGTTCCAGTCCTTACCAAAACAAGATGTTGCAAAATCACGAGTTTATGGGTGAGAATATATGCATCCTTAAGTTATCTGAAAACATAGGAATGTTTGCACAACCTCCAAGTCATAAATTTTGTACACTCTGATGGTATGACATCCCTTAATCCGGTATAATGTAGCAGGTCGAGGGTGACCAACTAAACACACGACACAGCCTAAATTAAAAATAACTAACGCGAATTTACGTTAAACATATAGTATCTACACTATCTACAAACAGGGATTTGTGTCCCTTGGTGGGAAGGAAAAATGGGATCTACTCCAACGGCCGACTGTAACGAGCACCAGAAAAAACACCTCAGCTCAGCTCGAGCTCTGTAACAGTTCTCCGTCTTGTGTCGTCAGTTTCCCTGGTAGACAGTTCAATTACAGAGGGTGCATCATACACTCCTAAAAACCACCTGGACGGCAATTAGACCACGATGAAAGACCATCCCGATAGGTATTTTGGGCTTTTCGTCCGGAGGTCAGAGGTAACCTCTGACCTCGAACTTGTTGCTAGGGTCGTTACACTGGCTAATATTGTTATATTGCTTTGCAATTACATTGATATCTTGAATAAGTAAGTTGATTTCCACAGAACTTAAGTCAGAATAATTGATTATCCTTGTATCAAAACGCACCCCCTTATGCTCTTCCCAATTCGAATTGATAAGTCGCTCTATTGGAAGGACAGAATCTGTTTAGGAAGAGGTAGCGAATTGTCCTATAGTTTTTTTCCAATGATCGGTCAATCTAACACTGGTCTCCATGGTAATAAAGGGCGAAATTGTGAGCCACTTGGCGTTAACCTATACACCACGTAGGGTTGGTTCACGTTCACAAACCTAGATAGCGTAGTTTTCTTCGTCATTTGTTGTGCTATTTAATGTCATTTAATTTTCTTGAGACTATTTATTCTGGAGATAGGTAGAAGCTGTACAAGCCGATGTAATGCTTTCAGAGTAGCTGCTTTCCCTTCAATCCTTCCCACTGCCATAAATGTGGTGTAAACTTCAGAAGTGCTGAAGTCTCTTTTCAACACAATGCAATTTACATGAAACATTTTTATAAAATTTAAACGAATAATATGAATATCTCTACATATGTTACGGTTCTTGTGATGTATGTTAAAAACAATCTGTTATTATTAATGATAACCAAATAAAAAGGTTGAAGGAAAAAATTTATAAGAATTTATCAAAGGAACCGGGTGATTATTAACAATTAGCAACTATGAAGCAATGTAATAACTTTCACAATTCGTTCGATTTAACACTCACGATTGCGC
Source organism: Metellina segmentata (assembly GCA_947359465.1). Classification (NCBI taxonomy): domain Eukaryota; kingdom Metazoa; phylum Arthropoda; class Arachnida; order Araneae; family Tetragnathidae; genus Metellina; species Metellina segmentata. The sequence goes on along the minus strand of OX375877.1, from coordinate 75,578,941 downwards.
ATAGTACAGGGGTTGGACAAAAATATGGAAACACCTCGTGAAATGCATGCTTGAAAAGAAATTTTTATTCTCGTGAAATGTGTAGGTGGCGCTGGTGTTTTCACCTACTGACACCACCTATACAGCGTCGTAAATAAACTGCACAGGTCAGTCGGTGTCGGGGCACTGTTCTGTGAAGTTGTAATTGAATCGTCAGAGCTAACAGATTTCGAACGTGGGCAAATTGTTGAAAATTGTCTGGTGGGTGCTTCCGTAAGCAAGGTAACCGTAGTGTTTAGTGTTTCAAGAGGTACTGTATCTAAGATTTATTCCGCATATTTAAAAAGCGGTTAAAACATCATCCGCTAAGTCATAGCGCGAACGAAAGTGTGTGTTGAGTGATCGTGACAGACGATCATTAAGGAGGATTGTGACGAAAAATAAGAAGACCACAGTTGCAAAAGTTTCTGCTGAAATGAATGTCGTGCTCAGAAACCCTGTGAGTACCAAAACAATAAGAAAGGAGCTCCATAAGCAGGGTATTTCCGGCCTAGCTGCAATTCAAAAACCATTCACGGTGATGCTAATGCATGCAACAGGAAAAAAAGGTGTTTAAGTCATAAAGCCTGGACTATGGAGCAATGGAAGACAGTAATTTGGTCGGATGAGTCTTGTTTCCCACTTCTGGCCGTGTTTACGTCTGGCGAACACCATCTCAAGCATATAATACAGACTGCTTGTTGCCAAGAGTGAAACTTGACGGGGGTTCTGTGATGGTTTGGGCAGCCATATCGTAGTTTTCTGTGGGTCCCATGATTACTCTGCAATGGTACATTAAGGCTAAAGATTATGTGAACATTTTGGCCGATCAAGTCCATTCCATGTTATAAACTTTGTTCCCCAATGGTGATGGTGTCTTCCAAGACGACAAAGCTCCTGTTCACACAGCTCACGTCGTCCAGGACTGGTTTTATGAGCTCGAGGATAATTTGTCACATATCCCCTGTCCACCACAGTCACCAAACTTAAATATTATTGAATCTTTGTGGTCTACATTGGAGTGGAAAGTGCGTGATCGCTATCCACCGCCATCATCGTTATCTGAACTTGTCACCGTTTTTCAGGAATAATGGTACAAGATTCCCTTGGCAAGCATACAGGAACTGTATTTATCTATTCCGAGAAGACTGCAAGCTGTGTTAAATGCCAATGATTTTCCTACACCATATTAGGCGATGTTACATGTTTTTTTAGGTGTTTCCGTATTTTTGCCCAACTTCTGTAAGTACTACTGCGTTAGCGCCTTTTACAATCTAGATTAGTGGTTCTTAACCTTTTCAGAATCATGGAACATTTACAATTTTTTACATGGAACATTACATGAATCATGGAACACACACATAATTTTTCTAATGGGATAGATATTTCGCCCAATGGCTTTTACAAAGATATATGTTTTCAATATCTGGTCTTACATGTAAAAAAATAGATATCCTCATTTTCGCCTCTTCTATATTTGTCAGCCTTTCACGTTTATTTGTCTTAATATTCGTTAATGTTGAAAAACTAAACTCCTCATAAGTACGATGTTGAAAATTGTAATAAAATTTTAATCACTTTTTCAGAAATAGTTTTAAATACAGTTTAAACAGAAATTCAAAATTCTTTAACTCTTTCTTTTTGGAAAATTTCATTCTGAGAGTACGATCCATTGACAGCGTAATGAATTTTTCCTCTGCTTGTAATGAAAACTCATAACTGGATGTGTTGACTGCAGAAAACGGATTTCGTTTCGAATCATAATTTTCGATATTCGATGCGAGAAAGTATTTCGCAATTTTTTATTCTAAAAATTCTAAATGTTGTGTTACAATAGGAATTAAATTCCATGATGTTGTTATTTTAAACTGAAGGAAACATTGCTGTTCCTTTTTTAACTATGTGAGTTGTCCAAAGTGATACTTTTTTTAATGCTGACAGTTTGTCAGTGGATGTAGAATATTTTCGTTTTTACCTTACATACCGGATTTTACGTTATTTTAATAATTGAAGATATCATCTAAATCTGTCATTTCAATACGCCAAATATATAGTCTGTAAGAAAAGTTTTAAAAATATCGTTCCCTTCGTTTTGAAAAACGTTTACAATTCATCCTTATTTTCCAAAATTCGGTTCAGCACTTTACCTGACGATAATCACCTTACTACGATAATTACTCAGTATGTAAAAGTAAAGATTCGTGCTGAGCTTCTAAAGATGCACAAAGTTTTTTTAAATAGGCGTGTTTGCAAGGGTCACGATTTGATGTAGTTTGGAATATTTACAATTTGGTCTAATACGGATTGTAATGTCATAGGTAATGTTTTATAGACAAGTGAATCTCAGTATAAAAAACAGTGTGCAGATATATTAGGATTTTTCTTCGCAAAAGTAATAAACACTTTAATAGAACCATCAATTGAAGGAGTACCATCGGTACAGATTCCTACACATTGGTTCCATGTTATGTTAAATTTATCTGAATATAACGAAATGGAGTCAAAAATATTCCGTCCTCTTGTGCGTTTGTGCGTTCTGTGTCTGCAGCAAAAAAAATTGATTCACTATTTTGTTTTCATCAATGAAACAAACACATCCTTGTACGTGAAAACTATACAGCTGATATCAGTAGACTCGTCAATTTGTATAGCAAAGTATGAAAGCTTATTAGTAACTGTTCTCAGTATCATCTGACATGTATGATTCTGTTTTTTATTGTGTCGTCCGAATGAGGAATTTTCATAATTTGCATCATCTCCATACATAATTTGAACTATTTCATAGCATGCTGGTAAAATCAGACGTTCTGCTAAGGTGACTGTTTTTAAATTTTAGCAATTATTTAGGACATTTTATATGATGCACTTTATGCTTTATTAGATACTAGCCACTGCGTGGCTAGCCCGTGATGTAAGGTATTAATCTGGCGTAAAAATTTTCGCAGATTTCATATCCGTTAAAATTTCCAATCTAACGAATCCGATTTTACGAAAAAAAAAATTTAACAATCCCAGCCAAAATGTTTTTTTATCTTTTTTATCTCCTTCGCTGAAATGGAATAGGGCGGGAAATGCAATCTGTTTTTATTTTTATTTTAACGCGAAAGGCAGAAAATGCAAACTGTTTATTTTTGGAAAGCGAAAATTCACGTGACGTCACAATTTCTTGTGAAAATATAAAAGATTATAAAAAATATATAAAAAAAATATATAAGGTATCTATCCGGTGTAAAATTTTCTGCAGATTTCAAATCTGTTTAAATTTTTATTCTACCTTTAACGATAGTTGAGATAGAAAAAAAGCACTCAAGAACAACAGCGATAACTTTTGTAATATATTCTGCTTCACTGCAATCTGTTTCGAAGGAAATCAAAATGAATGAATCTCGAAGCAAACTAAGGTCATTCTAATCTGTTCTCTCCCATTCTAGACGGGAAAGGAAAAACAAATGGCATGGTTCCAAAAGCTGACGTCAAGCTGACGTGAGGGCGAAAAGTCTAAATTTTGATGTTTCTTCATTTCGCGGAAGAATGAAGAATGGTGAACAAAACCTTTTATATTAGTTTTAAAATGTTCTAGATTGAATTTTAAAATTCGCCTCGACACTAAAATTGCAAAAAATTCGTTCTACCTGTGTGCCAAATCGCATTACTGTAAGTGCCATAGATTAGTCAGGACTTTGAGTGCAAGAAAACAAACAAACAGACAAACACTTACTTTTATAATATTAGAGATTGTTACTATTAAAAAAAATTTTCCTTGATTAATTTGATTATTCAAAAATTTTTGAAAATAATTCATGTCTTTGGACTGGCTATTGTCGTATTTAGATATAAAATGTCATTCTAATTTTACTGGTAACATTGCACTTTTAGAAAACTTTTTCCCCACAAACCACGAAAACAGGAATTTGACATTCATTTTTGTAAATATAAGTGAACCAGAAATCTAAATAATCATTGGAATATTGTCGTCGAACAGTACCCGCACGGCGTTGTCCGTGACGGCATTCTTGCCATGTCCTGAAAACATTAAAAAGAAAAAACAATTTTAAGAATGAATACCACCTTTACTCGACGTGACTTGGACAGGTTGCATTTCACTCATCCACAAAATTGCAGAAATTATACAAATTCAAAAGTAAATTATGCTTTGAAAAAGTATTTACGCTAAACCTCACTGATTCCTACAAACAATGTCAATGAATTACAATGTCAGAGAAATCAAAACCAAATGTAATAAGCTTTAACAGAAAAAAAAATTTCCAACAGAAATTAATTAGTTTTATCAAAGTAATAAGCTTTAAAGAGAGAGAGGAAAGTATTTAGTTTGAATGGAATAGGTTGAACCTGAAACCACTACACAGAAGTTCATCGGTGCGGTGCAATTTTTGCACAATAATTCCAATTTAAGCAACTACGATTCCTGATACTGGCTGTAAGTGCTAAAGATTCCGTCTGAGCACCTCACCTACACAAACACTTCCGAAATTTAAAAAACAGAAATATTAACCCTGCACAGTTTAGAACCACAGATATTCTCCAGTATTATCCACAGAGGCAACTGTTACTGTAATATCACAATTTGTAACATCCCAGTTCAATCAATGTAACATCACGCGTCCATTTCAAATTAAATCACTCCTTCCCTTACCATTGGACCAATGACGTTATTGGACAACCATCATACACTGTGACCAAGAGTGGAATGCTGGGTAAAAGCAGAACCGTGCGGGGGAAAAGAAGAACCAGTGGGAGAAAAAAAAGCTAAAAAATTTATTTAAAATTGTTCTAGATTAAATTTTAAAATTCGGGCTTCGAGGTACATTTAATCACCTTTAGGACTACCTGTGAGCCAAATTTAATGTATGTAAGTGCTATAGATTCGTCTGGACACCTCACTCACATACACAAACACTTCATTTTATAATAGTATGGCGATGACAATATTTATTTGTTCTCCCTGTTATGAGTATCATTATTGATATTGCTTGTACTTGCACTATCAACGCTAGAATCATATGTTCAATTTAGAAATTTGTCCACTTTGCCTTTTTGAGTAATTATTTTTATTTATTTGGAGAGTAATTAGAGCTATTTTAAATTCTAAAAGACCAATTTGTCGCAAATGAACTTCTACCTACAATTACAAAACAATAGATTTTATGACATTGACAATCTGACTAAACCGTTGGACTTTTTGAAGAAAAACAAAAATAACAGTAATATATTAAGCAAGAAACACGTCCGTACACTTCAGATGTTGACATTCAATTGTTTACACACAGTCTCCGCCCACAAGCGAAAGCAGATTTAATTCATGTTCCAATATAAATCATCGATAAAAGCCAACATAAATACAAGTAAAAACGATAAAACTAAAAATATTGACCTTTTCTTTTTTCCGTCTTTGTTTTACGGTCCGTTATTCATCCAAAAAGGGAAGCACCTCTTAATTTTGAACCACGGCCAGATCACAAGGTCATCACATGAGCAGGAACCCCACTGTCCAAACTTCCACACCCCACTAACGTGAGGACATTTGGAGAAACTAAAGATTTGACGTGCACCAATCGCCACGTATGATATATATATATATATATATATATATATTGACGAATTTCATCAACGGAATAAAACAATGTAAAAGTAATCAAGCAATCACTTCGAGATTTTGCCGTTTAGCTTAGCTTGGTTTGAGTTACAGAGCTATATAAATTGCCTAAACTCGACGAAAGAGCTCGTAGCTCTAATGAAATTCTCTAGCAGTCAGAAGGCAAATTTTAAATCTGGGAGATAAAAATCAGCGTAGAAAATAAAATGCGAGCGAAGGTGAAGATAGGTTTACATGGTTTTAAAAGCATTGAATCGCCTAGGTAAATGGAATACAAGTGATGTGAACGTTCACAAGCTTATTGTTGTGAGATGACGGAAGTGTGCACTTTATTAGACGTACGAATACTGGTAACCAGTGAAAACTATAACAAGAAATGTGACAGTGAAGAAATGCTGCTTTACATTTTTGGTTAATGTTACTGTCACTTGAAGGTATGAAATGTGCATATCGATCGTGGAGTGTTCATTCTTCGTAAGTGGATTTAACCCTCCAAGTGGTTTCGACGAGATATCTCGTTCATGAAGATCTGCATAATTTTACTAATGACAACATATCTTCCAATGACGAGATATCTCGCCCATCAAGATCGGTCCGTTTTGACCTCATCTAATGAAGGGCGATATATCAAGTTGAGACAACCACAAATAGGGTTAAATAAGGTACAAAAAAGTCGTAACGTCATAACGAACCCTTAAGGAATTACAGCATAAATTATTATGTATAAATTAAAGTATAGATAATAAACAAAAATTGATTTTTGATTATGTAACCCTTTTATTCTACATATGCAGGAACTCTTAACAAATGTCTTAAACTTCAGTTAAGTAAACCGTAAAACATTAATGTGCTCAAAAGCCAATATTAATGTTAAAAAATTTATACTTACAATGGATTTTATACTAAAACATTGCATTCTGGAAGAGCTTGTACGAAGGAATAATTCTGATACAAATTTTGAGTACATTTACGTCTTTGTACTGAATGAATGAAATGCATGACACTTTTTTTTATAATATGCGTGACAAAAAGATATGGTTTCCAACAGACAATTTGATAGGATGACCTTCATTTAATTCATAACAGTACAGTTGTAAAGAGCATTTATTCAGTCACGGTATTTACATACCAAGTCTGTTGAAAGAAGTTTACAAACTGTGTTTAAAAGACAGTGCTTTCATACACTATTGTACTGAAATAAAATAGCATCGAACAGGATATATTCCAATTTAAAAAAAATTTAAATTATACTGTTGCGAACTCAAACTCTAATTTTAAATATTTTACAAAAATATATAAGGAATATCCAGTTACCCAAAGGCATTCTGTCGTAGCCTCAAAAATCCTCACGTTGAAGTGGTGCGGAGGTTTTGAGAGTGGAGTGCCAGTTCATGTGCGACCTCGTAATCTCACCGTAGTTCAAATTTCCGGGGTGTTGTTCACGGAACCTTCCTTTTGGGGTGGATGTCGGACCGTTGCCAATAGCCCGTTGTGTTGTTTTCCATTGAGACTTTAATTAAACTACCTTCCGTAAGGAATTCTCATTTTAACCCTCCAAGTGGTTTCAAAGAGATATCTCGTCCATTAATATCTGTCCACGTTTACTAAAGACTAGATATCTGGTCATCAAGATATTGGCGATACTTTTATAACAACGAGATCTATTCAGTTTTCTTCTAAATATATCTTGTCATCAAGATATTGGTGATTTTTTTTTTATGGTTAAGAGATAGATTCAGTTTTCTTCTAACCATGATATATCTTGTCATCAAGATAGTGGCGATTTTTTTATTATAAAGAGATCTATTCAGTTTCCTTCTAACGACGAAATATACTGTCATCAAGATATTAACGATTTTTTTTAATCACTAGGGGGCTCCGCCCCCTGCTCGCTTACGCTCGCCAACCCCCGGGGAATGCTGCGCAATCCCATTTGGTTTGCTTCGCAAACCAACACTCCTGTCACACATACCCTTTGGTTTGCTTCGCAAACCAACATTACTTTCACATAGTGAAACTATCTGAATAATTCGTATTATGCTGATTTCACTTTCCGGTTCATGACGTCACAACGAGGGCTTCGCTGCGTCTCGCTTACGCTCGCCGACCCCGGGGATTGCTACGCAATCCGTTTGGTTTGCTTTCTCAAACCAATACTTCTTTCGCAAGTGATTTAACTTTTTTTTGCTTTAACACTTAATGCACCCTAAACTAATAGCCGCATCAGTAAAAAATCTTCTGCATCTTGTTCCCTGTACAATTTTAAGTAAACATTGTTAATATCCAAACTTTACGATCTGTACTTTGTCGGTAAACTGTCTTGAGAACAGAGGGAAAAAAGCGAGCCTTTTTCCTCGCCAAATAAAAAGAAACCGTTTTTATGGCAATTGTTGCTACGATAAATTTGATATCTGGCAAACCCGATAGTCAAAAGTGCAACCCACTACTGCTTTCGGAAGCAGCTATGCGAACTGAAAAATACGAAATTTGCGTCACCAACTTTTGATTGCATCGAATTTATTTATGAACCAATTTTAAAAATAATTGTACCGTAAGAAAGAGTATATTCTGAGGTATACTGCAATATTTTTAAAATTAAAAACTAACAGTAATACTATACAGATATGACCATTTTAGTTTTGTATCTTAAGTTACGATCTGAAAGTTCCGAAAATTGTATGACCAACTTTTAATTGCATCGATTTTATTTATTAACCAATTTGAAAAATAATTGTACCATAAGAAAGAGTGTAATGTAATGTATTCAGTGATGTTTTCAAATTTAAAAAATAATGGCTTTTGCCGTAGACAAAACGGTTTTAACAATAAGTAGCGAAAATATCCAAAGATTCCGAATTTTGTAAGACGAACTTTTGATCGCATCCAATTTAATTATTAACCGATTTCAAAAATAATAGTACCGTAAGAAAGAGTATATTCTGAGGTATACTGCTATATTTTAAAAATTAAAAACTAATAGTAATTAGATATAAATACGGCAGTTTTAAAAAAAAGTAACAAAAATGTCCCGATTTTTCCTGAATTTCAAAAAAATATTATCAAGAACCAAATTTAAATTAAAAAAAAAACTCGACGAGCTGCAAAAATTTACGTTGTGAGGTACTCTTAAAAAAAACTCACGACTGAAGACTGAAAATTTGAATGGGTTTTGCTCACTCGCGGAAGAAATTTCACTTCAACTTTAACACTTAATAAAACCTAAACTAATAGCCGCATCGGAAAAAAATCTTAATAATTATCTAGGGAATACGATGAAGAACAAAGCATGTTAATTTCATTTTTTTCCGATCAGTACTTTCTCGGGAAACCGTCTAAGAATCGAGCTAAACAACACATTTTTCAATCCTGCGGCGGCGGCGGTAACTTTTTTTTAATATAGAGAGATTACGAAATGTATTCAGTTTCCTCTTACGACGAAATATCTTGTCATCAAGATATTGGCGATTTTTTTATGATAACGAGATCTATTCAATTTTTTTCTTACAAGATACACTCTATAACAAACAAATCGACGCACCAAGAAGGAATTGTCCGAGGGAGACAAAAATTGGTGGATAGGAAAATTATGTACAGAATAGAAAATGATTAAAATTTCAGAACAATTGAATTATTTATTTCATAGTTACAGTAACGAGCTCAATAAGGTGTTGACCCGCCTCTAGCCTGGATGCAAGCTGCCACACGGCGTGGCATAGACCGATAAAGCTCCCGGATGGTCTCCTGCGGTATTTCTTGCCAAATTTGCTCTAATTGTCGGACTACGTCATCAACATTCCCTACTGGATGCAATTGCCTTCCCGTCATACCCCAGACATGCTCGATGGGAGCGATATCTGGCTGGCCAAGGAAGTGTTTGACAAGCTTGAAGACAGTTCATAGCAACACGTGCCGTATGTGGTCTGGCATTGTCTTGCTGAAAAATAAGCCCAGGGTACTGCGAAAGGAACGGTAGCAAAACAAGTCTCAGAATGTCGTCAACGTACCGCTGTGCAGTAAGTGTACCTCTAATGACGACCAAAGGGGTCCGGCTATCAAGGGAAATGGCACCCCAGACCATAACTCCTTGTTGAGGGCCCGTGCGGCGTGCAATAGTGAAAGCAGGATCGGCACGTTGCCCTGGGCGTCTCCAGACATGTCTTCGATGATCGTCAGGACACAGTTGGAAGCGGGATTCGTCGCTAAAGACTATACGTCCCCAGTCAGCATCATTCCAGCCTGATCAAGCCAAGCACCACTGTAATATGGCTCGACAGTGTGCAGGCGTGAGTGGCAGGTGGAGTAATGGTCGGTACGAGCGTAGATTTCGCTCTCTCAGCCGTCTGTGAATGGTCATGGTGGACACTCGTGTGTGGGTCGCACGACTGATGGTTGATAGCGATGAATCCGGAGCTGTGACAGCTGATCTGACAATCACTCTGTCCTCGCGATCTGTTGTGGCCCTACGTCGACCGCTAACATCATGACGCTGAAATCTGCCATTGTCCACCCACTCTTGCCAGCATCTTCTAATCGCCGCATCGCTTCGACTCACATGACGACCTTTTTCAAACTCTGAAAGTTGCTCGTAATGAGCTCGAATCCTGCGGCGAGGCATTTTTTCAGTCGTGTAAAGGTATCCTAAATCGTAATGCAGCAGAATTTTAATCATTTGCATATTTGGTTAAAACATTTTTGCATACGAAATTTCAAAGCAATCGGATGATTCCTTCTTGGTGCGTCGATTTTTTTGTTATAGAGTGTATATTGTTATTAAAATATCGGCGAATTTTTTTATCATTACGAGATCTATTCAGCTTCTTCTAACAACGAGATATCTTGTTATCGATACATTGGCGATACTTTTTATGATAACGAGATCTATTCAGTTTTTTTCTAACGACCAGATATCTTGTCATCAAGACAATGGCGATTTTATTTTATAAGGAGATCTATTAAGTTTTCTTCTAATGACGAGATATCTCGCCCATCAACATCGTCAGTTTTCTTGTATTGACGAGATATCTCACCGAGCTGTCAAGACAGCCACCAGAAGGATTAGGTATTTAGCTTAAAGTGTACTTACACACTAATTTTTTTTACTATACTCGTAGGTGGTTAGTTTGAGGTTAAATGTGTAAAATTCAGATTAAACTAAATCATTAATAAACCAATTTAGATGTACACTCTAAGACAACAACAAAAAAGTTGCACCTAGGAGGGATTGTCAGAATGAAATGAAATTTACAAGATTGGTAAAATGCTTTTATGAATGAGTAAATTATTAAAATTTGAGACAAATATATACAAACGTTATTGAGAAAAATTCATAAAATGGTATAATTCAGTATGGCATATGACCGCCATTGATCCGAATGCTGTATTCCAGGCGCCCTGGTAATGAGTCATACAGGCTCTTTATGCAGTCCTGAGATAGTTCATCTCATGCTGCTTGAACCCTGTGACGTAGTTCCAGCAGATTACGGATGGAGTGGTGACATATCGTCCAATGGCATCCCATACAATCTCGATCGGGGACAGGTCCTATGAGTATGCCGGTCATGGTAAGATATCGTTGCGTCTCAGACAAGCACTAGAGACGGCAGCAATAAGAGGTCAAGCATTGCCTTGTTAAAAAAGCAGGTGAATCTGGCAGTTCAGGAATGGGATCATAACTGGCTGTAAAATTTCTTGTACGTAATGCTGGCCTGTCAAAGAGCCCATAATGAATACCAAAGGTAATCTGGCACCCTATTCTCCAACACGCTTACTTGAGGCAACGACATATTTAACATGCACCAGCCCCATTTGTACTCGCCGTGTTTGTTGGATTCGAACTCTCAACCCTCCGGTTGCTGATATGATACTCTTCCAACTAGGCAACCACCTAGTTGGCCGTTGGTTATCATTATGGTGGTCACTAACTTCCAACAACCACCCCTAACAGGAAGGAGAAAAATAAATTTATTGCTCTAGATGCAAAGAAAGGAGATTCCAGGTCTCATGTGAACAATCTTGATGTTTAGGGCTTGAAGTCGTTTTGGGACTGTCGTGGTTCAGTTGGTATGTCCACTGCGCTAGCAATCTTCCAGTTGTAGGCGGCACAGGTTCAATTCCTGTCGGGCGCATTCCTACTTGTGTGTATTTCTTTCTTCTGTCAGCGAAACTTTCACTGTGTGTATAGGTCTATTACTTGACATTGTATGTCTTGTGGAGCAGTAAATTCAAATATTGTCCTTTCACCATAAAACAGCAAGACCAACAACTGGTAATTTTTAATTAACGTCGAAAAAGTACAACACGACGGGCTATTGATGACGGTCAGGGATCAATCCCTTAAGGGAAAGATCCGAGGACAACACCTTGTAATTTTGAACCACAGTCAGATCACGAAGAAACACCTCAGCTGGCACCCCACTCTCCAAACTTCCACGGCAACCCAACGTGAGGACTTTCGGCCACGACAGATTTAAGGTGCACCAGCCGCCTCTACACCATACGCTTACGCTGGAATCCATGCCCAGACCCGGATTCGAACCAGGAACCTTCCAATCTAGAGGCTAACACCTTAACCACTATACCGGTTGGTCGACCTTGGAGGAAAGATATTTCAGTTTGAAACGTTCAATCGGTATGATATGAAGTGAACTACGTAGCTCTAGTTCTCATCTCTTGGTTCCTCCATCATTTTATGCCTGCTCAGGTGTTGCCTCGTCATCTGAACGTGGTTCAAAATTACAAGGTGCTGTCCTCGGTAATTTTTAATGTCGTACTAGAGCAACACAACGGGCTATTGACGACGGTCCGGGATCAGTCCCTTAAGTGAAAGATCCGAGGACAACACCTCGTAATTTTGAACCACGGTCAGATGACGAAGCAACACCTGAGCTGGCACCCCACTCTCCAAACTTCCAGTGTTGTCCTCGGATCTTTCCCTTAAGGGATTGATCCCGGACCGTCGTCTATAGCCCGTTGTGTTGCTCTAGTACGACGTTAATTAAAAATTACCAAATTTTTTCCCCACCATTTTCTGGTTTCAGTTCATTTTCGGAGCGTTATCTTCTTCCTTGTCCTGATGTTATGTATGTGCTACATTGAAAAAAATAACTGGAAAACTAAAATTGTTTTACTGTGGATTAAAGGTAGAGATCTCACTTAGAGAAATAATAATACATATTTAGCCGCTAATTTTGTGTTTTAAGTCTTTGATTTTACTGCAGCTTTCAAAATTCTTACAAAATGCCTGCAGAACAATTGCAATTGCTTGGAGTTGTGTTGCAGAACATTGAATATAATTCTGCACCTGGGCATGGAGGGAATGTGTGCCTTCTATAAATGGATTGTGCCTTGAATGTATGCGAGGTGTCAAATAATCCCACCCCTGTGATGCACCAAGATAATGAAAAGCAGTTGTCCTTTGCCTCAGTACCCATGAAATAAAGCAATTTCCATACCAAAACATTTATTTCCAGTAAATGCAGTGCAAAATACGTGTTAAAATTGAAAATTTTATAAAACAATGCAATACATGTAAATAAACTATTAATTTATGTAAAAAGGAATACCATTTAAAATGAATATCTTCTCTTAAAAATTATATGGTAAACAATATAAAAATTACATGCATTCAGATCAGCTGGAAATATAAATATCTTGTATAAAAGTGGGAATTTTTCAAGACAATTTAGAGCTGTACAACATGCCTTTCTTTAGTGTCATTCAGAAATAATACACTAAATACATCATCATAGTATTCTGGATAGTACTGACAAGCTCTTTTGCAGTCAGGCATCCCATTTACTTCCAGAATCACAGGATTGATACGAGGTACTGAAAAGCAAAATTTAGTTATTATAATCATGAAAAGCTCATAAGAAGACAGGACAATGAAAAGACAATGACAGAGAAAAGCTGTTTTGAGCAAAATTTCAAGCTTTTGTAAGAATTGTAATAATGAACAAGTGTTTATGAATAACTTTTACTGATATCCAAAATACATTTTTTTAAAGAACTATAATCACATCTTATTGAAACAAATCAAACATGCATCAGATAAAACATATTTTAATTTAAATTTTAAACTTCTAGCTTTTTACACAGCATTTTATTTTGCTTCTAAAAATCTATGTGTATATTTGTGTTCCAGTTTAATGATTGCTTCTGTTTGTGAATACATCAAAATTTAGTTTTGTGTTAATGAACGTTTGTCTAGAGTTTTTTATTATAATTAGCAGTTTACAGTGGACCTTAGCAAAAACATTGAGTAGGTTGGTTGAAATAGCCATGTAGTAGCATTCCCTCCGAACAAATTTAAGTTTCGAGAAAGGTTAGATCAACTTCCCAAATTGGGTGACTGAAGAAATCTTGGGAGCAATGCTGAGATGTTGGCGGCATTAAAGAGCAAGAATGGACAGAAATATGTTGCAAATACTTATCCTTTTAACATTTGGACGGGTTAAAGTTACAGTGTTGTAAGTCACTTTTTCGAAAAAAAAAGAAGATAGAACTTCCATTGCCATCAGTTGAATAAAGTCTTGACTTCACGTTTTCTGTTAACTTGATCTGGTTTCTGTGTCTACTAATTATCTTTAGTTAAATCTGGTTGTATTATATCTGGTTTTGAATATATATATCTGTTTTATATCTGTTGAATCCTTTTTTTTAAAAAGTGACTTACATCACTGTAATTTCAACCCGTCCATTTGATGGAATACTTCACAAATCATAACAGTTTAAAGGAATAAATAACTTGGTTATTTAGTAGGGAAAGAAGGTATAAAATAAATGAGTAAATCTAAGTATTAAGACAAAATCACAACATTTATCCTCAAATGCTAATTATTAAAACAAAACACATAAGAATAGTAAAATATACAAACAAGTGTGTATATAGTAAAATTATGTTCTTAGCTTCAATGTTTTGGGTCTTGGAATAACAAATTTTTCACTATCAAGAAAATCTGCTCTCATATCTGGTGTAGTGTCGAGTCTGTTCCTGGACTTTGATTTGGTTGCAACATAATATGAAATCCATGGGTAATTTTTGAAAATTTAAATTCTAATACTTTTCAAGTTCATATTAATTTTGAAAATTTTTTCAAGGAACACTTATTTACTAACCACAAAAGGTAATTTGGGAAACTCTGCTCTGGACAATGCACACTCACTGGTGATGATGCATTGTCATTGATCATAAAAGAAAAAACTGCAAATAGTTGACTGGAGAATTTTGGATGCTAATAACGAAAATAGAGCCTAATAATAGAAAAATTAGTATCACAACACTACTCATCCTTCTTATTAGATTATTTTAAATTACACTGATTTGATTGGCATTTATTACTAGCAAAAGTAAATATCTAGTTACTAGTAAAAATAAAATTCAATAAATGTCCTCATAATTCTTCAATTTCAAGTTGTTTTTGATGTCCAAACTAGTTTTTCGATATATTGGTGAAATTCAAAAGTTAAGGTACAGCTTCACTCGCAATTTATTATTAGTTAGAATAGTTTTCCAGGGGCATACGAAAATGTCTTTAATAAAGCGACGTTGAGTCAAAAATGTTTGGGAAACTATGGTCTAATGGTACAAATTTAAGGCATCAAATCAATTTGCTCGTAAGTGTTAAAAGTTGTAAGAGTGAAGTCCAAAGATGAATATGTTTAAATTGAGACACATGAATGATATTAAAATATAGCAAATGCATTAAAATAGTCCTCTGCACATGAAAAACTTAACAAATAATCTTCATTGATACCTTCATGGTGTCTATCCCACTCTAACATAATGTCCAAGCCATACATAGCCCGAGATCCTGGATAGTGACCAACACCTGCAGGAGGCTGTTTCATGGTTGATGCTTGGAAAACTTCTTTTATCATTTTGTATATGCTGTCCTGCAAACGATGCAGAGGTATGTTTAAAAAATGGGAACTAAAACATAACATAAATGAAATTCAATAATTAACCAACAAAAAAAAATCACACACAAATAAAATAATTACATGATTTTATACAGACACAAGACATTACATTTGTTGGAAAACCTGCTTGTCATAGTTTAAGGCAAACGTTGACTGAATATTTAATAGATGTGAGCAAGTTAAGTGGCAATTCTGTCCGATACAACCACAATTCAGACTTCCACATTTGGGACTACTACTGTTGGAAAGTTTAGAAATTGTCTATAGACCCTGGTATCTCAAGGAATTGAAGTTGTTCCTGCAATAGATCTTATACCACTGTGGTATTTTTATAGGTAGGAAAAGTCAAGTTGTCTTGCACCGCATAACACAACAGGCAATTGGAGATAGTCCTGTATCAATCCCGAAGGGAAAAGTCCAAGGACAACACTTAGTAATTTTGAACCACGGTCAGATGACGAGGTCAACACTTGAGCTGGCACACCCCTCTCCAAACTTCTCACCATGACAATATGAGGACATTTGAGGCCATGGCAGATTTAATGTGCACCAGCTCCCACATACACAAATATTTCGCTTGATCGAGTTTTGAACTGGTAACCCTCCGGTTGCTAATCATTCACTCTTCCAATGTTCAGAACTTCTGCCCTGTGGTATTTATACTAATGAGAGGGCTGACCAACTGGCCAAAAAAGGGACAGATCCATCAGACCTGACAACAAGACATACTCTTGTGATATGTAGCTTGAATAAGGGATAAATTAAAAAATAGTTATAAATCTATAGAGGCTAATAACACAAAAAATGGAGAGCCAATTTGAGGTATCATTGCCTGCTCTTGTTCTATAGTATAAATGCACATATTTTTGAAAACTAAAATTAATTTTTTTTATTATGCATCACGAAAATAAGCTGTAGAAACAATACTCCCCTCTACATTTTAGTGTAAAATAAAATTTCTTCCTTAAATATTGGAGAAATGAAAAAAAAAATTTTTTTTGATGGTATTTAAAGGTGAAATAAATTACCTAAAAAAATGGGTTAGGTCAAACAGTTACTGAATTTACATTTTGTAACTAGTTTTTTTTTTATAAAAGAATCTAGAATTCTAGCTTTTCAGTATTCATCCTTGAATTGTTTTCAACTGAAATATATTTAGTAGTAATATATGGATACCTTTTAGTAACACAGTCCAAGAGCTAGAGATCATAAAGCAGCAATTTAGATTGAAGGCATTCAAACAAGGAATTTCCATTCGACCTCAAACCATGTAACTGTAAATACTATACTTACTTGAACATCACTCCATTTATAAGAGTAGAAATCTTCAAATTCATTAATGAAATCATGGCAAAACATCTGAAAGAAAATTGGAAGAGTCACTTTGAATAGAAATTACAATTGATTTAAAATGAAAATTAGACTATCTTAGTGATTATAGATCTAAAAATAAATTACTTGCTGAAGTGGAAAGTCATTGTAGTTCATCACAGTAAAATGCTTTTGGTAATCTTCAAAATCATCCATAGAGAAAGGTCTAAAGGAGAAAAAAAAACATTTATACCATAAAAATAAGCTGCTAGATTTATTATTCACCATTAATTATAAAATGCTCTGTAAAGATTATTTTGCTGTGGGAAAGATAATGCAATGACACTACATTTTTCAGTTCAATCCTAATCTGGGTAATGCAGAATTAAGTTTATTAAAATATTTTTTATTTGATTCATTCCTTAAAATGTGTGCAAACAAATAGTTTTGTGAATTGGATAATGGTCCAATTCCTCCTTATTGACTGTAAAAAGGATCTATTACGTTGTTCTGCAGTATGCTGATGAGAATCAAAAAGAAGGATAAAATAAACAATTATACAAAGCATTTGCTAGAATATAATTATTCTTAAAATAAAAATTTAAAGCAGTTTTCAATTCTTTTTTTTTTTTTTTTTTCACAAAAACAATATTACCTACAAGAAATAATAATGCATACTTATTAGCAAAGCGAATCCAAAACCTCTCATAAACAAAGAGTTCAAGTTCTTGGACGTTTTTCAGCAAAACAATAAAACGTAGGTCGATTTTCACCAGACCAACATTTTCTTTAGGGAATAGCACTGGATCTGATATGTATTTGCAAACAACCTGAGAAAAACAGACCTTTAAAGGAATTGAATTACCAAACAAATAAATGCACACAAAAATCCACTGAATAAAATTTCCAAATTGTAAAACTGAAAGTGCAGAAGTATACTACTCACCATTGGTCGAATTTCATTAAGTCTAATAATTTGAGTTAAATTATCAGTGACATAAATATCTATGCCTCTCGCTAAATTAAATGGTTTACAAATCCAAGTGTTATCTAGATGCCTGAAATAAAACACATTAGTTTTTTAAACAAAAATAATGGAAACTTCACGAGTTAAATGCATGACATTCAAAGAGAAACTAAACAAAATTCTTCTAATCAATAAAATAGTTACATGGACTTTAATACTGAATATTGCACAGGGGAAGTAATTTTATCCACATTAAATGTATAATATACTGTGTAGCAGTCATTATGTTTTCCAGTAATGTTAAGGCACAAGCTTAGGGTATCTGATTCCAATATCAAAATTAAGAAACTAACTTTTTCACTGTCATGTCTATTTTTGTGATTACCAAAAAATGTAAAGCTTAATTTAGAATAACAAAAAGAACTCAGATAGTTCATTGATATAAAACTATTTCAAGTTTATTCTTGCACTACTGAATGCATTTAAAGTTGTACACACTTCAATAAAAAAGTTTATAATCTTATCAATAAAGAATAAACTATAAAAATGCAACTTTTTTATATGTAATTTGATACATTTTTATCTATTGAATTCAATAATACAATAAGCAAAACTATTTACACTTTACAACAAAGATAATTAATTTTTACATAATTATTTCAGTATTCTAACAAAAAACTGTATACCTCTTTTCTCTATTTTGAAAATAAGAAATAAATTGTGGCAATTCCATCATCAAACTGTAAGTGGTAGGTAACCACTTTGGCCCGAATTCTAAAGTATTGCTGTCAATAGTTGAATTCTCACAAGATCTACGACAAACAATGGCAAGGAGTTCTTTGTTTACCAAAACATGGTCAGATGGAAATTGGCTGATGTAAAACAAATTCCCTCGTGAATCTGCAAGTTGCCTGAAAGTAATTAGTGGGGACCAATTGTATTTGTGATTTGCAAGAAACCAAAATAATTATCACATAAGGTAGGAAATAATTAACTGTATAGTATAAAAAATGAGAATAATTTTTGATGGACTGAAATTATACAAATTAAAGAATCAACCTGATGTAGATATTCTATAGATAAAAACTAGAGATTTTCCTATAAAGTTAAAACTGTAAGGTAATTAATTAGATGCTAATTACAACAGCTGTAATAAAATATTACATAAATATATATAAAACAAACACAATTTCAAGAATGCATTACTTAATGTTAAAACTCTAGACTACTGTTTTCCAAAGTAGGTGCTAAAGGAATCTTCGGGCAATGCCCCAGGGTGTGTTGAGAACCAAGAATGGGCAATCAAAGGTCACATGACAACAGGTCATAATAAATCAGTGTCAGCATGTATGTATTTGCGTACACTTCCGGCTTTCCTTGCATTTGCCATCTTGTTTAATTGAACACGGATTTAGTGTTGCAACAAGTATTTTAAGTAAAAGAAACTGACTGCAAACAGTTGACTGGAAATTGAATAATGCAGCTGATGAAAACAGCTTAATATATACAAATTAGTAGCACAACACTGGGCTTTCCTTCTCACTCATGATTATTTTCCTAATTTCATTGATATTAATGACTAATAATAGTGAGTAATCTAGTGTGTTTAGGCGCAATTTATTTTTTGTTTTCTTTCAATAAATAGTTTTATACTTTTAGTTCCATGTTGTTTTACTTCCAAACTATTTTTTTTTAATTCTAAAATTACATACAACTCCACAAATATAATCGTGAGAATTAAAAATTATAGGCACAGGAACATTTCAATTTATTATTAGTTGAGATCATTTCTCAGAGGTATGGAGAAAGAAAACTGTCATTGAAAAGAGGGCACTGATCCAAAGTTTGGGAGATATGCTCTATACAAAGAATACAATCTAATTTACTACACTTGAACAGCAAACATATTGTCCATAATGTAATACAGGGTTGTATAAGTTAAATTTATAAATAGTTTAACAAACATACTTGTAATCATAAAACCTTTCACTCAACCAAAGAATGTGTGCCTCATTTTTATTATCTGTGAAGTAAAATCGAGGAATGGTCAAATGTTCTGAAACTTCAGGGTAATCGGAATAAACTCTGATCTTTTGCTCTCCAATCAATGAAGGAAGTTCTAGACCATCATCAGGAAGAACTTCTATATGTCGACCAGACTGAAAAAGTAATCATGTATACAAATTTTCAGCTTTAAAATGCACTGCATCGTTAAATGCTGCAATACAGAAGCATAGTTAAAATGACCAAAGAAAACAAAAACAATGAGAAACCAAGTACTTTGTTGATGTCCTGAAGTTATTAATAAAGACAATTCATAAAATTAGTTAGTTTAGAAAATGACATAGAATATTGAAAATGTAAAATTCTTTTAACAAAATGTTTTCAGGTATCATGGTAAACATGAGGAAATAACCATGATAAATTATAGTACAAGATAATTACACTTTAGCCATGGCACACAATATAAGAGGTAAGATATTATCTCTACCTCTATGATGTAATGCTCAGTAATGCAAGTCTAAAAGGTTGGGAAGTCAACATTGTGCTTGGAATCATCTTTTGCTTTTTTTAGGCATCAGAGTAAAAATTGTCAACACAGCTGAAAAAGGAATCTATCAATCATTAGTCTTCCTGCTTCTTTTGTTAATTACCATATCTCAAACCCTACATTTATACTCTTATTAAATATTTAAAAAAGTTTTTTATACGAGTGAAGTTTAACACAATTACATGCAGCAAATATCAATGCAGGGATTTCTAAAAAAATGATTATGTAAAACAAACCCCCAATTTTTTTTATGCGGCTTACTTATCTCACATGTTGTAAGAACTAGAACACAAGAGTGAGAAGTTCTTTATCAGACATCTATCGAAATATTTAATATGCATCAAAAAAATATTTACCATAAGATAATCCATATCAGGTTCAGTTGGATTGAAATCAATATTAGTTAGATCACATGGCTTCCATGGAAATTTCAGGGCCTTTTGCATTTCCTCTGGTGCGTTTTGAAGTTTAGGATACCTGCATGTCACTTTTTCTAAGAGCAAGTAATAAAATAATGCTATTTATATTAAATATATGATAAAAAAGCTTACAAAACAGCCCTTAAAACAATGAACATTACTTATACTTTAAACAGTGGTAATTTAAAGACATAAAATTTCCTAACTTTGTAAAGTAATTGTGATGTTCTCTGTCAATAATCAAGCACGAGATTATAAAAATAATAATTTATTTAAACGATTAAAAGACAGACAAAAACGAACATTGTTTCATCCGGTGCAGTACATCGCACCTCAAAAACAAAACAACCTCTCTCAACCGAGGCAAGTATCCGACTGCTAATTTTCTCTATGGCATCCCTTCTACGCAGGGAGGGTAGTCGCCAAGAACTCTCCTAAATTCATCGCCAACAGTGGCCAGATATCACAATAATACATCATTTTCTTTTTATAGATCAGATTTTAAAAATACAGGGTGTTTTTATGTAAGGACATAATATTGTTTTGTAGCCCAGCATTTACTGTCGGATGTGATTTGATTGTTTAGTTTGGACATGGACAATTCCTTATGGTGAGTTCGGCACTTTGACAAGTTTACGTGATTAAAATGTTTAATCAAAATGGATCATCTATGATAAAGACTGAAAGAAAATTATAAAAGTATTCACATGCCTTCAGCAGGACTGTCAAAGCACTTGTGAAATAGTAGCTTTAGTAGCATAAATTCATAAAAATAGTAGCAAAATTAGTCTTTTCTCAGAGTTCATTTTAGTAGCAGTTTTAATTGCACCTAGACAGCTACATCCTTCCTGCAAGCTCAAAAACGACATGAGTAGAAGTAGGAAGAGTTTGCACTAGCTTTGTACTTAGTTTGCTATTTATAACATTAACCTAAAATTGCTATATGCTCTGTTACACTGATTGCCTGATAACAGCACTTGACCAGATAACAGCAATCAGAATGTTTATATTTACGCAACTTTATTGATGCCATTGGAGAGCATTAGGCCAAAACACATAAAACCACTTGCCTCAGTGATGAAGTAAAAGGAGGAATTTGTGACTTAAACAAGAATACATGCTATTAGTAAAAAAAAAAATCATTTAAAATGGCTGGAGTTTATGAACAAGAAAAAAACCGTGAACAGAAGAAGAACAACTACAAAAACATCAAAAAGTTCAAAGAATAGCCTAAGGCTATCACCTCAAGAGTCTTCTAGCTTACCAGTATCTCAATGTATCAGAATAGAAGAACATAATTTTCATCAATAGATAATGAATTTTCAAAAAAAGCCGCAGAAACTTAAAACTAGCTTTTGAGACCATTTCGATTAAAATGATACTCTTAGTTGGCAGTCTTCTTTTTAATTACCTGTAGCAGCCCTGCTTCAGCAAAGCAAATACAGCATGTAATGAAAGTATTGTTGAAAATCCAAGGGTGCATTCATTGTCAAACACTCTCCTCAAGTAGACGTATCTCCAACTATGGAGTTTTGAAAATTTTAAAGAATTTAGGTTTTTATCATAACTAAATCCAAGGTGCTCCAATGTAATGGAAAATGTAGTAGAAAGATCCCACATTTGCAGCAGCAGCAGCAGAGGTGGTTATTTAGATGATGTTATGTTCCATAAATGCCATCATTTGAATAAACCATATATAAAAAATTAAATGAAAATGCTTTATTTAAAAGTTATTCCAAAACAAGATGGCGCTGTGATATCGTGAGATACTTCAACCGGAAAAAGAAAACTAATCATGTCGAATTTCAGAACACCGAATGTATTATTATTTTTTGTTTGGCACCCGCTGCTGTTCTTTCGTCATGTGCTTTACGACTTGAGATGAACAGGTGGTGTTCGTCCAGATAATCTGATTGGTTATTCATTTTTAACATTGGGTTATTTTTAGACTGCACCAGACTATGTTGAAAACGATGGTTAGAGAAAGCGAGAAGCAGCGAGCATGTGAGGTAGGTTAAACGCACTGTAATGTGATATACATACTTTTATGTATTGTTGTAATGATGACAATTTTTTGAAGAGGTGACTGTTGAATACTAAAGACAACTGATACAAGTTTTTACATTTAAAACAATGCATATAAAATGTCCCAATACCCAGAAATGTTAAATTGAGTTTCATTCATTATAAAAGGAATATTCACCAAATTCAGATACACTAGTTATGGGGAAAAGAAGGGAATAGACAGTTCTGTCCTCAGCAAAAAAGAATGGCACCACAGCAAATGTAGGCTCTTCAGAATATTGAATCAGTGACCCAAGCTCATCCATAATAAACCAACAGCGAGTGAAAGAAGATGCTGAGGATACCTTAAAAGAAATTGCATGAATTTTAACACTGAAAAATTACATTTTCCATATAGGCATAAGAACATGGTGCCATTGTCAATTGACGATACTTTTCTAATTGCTAGTTGGCAATACTTTTGGAACTAGTTGGCATCTTTGGAATACTATTAAACCCATTATAGGCCTATCCAAATAACCATTTGGCAATGGAAAGGTACTTGAAGTTCTGAGTTTTACCAAATTTTCTTTAAATATTTAGAAATAAAACAATTTTTCTACTTATCAAATGCAACTAAACAGTTTCAAAATATTGTAAAAAAAGTATGTAAGATTGAAATTCTTTTTTTTTTTTTTTCAATTGGAATTTGTGTTTTAAGTCAGTAAGTTTTTCAAGTCTCAGAGAACAAGACTTAAATTATGACAATTAAAAAACAAATTATACCTTTTTTTTCCAAATAATTACTAATTAGGATCAGATTTATTCATTTGAAATGGAATGAGCAGATATTGTTAACTCATATGAAACAAAAAGCATGTGAAAAATTAAAGAGTAACGTAACTAGATTTAAAGTTTAGGAACACGAAGGAGGTATTCCGTTGTCATGTATGGGACAATCATAAATTTTAGTCATGGGAAATAGCTGTATCGTAATCTTTATTAATCAAAAAAACCTTTTCAACTTTCCCTTTACTTAAGCTTATGCCGAGATTTTGGTTATATCTATAATTTTTAAATTAATTATTTATGAGAAAATAAATTAATATAAGGATACAGTGGTACCTCAGTATATGTCTGCTTTGGAATAAGTTCAAATGGATATATGCAATGGAAGCAAAACATTTTGTTTGGTATATCACCTTTGTTTGGAATATGACTTGCATGTGTCAAATAGTGAGTGATTACATCTTTGATTGACTGAATTCAGTTTATGGAGAGGGTGGGTAAAGGAGCAATTCCAATGTGATGACTGAAACGACTATTTCCACGTGACTGTAGCATCGTGTCGGAGAACACAGCATAACTAGGACTGCTTCAAGTTAAAAGAATGGAATCCCTTTCCAATGGCACATCAATGGCCATGCAACAGTATAGCAACTCAAGTGAGATGGCTCAAAACATAGAACTCGACTGCTCTGTTGAGCAGTCTAGATGTTACAGCCGATGAGAATGGAAGTGTTTTTGTTGTAAAGTTTTAATTTATTTAATCTAATTGCTTTTGTACTTATACATTTTAGTATTAGGCAGTGTTTAAATTATTTTATACAACCCCATTAATGTATAATATCCAATAACAATATGATCTTATTCATTGGAATGGATTAATCCTTCCCTTCATTTCTAATGTGAAAAATTCATTTGGTATACGTCCTATTTGGTAAAGTTCAAGGATCAGGAACTGATTAAAAATGTATTCTGAGGTACCCCTATATTTAACTTAAAGAATTAGGAACAATAAACGTTTTTTCACCAAAGAAATAAAATCTATTATTTTAATTAATACTAGCACTAAATTTTACTACAAAATGAAACTAAGATTTGTTTGACTTACTTGTTCTTGATCTTGCAAAATGTATGAATTGTTGTACCTACAAAAATTCAACTTCTTACATTTGGTCTGAATCAATTGTTCAAGTTTATACTGACGAAAGTTGAAAACCTTTTCGAAAAGAATTTTTTAAAAGCTTGATAGTCATAGAATATCATATAGAATGTAATAATGAACCTTATCCTATTCTCCATAGGACATGCTTAAAGAAATGCATTCTAGTCAGTCATTTTGGCACACTTGACAAATTGAATCTATTTGTGTTACGATTTTTACTTGTTGCTGACTAGTTAATATAAAATCAGCCACATAGAAATAGATAATCAACATTTGGATACAATTGAATTATTAAATTCGGATTAATCAACATTTAAAAAAATAAAAAACATATTTTAATCAGCAAAATAAGATTATAGTAAGTACAAATGGCAATGACAAAATTACTTTTTAAGCTTTGAAATATAAGTCTTAGAAAATTCAAATTAAAAAATAAACTATTTTTGTTGTTGAATTTGGCAAGTTTTCTCACCAAGAAAAATCTTTTTGATGAATCTTTAAAGCATATAAAATTGCATGGATAAATTTATGTTGTAATTGATGTAACTGTAGCCATTAAGTTATTCAAAGAAAATTTTCAAAAATAGCTCCAGCAATAAATCATTACTGAATTTATCATAGATCTTACTTCCACATTTCTTTGAGAATCCCATCAATGGCATCAGATACTGCATTATCACAAAATGGTACATTCATAATTGAACACATTCTTTCAACCAAACTTCTATTTTCTTCCAGAACTTTCTTTGCATTTTCAAGGCTATAGGTCCAAGCATGATCAATTAAATATATGCTAAAAAGAAAAACGTAACTTGAGCAAATGTTTAGAACTTCAAATCAAAAGTTAATAATCATATTTTAAGTAATTCAGTAGTAAAAAAAAACACCCAATAAAATGAGAATAAAGATATATGAATATGCAAATATACCTTCCTCCACTTTGATAAATTTGTGTGAGCATCAGAGATACATCAAATTTAGTTTTATACTAAATTATAATGTTGATAACCTTCTAAATAATACTGTTTGACAATAATGAAATTATAAGAATAGTAACTATTGAATCAGAAGGGTACATTAATTGATACATGTAAAATTTTCTAAAATACAAACAATCTATGAAAAAAAGTTATTATGTAAAAAAGTTTATCCTTAAATCAAATTTGAAATGAAAATTTCCTGAGGGTTAAGAAAGTATGCATGTATTCACTGTAATGCCAGTTTGGTGTTTTTAGTAATCTTAACACCTCCACAACTTCCAATTTTAAACAAACACATACAAAAAATTTTCATACTTAACAGAGCATACTTAGCTGAAACAATTATTGCATTTCAAAACTATATATAAAGGTTTCAGAAAGTTTTGAATAACAATCTTTCTTGAACTTTGAAACCAAAACATGCAAGTTGAGATTAGCACTACTAAAAATAAAAAAAAGTGCAAGTAGTGTTATCTGTCTACAACAAGAACTACCCCTCACACCAAGACTTGGTAATGGCGGTTGCGATATAAACATGAGTCAGTCATTTTGAGTAGGACCGACTCTTGGAGATGACTTGATTTTAGACCTTGTTTCACAAACGTTAGCAGTGGAAGGTCTGCAACAAGTAAAATTCTTTACACAAATATTTTCAATTTGTCAAGTGTGCCTGAGTGACAAACTTGAATACATTTCTTCCCTATGGAGAATAGAATAAGGTCCATTTCGACGGAGAATTTGTATATGAGGTAGTTTTTGTGGTAGACAGGCTGTACATCCGTTTATGATAAAAAATTTGTGTTTTTAATCAGATGAGATATTGCTAACCAGGTTTAAAAGTTTGAGAATATGAGACAGTCTTACATAAGTATGGCCAATACAGTGTTCTTTTCACTGCCCAAAAATTGTCATGTCCAATGGTATTTACAAAAATGCACACTTCAAAAGTTGCAGATGAGATCAACATGTTCAATATATCCCAAGTAAAATTATAGAAGTTTTAAAAAATAATTCCAGGAATTAAAATTTTTTCAATATTATGGGTCATTTTTGTTAAGAAAGTATAGTTACAAGATTTACCTTTCCATGTAAAGACTGCCTTTCAACATGGTTTATATGTGTTGCAGTACATAAATGATTGTTTTATTTTAACTGCATTTTAATAACTTCAGCTCACATGCAAGCAGTCTCAAAATTATGTACAGCTGTTATTCATATTTTTGATTAAACCACTTAATGCTAAAATTAGGAAACAGTTTAATGGTATGCATGATTCTATACTTCATGATTCTATATTCACTACTAAGTAGGAGCAAAAGTTTTTTCAAGTATTAAAGTTTGAAGATAAATAACCAACTTTAAAAATTTAATTTATGGTAAACTTTTGGAACGACATAATACCCAGGTATTTTACCTAGGAACATTACATTATTAAAAGAAAATTAGTCTCAGTTTTTAAAAATGAAAAACATTCATACTGATCTTCATCATCAGGTTCCATCGAACATTTGGAATAAACTTTCAACTGACTCTGATTAGGTGTTTCATCTTCCCCTTCATTTTCAGATGAATCATCTTCCTAAACAAATAATGTAGTTTCAACAGGTGAAAGATGGTTTTAAAATACAACAAATTAAACTATTACATAATTAAACAATACATTTTCTTCTTTCAAAGCAAGAAAAAACTGCAAAAAGATTAACATAAAAGTGTGACAAAAAGATCTGACACATGTATATTATTAATCAATATGAGTTAGTACAGTTGCTTAATAGAATCTAAAGATGTAAGCAACTCATCCAAAATAGGTTTCATAATCAAACCTATCAGATTTTAGCTCAATAATTTCATAAATACCTAATACAAAAAAAAAATTCAATATACCTTTAATCACAATGAGAAAAATGGAGTGAGTCATTAATTGAATTTTCATTGACTGAAGTGTAATTGAGCATAAATATTTGGTCATTCATGCATTGATTATACTATCTTCAGCTTGTAAAATTTACAATAGTTGCATAATCTTTCATCATAATTTTTCATGACATGACAAAGGAAATAATGTTCAATTTACAATTGCTTACAGCAGTTGTTAAATAAGTTAGTGCTAACCAAATAAGCAAACAAGAATAAATTTCTGAAGTAAATTTAAATCTGAAGTAAAAAAATGAGTTTGAGCTTTAAAAAGTAGGTTCACAAAAATATTGTGTTGGTTATAATTAACTGTATTACACACACTGTGAAATACATTAAGCAACTTTTGAAATCCTTGCTTAATCTTACTTTTTATTAAGTTTAAATTTTTGATATGTTATAAGTTTAAAAAATGAAAAACCTTAACATTGAGAGCATTTTAAACTATCACAAAATTTAATAAAGTAAAACTAAATTGCTAGAGTCCTTTATGCACTTTGAAAAAATTTACATAAGGCTATTTTAACAGTCTACATTTGTGTTTATTCCTTATGAAACTACACATTAATATTATCATTTCTAAATGAAACAAATAATATTTTTTCTTACTTGAGCATAGATAAAGGCATCACCAGCATCAAACACCTGATATCAAACATAAGAGACATTTAAAATCAAGCAATGTTACAAATATGCACATAATATGTAACTGTATCATGAAATAAAATTATTTTATCATAGATAAATATTTCAACATCGTTGTCCTCATAAAATTCAATTGTTTTTTAGAAAGATTTATGGTAAAAAAGAATCTTTAAAGATAATTTTTTTTTTCATCTTTTACATATTTTTCTATTATTTTTTGGCTAAATCCCCTTTTCAAAGGCAATTTTATCTAGAGCCTCCACTGGAAAACTTTACCTCAAGTAATTATAAATTTGCAAATCAAGCCTTTTACTGAAACACAAACTTTATATATTACTGGTGGAAAATTAAATTCCAACACCAAGGAATTGAGCAAGGGATATGGAACTGACTCATCCAGATAGTGTAATACACTGTAAAATTTAACGGTCGCAACCATTTTCAAATGTGGTCTGTGCCAAGGCAAATGCACTATGGAAGATACTAGAAAACACATGTGTAGCAAGCTATATAATGTGATATCATTGTAGGATGTATGAAAACCTACCTCTTAAGCTTTTTGTACCTCTAAAAGCTTGTATGGATGTCCACCAAAAGTGTAAGGAATGCCTCGAAGGAAGTAGTCAGAAGATTATGTGCAGCTAAGTAATTTTGAATGAGGTTGGATAGTAGGCTTTAAAGAGGGTGTATGTTCCTTCCATCAGACGACGGAAATAATGAGCCAAAATGACTCACTGTGTAGTATTGTCCTCCTGAGACTATCACTGCCTAGACCAGGGTCACTAGTGAATGTGAAGACCATTGCATTTGGAGCATGGTATGGCCATAGTGAATCGGAATGTGTCTGCAGAATAGATTCAAATTTGTAGCAATTTCCATCAAGAACAGAAGGGAATCATCAAGAACAGTAAAGAATCGTCTCTTGGAGAGTTACCTCCATTCAAGATGTTCAATGGCATATTTGCCCTTTAAATCTGGTGTGGAGTATGAGTCGAATAGAGGGCAGAATGGAATGCTGTTCGTTTCTCGTGGAGGGCATGATGGTCATGTGTGGGGGTCAAGAGGGGGACCAATACAAGGCTATAGTCAAGTATTCTACAACCCCCACATAGTGAACCAATTAGATATTATGGTTTCAGGAGGGATTTCATATGGCAGCAGGTCCTCCTTTGTTGCTATGCGGACGTTCCTGAATGACGAGAGGTGTGCCGGAATGGTGATGCAATCCATTGCAAGACCATTCATGAAGGGTATTTTGGGGCCTGGCGTCAACCTGATAACAGGTGTAACAACCTGGTACTGCAGCTGTAACCCTGTATGCTCAAACTCTACACACTCAGTAATGACTATTGCTGATATTACTTTACAGGTGCAGCTGGCGTTAAATACCATCCTGCAGAATGACATTCGATGTCTGTATGGTTGGTTGATTTATGGAGTTTTATGGTGCAAGGGCCATTTTTGGCCATGCTGCACTAGACACAAGGCATACATTATCAAGTAATACACACACACAATGAAAGTTTTACTGATACAGTAGAAAGAAATACACCCAGGGAGGAATGTACCTGACAGGAATCGAACCTGTGCCGCCTACAACTTGAAAGTTTGCTAGTGCAGTGGACATACTGAGCCACAATGTCTGTATGATTGGATGCAAATATGTGTTCATGCCCATGTAGACATGTACACTGTAATACAATGTACATTGAAAAACGCTATAATTTCACTGGTTACTAAAGAGCACATCCTTCAGGTTTTACATGATGCTAAGCACATATTCTTTCATTTATAATCTTGAAATTGCAATAATTTATATACTTCATTCCAACAAATATGCTGTGAAGTTTTTATCAACCAAGTGTTATCTTTTCTTGGTGTTGGGATTTCATTTTCCACCTGTATAATTATGGTTTTTAGTACCCATAATTCATTTTTTGGACGAATCTTTGTTACATGAATTTGATTTAACATGAATTCAAAATAAATATTTCATTCTCTTTTTGTACAAGTCATTTTGATTTAACACAAGTAATCCAAAACAATTTCTAAAAAAAAATTTCTGCCTAAAATTTTGGAAGAAATTCAAATGAAATTTTTCAGAAAAAAGATAAATGGTTTTTATGAGCCTGACATAGAAGACATTAGTGTGGTTGCAAATGAAGATATCCAGAAAATCCTGCTGCCTGTTATTAGAGGCACTGAACGATAAAGGGATAGGCTGATATTTCCTAACTTTTCCTCAGGAATGTATGAAAACACATGTTAATTGGAAAATTCATTTAATTAGATTATAAAGACAAAAGTTGTAAAAAATACATTTCATAATTGTTTATTGAAATTAAACTTATGTTATAAAATGTGTGCCGCTCTAAAATAAAATAGATTGTTTGAAAAATAATATTTTTGAATATTATAAATATGTCTCAAGCTTCCCATATTATAGTATGTTTGAGATATGTACTGTCTTGAACCTTTCTAATTATGTCTCAAGGCTCCTACAACATGGGACCCTTGAGATACCATGTAGACAATAAAAAAGGTTGTTTATACTTTCTTTTAAGTAGAATGGCTCAACATTTTATATGAAAAACTATTAAATATATTATTATTCAATATATACGGCAAACCCTTGTTTTTAATTAGCAAATTTTGAAGAAAAAAAATTGTACCTGAAAAGTGTCTCCAATTTTCCCAGCTTCCCCTACCAATGTGTACATCTAAGAATCTATGTATCAACAACACTTGTATTGAATTTGGTGCACATCTACAACATAGCATCATCATTTCAGTCCATTAAATTTTTTTTTTAATTTTAAACCCCAAAGAAACGTATCAGATTTAATAAATAAGTGTTACAGGATCCTATCCAAAAATAGTCAATGATGATTATAGATTGACATTTATATTTTTAGAAATATAAAACCGCCAAACCAAAACACAAACACAACAATTAATAACTGAATTCGTTCATAAAACTGGTCAAACATCAGCAACAGAGGAGACTCGTGCTGATTTTGCTCAAGAGATCACAGAAAGAAATTCACTAATAAAGGAAGAAGATGATATCCACAACATTTTTAGTGATAGCAGGGATATAGCATACGTAAACATGTGTCGCTTATAGTCAAAATGTGAAAATGCATATCTTGTTATATGCAAAACAGATTTTTTTGCTCATAAAGAATTTTTTACATTTCAAATGCAAATTGCTTTAATACATTTTTATTAAACATTGTTATATGTGTAGTTTGTTGAAATAAAATAATAGGCTCAAAATGAATTTTCATATGGGTTTCTTAATTATTTTTAGATACCCAACCAATTTTCCTTTCTTCCATAGATACGTCTTTTTATATGCAATTTATTTACACATATTCCTCTGGAATGTATCTATAATGTAAGAACAAATTAAAACAGAACAACACCTAATAAAAGAATGACAAACAGCAATGGTAATGTTTCAAAAGTTGAAAGGCTAGTATTCGAACAAATATGCTCACATCTAATCTTATATCTGTTGCACTTTGACACATCCTTGAAATTTTAATAAAGAAGTTTTTGTACGAAAGGCTAAATACCGAAACTAATTTTGGTACAGCTGCACTCTATGTTTATGAGTGATGGCAACGGCTGGGCGATTTTTATTGGCGCACTTCTAGTAGCGAGTTACGATAAATTAAGGCAACCCATCTTTCGTTGCTGTTGTTGTGGTTTTCACGGCAACCTCGGCAAACGGAAACTTTCAATTTTCCTTTTGAATATTCTAGAAAGTTCTTCCAAAATCCGTTAAAATCGTTTGATTTTATTGATTCGTTTGAAATTTTTTCTTTCCTCCCATTGGTTATTTTGTTTTTAAAATATCCTTTTATTGCATTGGTCCTTTTAAATCGTTTTCTGTGATACCATTGGTCCATTTATTTGTATTTTGACAGTTGAGGAATTTTATTTTATTACAATAGTTTTCACAAAAGGATTAAGAGTTTTCTTTTTTTGACCATTTTCGTTTTCATTATTTTTTTACGAGAGAATTCTGACGTTATCAGGTATTATTTCTTGCTTTTTTTCTTTTGTAAATCTTTTTCTTTTTCAACATGCTCACTGTATTTAGTGTAATTGATAAGTTTCAGGGTATTCTTACCATTCGTAGCTTAGTTTCTCTGCTGGTTCACAAATGTGTTTTGATATGTAATTAAGCTTACTACTTTTTGTGAAAAAATTTTTTAAAACGTTCTGAAATGTGTTAAAAAAATGTGTTGTAAAAAAAAAAAATTGTGACAGGAAAAGAGTAAGAAATAATTCTTTCTTTGGCGACTTTAGAAGTGCGCCAAAAAAAATTGCCAAGCCGTTGCCATCAGTCATAAACGTAGAGTGTAGCTGTAGGTACCCTAATTTTTTAAAACCATTTAAAAATATTAAATATATATACATATAAAAAACAACAAAACATTAGAAAACCTGACCCGCAGAAGGTTGTCATGAAACAAAATTATGAATCTGGACAACATCTACCATCCTTACCGAATTATTGAGTTTTAAGTATAAAGTTTTCCATTTATTCTCCGATACTCCAAGAGATTTTAGCTGAGTTTCATGGCAATGTACAAAATTTTGGAACAAATCATCAAAAGTTGAGGAACGATTCAGCACACCATTTAACATTTTCTTAAGTTTGAACAACAAAATTAAAACAAAACGCAAAACAACGTGGTATTTTGAAATCCGTCAATAACAATTAACACTGGTGAATTGAGCGGAGCCAAGCTTTACTTGAATCATTTCACTTCAAACACAAATTGCAAATTTACTATTATCAATAATAACTCTAATAATGAGTTATTCGAACGGCTCATTCAGAAATTCTTTACATTTTTCTGGTGTGAAAATTAGTTATTTCATGGGCCACTGGAAACGAGAAAAAAAATCAATGGAAATGAACCAAGATTGCTCTGTGTTTCTTCAGTTCATGTTGTAATGTATGCAAGCGTTCGTAAATGCAACTTCAGAACTGGTGAAATGGAGATCCCATGACGGATTATTTTCTGGTTTACGCTGTTTTCAAAGAAATATTTCAGAACGTGGCCTTTGTTCATACTTATTTTTAAGACACAACGAACCCAGCCAAAGTCCATCGTGTACAAAGGGAGCTGCTGCACGTTAAGTCTGCCGTGGCCTCATATGTCCTCACGTTGGCTCGGTGTGGAAGTTAGGAGAATGGGATGCCAGCTCAGGTGTTGCCTCGTCATCTGACCGTGGTTCAAAATTACGAGGCACTGTCCTCGGATCTTTCCTTTAAGGGATTGATCCCGAACCGTCGTCAATAGCCCGTTGTGTTGCTATAATAAGACGTTAATTAAAAAGTTACCAAATTACCATTGTGTTTCTCCAGTACGACGTTAATTAAAAAGTTACCAAATTACCATTGTGTTTCTCCAGTACGAAGTTAATTAAAATACATACCATACCTAGAGTGCCACCATACCTACCCTGTAGTCTATTTGCCTAGAGCAAAAACCAACATTCCGCTTTTCCATTTGTAAACAAGAACAAACTCAAATATGAAGAGGTCAACAAAGTAAATCCTGCTAATCGACCAAATTTTTGCTTGAAGCAGGTAAGGAATGACAATTTCGTAAAACGCTTGTTTGGATCATAGAAAATTCTTACTGATATTTGTTTGGATGCTTGCTTGAACTTTTTTGACTCAAGGGCTTTGCCATACACAATAAATTCAGGTCTCAGTAAAAAATTTTAAATGTGAACTAAAATTTAATAAGTTGTGTCTTTGAAGTGTAATCAAATCAAAGTATATCCTAAATACTGAGTATGAAACCAATATTCTGAGATCCAAAAGGAATATTGGTTAGGATCTTGGTCTAAGATCTTTTAAATGACTCTTAAGATCTTTTTAACAAAACCAAATTGGTTTTGTCTGGTTAAAAACTACACGTGCAGTCAAAATATGTCAAATTGATGAAATGATATTGCAATGAGAACGTAAAGGAGCATAATCTCCATGTAGTAAATGTCAGAGAAATATGTGTACCCAATAAGGATGTGTTTTAGTTGATAAACAAAATAAAATTTATTTATTCAAAAAAGTAATGTATTAAAATTTTTGAACACGTAATTTACACCTATAGCATCTCTTAGTATATTACTTTGTTTTTCCGACCAACCAGTATGTTGGTTAAGGTGTTAACCTATAGATCGGAAGATTACTGTTTCGAATCAGGGTCAGGGCATTTATGTTTGTAAGTGTATGGAGTAGAGGTGGCTGGTGCACCTTAAATCTGTTGTGGCCGAAAGTCCTCACGTTGGGTTGGTGTGGAAGTTTGAAGAGTGGGGTGCCAGCTGAGGTGTTGTCTCGTCACTTGAACTCGGTTCAAAATTACGTGACGATACACTGAATGGCTTAGTCTGGGGCAGTGGTAACTAGTTCAAAGAATATTACTTTATTGTAAAGATACATGAAATTTGTGTGAAGTAATTTATAAATTGGATATGATATATTTAATAACAATAGGTATCATGTCAAATTTATAAAGCAATTCTAAAAAAAACTTGCATCTCTTATTGTTTTGAATGCTAAAAATCATTATCAAAGCATTGTTCAATTTGATTATTTAAGGTGTTTATTATAAGCATATCAGATTATTAAACATGGCAGTGTAAGCTACCACATAATATCAATTTTAGCAACAAAAATTGGTTTGTTGCTCTTTTGATGCTGTCTTAAAAGGAAGAAACAGTGCTCAATGCTTACCTTCTATATAAACTAAGTTTAGAAGAAGCTAAATCATGAATTTGTACAAATAGCTTTTCTTTTTATTGCAATGATAGTATTTGGGATCAATTTTGTCAAGGACACTATTGTTCTACCCAACTAACCAACTCGTACCAAAAGTGTTATTTTCCGATTTTTATACTTTTTTTGCAAAATCTATTCAAAAATCTCTTAATAGTTGATTAAAATACAATAAATTTAATTTTCAGTAAGATTATTGCTTGTAATTAAAAAACATTTCATAATGGCAGTAAAGATTATGGACTTAACTTTTTCTTTGTTATCATCTCATGTTCACTACTTCATCAGATCCTCAACAACGACATTGAGATTTTTAAAAAAATGAAATATCAGAGACCAGATTTAAATACTTGCTTGGAGTTATTTATTGTCGAATATTTATAAAACAACCACTAAAATCTTTTTTGTACTTAAGATTAAAGGAGATGTGTCAACTTTAATGTTAACAGTAACCTCTCTTTAAGTCACTCTGTGACTGACAAAATATAATGTACTAAATACTACATTAAAGACTGCAAACCCATTACTTTTTTTAATGAGAAACTTCAAATCTTTATTTAGCTTTTAAATTTCATTCTTAAATGTAAGGGCCTCTAAAATAAAATTGTGTCTGCTACTGGATGGGAGAGTATATAAGGTTGAGCCCCCTCTGTAATATTTTATAGTTAAAAAGAATCAAATGCATAATGCTATCGATAGTTTAGTCAGCATAAATCAAAGTATCTAATCACTTACATAAAATACACATAGATTGCATTTGGGTATGGTGCTAGGTTTTAAAAACAAACTTTGCCAAAAAATACACTCATTATGCTGACTTTCTGTGTATTTTATTAATGAAGCAGACCATTGAAAGCTCTTTGCAGTAATAGTGCTCTGTGACAGAGATTGAATTTTGTGCAACTTCAGTCAACTAAAGAGTACTTCATAGTTTGAGATTTGTATGTTCTATATTATGCTATGCACTCTACTATGGTGCTATTATACATTAATGTTTGGAGTGGTGGCTAGGATTTGTTATCCTTGTCCCCTGATATACACTGGCATGCAAAACTTAAGGAACACCATTATTTTTAATGGTTAAAAACCTCAAAATAAAGGTGAAAATTAGAAACTTTTGTAAGTGACCGGTAGCCACTGAACTTGATTCTTTCAGCGGCCACTTATGAGCATTCACATATTTTGTAGAATACACACACAGGTACTCAATTCACACATTCAATTCAAAGACTTTTTCACTGTCAGCTTCATTTGTTATTGTTTTGCTTTTACTTATCGGTTTGGTATCTTCTTTACCTTTGTATACTTTTCTCACATCCAGATAACTTCACTGCAGAATAGAGATGGGTGTTTTACTATTCTTTAAGTTTTGTACACTTCAGTTAAGAGGGTAATTGTATTCATTGAGGAAAACGATCCTATATGGAAAAACATTTATGAATCTCTCATTTCTGCTAAATTAATTTTATTTTCAAGAACAGAAAATTATAATGAACTGAATTGAAAAGCAATCAATGGAATCTGCTGTTAGTTATGATGCCAAAGTTCTATCTGGGTATGCTGGTTTGAAACAAAAGTACCAATGGGAAATATTGTACTAGGATGATTGCCTGATGACTTGCTGATATTATCTATTACTGATTGATGAAATGGTTATGATGCTTATAATTGCTGTTTTAATTCATTTAGTAAGCAACTACTCATTTCCAATATTTTGGCTGAATCCCCAAAACATTTACTTTTTATATCTTGTTAATAAAATAATGAAAGTAACACGAATGCCATTCTTGGGAAATGATTTTCAAGAACTGCATATTAAAAACGATCTTGTTCTTATTTTCTTCTATTATTGCTAGCCTGATATTTCTTGGTCAAGAAGAGACCCTTCATACATTTATGTCAAAAGAGTGAATAAAAAACTGGTGTTTTCGTACTGACCTCACAGTATTATCTTTCTCGTATTTCCTGTCTTAAGATTTGCTGTGAAGTCGAATAACGTTTTACTCTTGTTTTTAGGTGCTTTTTGTTCTACAATGGGACTGATAAGACATTATTTAAGGGTTTTCATTCGATCTCACTTTCGACCGATTAATCCAGCTGTCGCCCATAAATGGGAGATAAATACTAGCGTGATGTATTTTGTGGCTGCTTGGACTACTTTGGGAGTTTCTATTTACTATTTCAAAAAGGGTCTGGAAAAGGATTCAGATAATTATTCAAGTGGGCAACTTTATACTGGTAAGCATATATAATGTATATATAAGTATTAATTTATCTAAAATTTATGTTTTTTATATTTCAATTTCGTTGAAAAACCCCTAACGATTATTTTTTTGCTATCATTTTAATTAAATACATTCTTGGTTCCATCTGCATTTTCTAGATAATTTCTTTCTATTTGCATCTATATAGGCTTCCTTGAAAATAAAATGCATAGAAGTCTACAGTGACAACAAATACTGCATTATTTGGTCTTAAACAAATTCTATTCCAAACATTTCATCCACAAAAATCACCTTAATCACTTACGTTAAATGTTAGTTAAGCAGTTAAGATAAATCAGTACATAAATTTTCACAAACATAACTACAGAAATAATACCATTAAGATAGTCAAATTTGACTTTATAAAGGCATATTATTAAGTACACCAGTAAAAAGGAGGAATAATTTATATTCTTTATATTATTACTAATTAATTAATTATATTAATAAATGTTCATTAATTACTTGATTTTTCAAAATCACAATTTTTTTTATTTAGGCAATATTTACCAGATGACTTTATGGTGAATTTCAAAACTTACAATATATTTAAATTAGGTATTAAAACATCAATTTTTTTGTAAACATTTTGATTTTTTCTGAACTTTTTAGATTTAAATTTAATTTGCTTGAAGCACATCAGTAAAAATTCTCTTGATTCTGACTTTGCCACTTATGAGTGCTCATAATTTTTTTTAAAGTGTATTAACTATGTACTTGTGAATACTTACATGCATTTATATTATTAATAAGATTAAGACAGAAATCATTCATCAGTGTTGGTAGAAACTTGAATAGAGATATCACTGGTGAAATGTCAACAAGAAAAAAAAAATAACATATGCTTTCCACTGTAAAATTTCTATTGAATTTTTTAAGTAAAAAAGTCATATCCCGAAAGTATTATTTAAATTCTAACATAATTGCATACATTTGTCTTACTTTTAAACTATATTAATGCTTTCGCAATGTTGTTTTTAATACTCAAACATTTGGTAAAGCAAAAGTATAGAAGATGTGCTGCAGACTCATGTTTGTAACAAAATTAATCAAGAATTCTTGACCTGACACAAGCAAAGAAATAGCCAAGAAACCCCATACTTCTTTTCTAACACATTTAATTAAGCTGAATGAACGAAGAGCTAAATGGCTTGTCTGATTGCTTTGTAATCAAACAAGCCGCTTTAAAGAGCCCCTTAAGGAATTTAGACTTCTAATAACATGTAGGCTGTTAAGAAATACTGACTATAAAAGAAACTAGTAGAACTTAACAAGTAATAAATAAATGTATGTCGAAAAGGAAAGGAACCACTAAAGGTCTCCCTATTCATTGAAGTAAGTATCGAGAATTTGTTTTAACCCTTGTAATACTCAGAGGCATTTTTGTGACTAGAGTTGATGAATGAGGGGGAGGGGTCAGTCCCAAGAAGTATGGACTGTACACCAATAAAAAGGGGAAGCATCTGGAGACCTCGCTCAGAATTTTGTTGTATTTTTATGTTAAAAATCACTTGATAAATAAATTTTTTGTAGTACATTGATAAAATTATTAAATGTTTTGGGTTTAACAAATGTTAGTCACTTTCATTTCAAATAAAGTCCTTTTAAACAATGTTGTTTTATTGTATCATACATGATCACACATGAGTTTGGTTTAACAACAAATTATTTAAGGAGACTTGAATTACACTAAAACCCTGTTAATTGAAACCCCCGTTAATCCAAGAGTTTTGTTAATTCAAACCAACTGTTTTTAAATTTGTAAAACAAAATACTGTAAATCAGTAACAAAATAATATATTAACATTATTGAAATAAAAAGCATCATTGGTAAGAATGCACATACTTTTAGATTTTTTGATTACCACTAAATTAAAGAGAGAAGAAAAATAGTCACTAGAACTTCATGAACTATTACATTTGGACGAAATTAATCAGTGTTTTTTTTTGTTGTGGTAAATACATATAAACATTTTCCTAGTTGGTTGTTTAAAAAACATTCTAATAAGTTAAACTTAAAAATCAAGTGAATACAAATTTCACTTTTGTTGTGCAATTATTTATATTATGAGCGTAAAAAAAGCTAGTGTAAATAGCCATAAAGCTTAAAGCTCCAATTGCTTGTCATTTACAAATCTGACTATCTTGTTTGAAT
Source organism: Metellina segmentata (assembly GCA_947359465.1). Taxonomy (NCBI): domain Eukaryota; kingdom Metazoa; phylum Arthropoda; class Arachnida; order Araneae; family Tetragnathidae; genus Metellina; species Metellina segmentata. The sequence goes on along the minus strand of OX375877.1, from coordinate 75,539,422 downwards.
AACTGAAGGGGGGGGGGGTTGTGCACCCCGAACCCCCTCCTGGTTATGCCTATGATTGTAGTTATGTACTCACCAAAATAATAATAATTTATTTTTCTTGTTCCTTTGCCCAAACAATGAACTTCCCACTTTCCTTTATGCATTAGTTGGATGATAAATTTCAAAAATTGCTATTGTTACTGTTTTGAAATAGATCTTGCTACCCTTGGTCTTGTTTCTTGACTTGATGTAAGATTGTAGCTGTAGAATTATGGAAGATAGCTATATCTCCATTAAAATGGAATTAGAAGTAAGAAAAAGTGTAGCATAATGTCTATTGTACCATTTTCTTTGTGCATTTAACTAGATAATTCTTTTCCGTGTAACAGTTTGCAACGTTATAATTTCAAAAAGTATATGAACAATCTATATTGTACAAGCCTTGCACATGCAAATGTCCTAAAAACTTATTCATAAGGTATGTATAAAAATTGTTGTTGCTTGTGCTAATTTTAAATCTGGGTAATAGTTTGCCTTGCCTTGCACGATAAATTCCTTTTATATTTGTTCACATAAATGAATCATCCGGATAATCATTTTCTCAACAGCAACACTTATTTCTCAATTGTTAAACAGAATTCAATAAAATAAGGTTGAATTTAAAAAACTTTTATTTGGTTCAAATCACTTTGAGAACATATTCTACCATAACTAGACATATTTTTATTTTGCAATAAAACTAAATTAATAATGAATGTTACTAGACAAATCACAAGAGTAATGATGGTATTGGTTCATCACTTTTAGAAAAAAATCATTTTAGTAATTCAATTTTACAGCAACATAAATTGTGACCCAGGTTTGAATGATATTTCAAAGACTGATGTTAAAATTAGAAACTAGCCTATATACACTACTGTTTGTAAAAAATGCAACATCATGAAGGAATCATCCTAAAGAAATGAAATTTGCAGCAAATGTCAACTATAGGATGTTATGCAAAATAGTAAAGTTTCAGAGCCACCACGCATGCGTGGTGTGAGCACTGATGCTCAAAGCGTATAAATAGAGGGGTGTAGCGGGACGTTGAGAATAGTGCATGGTTATTTTTTAGTGGCGAACGTTTTGTGAGACCTAAGTATGCCTCCACGACGAAATAGGGTGAAATTTCAACAACTTACGGAGTTTGAAAGGGGGACAATCATCAGCCTTCGTGAAGGAGGATTTTCCTATCGCGCAATAGCAGCTCGTGTGCAGCGGAACAGTTCCACAGTGATGCGAGTTTGGAAGCAGTGGACCGACGAGCACCGGACAACTCGAAAAACTGGAGTGGACGACGGAAGGTGACGTCAACGCGCGATGATAGACACCTGGTCCACATGGCGGTGAATGACCATACAGCTTCCTCCAGGCAGTTGGCAGCACTTTGGTCTACTGTTACAGATGTACTAATATTGGCTTCGTCAATTCGCCGACGTCTGCTGCACCGTGGATTGCGTGCAAGGATTACTTTATACGGGATCCCCCTCAAGCCAAACCATCGACTGCGTCTGCAATGGGCTCATGAGCACAGAGCCTGGCGGGCTGATTGGCAACAAGTTGTCTTTTCTGTCGAATCCCGCTTTAATTTGTGGAACCATGATGGCCGCATTCTTGTTAGACGCTATGCCGGTGAACGCTGCCTTCCAGAGTGAGTTATCGAACGTCATAGTGGCCGAACACCCGGAGTTATGGTCTGGGGTGCGATTTCGTATCATGGACGATCTCAGCTGCTTCGAATTGAGGGTAATCTGAATAGCAACAGGTACGTCCGTGAAGTGCTAGAGCCCGAAGTCGTTCCTTCCTTCAAGGCATCCCTGGAGCTATCTTTCAACAGGATAATGCACGCCCACATGTTGCAAGAAATGTTCGAGACTTCTTTTCAGCCCAACACATGCAACTTCTTCCTTGGCCTGCTTATTCGCCGGATATGCCGCCTATTAAGCAGGTGTGGGATTTGGTTGGTCGGCGTCTCGCTCGTGATCCGCGTCCTACAGCTTCAAAAGACGAACTTTGGGTGCGCATACAAACAATATGGAATTATCTTCCACAAGCAGACATTCAACATATGTTTCACTCTATGCCACATCGTATAGCAGCACTTATTGCAGCGCGTGTTGGCTACACCAAATACTGATATCGGACACTTAATATTTTTTTGCTTTGAAAATTTATTCATTTATTTGTACTAATACAAGACGTTTGTGTATTAAATTTCATTTATTTCTGATGACTCCTTCGTAGTGTTGCATTTTTTACAAACAGCAGTATATGTATGTTTATCTCAATCCAGTTCCCTCTCACATCAAATTATTAGGATTATCAAAGTATGACAATCATCCAAATTCCACAAATTTGTATAATACAAAAATGTGTAGTATTAGAACATATATTTATTAAATGAAATAATAGATCGCAATTTATTCTTAATTGTTCGATATGATATCCTTTTAGTGTTTTGATTACATTACATTGAACTGTGTGCATTTATTCATGCACACAGTCAACCCCTATTATAAAATAAAACAAAAACTGCAATCTATCAGAAATCTCTTTTCAGTTTATGACTGTGCAAGGAAATTTGGAGGAGAAAAGGCCACAATTTTACATGTTAAAGGGTTTAACAACATTGAAAAAGAAGTACTTACACATGAAGAATTGCAAAATAAGTAGAATGATTAGATCAATTTTAGAGTATATTCAAATTTATCAAGTATTTTTTCAGTTTGTGCAGAAAAAATACCTATTTATGATATGTAAATGATTGAATAAAGTTTTTTGAGTTTTGACTATTTTGTGTCTTATTTATCAGTTTTCTGTTACGTTATTTACTTACACAACATCTGGAATTATTGTAAAAGGATATCTAACTGTGCCTATAGAGAGTTCAACGTCAGCTTTATAGTTTTTTTCTATAGAACCCATATGGGACATGAACTGATGCATGATACAAAGAGGAGACATAATATACTGATTTTATTACAATCTTCAACAAAATATGTGATAAGTACTTTTCTATGAATTATAACAATTGTAAGAAATTTGTTTGTAGTATTACAATTGTAAGAAATGTTTATTTTGCAAAATTTTAATTAAAACAGCAGTAGGCATTTCCTGTGCAACAAGTTGTTTAACAGCAGGCATAGAGTAAGGAGAAAAACAGCTTTACCACTGAGAAACCTTTCTAATTTTAAAATGAAATATAATCTGCAAGCTTAAAACAAATACTTAATTGCAATTATTGTAATTTTTGTATTAGTTTAAGAGTGAAGCTATTGAACATACAAATAGCATAAAAAATACTATTTATGATGCTATATAGTTTCTTAGACAATCCTTTTACAGTTTTGGAACTTAGTAAAACATCTACAAGGCATCACTCAAGGGACCAGGAATTTTTTATGTCTTGAGTAAAGCAACGAGAATGTAATCAAATGCATCATGTCATCTAAGTTTTAAACTTTCCTGGTATTCATAACAATAATATAAATTAATAAACAAAAATGAAAAACATTATTCGCCTCTCTTTTAAGCTTTATTTGAATATCCTTTATATAAGCTTCATGTATAATAGTTAAAAAAAAAAAAAAAAACGACTCACCCGATCGCAATTGCACAATTTACATCGTAGAACAAAACGGAAGGTAGAAATCGTTAGGGATGAATGTTTTCTACAAATATCAATATTTGAAATTTCTCTCAAGGGGCCGTCTTCACATTAAATTGGGTGCTTGCTCCAATAATTTCAATACGAATCCCCATCTTTTATCACAAATTTAAATTCTACACACAATTTCAGGTGGAAATAAAAAAAAATTCATCAATTTGATTGGATTTGTAAGTGTTTGAAAATTAGATCTCCCAATATTAAATTTGTGTTTCACGTTTTTTGTTATAGTACTTGCTAAAAACATTAATTTTTACTGGAAATTGTTTATTCATCCTTTGTTACTCAAAAACCCAAACACAATCTATAAACATTTTAATTATCAAAGTAAATTTACTATTTTTTTATCAATTTTGAAATAAATATTCATAAAAATTATGAATAGAAACGTGGGCAAATTTTGACACCATGTGATTCAACTGTTACTGAAACATCGGAATTCCAAATTTCAGCTCATTACGTGCATAATTAGTAGCGCAGTGAGATCGTTTGCAAAATTCGATGATTATTATCGCTATTGGGGATTGTTCACAAAGTGAAAACAGAAATTTTTCGGAAATGTAAATCCACTGCAAATTTGCATATTGTTGACTGAGTGGAAATGTCAACAAACTACCAGCCTGCTGTAAAAAATGGTAAAATCATATGAAAAATATCGAAAATATATTCCTTCAATATATCGTATTAACAAGTAAAGCAACGAATGCTAATATTAGAGTTTATGCAAATTGTTAGTGCGGTGTTTAGTTGGAAACGTATTTATAAAGTGTGGATGATTTTCTGTGTCAGTTAACAATAGGGATGCGATGTCGATATTTTTAACTTTCGATGTATTGGAGTCGATGTTTTTGTAACATCGATGTTTTTTTTAAAGTACCGGTTTTAAAATAACCAAGTAGCATAATTTTTATAATCAGCAAATTGAACATACTTTTAGACCAAAGTGGCCAAGGGTGAAGGGTCTGAAAAGTAGGGATGCGACGTCGATGTTTAATAAATGGGCGTGGGGTGGGGGAGTTTAAGTACTCTGAATTTTAAAAACATCGATGGTTTTGGTGCGATATACACTGCTTGACAATTGCTAAGGATCAAACGCAATTTTTTAAATAATTAACAATATTCATTGATTAAAGAAACGAAACAGCATACATATTTAATTAAGATACTGTGCATTAAGTATAATGCAAAATGCTGCAGATTTTTACTCATGGAAAAGCAAGATAATAAAAAGAAAAAAATCTGCTCCTTAGAGCAATTTACAAAGTCTCGAAAAATGTTCTTTCTATCCGGAGTCATGACAGATATAGTCACTCAGTAAGAAGTGAGGCCTCCTTGCACATTTAGCATCTGCTATGCATGCTCTCCACTAAACAGTCGAAGAGTGCTTGGGGGATATTTCTCCATTCCTCTCTCAAAGCAATGTTGAGGGCCTGCACAGTTTGGGGTGGGTGATTCCTTTTTTAAATACGTCTACAAAGATCATCTCAAGCATGTTCAATGGGATCTAATTCCGGTGAATACGAAAGCCATTCCATGCGCTCAATATCTTTGCTCTCTAGTATCTCAGAGACATCAACTGTCTTGTGTGGGCATGCATTGTTACCCATGAACAGAAAGTTTGGACCCACTGCAACCCGAAATAAACGAATATGACCCCGGAGAATCTCCGTGCAATACTGCTGCGATGTAAAGGCACCAGCATCAAAGATGTGTAGCTGTGTTCTGCCATTATGCATAATGCCTGCCCACATCATGACCCCTCGGCCATAACGGTCAACTTCACGAGCATTCTGTGGTGTGTACCCTTCTCTCTCCACAGTAGTTGATGTCCAGAATCCCTCTTCACAGTGAATCAGGATTCGTCGAAGAACATGACTGTGGACCACTGTTGCTGATTCCAACGAATATGTTCTTTACACAAGCGTAACTTTTCCCGACGATGGCGTGGTTGTAACTGAGTACTTAACAGGCTTCCGTGCATACAAGCGAGCTTGATTTAATCGTCCGGAAATTGTTTTGGCAGATACACGAGTTCCGGTAGCGGTTGCAAGCTCTGAACCAATCTGTCTCGGAGTGAGATGTTTGTTCCTTATTGCTGTTAGGATATATGTGCATCCTCTCTGGGTGTGGTGCTCCTCCTACGACCACCAACATGCTTTCTCATAGCCTTTTCACCTTCCGCGGTTCTTTATTACAGCGAAATAACGCTTTTTGACACGTATTGCGGCGGCAACTTGGGTGACACTTTGCCCAGCTTCGAGCAGCCACAATTGCTCTACAGCACCCTCTGCACGTACATTTTCTACGATTGAGCGGCTTTCCGAATCGCAGTTTTGCATAAATCGGTAGTTCCTTAGCAATTGTCAAGCAGTGTATTATCAACATCGATGTTTTAATTTTGAAGATCGAAGTTTCAAAACATCGATGTTTTGCTGTCGATATATCATCACTAGTTGATATACCAGTTTTAAGAAATGGGTAAAAAAGTTTAAATACACTGAATTTTAAAAACATCAATATTTTTGGGACGATGTATAATCTCAGCTGCTACGAATTGAGGGTAATCTGAATAGCAACAGGTACGTCCGTGAAGTGCTAGAGCCCGAAGTCGTTCCTTCCTTCAAGGCATCCCTGGAGCTATCTTTCAACAGGATAATGCACGCCCACATGTTGCAAGAAATGTTCGAGACTTCTTTTCAGCCCAACACATGCAACTTCTTCCTTGGCCTGCTTATTCGCCGGATATGCCGCCTATTAAGCAGGTGTGGGATTTGGTTGGTCGGCGTCTCGCTCGTGATCCGCGTCCTACAGCTTCAAAAGACGAACTTTGGGTGCGCATACAAACAATATGGAATTATCTTCCACAAGCAGACATTCAACATATGTTTCACTCTATGCCACATCGTATAGCAGCACTTATTGCAGCGCGTGTTGGCTACACCAAATACTGATATCGGACACTTAATATTTTTTTGCTTTGAAAATTTATTCATTTATTTGTACTAATACAAGACGTTTGTGTATTAAATTTCATTTATTTCTGATGACTCCTTCGTAGTGTTGCATTTTTTACAAACAGCAGTATATGTATGTTTATCTCAATCCAGTTCCCTCTCACATCAAATTATTAGGATTATCAAAGTATGACAATCATCCAAATTCCACAAATTTGTATAATACAAAAATTTGTAGTATTAGAACATATATTTATTAAATGAAATAATAGATCGCAATTTATTCTTAATTGTTCGATATGATATCCTTTTAGTGTTTTGATTACATTACATTGAACTGTGTGCATTTATTCATGCACACAGTCAACCCCTATTATAAAATAAAACAAAAACTGCAATCTATCAGAAATCTCTTTTCAGTTTATGACTGTGCAAGGAAATTTGGAGGAGAAAAGGCCACAATTTTACATGTTAAAGGGTTTAACAACATTGAAAAAGAAGTACTTACACGTGAAGAATTGCAAAATAAGTAGAATGATTAGATCAATTTTAGAGTATATTCAAATTTATCAAGTATTTTTTCAGTTTGTGCAGAAAAAATACCTATTTATGATATGTAAATGATTGAATAAAGTTTTTTGAGTTTTGACTATTTTGTGTCTTATTTATCAGTTTTCTGTTACGTTATTTACTTACACAACATCTGGAATTATTGTAAAAGGATATCTAACTGTGCCTATAGAGAGTTCAACGTCAGCTTTATAGTTTTTTTCTATAGAACCCATATGGGACATGAACTGATGCATGATACAAAGAGGAGACATAATATACTGATTTTATTACAATCTTCAACAAAATATGTGATAAGTACTTTTCTATGAATTATAACAATTGTAAGAAATTTGTTTGTAGTATTACAATTGTAAGAAATGTTTATTTTGCAAAATTTTAATTAAAACAGCAGTAGGCATTTCCTGTGCAACAAGTTGTTTAACAGCAGGCATAGAGTAAGGAGAAAAACAGCTTTACCACTGAGAAACCTTTCTAATTTTAAAATGAAATATAATCTGCAAGCTTAAAACAAATACTTAATTGCAATTATTGTAATTTTTGTATTAGTTTAAGAGTGAAGCTATTGAACATACAAATAGCATAAAAAATACTATTTATGATGCTATATAGTTTCTTAGACAATCCTTTTACAGTTTTGGAACTTAGTAAAACATCTACAAGGCATCACTCAAGGGACCAGGAATTTTTTATGTCTTGAGTAAAGCAACGAGAATGTAATCAAATGCATCATGTCATCTAAGTTTTAAACTTTCCTGGTATTCATAACAATAATATAAATTAATAAACAAAAATGAAAAACATTATTCGCCTCTCTTTTAAGCTTTATTTGAATATCCTTTATATAAGCTTCATGTATAATAGTTAAAAAAAAAAAAAAAAACGACTCACCCGATCGCAATTGCACAATTTACATCGTAGAACAAAACGGAAGGTAGAAATCGTTAGGGATGAATGTTTTCTACAAATATCAATATTTGAAATTTCTCTCAAGGGGCCGTCTTCACATTAAATTGGGTGCTTGCTCCAATAATTTCAATACGAATCCCCATCTTTTATCACAAATTTAAATTCTACACACAATTTCAGGTGGAAATAAAAAAAAATTCATCAATTTGATTGGATTTGTAAGTGTTTGAAAATTAGATCTCCCAATATTAAATTTGTGTTTCACGTTTTTTGTTATAGTACTTGCTAAAAACATTAATTTTTACTGGAAATTGTTTATTCATCCTTTGTTACTCAAAAACCCAAACACAATCTATAAACATTTTAATTATCAAAGTAAATTTACTATTTTTTATCAATTTTGAAATAAATATTCATAAAAATTATGAATAGAAACGTGGGCAAATTTTGACACCATGTGATTCAACTGTTACTGAAACATCGGAATTCCAAATTTCAGCTCATTACGTGCATAATTAGTAGCGCAGTGAGATCGTTTGCAAAATTCGATGATTATTATCGCTATTGGGGATTGTTCACAAAGTGAAAACAGAAATTTTTCGGAAATGTAAATCCACTGCAAATTTGCATATTGTTGACTGAGTGGAAATGTCAACAAACTACCAGCCTGCTGTAAAAAATGGTAAAATCATATGAAAAATATCGAAAATATATTCCTTCAATATATCGTATTAACAAGTAAAGCAACGAATGCTAATATTAGAGTTTATGCAAATTGTTAGTGCGGTGTTTAGTTGGAAACGTATTTATAAAGTGTGGATGATTTTCTGTGTCAGTTAACAATAGGGATGCGATGTCGATATTTTTAACTTTCGATGTATTGGAGTCGATGTTTTTGTAACATCGATGTTTTTTTTAAAGTACCGTTTTAAAAATAACCAAGTAGCATAATTTTTATAATCAGCAAATTGAACATACTTTTAGACCAAAGTGGCCAAGGGTGAAGGGTCTGAAAAGTAGGGATGCGACGTCGATGTTTAATAAATGGGCGTGGGGTGGGGGAGTTTAAGTACTCTGAATTTTAAAAACATCGATGGTTTTGGTGCGATATACACTGCTTGACAATTGCTAAGGATCAAACGCAATTTTTTAAATAATTAACAATATTCATTGATTAAAGAAACGAAACAGCATACATATTTAATTAAGATACTGTGCATTAAATATAATGCAAAATGCTGCAGATTTTTACTCATGGAAAAGCAAGATAATAAAAAGAAAAAAATCTGCTCCTTAGAGCAATTTACAAAGTCTCGAAAAATGTTCTTTCTATCCGGAGTCATGACAGATATAGTCACTCAGTAAGAAGTGAGGCCTCCTTGCACATTTAGCATCTGCTATGCATGCTCTCCACTAAACAGTCGAAGAGTGCTTGGGGGATATTTCTCCATTCCTCTCTCAAAGCAATGTTGAGGGCCTGCACAGTTTGGGGTGGGTGATTCCTTTTTTAAATACGTCTACAAAGATCATCTCAAGCATGTTCAATGGGATCTAATTCCGGTGAATACGAAAGCCATTCCATGCGCTCAATATCTTTGCTCTCTAGTATCTCAGAGACATCAACTGTCTTGTGTGGGCATGCATTGTTACCCATGAACAGAAAGTTTGGACCCACTGCAACCCGAAATAAACGAATATGACCCCGGAGAATCTCCGTGCAATACTGCTGCGATGTAAAGGCACCAGCATCAAAGATGTGTAGCTGTGTTCTGCCATTATGCATAATGCCTGCCCACATCATGACCCCTCGGCCATAACGGTCAACTTCACGAGCATTCTGTGGTGTGTACCCTTCTCTCTCCACAGTAGTTGATGTCCAGAATCCCTCTTCACAGTGAATCAGGATTCGTCGAAGAACATGACTGTGGACCACTGTTGCTGATTCCAACGAATATGTTCTTTACACAAGCGTAACTTTTCCCGACGATGGCGTGGTTGTAACTGAGTACTTAACAGGCTTCCGTGCATACAAGCGAGCTTGATTTAATCGTCCGGAAATTGTTTTGGCAGATACACGAGTTCCGGTAGCGGTTGCAAGCTCTGAACCAATCTGTCTCGGAGTGAGATGTTTGTTCCTTATTGCTGTTAGGATATATGTGCATCCTCTCTGGGTGTGGTGCTCCTCCTACGACCACCAACATGCTTTCTCATAGCCTTTTCACCTTCCGCGGTTCTTTATTACAGCGAAATAACGCTTTTTGACACGTATTGCTGCGGCAACTTGGGTGACACTTTGCCCAGCTTCGAGCAGCCACAATTGCTCTACAGCACCCTCTGCACGTACATTTTCTACGATTGAGCGGCTTTCCGAATCGCAGTTTTGCATAAATCGGTAGTTCCTTAGCAATTGTCAAGCAGTGTATTATCAACATCGATGTTTTAATTTTGAAGATCGAAGTTTCAAAACATCGATGTTTTGCTGTCGATATATCATCACTAGTTGATATACCAGTTTTAAGAAATGGGTAAAAAAGTTTAAATACACTGAATTTTAAAAACATCAATATTTTTGGGACGATGTATAATCTCAGCTGCTACGAATTGAGGGTAATCTGAATAGCAACAGGTACGTCCGTGAAGTGCTAGAGCCCGAAGTCGTTCCTTCCTTCAAGGCATCCCTGGAGCTATCTTTCAACAGGATAATGCACGCCCACATGTTGCAAGAAATGTTCGAGACTTCTTTTCAGCCCAACACATGCAACTTCTTCCTTGGCCTGCTTATTCGCCGGATATGCCGCCTATTAAGCAGGTGTGGGATTTGGTTGGTCGGCGTCTCGCTCGTGATCCGCGTCCTACAGCTTCAAAAGACGAACTTTGGGTGCGCATACAAACAATATGGAATTATCTTCCACAAGCAGACATTCAACATATGTTTCACTCTATGCCACATCGTATAGCAGCACTTATTGCAGCGCGTGTTGGCTACACCAAATACTGATATCGGACACTTAATATTTTTTTGCTTTGAAAATTTATTCATTTATTTGTACTAATACAAGACGTTTGTGTATTAAATTTCATTTATTTCTGATGACTCCTTCGTAGTGTTGCATTTTTTACAAACAGCAGTATATGTATGTTTATCTCAATCCAGTTCCCTCTCACATCAAATTATTAGGATTATCAAAGTATGACAATCATCCAAATTCCACAAATTTGTATAATACAAAAATTTGTAGTATTAGAACATATATTTATTAAATGAAATAATAGATCGCAATTTATTCTTAATTGTTCGATATGATATCCTTTTAGTGTTTTGATTACATTACATTGAACTGTGTGCATTTATTCATGCACACAGTCAACCCCTATTATAAAATAAAACAAAAACTGCAATCTATCAGAAATCTCTTTTCAGTTTATGACTGTGCAAGGAAATTTGGAGGAGAAAAGGCCACAATTTTACATGTTAAAGGGTTTAACAACATTGAAAAAGAAGTACTTACACGTGAAGAATTGCAAAATAAGTAGAATGATTAGATCAATTTTAGAGTATATTCAAATTTATCAAGTATTTTTTCAGTTTGTGCAGAAAAAATACCTATTTATGATATGTAAATGATTGAATAAAGTTTTTTGAGTTTTGACTATTTTGTGTCTTATTTATCAGTTTTCTGTTACGTTATTTACTTACACAACATCTGGAATTATTGTAAAAGGATATCTAACTGTGCCTATAGAGAGTTCAACGTCAGCTTTATAGTTTTTTTCTATAGAACCCATATGGGACATGAACTGATGCATGATACAAAGAGGAGACATAATATACTGATTTTATTACAATCTTCAACAAAATATGTGATAAGTACTTTTCTATGAATTATAACAATTGTAAGAAATTTGTTTGTAGTATTACAATTGTAAGAAATGTTTATTTTGCAAAATTTTAATTAAAACAGCAGTAGGCATTTCCTGTGCAACAAGTTGTTTAACAGCAGGCATAGAGTAAGGAGAAAAACAGCTTTACCACTGAGAAACCTTTCTAATTTTAAAATGAAATATAATCTGCAAGCTTAAAACAAATACTTAATTGCAATTATTGTAATTTTTGTATTAGTTTAAGAGTGAAGCTATTGAACATACAAATAGCATAAAAAATACTATTTATGATGCTATATAGTTTCTTAGACAATCCTTTTACAGTTTTGGAACTTAGTAAAACATCTACAAGGCATCACTCAAGGGACCAGGAATTTTTTATGTCTTGAGTAAAGCAACGAGAATGTAATCAAATGCATCATGTCATCTAAGTTTTAAACTTTCCTGGTATTCATAACAATAATATAAATTAATAAACAAAAATGAAAAACATTATTCGCCTCTCTTTTAAGCTTTATTTGAATATCCTTTATATAAGCTTCATGTATAATAGTTAAAAAAAAAAAAAAAAACGACTCACCCGATCGCAATTGCACAATTTACATCGTAGAACAAAACGGAAGGTAGAAATCGTTAGGGATGAATGTTTTCTACAAATATCAATATTTGAAATTTCTCTCAAGGGGCCGTCTTCACATTAAATTGGGTGCTTGCTCCAATAATTTCAATACGAATCCCCATCTTTTATCACAAATTTAAATTCTACACACAATTTCAGGTGGAAATAAAAAAAAATTCATCAATTTGATTGGATTTGTAAGTGTTTGAAAATTAGATCTCCCAATATTAAATTTGTGTTTCACGTTTTTTGTTATAGTACTTGCTAAAAACATTAATTTTTACTGGAAATTGTTTATTCATCCTTTGTTACTCAAAAACCCAAACACAATCTATAAACATTTTAATTATCAAAGTAAATTTACTATTTTTTATCAATTTTGAAATAAATATTCATAAAAATTATGAATAGAAACGTGGGCAAATTTTGACACCATGTGATTCAACTGTTACTGAAACATCGGAATTCCAAATTTCAGCTCATTACGTGCATAATTAGTAGCGCAGTGAGATCGTTTGCAAAATTCGATGATTATTATCGCTATTGGGGATTGTTCACAAAGTGAAAACAGAAATTTTTCGGAAATGTAAATCCACTGCAAATTTGCATATTGTTGACTGAGTGGAAATGTCAACAAACTACCAGCCTGCTGTAAAAAATGGTAAAATCATATGAAAAATATCGAAAATATATTCCTTCAATATATCGTATTAACAAGTAAAGCAACGAATGCTAATATTAGAGTTTATGCAAATTGTTAGTGCGGTGTTTAGTTGGAAACGTATTTATAAAGTGTGGATGATTTTCTGTGTCAGTTAACAATAGGGATGCGATGTCGATATTTTTAACTTTCGATGTATTGGAGTCGATGTTTTTGTAACATCGATGTTTTTTTTAAAGTACCGTTTTAAAAATAACCAAGTAGCATAATTTTTATAATCAGCAAATTGAACATACTTTTAGACCAAAGTGGCCAAGGGTGAAGGGTCTGAAAAGTAGGGATGCGACGTCGATGTTTAATAAATGGGCGTGGGGTGGGGGAGTTTAAGTACTCTGAATTTTAAAAACATCGATGGTTTTGGTGCGATATACACTGCTTGACAATTGCTAAGGATCAAACGCAATTTTTTAAATAATTAACAATATTCATTGATTAAAGAAACGAAACAGCATACATATTTAATTAAGATACTGTGCATTAAATATAATGCAAAATGCTGCAGATTTTTACTCATGGAAAAGCAAGATAATAAAAAGAAAAAAATCTGCTCCTTAGAGCAATTTACAAAGTCTCGAAAAATGTTCTTTCTATCCGGAGTCATGACAGATATAGTCACTCAGTAAGAAGTGAGGCCTCCTTGCACATTTAGCATCTGCTATGCATGCTCTCCACTAAACAGTCGAAGAGTGCTTGGGGGATATTTCTCCATTCCTCTCTCAAAGCAATGTTGAGGGCCTGCACAGTTTGGGGTGGGTGATTCCTTTTTTAAATACGTCTACAAAGATCATCTCAAGCATGTTCAATGGGATCTAATTCCGGTGAATACGAAAGCCATTCCATGCGCTCAATATCTTTGCTCTCTAGTATCTCAGAGACATCAACTGTCTTGTGTGGGCATGCATTGTTACCCATGAACAGAAAGTTTGGACCCACTGCAACCCGAAATAAACGAATATGACCCCGGAGAATCTCCGTGCAATACTGCTGCGATGTAAAGGCACCAGCATCAAAGATGTGTAGCTGTGTTCTGCCATTATGCATAATGCCTGCCCACATCATGACCCCTCGGCCATAACGGTCAACTTCACGAGCATTCTGTGGTGTGTACCCTTCTCTCTCCACAGTAGTTGATGTCCAGAATCCCTCTTCACAGTGAATCAGGATTCGTCGAAGAACATGACTGTGGACCACTGTTGCTGATTCCAACGAATATGTTCTTTACACAAGCGTAACTTTTCCCGACGATGGCGTGGTTGTAACTGAGTACTTAACAGGCTTCCGTGCATACAAGCGAGCTTGATTTAATCGTCCGGAAATTGTTTTGGCAGATACACGAGTTCCGGTAGCGGTTGCAAGCTCTGAACCAATCTGTCTCGGAGTGAGATGTTTGTTCCTTATTGCTGTTAGGATATATGTGCATCCTCTCTGGGTGTGGTGCTCCTCCTACGACCACCAACATGCTTTCTCATAGCCTTTTCACCTTCCGCGGTTCTTTATTACAGCGAAATAACGCTTTTTGACACGTATTGCTGCGGCAACTTGGGTGACACTTTGCCCAGCTTCGAGCAGCCACAATTGCTCTACAGCACCCTCTGCACGTACATTTTCTACGATTGAGCGGCTTTCCGAATCGCAGTTTTGCATAAATCGGTAGTTCCTTAGCAATTGTCAAGCAGTGTATTATCAACATCGATGTTTTAATTTTGAAGATCGAAGTTTCAAAACATCGATGTTTTGCTGTCGATATATCATCACTAGTTGATATACCAGTTTTAAGAAATGGGTAAAAAAGTTTAAATACACTGAATTTTAAAAACATCAATATTTTTGGGACGATGTATAATCTCAGCTGCTACGAATTGAGGGTAATCTGAATAGCAACAGGTACGTCCGTGAAGTGCTAGAGCCCGAAGTCGTTCCTTCCTTCAAGGCATCCCTGGAGCTATCTTTCAACAGGATAATGCACGCCCACATGTTGCAAGAAATGTTCGAGACTTCTTTTCAGCCCAACACATGCAACTTCTTCCTTGGCCTGCTTATTCGCCGGATATGCCGCCTATTAAGCAGGTGTGGGATTTGGTTGGTCGGCGTCTCGCTCGTGATCCGCGTCCTACAGCTTCAAAAGACGAACTTTGGGTGCGCATACAAACAATATGGAATTATCTTCCACAAGCAGACATTCAACATATGTTTCACTCTATGCCACATCGTATAGCAGCACTTATTGCAGCGCGTGTTGGCTACACCAAATACTGATATCGGACACTTAATATTTTTTTGCTTTGAAAATTTATTCATTTATTTGTACTAATACAAGACGTTTGTGTATTAAATTTCATTTATTTCTGATGACTCCTTCGTAGTGTTGCATTTTTTACAAACAGCAGTATATGTATGTTTATCTCAATCCAGTTCCCTCTCACATCAAATTATTAGGATTATCAAAGTATGACAATCATCCAAATTCCACAAATTTGTATAATACAAAAATTTGTAGTATTAGAACATATATTTATTAAATGAAATAATAGATCGCAATTTATTCTTAATTGTTCGATATGATATCCTTTTAGTGTTTTGATTACATTACATTGAACTGTGTGCATTTATTCATGCACACAGTCAACCCCTATTATAAAATAAAACAAAAACTGCAATCTATCAGAAATCTCTTTTCAGTTTATGACTGTGCAAGGAAATTTGGAGGAGAAAAGGCCACAATTTTACATGTTAAAGGGTTTAACAACATTGAAAAAGAAGTACTTACACGTGAAGAATTGCAAAATAAGTAGAATGATTAGATCAATTTTAGAGTATATTCAAATTTATCAAGTATTTTTTCAGTTTGTGCAGAAAAAATACCTATTTATGATATGTAAATGATTGAATAAAGTTTTTTGAGTTTTGACTATTTTGTGTCTTATTTATCAGTTTTCTGTTACGTTATTTACTTACACAACATCTGGAATTATTGTAAAAGGATATCTAACTGTGCCTATAGAGAGTTCAACGTCAGCTTTATAGTTTTTTTCTATAGAACCCATATGGGACATGAACTGATGCATGATACAAAGAGGAGACATAATATACTGATTTTATTACAATCTTCAACAAAATATGTGATAAGTACTTTTCTATGAATTATAACAATTGTAAGAAATTTGTTTGTAGTATTACAATTGTAAGAAATGTTTATTTTGCAAAATTTTAATTAAAACAGCAGTAGGCATTTCCTGTGCAACAAGTTGTTTAACAGCAGGCATAGAGTAAGGAGAAAAACAGCTTTACCACTGAGAAACCTTTCTAATTTTAAAATGAAATATAATCTGCAAGCTTAAAACAAATACTTAATTGCAATTATTGTAATTTTTGTATTAGTTTAAGAGTGAAGCTATTGAACATACAAATAGCATAAAAAATACTATTTATGATGCTATATAGTTTCTTAGACAATCCTTTTACAGTTTTGGAACTTAGTAAAACATCTACAAGGCATCACTCAAGGGACCAGGAATTTTTTATGTCTTGAGTAAAGCAACGAGAATGTAATCAAATGCATCATGTCATCTAAGTTTTAAACTTTCCTGGTATTCATAACAATAATATAAATTAATAAACAAAAATGAAAAACATTATTCGCCTCTCTTTTAAGCTTTATTTGAATATCCTTTATATAAGCTTCATGTATAATAGTTAAAAAAAAAAAAAAAACGACTCACCCGATCGCAATTGCACAATTTACATCGTAGAACAAAACGGAAGGTAGAAATCGTTAGGGATGAATGTTTTCTACAAATATCAATATTTGAAATTTCTCTCAAGGGGCCGTCTTCACATTAAATTGGGTGCTTGCTCCAATAATTTCAATACGAATCCCCATCTTTTATCACAAATTTAAATTCTACACACAATTTCAGGTGGAAATAAAAAAAAATTCATCAATTTGATTGGATTTGTAAGTGTTTGAAAATTAGATCTCCCAATATTAAATTTGTGTTTCACGTTTTTTGTTATAGTACTTGCTAAAAACATTAATTTTTACTGGAAATTGTTTATTCATCCTTTGTTACTCAAAAACCCAAACACAATCTATAAACATTTTAATTATCAAAGTAAATTTACTATTTTTTATCAATTTTGAAATAAATATTCATAAAAATTATGAATAGAAACGTGGGCAAATTTTGACACCATGTGATTCAACTGTTACTGAAACATCGGAATTCCAAATTTCAGCTCATTACGTGCATAATTAGTAGCGCAGTGAGATCGTTTGCAAAATTCGATGATTATTATCGCTATTGGGGATTGTTCACAAAGTGAAAACAGAAATTTTTCGGAAATGTAAATCCACTGCAAATTTGCATATTGTTGACTGAGTGGAAATGTCAACAAACTACCAGCCTGCTGTAAAAAATGGTAAAATCATATGAAAAATATCGAAAATATATTCCTTCAATATATCGTATTAACAAGTAAAGCAACGAATGCTAATATTAGAGTTTATGCAAATTGTTAGTGCGGTGTTTAGTTGGAAACGTATTTATAAAGTGTGGATGATTTTCTGTGTCAGTTAACAATAGGGATGCGATGTCGATATTTTTAACTTTCGATGTATTGGAGTCGATGTTTTTGTAACATCGATGTTTTTTTTAAAGTACCGTTTTAAAAATAACCAAGTAGCATAATTTTTATAATCAGCAAATTGAACATACTTTTAGACCAAAGTGGCCAAGGGTGAAGGGTCTGAAAAGTAGGGATGCAACGTCGATGTTTAATAAATGGGCGTGGGGTGGGGGAGTTTAAGTACTCTGAATTTTAAAAACATCGATGGTTTTGGTGCGATATACACTGCTTGACAATTGCTAAGGATCAAACGCAATTTTTTAAATAATTAACAATATTCATTGATTAAAGAAACGAAACAGCATACATATTTAATTAAGATACTGTGCATTAAGTATAATGCAAAATGCTGCAGATTTTTACTCATGGAAAAGCAAGATAATAAAAAGAAAAAAATCTGCTCCTTAGAGCAATTTACAAAGTCTCGAAAAATGTTCTTTCTATCCGGAGTCATGACAGATATAGTCACTCAGTAAGAAGTGAGGCCTCCTTGCACATTTAGCATCTGCTATGCATGCTCTCCACTAAACAGTCGAAGAGTGCTTGGGGGATATTTCTCCATTCCTCTCTCAAAGCAATGTTGAGGGCCTGCACAGTTTGGGGTGGGTGATTCCTTTTTTAAATACGTCTACAAAGATCATCTCAAGCATGTTCAATGGGATCTAATTCCGGTGAATACGAAAGCCATTCCATGCGCTCAATATCTTTGCTCTCTAGTATCTCAGAGACATCAACTGTCTTGTGTGGGCATGCATTGTTACCCATGAACAGAAAGTTTGGACCCACTGCAACCCGAAATAAACGAATATGACCCCGGAGAATCTCCGTGCAATACTGCTGCGATGTAAAGGCACCAGCATCAAAGATGTGTAGCTGTGTTCTGCCATTATGCATAATGCCTGCCCACATCATGACCCCTCGGCCATAACGGTCAACTTCACGAGCATTCTGTGGTGTGTACCCTTCTCTCTCCACAGTAGTTGATGTCCAGAATCCCTCTTCACAGTGAATCAGGATTCGTCGAAGAACATGACTGTGGACCACTGTTGCTGATTCCAACGAATATGTTCTTTACACAAGCGTAACTTTTCCCGACGATGGCGTGGTTGTAACTGAGTACTTAACAGGCTTCCGTGCATACAAGCGAGCTTGATTTAATCGTCCGGAAATTGTTTTGGCAGATACACGAGTTCCGGTAGCGGTTGCAAGCTCTGAACCAATCTGTCTCGGAGTGAGATGTTTGTTCCTTATTGCTGTTAGGATATATGTGCATCCTCTCTGGGTGTGGTGCTCCTCCTACGACCACCAACATGCTTTCTCATAGCCTTTTCACCTTCCGCGGTTCTTTATTACAGCGAAATAACGCTTTTTGACACGTATTGCTGCGGCAACTTGGGTGACACTTTGCCCAGCTTCGAGCAGCCACAATTGCTCTACAGCACCCTCTGCACGTACATTTTCTACGATTGAGCGGCTTTCCGAATCGCAGTTTTGCATAAATCGGTAGTTCCTTAGCAATTGTCAAGCAGTGTATTATCAACATCGATGTTTTAATTTTGAAGATCGAAGTTTCAAAACATCGATGTTTTGCTGTCGATATATCATCACTAGTTGATATACCAGTTTTAAGAAATGGGTAAAAAAGTTTAAATACACTGAATTTTAAAAACATCAATATTTTTGGGACGATGTATAATCTCAGCTGCTACGAATTGAGGGTAATCTGAATAGCAACAGGTACGTCCGTGAAGTGCTAGAGCCCGAAGTCGTTCCTTCCTTCAAGGCATCCCTGGAGCTATCTTTCAACAGGATAATGCACGCCCACATGTTGCAAGAAATGTTCGAGACTTCTTTTCAGCCCAACACATGCAACTTCTTCCTTGGCCTGCTTATTCGCCGGATATGCCGCCTATTAAGCAGGTGTGGGATTTGGTTGGTCGGCGTCTCGCTCGTGATCCGCGTCCTACAGCTTCAAAAGACGAACTTTGGGTGCGCATACAAACAATATGGAATTATCTTCCACAAGCAGACATTCAACATATGTTTCACTCTATGCCACATCGTATAGCAGCACTTATTGCAGCGCGTGTTGGCTACACCAAATACTGATATCGGACACTTAATATTTTTTTGCTTTGAAAATTTATTCATTTATTTGTACTAATACAAGACGTTTGTGTATTAAATTTCATTTATTTCTGATGACTCCTTCGTAGTGTTGCATTTTTTACAAACAGCAGTATATGTATGTTTATCTCAATCCAGTTCCCTCTCACATCAAATTATTAGGATTATCAAAGTATGACAATCATCCAAATTCCACAAATTTGTATAATACAAAAATTTGTAGTATTAGAACATATATTTATTAAATGAAATAATAGATCGCAATTTATTCTTAATTGTTCGATATGATATCCTTTTAGTGTTTTGATTACATTACATTGAACTGTGTGCATTTATTCATGCACACAGTCAACCCCTATTATAAAATAAAACAAAAACTGCAATCTATCAGAAATCTCTTTTCAGTTTATGACTGTGCAAGGAAATTTGGAGGAGAAAATGCCACAATTTTACATGTTAAAGGGTTTAACAACATTGAAAAAGAAGTACTTACACGTGAAGAATTGCAAAATAAGTAGAATGATTAGATCAATTTTAGAGTATATTCAAATTTATCAAGTATTTTTTCAGTTTGTGCAGAAAAAATACCTATTTATGATATGTAAATGATTGAATAAAGTTTTTTGAGTTTTGACTATTTTGTGTCTTATTTATCAGTTTTCTGTTACGTTATTTACTTACACAACATCTGGAATTATTGTAAAAGGATATCTAACTGTGCCTATAGAGAGTTCAACGTCAGCTTTATAGTTTTTTTCTATAGAACACATATGGGACATGAACTGATGCATGATACAAAGAGGAGACATAATATACTGATTTTATTACAATCTTCAACAAAATATGTGATAAGTACTTTTCTATGAATTATAACAATTGTAAGAAATTTGTTTGTAGTATTACAATTGTAAGAAATGTTTATTTTGCAAAATTTTAATTAAAACAGCAGTAGGCATTTCCTGTGCAACAAGTTGTTTAACAGCAGGCATAGAGTAAGGAGAAAAACAGCTTTACCACTGAGAAACCTTTCTAATTTTAAAATGAAATATAATCTGCAAGCTTAAAACAAATACTTAATTGCAATTATTGTAATTTTTGTATTAGTTTAAGAGTGAAGCTATTGAACATACAAATAGCATAAAAAAATACTATTTATGATGCTATATAGTTTCTTAGACAATCCTTTTACAGTTTTGGAACTTAGTAAAACATCTACAAGGCATCACTCAAGGGACCAGGAATTTTTTATGTCTTGAGTAAAGCAACGAGAATGTAATCAAATGCATCATGTCATCTAAGTTTTAAACTTTCCTGGTATTCATAACAATAATATAAATTAATAAACAAAAATGAAAAACATTATTCGCCTCTCTTTTAAGCTTTATTTGAATATCCTTTATATAAGCTTCATGTACAACAGTTAAAAAAAAAAAAAAAAAAAAACGACTCACCCGATCGCAATTGCACAATTTACATCGTAGAACAAAACGGAAGGTAGAAATCGTTAGGGATGAATGTTTTCTACAAATATCAATATTTGAAATTTCTCTCAAGGGGCCGTCTGCACATTAAATTGGGTGCTTGCTCCAATAATTTCAATACGAATCCCCATCTTTTATCACAAATTTAAATTCTACACACAATTTCAGGTGGAAATAAAAAAAAATTCATCAATTTGATTGGATTTGTAAGTGTTTGAAAATTAGATCTCCCAATATTAAATTTGTGTTTCACGTTTTTTGTTATAGTACTTGCTAAAAACATTAATTTTTACTGGAAATTGTTTATTCATCCTTTGTTACTCAAAAACCCAAACACAATCTATAAACATTTTAATTATCAAAGTAAATTTACTATTTTTTATCAATTTTGAAATAAATATTCATAAAAATTATGAATAGAAACGTGGGCAAATTTTGACACCATGTGATTCAACTGTTACTGAAACATCGGAATTCCAAATTTCAGCTCATTACGTGCATAATTAGTAGCGCAGTGAGATCGTTTGCAAAATTCGATGATTATTATCGCTATTGGGGATTGTTCACAAAGTGAAAACAGAAATTTTTCGGAAATGTAAATCCACTGCAAATTTGCATATTGTTGACTGAGTGGAAATGTCAACAAACTACCAGCCTGCTGTAAAAAATGGTAAAATCATATGAAAAATATCGAAAATATATTCCTTCAATATATCGTATTAACAAGTAAAGCAACGAATGCTAATATTAGAGTTTATGCAAATTGTTAGTGCGGTGTTTAGTTGGAAACGTATTTATAAAGTGTGGATGATTTTCTGTGTCAGTTAACAATAGGGATGCGATGTCGATATTTTTAACTTTCGATGTATTGGAGTCGATGTTTTTGTAACATCGATGTTTTTTTTAAAGTACCGTTTTAAAAATAACCAAGTAGCATAATTTTTATAATCAGCAAATTGAACATACTTTTAGACCAAAGTGGCCAAGGGTGAAGGGTCTGAAAAGTAGGGATGCGACGTCGATGTTTAATAAATGGGCGTGGGGTGGGGGAGTTTAAGTACTCTGAATTTTAAAAACATCGATGGTTTTGGTGCGATATACACTGCTTGACAATTGCTAAGGATCAAACGCAATTTTTTAAATAATTAACAATATTCATTGATTAAAGAAACGAAACAGCATACATATTTAATTAAGATACTGTGCATTAAGTATAATGCAAAATGCTGCAGATTTTTACTCATGGAAAAGCAAGATAATAAAAAGAAAAAAATCTGCTCCTTAGAGCAATTTACAAAGTCTCGAAAAATGTTCTTTCTATCCGGAGTCATGACAGATATAGTCACTCAGTAAGAAGTGAGGCCTCCTTGCACATTTAGCATCTGCTATGCATGCTCTCCACTAAACAGTCGAAGAGTGCTTGGGGGATATTTCTCCATTCCTCTCTCAAAGCAATGTTGAGGGCCTGCACAGTTTGGGGTGGGTGATTCCTTTTTTAAATACGTCTACAAAGATCATCTCAAGCATGTTCAATGGGATCTAATTCCGGTGAATACGAAAGCCATTCCATGCGCTCAATATCTTTGCTCTCTAGTATCTCAGAGACATCAACTGTCTTGTGTGGGCATGCATTGTTACCCATGAACAGAAAGTTTGGACCCACTGCAACCCGAAATAAACGAATATGACCCCGGAGAATCTCCGTGCAATACTGCTGCGATGTAAAGGCACCAGCATCAAAGATGTGTAGCTGTGTTCTGCCATTATGCATAATGCCTGCCCACATCATGACCCCTCGGCCATAACGGTCAACTTCACGAGCATTCTGTGGTGTGTACCCTTCTCTCTCCACAGTAGTTGATGTCCAGAATCCCTCTTCACAGTGAATCAGGATTCGTCGAAGAACATGACTGTGGACCACTGTTGCTGATTCCAACGAATATGTTCTTTACACAAGCGTAACTTTTCCCGACGATGGCGTGGTTGTAACTGAGTACTTAACAGGCTTCCGTGCATACAAGCGAGCTTGATTTAATCGTCCGGAAATTGTTTTGGCAGATACACGAGTTCCGGTAGCGGTTGCAAGCTCTGAACCAATCTGTCTCGGAGTGAGATGTTTGTTCCTTATTGCTGTTAGGATATATGTGCATCCTCTCTGGGTGTGGTGCTCCTCCTACGACCACCAACATGCTTTCTCATAGCCTTTTCACCTTCCGCGGTTCTTTATTACAGCGAAATAACGCTTTTTGACACGTATTGCTGCGGCAACTTGGGTGACACTTTGCCCAGCTTCGAGCAGCCACAATTGCTCTACAGCACCCTCTGCACGTACATTTTCTACGATTGAGCGGCTTTCCGAATCGCAGTTTTGCATAAATCGGTAGTTCCTTAGCAATTGTCAAGCAGTGTATTATCAACATCGATGTTTTAATTTTGAAGATCGAAGTTTCAAAACATCGATGTTTTGCTGTCGATATATCATCACTAGTTGATATACCAGTTTTAAGAAATGGGTAAAAAAGTTTAAATACACTGAATTTTAAAAACATCAATATTTTTGGGACGATGTATAATCTCAGCTGCTACGAATTGAGGGTAATCTGAATAGCAACAGGTACGTCCGTGAAGTGCTAGAGCCCGAAGTCGTTCCTTCCTTCAAGGCATCCCTGGAGCTATCTTTCAACAGGATAATGCACGCCCACATGTTGCAAGAAATGTTCGAGACTTCTTTTCAGCCCAACACATGCAACTTCTTCCTTGGCCTGCTTATTCGCCGGATATGCCGCCTATTAAGCAGGTGTGGGATTTGGTTGGTCGGCGTCTCGCTCGTGATCCGCGTCCTACAGCTTCAAAAGACGAACTTTGGGTGCGCATACAAACAATATGGAATTATCTTCCACAAGCAGACATTCAACATATGTTTCACTCTATGCCACATCGTATAGCAGCACTTATTGCAGCGCGTGTTGGCTACACCAAATACTGATATCGGACACTTAATATTTTTTTGCTTTGAAAATTTATTCATTTATTTGTACTAATACAAGACGTTTGTGTATTAAATTTCATTTATTTCTGATGACTCCTTCGTAGTGTTGCATTTTTTACAAACAGCAGTATATGTATGTTTATCTCAATCCAGTTCCCTCTCACATCAAATTATTAGGATTATCAAAGTATGACAATCATCCAAATTCCACAAATTTGTATAATACAAAAATTTGTAGTATTAGAACATATATTTATTAAATGAAATAATAGATCGCAATTTATTCTTAATTGTTCGATATGATATCCTTTTAGTGTTTTGATTACATTACATTGAACTGTGTGCATTTATTCATGCACACAGTCAACCCCTATTATAAAATAAAACAAAAACTGCAATCTATCAGAAATCTCTTTTCAGTTTATGACTGTGCAAGGAAATTTGGAGGAGAAAAGGCCACAATTTTACATGTTAAAGGGTTTAACAACATTGAAAAAGAAGTACTTACACATGAAGAATTGCAAAATAAGTAGAATGATTAGATCAATTTTAGAGTATATTCAAATTTATCAAGTATTTTTTCAGTTTGTGCAGAAAAAATACCTATTTATGATATGTAAATGATTGAATAAAGTTTTTTGAGTTTTGACTATTTTGTGTCTTATTTATCAGTTTTCTGTTACGTTATTTACTTACACAACATCTGGAATTATTGTAAAAGGATATCTAACTGTGCCTATAGAGAGTTCAACGTCAGCTTTATAGTTTTTTTCTATAGAACACATATGGGACATGAACTGATGCATGATACAAAGAGGAGACATAATATACTGATTTTATTACAATCTTCAACAAAATATGTGATAAGTACTTTTCTATGAATTATAACAATTGTAAGAAATTTGTTTGTAGTATTACAATTGTAAGAAATGTTTATTTTGCAAAATTTTAATTAAAACAGCAGTAGGCATTTCCTGTGCAACAAGTTGTTTAACAGCAGGCATAGAGTAAGGAGAAAAACAGCTTTACCACTGAGAAACCTTTCTAATTTTAAAATGAAATATAATCTGCAAGCTTAAAACAAATACTTAATTGCAATTATTGTAATTTTTGTATTAGTTTAAGAGTGAAGCTATTGAACATACAAATAGCATAAAAAATACTATTTATGATGCTATATAGTTTCTTAGACAATCCTTTTACAGTTTTGGAACTTAGTAAAACATCTACAAGGCATCACTCAAGGGACCAGGAATTTTTTATGTCTTGAGTAAAGCAACGAGAATGTAATCAAATGCATCATGTCATCTAAGTTTTAAACTTTCCTGGTATTCATAACAATAATATAAATTAATAAACAAAAATGAAAAACATTATTCGCCTCTCTTTTAAGCTTTATTTGAATATCCTTTATATAAGCTTCATGTACAACAGTTAAAAAAAAAAAAAAAAAAAAAACGACTCACCCGATCGCAATTGCACAATTTACATCGTAGAACAAAACGGAAGGTAGAAATCGTTAGGGATGAATGTTTTCTACAAATATCAATATTTGAAATTTCTCTCAAGGGGCCGTCTGCACATTAAATTGGGTGCTTGCTCCAATAATTTCAATACGAATCCCCATCTTTTATCACAAATTTAAATTCTACACACAATTTCAGGTGGAAATAAAAAAAAATTCATCAATTTGATTGGATTTGTAAGTGTTTGAAAATTAGATCTCCCAATATTAAATTTGTGTTTCACGTTTTTTGTTATAGTACTTGCTAAAAACATTAATTTTTACTGGAAATTGTTTATTCATCCTTTGTTACTCAAAAACCCAAACACAATCTATAAACATTTTAATTATCAAAGTAAATTTACTATTTTTTATCAATTTTGAAATAAATATTCATAAAAATTATGAATAGAAACGTGGGCAAATTTTGACACCATGTGATTCAACTGTTACTGAAACATCGGAATTCCAAATTTCAGCTCATTACGTGCATAATTAGTAGCGCAGTGAGATCGTTTGCAAAATTCGATGATTATTATCGCTATTGGGGATTGTTCACAAAGTGAAAACAGAAATTTTTCGGAAATGTAAATCCACTGCAAATTTGCATATTGTTGACTGAGTGGAAATGTCAACAAACTACCAGCCTGCTGTAAAAAATGGTAAAATCATATGAAAAATATCGAAAATATATTCCTTCAATATATCGTATTAACAAGTAAAGCAACGAATGCTAATATTAGAGTTTATGCAAATTGTTAGTGCGGTGTTTAGTTGGAAACGTATTTATAAAGTGTGGATGATTTTCTGTGTCAGTTAACAATAGGGATGCGATGTCGATATTTTTAACTTTCGATGTATTGGAGTCGATGTTTTTGTAACATCGATGTTTTTTTTAAAGTACCGTTTTAAAAATAACCAAGTAGCATAATTTTTATAATCAGCAAATTGAACATACTTTTAGACCAAAGTGGCCAAGGGTGAAGGGTCTGAAAAGTAGGGATGCGACGTCGATGTTTAATAAATGGGCGTGGGGTGGGGGAGTTTAAGTACTCTGAATTTTAAAAACATCGATGGTTTTGGTGCGATATACACTGCTTGACAATTGCTAAGGATCAAACGCAATTTTTTAAATAATTAACAATATTCATTGATTAAAGAAACGAAACAGCATACATATTTAATTAAGATACTGTGCATTAAGTATAATGCAAAATGCTGCAGATTTTTACTCATGGAAAAGCAAGATAATAAAAAGAAAAAAATCTGCTCCTTAGAGCAATTTACAAAGTCTCGAAAAATGTTCTTTCTATCCGGAGTCATGACAGATATAGTCACTCAGTAAGAAGTGAGGCCTCCTTGCACATTTAGCATCTGCTATGCATGCTCTCCACTAAACAGTCGAAGAGTGCTTGGGGGATATTTCTCCATTCCTCTCTCAAAGCAATGTTGAGGGCCTGCACAGTTTGGGGTGGGTGATTCCTTTTTTAAATACGTCTACAAAGATCATCTCAAGCATGTTCAATGGGATCTAATTCCGGTGAATACGAAAGCCATTCCATGCGCTCAATATCTTTGCTCTCTAGTATCTCAGAGACATCAACTGTCTTGTGTGGGCATGCATTGTTACCCATGAACAGAAAGTTTGGACCCACTGCAACCCGAAATAAACGAATATGACCCCGGAGAATCTCCGTGCAATACCGCTGCGATGTAAAGGCACCAGCATCAAAGATGTGTAGCTGTGTTCTACCATTATGCATAATGCCTGCCCACATCATGACCCCTCGGCCATAACGGTCAACTTCACGAGCATTCTGTGGTGTGTACCCTTCTCTCTCCACAGTAGTTGATGTCCAGAATCCCTCTTCACAGTGAATCAGGATTCGTCGAAGAACATGACTGTGGACCACTGTTGCTGATTCCAACGAATATGTTCTTAACACAAGCGTAACTTTTCCCGACGATGGCGTGGTTGTAACTGAGTACTTAACAGGCTTCCGTGCATACAAGCGAGCTTGATTTAATCGTCCGGAAATTGTTTTGGCAGATACACGAGTGCCGGTAGCGGTTGCAAGCTCTGAACCAATCTGTCTCGGAGTGAGATGTTTGTTCCTTATTGCTGTTAGGATATATGTGCATCCTCTCTGGGTGTGGTGCTCCTCCTACGACCACCAACATGCTTTCTCAAAGCCTTTTCACCTTCCGCGGTTCTTTATTACAGCGAAATAACGCTTTTTGACACGTATTGCTGCGGCAACTTGGGTGACACTTTGCCCAGCTTCGAGCAGCCACAATTGCTCTACAGCACCCTCTGCACGTACATTTTCTACGATTGAGCGGCTTTCCGAATCGCAGTTTTGCATAAATCGGTAGTTCCTTAGCAATTGTCAAGCAGTGTATTATCAACATCGATGTTTTAATTTTGAAGATCGAAGTTTCAAAACATCGATGTTTTGCTGTCGATATATCATCACTAGTTGATATACCAGTTTTAAGAAATGGGTAAAAAAGTTTAAATACACTGAATTTTAAAAACATCAATATTTTTGGGACGATGTATAATCTCAGCTGCTACGAATTGAGGGTAATCTGAATAGCAACAGGTACGTCCGTGAAGTGCTAGAGCCCGAAGTCGTTCCTTCCTTCAAGGCATCCCTGGAGCTATCTTTCAACAGGATAATGCACGCCCACATGTTGCAAGAAATGTTCGAGACTTCTTTTCAGCCCAACACATGCAACTTCTTCCTTGGCCTGCTTATTCGCCGGATATGCCGCCTATTAAGCAGGTGTGGGATTTGGTTGGTCGGCGTCTCGCTCGTGATCCGCGTCCTACAGCTTCAAAAGACGAACTTTGGGTGCGCATACAAACAATATGGAATTATCTTCCACAAGCAGACATTCAACATATGTTTCACTCTATGCCACATCGTATAGCAGCACTTATTGCAGCGCGTGTTGGCTACACCAAATACTGATATCGGACACTTAATATTTTTTTGCTTTGAAAATTTATTCATTTATTTGTACTAATACAAGACGTTTGTGTATTAAATTTCATTTATTTCTGATGACTCCTTCGTAGTGTTGCATTTTTTACAAACAGCAGTATATGTATGTTTATCTCAATCCAGTTCCCTCTCACATCAAATTATTAGGATTATCAAAGTATGACAATCATCCAAATTCCACAAATTTGTATAATACAAAAATTTGTAGTATTAGAACATATATTTATTAAATGAAATAATAGATCGCAAGATATGATATCCTTTTAGTGTTTTGATTACATTACATTGAACTGTGTGCATTTATTCATGCACACAGTCAACCCCTATTATAAAATAAAACAAAAACTGCAATCTATCAGAAATCTCTTTTCAGTTTATGACTGTGCAAGGAAATTTGGAGGAGAAAAGGCCACAATTTTACATGTTAAAGGGTTTAACAACATTGAAAAAGAAGTACTTACACATGAAGAATTGCAAAATAAGTAGAATGATTAGATCAATTTTAGAGTATATTCAAATTTATCAAGTATTTTTTCAGTTTGTGCAGAAAAAATACCTATTTATGATATGTAAATGATTGAATAAAGTTTTTTGAGTTTTGACTATTTTGTGTCTTATTTATCAGTTTTCTGTTACGTTATTTACTTACACAACATCTGGAATTATTGTAAAAGGATATCTAACTGTGCCTATAGAGAGTTCAACGTCAGCTTTATAGTTTTTTTCTATAGAACACATATGGGACATGAACTGATGCATGATACAAAGAGGAGACATAATATACTGATTTTATTACAATCTTCAACAAAATATGTGATAAGTACTTTTCTATGAATTATAACAATTGTAAGAAATTTGTTTGTAGTATTACAATTGTAAGAAATGTTTATTTTGCAAAATTTTAATTAAAACAGCAGTAGGCATTTCCTGTGCAACAAGTTGTTTAACAGCAGGCATAGAGTAAGGAGAAAAACAGCTTTACCACTGAGAAACCTTTCTAATTTTAAAATGAAATATAATCTGCAAGCTTAAAACAAATACTTAATTGCAATTATTGTAATTTTTGTATTAGTTTAAGAGTGAAGCTATTGAACATACAAATAGCATAAAAAATACTATTTATGATGCTATATAGTTTCTTAGACAATCCTTTTACAGTTTTGGAACTTAGTAAAACATCTACAAGGCATCACTCAAGGGACCAGGAATTTTTTATGTCTTGAGTAAAGCAACGAGAATGTAATCAAATGCATCATGTCATCTAAGTTTTAAACTTTCCTGGTATTCATAACAATAATATAAATTAATAAACAAAAATGAAAAACATTATTCGCCTCTCTTTTAAGCTTTATTTGAATATCCTTTATATAAGCTTCATGTACAACAGTTAAAAAAAAAAAAAAAAAAAAAACGACTCACCCGATCGCAATTGCACAATTTACATCGTAGAACAAAACGGAAGGTAGAAATCGTTAGGGATGAATGTTTTCTACAAATATCAATATTTGAAATTTCTCTCAAGGGGCCGTCTGCACATTAAATTGGGTGCTTGCTCCAATAATTTCAATACGAATCCCCATCTTTTATCACAAATTTAAATTCTACACACAATTTCAGGTGGAAATAAAAAAAAATTCATCAATTTGATTGGATTTGTAAGTGTTTGAAAATTAGATCTCCCAATATTAAATTTGTGTTTCACGTTTTTTGTTATAGTACTTGCTAAAAACATTAATTTTTACTGGAAATTGTTTATTCATCCTTTGTTACTCAAAAACCCAAACACAATCTATAAACATTTTAATTATCAAAGTAAATTTACTATTTTTTATCAATTTTGAAATAAATATTCATAAAAATTATGAATAGAAACGTGGGCAAATTTTGACACCATGTGATTCAACTGTTACTGAAACATCGGAATTCCAAATTTCAGCTCATTACGTGCATAATTAGTAGCGCAGTGAGATCGTTTGCAAAATTCGATGATTATTATCGCTATTGGGGATTGTTCACAAAGTGAAAACAGAAATTTTTCGGAAATGTAAATCCACTGCAAATTTGCATATTGTTGACTGAGTGGAAATGTCAACAAACTACCAGCCTGCTGTAAAAAATGGTAAAATCATATGAAAAATATCGAAAATATATTCCTTCAATATATCGTATTAACAAGTAAAGCAACGAATGCTAATATTAGAGTTTATGCAAATTGTTAGTGCGGTGTTTAGTTGGAAACGTATTTATAAAGTGTGGATGATTTTCTGTGTCAGTTAACAATAGGGATGCGATGTCGATATTTTTAACTTTCGATGTATTGGAGTCGATGTTTTTGTAACATCGATGTTTTTTTTAAAGTACCGTTTTAAAAATAACCAAGTAGCATAATTTTTATAATCAGCAAATTGAACATACTTTTAGACCAAAGTGGCCAAGGGTGAAGGGTCTGAAAAGTAGGGATGCGACGTCGATGTTTAATAAATGGGGGTGGGGTGGGGGAGTTTAAGTACTCTGAATTTTAAAAACATCGATGGTTTTGGTGCGATATACACTGCTTGACAATTGCTAAGGATCAAACGCAATTTTTTAAATAATTAACAATATTCATTGATTAAAGAAACGAAACTTAGCATACATATTTAATTAAGATACTGTGCATTAAGTATAATGCAAAATGCTGCAGATTTTTACTCATGGAAAAGCAAGATAATAAAAAGAAAAAAATCTGCTCCTTAGAGCAATTTACAAAGTCTCGAAAAATGTTCTTTCTATCCGGAGTCATGACAGATATAGTCACTCAGTAAGAAGTGAGGCCTCCTTGCACATTTAGCATCTGCTATGCATGCTCTCCACTAAACAGTCGAGGAGTGCTTGGGGGATATTTCTCCATTCCTCTCTCAAAGCAATGTTGAGGGCCTGCACAGTTTGGGGTGGGTGATTCCTTTTTTAAATACGTCTACAAAGATCATCTCAAGCATGTTCAATGGGATCTAATTCCGGTGAATACGAAAGCCATTCCATGCGCTCAATATCTTTGCTCTCTAGTATCTCAGAGACATCAACTGTCTTGTGTGGGCATGCATTGTTACCCATGAACAGAAAGTTTGGACCCACTGCAACCCGAAATAAACGAATATGACCCCGGAGAATCTCCGTGCAATACTGCTGCGATGTAAAGGCACCAGCATCAAAGATGTGTAGCTGTGTTCTGCCATTATGCATAATGCCTGCCCACATCATGACCCCTCGGCCATAACGGTCAACTTCACGAGCATTCTGTGGTGTGTACCCTTCTCTCTCCACAGTAGTTGATGTCCAGAATCCCTCTTCACAGTGAATCAGGATTCGTCGAAGAACATGACTGTGGACCACTGTTGCTGATTCCAACGAATATGTTCTTTACACAAGCGTAACTTTTCCCGACGATGGCGTGGTTGTAACTGAGTACTTAACAGGCTTCCGTGCATACAAGCGAGCTTGATTTAATCGTCCGGAAATTGTTTTGGCAGATACACGAGTTCCGGTAGCGGTTGCAAGCTCTGAACCAATCTGTCTCGGAGTGAGATGTTTGTTCCTTATTGCTGTTAGGATATATGTGCATCCTCTCTGGGTGTGGTGCTCCTCCTACGACCACCAACATGCTTTCTCAAAGCCTTTTCACCTTCCGCGGTTCTTTATTACAGCGAAATAACGCTTTTTGACACGTATTGCTGCGGCAACTTGGGTGACACTTTGCCCAGCTTCGAGCAGCCACAATTGCTCTACAGCACCCTCTGCACGTACATTTTCTACGATTGAGCGGCTTTCCGAATCGCAGTTTTGCATAAATCGGTAGTTCCTTAGCAATTGTCAAGCAGTGTATTATCAACATCGATGTTTTAATTTTGAAGATCGAAGTTTCAAAACATCGATGTTTTGCTGTCGATATATCATCACTAGTTGATATACCAGTTTTAAGAAATGGGTAAAAAAGTTTAAATACACTGAATTTTAAAAACATCAATATTTTTGGGACGATGTATAATCTCAGCTGCTACGAATTGAGGGTAATCTGAATAGCAACAGGTACGTCCGTGATGTGCTAGAGCCCGAAATCGTTTCCTTCCTTCAAAGCATCCCTGGAGCTATCTTTCAACAGGATAATGAACGCCCACATGTTGCAAGGAATGTTCGAGACTTCTTTTCAGCCCAACACATACAACTTCTTCCTTGGCCTGCTTATTCGCCGGATATCCCGCCTATTGAGCACGTGCGGGATTTGGTTGGTCGGCGTCTCGCTCGTGATTCGCGTCCTACAGCTTCAAAAGATGAATTTTTGGTGCGCATACAAACAATATGGAATTCTCTTCCACAAGCAAACAGTCAACATATGTTTCACTCCATGCCACTTCGTATAGCAGCACTTATTGCAGCGCGTGGTGGCTACACCAAATACTGATTTCGGACACTTAATATTGTGATTTTGCTAAGAAAATTTATTTATTTATTTGTACTAATACAAGCCGTTTGTGTATTAAATTTCATTTAATTCTGACGACTCCTTTATGCTGTTGCATTTTTTACAAACAGCAGTATATGAAAGAACGGACCATAATTCTATGATTCTATAGAAATATTTTCTAGAATTCTACAGAAAATTTTCGTTTGGGCAGGCTATAGGCAGCATCAGAAAAACATGAAAAAGGCAACCAGAATTCTGATACATTAAATTTTTTTAATGAAATTTAAAATGCAAACGATTAAAACAAAAAAAAAGCTTCAAAAATGCAAAAGATTCGAATATAACGACATATCAAGCTCTGAAAGGAAACAAGCTTGCATCAAATAAAAAAAAAATCTAAAATAAGCAAGTTCAGTTACTTAGCAACAGGAAGGAGTTTTGTGTCGTACAACAGTAATGTTATTAACCATAACTGTTGTCATTGTACTTATCTTTATCCACATTTATGTTGGAAAAAGTCTCAGGGCCATGTAAAAATAATAGTGTAGTATATTCGAACCCGTCTGGCACTATTTTCTGAATGTTTTTTCAGAGATTTAGCTATTGAAATACAACTAAAGTTTAAACAGGATTTTTCCATATTTTTTCTATAACAGAGAGAGGGTCCGTTTACAATATCAAAAATTAATAACATACGAAGAATGAGCGTGAAAATTTTATAACAATAATTTTCCGTTGTGAATTTATTTTTTATCACAGTGTTGTTACTTGTCCTTTATTGATTAGCGGCATCTAGACAACTTCCATGAGTCCCCACACCCTCAAGAAGTCAAGGGCCTGCAAAGGATCCGTCTCGAAAAACTCTCTGGAGAACTGGAGACAAGAGAGGATGTTGCTTTGGGGATGCACTCACCTCGCCACATTTAGAACATACCGGAAACTCCAAATCACTTGCTTCAAGCTAACATGAACTATCACTGTTTGTGGGTAGCATTTTTAAAATCAATAAAACTAGGTACTTAATATGAGTTGTCATAGAATTGTGCAAATAGTCATTGTCTGCCTAAAACACTCAACAGCCAATTTAAACATGTATTCCACATAAGCCACCAGATAACTTAGAAAAATAAATCATCTGACCATTTTTTAAATAATGCTTTTTATTTTGTTTTTATATTTTGTTTTGAAAAATTTATTCCAAGAGCTGCTCTATTGCTTTTACACATACTTGGCTCAGTTCTCAATCCCCTTTCCAAAGAGTAATTTTTTTAAATGTGCTTCAATCAGCGTCATCGTCAACTTCCTCGTCATCACTTTCAATAACATCATCACTTTCAATATCATCTTCACTTTTATCGCCATCTTCGTCATCGGCATCTTCATTTTCATCTGATTGTTTTAATATTGCATAAATGTAAATAAAAAACATTAAAGTATACTTTTAATTTGTATAATTACGTACTTGAAAGAATATGGAAGTGGTACTTGAAGAGTACTTTATAAACAAAAATAATGGACCAAACTTCTAGGGTTTGCAATTAAAAACTTGAAGAAAAAGAAGTTTCCACATAAGGTTTAAGTAATTTGTAACTGGTACGTTTGATCTGCACGTTTTCAAAATAGTCCGTTATTAAATGCCCTTTTTCAAATTAATACATAAAAGTTAATTGTTTCGTATTATTCTTATCGCTTTATTGTATTCATTATTAAATATTGTTCTTCGAGTATTGATATTTCTAGATGATATCTTTGTTTCATGCGAAGCGAAACATGGAATGGTTTTAAAAAGTTAAATTTTTACAACCGATGTCCATGAGACTCATAATTAGGGCAACTTTTTGCAACAAATGCAACTCTTTTTCACACGTTCTACGCTTTATGTAAAGTACTAAAAACAAAATTCCTCCCACATGGGGTGAATTGTAAGTGAGTTATAACTGCAACATAAATGCATCTTTCTACATAAATGCAACTTTTTGCATAGTTGCAACTTTTTACAATTTAGCTTAAAATTAATTAATATGAAATTACTATTTCATTTTTTGCCCTATGAATCAACCCTTCAATCATGCGTGTCTGATCTTGCGAACGTCGAAGTATTGTGGATCAAACAAGAAGTTCACGGAAAGAAGGTGTTCGTCCAAACAGACGAAAGTGAAATAAATAGCAAGTACTTTAACACATTGGTTGGCACTCATGATAATTCAGAGCAAACTTGCGTAATCGACTACAGAGTTTCCGAGGTGAGTTTCGATTATCAATATGTTGTTCGCCTTGTAGATGACGTTTTAAAATCTCTGAATGTTGAGCGAAAGGATTTTGCGCTTCTGCTATCCGATACAGCACATTATATGACTGCGGCTGGAATCACATTCTAGGTGGTTTATCAGCGATTATTATCAGTTACTTGAGTGGTACACTTGTTTCACATCTGCAGAAAAAGTCCAAGGCAACAATGTCAGGCAACATCAGTCTCTGTTAAGCACAGTTTTTCAATGTTAAAGAAATTACTGATCAAGGATCGAACATTCAACGACATCAACGTTCTTCTGTATTTAATAATGTACAAAAAAAATTTGAATTTTTTCATTTTTTACTGATAACTTATTTTACATTTTAGTGTATCAAAAATAAATGCAACTTTATTTTCATAAATACAACTTTAGGGAATGATAAATGCAACTTTTCCCATTTTTACTGCTACAAAAAAGTTGCCCTACTCACAATCTATTCGGTATCGAAGAAGCCCAATTGGTAGAGTCGATAATTAACAACCGGATGATTAGGAATTTGAATCCAATCAAAGACTGTCGTTTACAAAAGGGGCTGGTACATGTTAAATCTATCGGAGTCTCTAATGTCCCCAAGTTCGCTTGGTTAAGAAGTTTTGGAGAGTGGGGTGCCAGCCCATATATTCACCTCGACATCTGACCAAGGTTCTAAATTACGAAATGCTCTCCTCGGATCTTTTCCTTCAGGATTAATCCCGGACTGTCACCAATAACCTGTTGCTACGTAAATTCAATAACCTGATGCTACGTAAATTCAATAACCTGTTGCTACGTAAATTCAATAACTTGTTGCTACCTAAATTTAATAACCTGATGCTACGTAAATTTAATAACTTGTTGCTACGTAAATTCAATAACCTGTTGCTACGTAAATTCAATAACCTGTTGCTACGTAAATTCAATAACCTGTTGCTACGTAAATTCAATAACCTGTTGCTACGTAAATTCAATAACCTGATGCTACGTAAATTCAATAACTTGTTGCTACGTAAATTCAATAACCTGTTGCTACGTAAATTCAATAACCTGTTGCTACGTAAATTCAATAACCTGTTGCTACGTAAATTCAATAACCTGATGCTACGTAAATTCAATAACTTGTTGCTACGTAAATTCAATAACCTGTTGCTACGTAAATTCAATAACCTGTTGCTACGTAAATTCAATAACCTGTTGCTACGTAAATTCAATAACCTGTTACTACGTAAATTCAATAACCTGATGCTACGTAAATTTAATAACTTGTTGCTACGTAAATTCAATAACCTGTTGCTACGTAAATTCAATAACTTGTTGCTGCGTAAATTCAATAACCTGATGCTACGTAAATTCAATAACCTGTTGCTACGTAAATTCAATAACTTGTTGCTACCTAAATTTAATAACCTGATGCTACGTAAATTTAATAACTTGTTGCTACGTAAATTCAATAACCTGTTGCTACGTAAATTCAATAACCTGTTGCTACGTAAATTCAATAACCTGTTGCTACGTAAATTCAATAACCTGTTGCTACGTAAATTCAATAACCTGATGCTACGTAAATTCAATAACTTGTTGCTACGTAAATTCAATAACCTGTTGCTACGTAAATTCAATAACCTGTTGCTACGTAAATTCAATAACCTGTTGCTACGTAAATTCAATAACCTGATGCTACGTAAATTCAATAACTTGTTGCTACGTAAATTCAATAACCTGTTGCTACGTAAATTCAATAACCTGTTGCTACGTAAATTCAATAACCTGTTGCTACGTAAATTCAATAACCTGTTACTACGTAAATTCAATAACCTGATGCTACGTAAATTTAATAACTTGTTGCTACGTAAATTCAATAACCTGTTGCTACGTAAATTCAATAACTTGTTGCTGCGTAAATTCAATAACCTGATGCTACGTAAATTCAATAACCTGTTGCTACGTAAATTCAATAACCTGTTGCTACGTAAATTCAATGACCTGATGCTACATAAATTCAATAACCTGATGCTACGTAAATTCAATAACCTGATGCTACGTAAATTCAATAACCTGTTGCTACGTAAATTCAATAACCTGTTGCTACGTAAATTCAATAACCTGATGCTACGTAAATTTAATAACCTGTTGCTACGTAAATTCAATAACCTGTTGCTGCGTAAATTCAATAACCTGTTGCTACGTAAATTCAATAACATGTTGCTACATAAATTCAATAACCTGTTGCTACGTAAATTCAATAACCTGTTGCTACGTAAATTCAATGAATGCTACGTAAATTCAATAACCTGATGCTACGAAAAGTCAATAACCTGTTGCTATATAAATTCAATAACACTACTTAACGAATCAAGAGTTGACTCCCAAACCGTTGCTGCTGGACCACGAGAAATAGGGGTCGGATAAATAAACATGCAATAAAATGTCCGGATTCTGGTAAAAAAAAAACCACATACTTAATTCGCATAAAGGTAAGAGCATCGCACGGATTGGTATGTAGGTATATAATTAACGTCGCACGGAAGCTGCACAGTGGTCTATTGGCGACGGTCCGTGATCAACCACTAAAGGGATATTCATACGACGAGAATTCATAATTTTGAACGTCAGATGACGATGTCTCGCCTGAGCTGGCACCCCACTCTCCAAATTTCCGTGAAGACACATCAGATTTAACGTGCGCCAGCCCCATTTGTACACGACTGTCTTTGGTTGGATTCGAACTCACAACCCTCCTTTTGCTAGACCGAAACTCTTCCAACAGCGCTACCGCGGCCCTCGCACGGATCAGACTAATTTAGTATACTGAGCACACTGCATTTGGAACATCGGCATTTTCATTAGAAAGGGACGGGGAAATGCCGGTCACGTCGATATTCCCATTCCTTAAAAGGGATACACATCTACAAAAATATAAGTTGCAAAGATTGAAAAAATGTAACAATTTTTAAGAAAATCGTACTTTTGATATCGATCTGACGTAAACTTTACGCAGATTTGAAATCCATTGAAATTTTTAACCACAGCAAAGATAGAAACTTAGATAAGGGAATAAAAATCAAATTTAATGTTTAACGTCAACATCCGGGGTCTACGTTACTACGAAATTTCGGATGAGTCATCCGCATTGTGCACGGATGAAACAGATTTCATTGTCTTCGGAATCATAGTCAGCATTGCCGGCGTACGATGCGGATAGGTGTACGGTGTAATGGAACAAATGGCCCGTAGAGCCTAGGCCAAAGGCCCATCTCCTTCAGAAGTTCGGCAGGAACAGAACGGCTATGAGTTCGGCAGATAACTTATCTTTTCATGATGGCTTGGATGAGGCAGAAAAGTGGGGAGGTAGGCCTCCAATGAAAATGGCTATTTTTTTCAGGTTGGCGGAGTCAGTAAAGGAAATGGATCAGGTAGGTAGGTATTTTAATAGGTTGGTAATTAATCGGTAATTAACGTCGTACTGGAGCAACACACAACAGGCTTTTAACAACGCTCCTTGATCAGGATCCTCTCTAGGGAAGGATTCAAGATTAGGAATTTGTTGCCTCGTTATTTGAACCACTGTCAGATGACGAGATCAATACATGAGCTGGCATCCCCTCTCCAAACTTCAACACCACACCAACGGAAATGGATCAGAAGTTGGTACACCAGTTCGAAGATGGTTCTGATGACAGTAAATAAAATTTTAAAACTGAGAATTGAAATAACAATTGAGAACTGGGCTGATTTATTCACTAAGAATGGCCTTTTCACCGTTTTCAGGTTGACGAATGTCATACCTGGGGATACAATGAATTAAGATAGTATCAATATTTTAAATATTAGTGTAGAAAAAAGTTGCTGTTTTTTTCTTCATCGCAACTACACTGGTGTCCAAAATTGAGGTCACAAACACGTTTTTCAAAATAATTCAAAATTGCTGCCAGAAAATGTAATAAAATTTGTATTTTATATATTTTGAAGAACGAGTAGCACAACGTTAGCCTCCAGTTTGGAATAAATAATGTATGGCGTTAGTTTTGTAGAACAACGTGAAATTTGACTGTTTAAGCATCTGGGATTTTCTCTTGCAGTGTTGTGAATATTACGTTAAAACCCACAAGTTTGACTGTTTGCAGTGAGAATAAGTTCTCATCATCGTTTAGATGATTTAATGAGACGGAGAACCGTTGGCAGGCTTAAGCTGGGCGGTCTCAAGCAGAGGTGGCTCGATGATTACAAGTGGCACCAAAAGTGTTATCCAGGTTGTGAAATCAATTCGAAACAATCACCAGGAAGCCCGGCCAAGGTCGACCGAGGGCGACGACACCTGCATAGGATCGCTACTTGGCATTAAATGCAGTCAACGGCTACAGAGCTCTCTCGTTACCTTGCTGCTGCGTCTGTAAAAAGAATTTCCAGGCAAACAGTATACAGACGCCTAGCAGAGAGTGACCTTTATGCCCGGCATCCAGTGGTGTGTCTCCCTTTGAGCGCATTACACAGGAGAGCCCGATTGTCGTGGAGCCGAACACACCATTCTTGGACACACCAATAATGGGGGCGTGTTCTTTTCACTGATGAGTCGAGATTCAGCACACAGAGTGATTCTCGGCGAGTTTTCTTCAGGATAGAACGTGGAGCTCGCTATCAACCCTCCAACATAAGGGAAATCGACCAATTTGGCAAAGGTATCCTTGTCTAGGGCGGCACCATGTTGGGCAGCCGTACACCACTGCACGTCTTTGATAAGGGTAGTGTTACCTACACAGCGTTATAGGAATGAGGTCCTTGAACCCTATGTAAGGTTATTCCGGGGAACTGCAACCCGGACTTTCTTTTTATAGGCGATAATGCGCGGCCATACAGAGCTCACATTGTGGATGATTTTCTTGAAGAAGAGGATATTCGCCGTATGTGGGGAACTGCATCGCGAAGTCTCCGGATCTCAATCCTATAAAAAAATGTTTGGGATGGTCTAGAAAGAGCCATTGCACGACGTTACCCCCACCCAGGACCCTCCAGGCGTTAAAGCCGGGCTTTTGGAAGAATGGGATTTATTGCCGTAAGCATTTCTCGACACCCTCATTAACAGTATGAGGGCTCGTTGTGAGGCATTTATAGCAGTGCATGATGGCCACACTCCATATTAGACGGACCTATCCCGAGATATATGCATCGTGATTTGACCTATTTTGATACAACCCGTATCTTAACTAACAATTCAACTCTTTTTCATATTGTTATGTTCTTATATGCTTTCTTTCATAATAATATATATCTGTGCCCAATTTCGTTGCAATAAACTGAATACATCTCCAATTCTCACAGATTTTATGTTTGTGACCTTAACTTTGGACATCAGTGCACTTCTTGGTCTTCGCGAATTTTAGTGTTTCTGTAGATCCGGGTATAACCACTGATTATACGTAGGATGGAATTCTGAATACTTTCAAGTTTATTGAGGTTTGACTTAGCTGCATGTTCCGAGATATGACTAGCGTAGCTGATTATCGGTCTAAGTATGGTTTTGTAGATGAGCAGTTTATTGTCAGTAGAAGGTTTGGAATTCCTAGCAATTAAGAGGTAGGTAGTGGACCGAGAGCATATAAGAATTTGTTTCTTAAGGTGGTGATGTGGGTTTTTCACCTTAGATGCGAGTCCATCGTGAGTCCAAGATATATGCAATTAGGGAACCAAAGAATTACATTACCATAAAAAAAAGTAGGGGGGATATTTCTTTTCTGGTAAAAACAAGCTAGCAAGTATAGCTTGGTATTTGTCATTGATTTTTATTTTCCAGTAAGCCAAGATTCAAGTGTGTGTAGGTAATTTGAAAGTGTGGTCATGCTATCTGCTAGATAATGTTTTCTGGTTAACACAGCTGTATCATCTGCAAACATACATAGCATATATGATCGATTTTGTGGTATGTCGTTCACATACAGATTGGTTTGTTGGTTTACGTTTTTAAGCACAAGTCCCGAAATGGATAAGTCACATACAGATTGAAGAGTTATGGTCCTAAGATTGAACCTTGTTGCGTGCCAGCCTGAATGGCGCGTGTGGGTGGAAAGTGTTTTGTTTACTCAAACGGCAAAGTGCCTACCTGTTAAGTAGAAAAGTAAAAGGTGTATGGCGAGGATGGGAAGCCTAATGTAACTAGTTTGTTGATAAATCCAGTGATCCAATCCCCGTCGAAGGTCTTGACAAAATCAACGAAGATCACACCATTGTTAAAGGCGTGAGGTCTCATTCAAAACAATGCAAGGAATTTTAAGGTCTAATTCGTGCGATACGGGCTAGTGTGCGCATACCTTTACTTGTTCACGATTAAGGTTTTTATTAGACCATCCCTATTTCAGTTTTAACCCAACTTAACTTAAATCGCTTTTAAATTTTTTTTTTCAAAATGGGAAATTTCAACACTCTTTTTCTGCGCACTAAAACTTTCAAACTATTAAATTAGACGCATCAAATTTGGAAGGAAGTTGAATTATTATTAGAGCTTCAAAACAAAACCCAAGCTAAAAGCAACGTAAAGCTAAGCGTACAAAACTAAGAACTTCGTTTAAAAGTTAATGTGAGAGAAAGTTTACTGAAAATAAATTAGTTGTCCTTGGAAAATATTTGTCCCGTAAATTAAAAAAGTTTATGCAAATTCGAATAAAACATTATAATTTTAAAATATTAATCCAATTATTCTGCATAGTAGTATAGAGTGTACATAAGCAATGTTTAAAGTTTCATTGTGAAACACAGCAAACTGTAGGAGCTAGTTTTATCGAAATTAGGCTGTTTTCGCTCCTGTTTTGTCGTCCTCTGATCGTGGTTCAAAATTACGTGGTGTTGTTATCGGATCTTTCCCTCAGGGGATTGATCCCGGACCGTCGTC
Organism: Metellina segmentata; assembly: GCA_947359465.1. NCBI lineage: Eukaryota > Metazoa > Arthropoda > Arachnida > Araneae > Tetragnathidae > Metellina > Metellina segmentata. The sequence goes on along the minus strand of OX375877.1, from coordinate 75,496,753 downwards.
AATAGCCCGTTGTGTTGCTCTTGTACGACGTTAATTAAACTTACCTTACCCTTCGGTTTTGAATGCTTAACCCTCTGAGGGGTTCGCACGCATGATTTCACCTCTCAAACTGCAGTCTTCCCTGAGTGACATCTAACCAGTGTTTATTTTCTTGACCAATAGAATCTTTCTTAAGAATCATTCGACCAATGGATGTAGTTATTTAGTCATTATGTGTGTTGAGAGAAAAAGCAATACAAACAGTAATCTGAAATCTCGTGGATAAAAAATCAGAGGGTAAATATGTGGCATACGGTACATGTTTACCGCCAAGCAATTTTTCTCGCCAAAACAAGATGGCCGCCGAAGTCAGTTTCGCAGCCATTTTGGCAATTCGATTAGTTTCCTGCCTTTACATAGGGTTGCCAAAAATCTATACGTAGTATCAAGGTTACCATGTTTGGCGAAAAATTGCCGTTGCACCGTATACTACATACTACTCAATCAGAAGACAAAAGTTGACTGTGTCGCCTTTACGGCCGTAATCACAAGTCCGAGTTAACTCGAGGATCAACGATAATACGCGAGTTATCGAGAAGTCCTGATCCGTGGTTTAAACTGCCGTTTCGGTGTTACATTTTGATCCTCCGAAATCGGCGAATTAACTCGCGAGTTACATTTAACGCATGCGCAGTACTATCTTTTTGCGATGTATTCGAGCAAAACAAAATGGATGACACATTTCATTCTATGCTCAATTACAGTATTCTTGCGACGACTGGACTGAGTCTATCATTACGGAGCACCTTCTACATAGCAGCTCAACTCCTCATCATAATATAGCTTAAATGGAACAATTTTTAACATAATTTTATTGAAATTCAAAAGAAAAATGGAAATAAAAATAGCTGAGTAAACGTAAACAAGCAGCTTAGCGAAAAGATAGATGGCGACACCTCCGTCAGCTAAGAGGAAAAGGTAGAATATGACCTTGGCAGATGCAAATTCGTCGTAGAATAAAAATTATTCTGTTGATTTATTATGAATGAAAGAAAATTGACGATGCAAGTTACTTTTCACACCATCAACACACACCCATACCGTCAAGTACAAAGATAATCGACAGTGTCTTGATTCATTTGTCAAGACATTGTGTACAATTCTTTCTTGCAAAATTTAGGTTTCCGTAAAAATCCAATTTTAAATTAAAAACCTTTGCATTTCTTTTCACTAACCCAAATTAAAATGTCGCATGCGTTCTATTGAATTACAATTTGGTATCTACGGCGAAGTACGTGCTTGATCAGTATGAATGCCGATTCGGGCGTCGTAATCAATATAAACAATACCACGTGGTCGTGAGGAGCCGGTAGTAGCCAATCACAGCGAGTGTCTCAATTTAATCCCCGGATCACTTTACACGCCGTTTGAGAATACCGTTCTTGATTATCCTCAAGTTAATTCTTACTCGCGGATCAACTGATCCTCGAGTTAACTCGAGACTTGTGAATATGGCCGTTAGATTTAATTTCCAATAACATTAACTAAACCACCCCATTTACCTTCCTTGGGCGATTCGACTTCGCTGTCTTCAGGTTCAACGAGCTCGGAGTCAACCTCGTATTCTTTCTGCCAAGTGAGCGAAATCGCTGGCGCGTAATGATAGATCGAATATTTGTGACCGAACCCTATGTAAATGCTGTCAAACACACTGTGAAATGAAACGAAAAGGTTCAATCAAAAATATTTCAATAAGCAAATGGCTATTTCATATTCAGTTGAAAGTATGTCGATTCATTTTTCAAGAAGTCCTTACTTTCCATCGTAAAAGGTGTAAGCTCCTGGCCACAAGTTAGATTGTAGTATCAATATCGATGTGATGCTAGCCAGTTTCGAACTCAGCTTGAGAGTCCACGGTCGCAGTCTACCTAATGCTGTGAATGAAACATAGTGCATAAAAATGATTTAACACCTCCGTAAAAGGAGGAAAATTAATACATAGATTTCTAAGAATCTCCCAGATACATTTCTAATAATTTCACAATATTTTAAACCATAAAAAGTGTTGATTACCATTGAAATATTTTTTACCCCATCTTTTATCTTTTTTTTTCAACCATGCTAAAGTAACGTTTCATGGGATGTCTGTGTCATAATGAATATCCTGAATGTATCGAAAAAGTCCGTTCAAACCACTAGGAGAAACCACTTAAATCGAATCCTCCTGCCCATGATTGAACAAGGTAAGACTTTAGAGTATTCGTTGCGGTTCGGAAACTACCTTAAGCCATAGATCCCGATCATTAGCAACTGTGCAGAATATTAAAGATCGTAGAAGGTCAAACCACTTTAAATCCAGAATCATGCGATACTGATATTTTTTATACACGTGAGCATTATCTTCAGTAAAGCGTCTGTTGATACTGGTACTGGTTTAGTTTTGAACTGATTTTAAATACTACCCGTATTTTCAATTCCCTTGTAAGCAATTTGAATATTATATTTTATTACAAAGTACCAAAAAAAAATTATTTCAAAAAAGATTTTTCATTACATCTCTTTGGTGCAAAAAGGATAAGTAATATTTATTGGTATTTTTTTTCGAAAATCAATCTATTTATACCTATTTCTTTGTCAGATCGGCAAGAAATATCAGATAATTTTTATGTGCACAAATTTTAGAAATGAGTTTGTGTGCTATGAGATGAAAGGGGTTGAAAATCACTGAGCTCAATTGGGAAGAGTAAAGGACTAGCAACCGAAGGGTTCGAAACCAAACAAAGACCGTCGTGTACAAAGGAGACTGGTGTAAATCTGTCGGGTCCTCAAATGTCCTCACGTTGGAGTGTTGTGAAAGTTTGGAGAATTTGGGTGCAGCTCAGGTGTGACTTTGTCCATCTGACCGTGATTTAAAATCACATGGTACTGTCTTCGGATATTTCCCTTCAGTTTTGATCCATGACTGTCGCCAATAGTCCGTAGTGTTGCTCCAGTGTGAAGTTAATTAAAAGCCTACCTACCACCGAGCTCGATTATAAAATTCCACGTATGAATTTTAAAGATAATTTTATTCGTACTAAGTTATTTCCGGTTCCTGATTTTGTCTTGATAAATTTACTGATGAATTTGGTCAACATACCTTTGTCTTCAGCAATAGAACGCAACAGAGGAACTTTGGCTTCCTTCAACGCTTCGAATATTTCTTCTTCGTCGCTGTCTTTTCCATCAGATTTTTCTTCGTCATCATTCTCCTCTTCGTCCTTCTCGGCCTCTTCATCTTCTTCATCTTCATCTTCAATTTCTTCTAAGTTGTCGGGTTTTATTGGTGTGCAACGACCCTACAGAGAGAATACGTGAATCGTGAACGCGCAAATGACAACATACGCGCTCTGATCGAAATATATCCGACCTTTACGAAATGTTAGTTTGTTTATATATTTAGAAATTTAAACCTCTTGTCATCGTGTCTCAATGGGTTTACCCACTGTGATAGCAACTTACGAGTTGTAGTGTTCGCCGTGATTCACTGCGTTGGCAACCGAGTTGTAGGCGGCGCAGGTTCCATTCCTCCATAGGTGTATTTCGATCTTCTGCGTCAGTAAAACTTCTTTTGAAAGTGTGTGTTCATTTCTTGACGTTGTATGTCTTGTTTTTTTGCGCAGCTTTGCCAAATATAGCTTTTTTGCAAACTCAACAAACTTTCCTACAAGTTTTAGGTGCAGGTTCGATTCGTGTAACTTACCCTATGTGTATTTCTCTTTTCTGTGTCAGTAAAACTTTCCTTGTATGTGTACTTCCATTACTTGACATGATCTGTCTTGTGTTTGGCGAAGCCATAAAATCCAAACTAACCTAGCATTGACTGAAGGGTCGCGTGTTTTACAAAGAACAACACAAATCCAAAGTTACCAAAATGAGGTAGGACACTTTTCGATCTGACTTCGTATGCATCCAACGGAGCACCTTAAAGTCTATTTCAATATTGAGCTAACTCCAGAAAATATTTAGCAAATAGTTTCAAGAAAACGGGGTAGATGGCACCTCTCGAGCATCCGACGTTATGTCTAGCGATTTGGCCTGAAACCTGGGTGGAGCATTCCGAATGGTTCAGTCGGTTGTCTTCTCTGTAAAGAAGAAAAAGCGAACCCATGTCGTGATCAGGTTTCCTCGTGTGTCAGCCACTTACGAAAATTGGTTGGCCAGGTGACGCGACTTGTAAACTGATTCGCAGATGGTTGACTGTTACGCTCAATTTAATGAGTAGCGCTATCCCCCGACCCCGGTGTGACTGGAGCGGTAGAAATGTATTCACCCATCAGGTCTTCTTCTTCTTCTTTTGAGGAGAAGGACCCCTCTGTCTCCATCACCCATCAGGTTGTACCATATGGTACTAGCCGACCCTTTTCCCTAACACGTGGACGCTGGAATGTTTCGAAATGCAAAAACAACTTCAGACTTTGCACGTGCGGCTCGTCGGCGGCCCGGCGTTCCATTTTATCCATACACAGCTGGAGTTTCCGTCGGTTCCCTAATCCCATGTCGGGGATCAAGTTTTGCTGTGGGGGACTCAAGTCGGCATGACAGACGGTTTTCGCATCTGTGTGGGGGTGTTTCTGTTCTGGAGAGGACATAAACATCTCTAGAGGGCTCGGAATTCACCCCCTTCTCGTTGTCAGCGGCTGTTCTGCGAAGCGAACGTGGATTTTAGAGATTCGGACTCGAGATTCGACGAGAGACAGACGTCTCTGTTTTGCCATTTGTTACTTTGGCTTCAGGCAGGTTTCGGTTGTCGATGGCTGTGCCCTTAATTATCTTTTTAAATTTCTTGTAAATATTTAATTTATGTAAATAAATAGTTTAATTTTAAACCAGCTGTCAGTCTAATTCTTACATGACGGTACAAGGTTAACACCCGTACATATCGGTCGCGTTGCTCAAGTCGCCTCGGGTGTTACCCACCTAATCTGCAGTCTCTGGTCAGCTTCTTTTGGGAAATTGGCTCATTCGAGTTGTCTTGGACGATTTGAAATTTCGTACCACGATTTTTAAAATTCGTATATGGCAGGCCTCGAAATAGATTTTTAATACAGGTGCACACTGTGCACCTAAGTTTTTAAATTAAGTGCGCAGGTTATATGTTAGGTGCATATTTAAAAAAAAAACTTAATATAAGAGTATTAATGTAATGTAAACTACTGTATTAGTTGGGTATGTTTATATAGGTTTGTAGTAGATAGTAAATAAAAAATATTTTAACTTATCGAAATTCTACGGCGCACGGCTGTCGTGACAGTCGCTTTAACAGAGCCATAAGGAAAATGTTTCGATCATCGGAAAGTTCTGGTGGTAGTGACACAAGTAAACCTTCCTCCTGTATAAACCCGTAAGGGCACAGCGATTTTGTTTTCGCTTAGTGTGTATTCAGGAATTTTAATTACGTTCCTTTAGAGCGAAAGATGTCGATACTAATATTTTGTTCAAACATCAAAATAACATAAAACACGTTCCTCCCCCCTTTTTTTTAACGTTAGATGCATTGTGCGCACCTAGCGGGAAAAAATTAGGTACACAATTTTATTTTCATGTGCACAGTGCACCTGTGCAACCGGGTATTTCAAGCCCTGGTATATGGTCAATGAAATTTGGGAGAGGATTATAAAAACTAAAAAGATATATTAGATCCATATTTACCTGGTCCAATATTGCTAGCCTGCAGTGAACCCAAGCTTTGAAGGAATCTGAATACATTTCCAACACGGATTTGAATTCGTAAGATTCACTTTTAAAAAGTTTATTTGTTTTCGTTTCATCATCTTTATCTTCATCTTCATTTTCATCTTCATCTTCATTTTCATCTTCGTCTTCATCTGAAGTTTCGTCTAACGTGTAGAGCGTTAAAAAAAAAAAATTGATTACTACTTGGTAATGATAAACTCGATAAAAGTATGTCAATTGTACTTCGCAATACCCTTTTCGATTACAGAAATTAAAAGCTGTTACCTGATGTTTGGTAATATCCCTCTGGACTTAGATACGTCGAAGCTGATATTCTAGCTATCTGAGCTCGCAAATAGTGAGCTTCTTTCCCATTAAAAGGCACGCATCCACCCACCTTGACGCAAATTTGGAGACAGAAATAATTAATGGGGATTATTTAAAACAAGTGTGTCTGAATTGTACATCAGATAAATAATACCTCTGATTCCAGATATCCAGTAAAATATCTTTGTGTTCTTCTAGCATCGCTAATATGGTAGGGCTTCAAAGATGGAAGACGTTTCCATGGTTGGCCAACTACAAACAAGGTTCAGTACATTATTCAAATATGGTACGTCTCGTTATTTCTGTCAAATTATTACCACACAATTAAAGGCAATGCACAATTCTCAAATTTTAACCTCGACATTGCAGATCGATCTATTGAGAAGAATTTTAAAGAATTAGAATGAAACCCCTGTTATCCCTTTCATAACTCAAAACAGATTACTGATTTCAGTTATGAATACATGAATACAAAACTTCCATACCTCAGATTAAAGTAATTATAAATGTAGACTTACTTCGAGTGCTGACAAAATATAATTTATCGTTAACTCCAGTCCCATCTTCTTCTGGTGGCACTGTCTTTTGCTTTGGAACTTTTGGTTTAGGAAGTGGGGGTATGACTCTTTCTTCAGGAACCTCTGTACAAAAATGAAGCATTTACTTAACGTTTGGTTGTTAGTGGTTGTAATTTAGAATTGCTTCCTTGAAACAATCGGGTTAATTCAGACTATAACTGGGTCAAATACTGTTCTTTCAAATAAGATTTTCAGAAAATTAATCAAATAGTTACGTAACGAATTAATTCATAGTCACCTATAACTTGGAAGAATTTTAGATTATCACTAGCTGATTTCGTAGAGGAAACTATAATGGTAAAATTTTAAAAAAAATTCAGTTTTTTCGTAAGTTAACGTAGTATGCATGTTGTTGTCTTTCTTGGTGTTGCAATTTGAGTGGCCAGCAGTGTATATGGTGTAAAATTTTCCGCAGATTTCAAATCCGTTAACATTTTTATTTTACCTTTAAAGATCTCTGAGAAAGAAAAAAAAGCACTGAAGAACGCCAGTGATAACTTGAGTAATATATTTTGCTTTACTGGAATCCGTTTCGCGGGAAATCAAAATGAATGAATCTCGAAACAAACGAAGGTCATTCGAATGTGTTCTCTCCCATTCTACAGACGGAGGATGGAAAAAATTTGGCATGGTTCCAAAGGCGTTAAGAGGATGTTAAGGTGACGTGGGGCGAAAAGTCTAAATTTTGATGTTTCTTCATTCCCCGGAAGAACGCGTAAGAAGGAAGAATGGTGAAAACAAACTATTAAATTCATTTTAAAATGTTCTAGGTTGAATTTTTAAATACGCCTCGACCCTAAAATTGAAAAAAATTCGGACTACATGTGTGCCAGATCCCATTAGTGTAAGTGCCATAGATTCGTCAGGATTTTGTGGCCAAGAAACAAACAAACACTTATTTTTATAATAGTAGAGAATCGAGGCGAAAATTTGCATGCGAGTTCTTCTTTTTCCCCATATTACATCTCCATGCTATTACTGTCGTTCTTCTATCAATAACTCGCCACAAGAATGGAGCTTTAACATTTGCAAGGATCAAGTTCTCAAATGCGCCAGCTCCTTTGCGTTTTGTTTCCGACCATGCACTCTTTGATGAAAGCTGTTTGTTTGGATGTGTGCTATCACCTCTTAAAGTTTTGCTCATCTTTTATGAATCACCCTGTATATTTCATGAATAATTACTATTTTCGCCAAATTTCGTTTTAAAATTATCAAGCATTGATTCTTACTATAGACCTTTCCTTAACTACAAGTACTCAAGTTTGTCCCTTACATGACCTAAATAACCAACTACGATTAACACAACAGATTGATCTGCTTTGATAAAGTGATGCTGTTTGAAATCCGTTTGCTCATATCGAAGATATACAAAGTGCATACGACAATTACCTGATTCTTCTTCGTCATCTCCAGTTTCCTCTCTGTTTGATTCGTCTTCACTTTCTATATTGGTATCCGTTGCTTCCTAAGACGTAGAAAGCTCAATCAGAAGTTTAAAAATAAAAACAATATGTTAATGAAACTACATTTTAATAGAGCGAAATTATTTACAAATTTCGCTGTATTGAAATGAGAGAAAAAAACAGAGACACAGATATATATATAAAGGAAACGATCCAAAGACAACATTTCCTAATTTTGACCACGGTCAGATGACGGGGTCACACCTGAGCTGGTAGCCCACTCTACAAACTCCCACACCATGTCAACGTGCGACAACAGAGTTAACATTCACCATCTCCAACATATGCGAAGGTCTTTGTTATTTTTGAACTCGATAAAGAGGACCAAAATTCCCAATCTTAATGTTCTCACATTTCACTGTGGGATTAGTTAATCATAAACTGTTAATTCATTTCATAATTTGTCATTTTATCATTTTATTAAAGAGTGCAATGCGTCGGTTACAAAAATGCGTGTAGAGTACACTCATTGCCAAAAACATTTGCGCACCAAGAAACAGTCGTCAAAATGAAACGAAATTTTACACATGTACGTACTATTTTGATATAAGTAAGTGATTAGAAAATCAAAGAAAAAGGATCATTTTTATTGCAGAAAAAAGTACAAATGAACGGAAGTTTTAGTATTATGTTGGATTCCCTCTAGCGCGAATGCACGATGCGATACGAGCGGGCATTGAGGCATACAAGTTCTGTATGATGTCCTGAGACATCTCGTTCCACAGTTGCTGTAAACGCGCCTCTAGTTCGACCAAACTCGTAGGGTGTTCAACTTGCCGTCCCAAATGATCCCAGATTTGTAACCAATCGAGCAGCCCAGGGAAGGGTGGGAATGTGGGGGAGGCAGTCTTGTGACATCCTTACTGTGTGTGGCCGAGCATTTTCTTGTCAAAAAATGGCTCCTGAGAGCCCTGCCATGAGTGGCATCACATGTGGCTGAAGGATGTCATGGACGTACCGCTGGGCTATCATTGTGCCATGGATCAATATTAGGGGTGACCGTGTATTGTAAGCAATGGCACCCCATACCATCACACCAGCTGTGGGAGCGTTGTGTCGCTGTAAAGCGAAGGCAGGATTGAGGCGTTCACCACGGGGCCTCCACACACGAACACGATTGTCATCACTCCTCAAATTGAATCTAGATTCGTCGCTGAAGACGACCTGGTTCCATTCCGTTGCAGTCCAATTCCGTCGTGCGCGACACCACTCCAAACGGAGGCATCGATGGGTGGGTGTCATTGGCAGCACACGTAATGGTCGCCACGATATCAGATGTCCTTCACCCAGGCACCTTGCGATGGTTCGGGAAACAGGGGATCTTAGTGAAGGTGCTGCCTGTGTCTGGATAGCGTACAATGAGGCAGTTGGCTCTACGCTTGCGTTTCGTATGATGTGACGGTCTTCTCGACGACTGGTCTGTCGAGGGCGTCCTGAGCCTGGTCGCCGTGTAAATGACGTCTCTTCTGTCCACTGGTCTCAACACCTCCTCAGAATAAAATCAGAACGGCCTACTTGACGAGCTACTCGTCGAGCTGACCACCCAGCTTCCATCATCCCGATGATTCTTCCTCTCTCGAACTCTGACAGCTGCTCATATTGTCTTCGATGGCGGCGTAACGGCATGTCTACCTCAGCGTTTCCTTTGCAAAAGATTAAGTACACTCAAACAAGCTCTGCTTACCTGTTTTATACTCCAAGGAGAACGAAGTTCAACGCCCTCTAGTGGCATTACGCAATGCGCAATCACGCTGCATTTCTAATCATTTGCATATCTGGCCGACATGTACCTTCATGCCATGTTTCGTTACGATCCCACAATTATTTCTTGGCGCGCAAATTTTTATGGCAATGAGTGTATTACAAAAGTACTCTAGTTTAATGAGGTAGTAGGACTTTCGGGAAGTCCTGAGAGTGCCTCTCTCTGTAGCCCTCTACGCCCTCAGAGCTTGGCTCAGTAGGATGAGTCATTCTCATGGCAGTATATAAGTAATGTACTATATTGAGCTACATACATTACGCTACATTTTACAACAGTGAATATTTGATCGATTAAGACATACCAAATCTTCCACTGACGTCTTTTCAGCACTGCTTTCCACCTCATCGGTCACGTCTGGAATCCAACCGTAATTCTCTGGTAGGAATCCGCTTTGGTACGAGCATTCGGCAACGTAATAGCTGCACGTTATCGCAAACAGCTTTCCCCAGAACCTCACCTGCTCCAACTTGTAAGTTTCTGTCAACTGATTCAAGGACAGGCCCAACTCGTAGACCTCGTCCGCACTCAATCCTATTCCAGCGAGGTTGAAGCGATGCATGCTGAAATGGAGGTCCGGCAGAGTCGTGGACAGTCCGGGTGGCGATTCATCCTCATCCTCGTCTACATCTTCATCGCCTTTATATGAGATACCTGATGCCTCGGCTATGTCCTCGTCTTCATTTTCGTCGTCCTCCTCAGCTGTCCTGATTGCCTCTCTTGACACCTCGGAAGTCAGCTAGAACAGTGAACAGACAATGAAATTAGGCGATTCAAACCTAAAGTAGTCCAATAAGGATCCGCTATAAAGGACAATCAGGATGTATACAAAAGTAACGCACAGCCGTTCCTGAGTCGTGTGCGGATTGTGTTCTGGCAAATAGTTAGAAAACTTATGGACGGCCCAATATGTCTACAACTCATTAACCTGTCCAGGTAGGTTGTTGAATTAACGCGTCGCACTGGAGCGACACAATGGGTTATTGGAGACGACGGTTCAGGATCGATCCGAGGACACACCTCGTAATTTTGCCCCGCGGCCAGACGATGAGGTCAACACCTGAGCTGGCACTCAACTTCCACACCCCGTCAACACGAGGCCATCACAGACTTAACGTTTACCAGCCCCCACGTGCACGACGGTCTTTTATTGCATCGAGTTTCGAACTCGCAACCCTCCGGTTGCTAATCTGCTTATTCTTCCAACCGGGAGTCCCCAAAACCTGTCCAGGAATAAGTTTTCCGATTATACCAATTTTATACTTATGAATCAGATTTTGTTCTTAATTTCAATTAGGATATTCGAAAGGCAAGGGCAAGGATCAATCGAAGCAAATCGAGCAAGGATATATTCAAGAAGTGTGCCCTCGAATTGTTCCCGAAATGATTTTTAAATTCAAAAGCCAACAAAGGTACTAGGTGAAGCTAGTTTACCAGGAGTTTCGAAAAACTACATTGGTGAAATATACGTCTAAATACGTAAATAGCCTGAAAACGGTCGTGAAAACCGTAAAACGCAATGATAATTTAACGTTACGGCTTTTAGGAAACTGGGAGCCTGGTTTATAAAATTATTTTCTGAATACTTGCTTGGATGAAGGACCTTTAAGCAAATCAAATGCTTCTGTGAAGAGGGGGTGGCTTAGTTTGCACTGACTTGGTCAAAATTTAAATCACGCTATAAAAGCATCAAAAGAAATTCTCCCTTTTTTTGGTTTAAACCACTTTTAATAACCTCACAGTCACATTAGAGGCACGACACACAACGTAAAATGAAAGGTAAAAGCATCAAAATCGACAGACTTCAGTTTCTTTTTGAAAATGAGTGTCCACACACACACACGTTACCATCTCTTTCCTTCCAACTACTCAAACGAAAAAATCCTTCTGGGACATCTATCTTGTCTCCGTAGATGTCTTTATAGCAGCAAATACCTCAGGAACGGCTCTAATAACGCCTTGGGATTTACCAAATGGATCTCACATGTTTAGTACTGTGTTGAAATCTGGGACTGGTGATAAATACCATTATATCAAATTAAGAGGGTGTACGAAATTCATTTGTGTCTAATATTCTTTCTGTCTGTCTTTGCAGATAACTACTCCAGACACAATATCTAGGTAATAGGGTCACATCAGGTTTCAAATATTTTGAGTGTGAATGAGGCAATGGTTGGTTTGATGACGTTTTGAATGTTGCCCGTTTCAATCGTGGATCCTCTTAATCTCACAAACATTCGGAGAGCCAATTCTCGTCAAATGCATCAATGTGACAAACGAAAATGCTACAAAACGAATCTTAAAAGTGAGAGAAGTCTCGTTTCTACGGCAACAGACAGCCGGAGACTTTCTGTCTGGAGCAATTTTTCGTGCTAAATTGCTCCAGACAAAAAGTCTCCGGCTGTCTGTTGCCGTAGAAACGCGCGCGCGAGACTTTTTAAATTATTTCTTACAGACAATATCTTCTTCTCTCCAGTGAAATGAATTAACTATCATCTTTAAGTTATCAGATTGACCTAAATTCTAGGTAATGGTAATGGTAATTTTAGTTAACGTCGTACTAGAGCAACACAACGGGCTATTGACGACGGTCCGGGATCAATCCCTTACGGGAAAGATCCGAGGACAACACCTCGTAATTTTGAACCACGGTCAGATGACGAAGCAACACCTGAGCTGGCACCCCACTCTCCAAACTTCCACACCAACCCAACGTGAGGACTTTCGGCCACGACAGATTTAAGGTGCACCAGCCGTCTCTACACCATACGCTTACAAACATCCATGCCCGGACCCGGATTCGAACCAGAAACCTTCCGATCTAGAGGCTAACACCTTAACCACTATACCGGTTGGTCGGCGTAACATTAGGTATTTAATTAACGTCGCACTGGAGCAACAAAACGGGCTATTGGCGACGGTCTGAGATCAATCCCGAAGAGAGGCACAGCATCATGTAATTTTGAACCATGGGCAGATACCGAGGTCACACCTAAGCTGGCACCCCACTCTCCAAACTTCCAGATCATGCCAACGTGAGGATATTTGAGGCCAAGACAGATATAACGTGCACCAGCCCCGTGTACATAACGGTCTTTTGTTGGGTCGAATTATTTACCGGTTACTAAACCGTTACTCTCTCAATCAGTCTAACGTGGCCCTCTAGGGACGTATATGTTTACGTAAGTTTAGAATTCACATCAGCTAATTAGAAAAATATTTTTAAAGAATTACTTTGTAAAACTTCTTCTTTTCTTCGATGAATTTCTTGAGTATTTCATCTGGCGTAGTAATTTCTATGATTTCACTTTCCTCCCTGGTTTCTTTCTCACTTTTGATTGAAAGACTAATATCTTCAAGTTTTTCCACGGGATCTTCAATTCCAAATCGTAGTATTCTTCGCAAAATCGCACTAAGGTGGTCATATCTGTAAAAGAAACAAAATCTAGGATTGGCTCGAAATATTTACATCTCATATCACGATGCAATTTTTTCGGTAATATTTTGTAAAATTTTCTTCAAGAGAGAATTGTCGCTGGTTGGGTTGGTAAACGTAAATGAGTTGGGGGCGAAGAACTCGCTGTGACGTCATGGACCGGAAAGTCAAATCAGGATTGTACCAATTATTAAGATAGTTTTGCCGTCGCGGGAGATTAACTCTGCAAAAAGGAGTATTGGTTTGCGAAGCAAACCAAATGGTATTGCGTAGCAGTTGGCGAGCGTAAGCGAGCAGGGTGCGGAACACCCTAGTATTTAAAAAACACGAAAATGTAAATAAAATGCGATGCAGCTGCAGTCAATGTTTATAACGGTGGCAACGGTTTTGGCGCTTTTTTTTTGGCACACTTCTAAAGTTGTAAAGGGAAGAATTACTTCAAAGATCCTTCCCATCCATCACCAAACTCCTAAATCATCACCACAGCTCATGCATGTACCATACTCGAAACCCCATCCACCAAAACCACCTGCACAGTGACGACACTCGTAGCGATGACAGCGCCACGGAGTATATAACACGGAGCGCAGGTGCAAAGAGCAGAGCAAAGTAGAAAAGAGCGATGTCACTAGCTGCGAAGCTCTCATCGACGCTTTCGTTTTCGATTATATCTTTAAGTTAGGCTTAAGAGCCTAAAGTTGTATATTCAACCTGAGAATATATCGTGTTTGTTACAACCTGACTTGTTCTTGTCTTCATCCTACAACACCCTTGACAACCCGAACCAGAACATGCATTTTGCCACTCTTTTCGGTACTGATTGCTCGCCCCTCCTCATTGAATTGGACTCCTAATTGTATCAATTATTAAACTCTTTCGTCTATCTAAATTATTTACCTTTTTCATTGTGCATTGTCACTACCTTTAACTTTCTTCCCTTATTTCTATGTTTACAATCAATAAATTCTTCATTAATTCTGATGTGGCGGTTCGCAGTTCTCTGCAAGGTACTCCGTAATTGATACGTCCGTTCCGTTCCTTCAAAGATCTTTTTCCTTTTTACAACGGAATGTAATGCTTCAAAAACACATTTAGCTCACTCCTTTCCACAACGTCATTTTTCAAAACCCGGCGATTTTTAGTTATGCCTGTTTTCAGAATGCCCGGAAAGAGTAGTATATCTCTGCAAGATCGTCATATCTCACCGCTCAACATTTAGCCGCTAAAGAGCAGATTCAATGCTAATTTGTTATACATTTTATTCTACTTTTAAACTTTGAAATCATTCTCCTGAAAATATGACGTTGTTGAAAGGAGTGAGCTATTTGTAAATGTTTTAAAAAATATATTGCATGCGTAAATAATAGAAAATAGACGTAAATAAAATATATAAAAATATATAAACACTACCTGAGACGATAGCACTGTACCGTGACATAAATTGAAATGAAAGAAAATTCTATAAATGGCGAAAAAAACATTAAAAGAATCAATGAAATCAAAGAATAAATTTCAAATCAACCAATGAAATCAAACGACAGTTTAACGTATTTTGAAAGAACTTTCTAGAATATTCGAAATGAAAAATTAAACTTTCCACTTGTCGAATCTGTCATTACTTGCTACTAGAAATGCGTAAACAAAAAAAAGCGCCAAAGCCGTTGCCACCGATATAAACGTAGACTGCAGCTGTACCAAAATGCTATGCAATATATTTTTAATTGATGAATGAGTAGGTTCCACAGCTAGTTTTCAAGATACTACTCCAATCAAAAAGCTTAATGTGAGCGCTGTTCAGCTATATGCAGAAATGAGGAGTTGTTCGTTATATCTCGAGACTCGTGGTTGTAGCATTATCAATAATACATGAATGTTTGAAGAATCATGTTTTCTACTTACAGAGATATATTTGATTTGGGGCTAACAATGGAGAGGTTACTTTTAGCCTTTTCAAATTCTTCTTTACCAGCTGGACTAATTTCATTGATACCTTGTACAGCTCGGTATAGGTGTTTGTCAACATTTTCAAATCTTTCACCTTTTGTTATGTCTTTATAATCCATGGCAAAACTATGGGGAAAAAACTGATAAAGGTATTCACATTGTCTGATAAAAGTGTTTTTTAAATTATTCTTTTTGATGTTACCGGTTTTTTTTTTTTATTTCTACAGCAATTATGGTCCGTTTCGTAAGAGAGGCAGCAAGTTGTCAGTTTTTTTAGCCGAATTCGAAGGCCAAAATGAGTTGAATGATTGATATTGACTTTGTCGTCAATGCATTTTAGTTGTCTATACGGTATCGGCCCATCGTCGGTTGGCGATGTCGTAATTAGATTGAAATGTTGAACATTTTGCCTTTTACGTGCAGCGTAGTAATTTCATTTAGAATCGCGCGCCAGCCAATAAGAGCCAACCAGCATTTCCCGCGCGTTTTCAATTCTTGTTGCTTGGCGACAATAGCATATATTTACTTATCTTTCGACCTACGTGCGTTGCATTTATTGTTGTCAATATATGAATCTACATTGGAGTATTTTGTGATTAATAATGGAATTAACTGCGGATTCTATTAGAAGTTACGTTTTTACATCACACAAGAAAGGTAGTGCTCTGAAAAGCTCTGCAAAGACAATCGTTATGAATGTGTTTCATAAATTGATAGAATGGCATCCACAACGATTCTCTCTTATATTAAAATGTAAGTTTTAAATAATTGAAGTACAAGCTTATTTTAAATTTCAGGCAAGTATTTACTGCGGTAAATTCTATTATGTTCTATAGAATAGTAATATAGCACGCTGGGCACACCTTATACATATTTTTCAATGACAAAACCTCAAAAATTTCATTTGCTACCTGGGATACTTCTTTTGGAAAAATTTTAGGAGGCAATAATTTAAACAAATACCATTACAAATTATAAAATTAGCTTTCGATATTATATATTATTACTTATATAAAAATGTCTTTTAAAACTACTATAATTGTGCTGTTCTTATATAAACTGACAGGCAAGCTGTCAAAACATTTACATGCTAAATTTAAGGCCAAATTAGATTAATGCACCAAGTTGGAAGCTTGTAAGTGTGATGTCTACTCGAAGCCTCTGCCTGCAACCCAACAGGAGACCGGCTCACTCACTTTTTCCCTCCGCGAGCGCGTGACGTCAGTGCCAAGAAACATTGCAATCTAGTATAGATGTCTCTGCTCACCAACATTAACATTCGAGTGATTTTTATTATTTTCTGTAAAATGTTTGGTTGGGAAAAAAACATGGGAGTATGGGATACGAGAGCATCCAAGCAAGTGATATTTCATCAAACGCTTGCATTCGTTCTATAAATAATAGTTAGTACACAGTTTACACCATCTTATAACAGTTTTATACTTGTACAAGCAACATGTTAAAATAATATTTTTGTTTAGTTCTAATTTTAAAACGTCTAAGCAACTGTCGGGTGCACGAAAAAGAAATATAAGGAAACGAAAATTAGAAGAATGCAAGAGTCAATGTAGCAACAATTTGTTAAATGACTAAGAACAGAAACAACAGAGAACGGAGGAGGTGAAGAAGAGGTAAAATCTACTACTGCTTCACAAGCTAATAATACGACACTACATTTGACCCCTTCAATGTACGACAATTCTCAGAGGAGCAAAAACAAGAATTCACTGTAAGAAGTAAAATCTACTGCACAAAGTACTGTCCCTTCTCCCAAATCGATAATACCGTACAAAATATGTGCTCTATACTGTTCCAGAAGAAATAATGCTAAATGACAATGATCCCCATTCCTGGCCTGCTATTACAAATAAATTAATATATCCTTGTCACACATGATTCAGATCAAGGCGACAACATTAACTTTAACACGTTGAAAATAGACGATTCAAGGCGAAAATTTGCAAAGGACTGGTTTTATGTTAAACAATTGAATAGATAAACTGTTAAAAGAAAATGGATTTACATTCCATTAATCAAAATGTAGTATTTTGCTTTCCTTGCATGCTTTTTGGACGCAAATCGCATTTTCTTTCAGACCCGCAAAAAGGATTTCGTGATTGAAGGCATCGGTTATTCCTCAACACGAAAATTCTCCGGAACACTAAAATTCGTATTTGAAATTAATTGCTGGATTACGTAGTACATTACAAGAGCTTGGAGATAAAGGTCGTGAAAAAAAAGTCAAGGAAGTACAAAACTTAGCTGAAGAAATGGGAATAGAGAAGGATTCTTATAGATTTCTAAATAAACAAAAGAGCAGAGTTAAGGAAGTGTAAATAGATGAAACATCAGAGGAAGGAAGTAACTTGACATCCGAAGAATTATTCAAAAAAAAATTTACAATGTTCTTGACGCTATTGTATCAAATAGATTGGCGATATCAAAAAATGAAAATTACTAGTGACGATTTTTGCTTCCTATATGGCTTGTCTTTACAATACATGATTGTTGATTTTTTTAAATCGGCTGCAGAAAGAACGAACTGAAAGTTTGAAGTAGCGACTCTTCTACAAAATATAGAAATTGTATCTCCATTTAATATTTAATTGAGTCTTACCCAAATATATCTTCGAATATTTCTAACTCTTTCCTTTTCTATTGCTTCGTGCGAAAGAAGTTTTAGCAAGTTGAAATGAATAAAAATTATTTACAATCAACTATCGGACCCGAACGTTTACCCAATCTTTCTATTACTTCAATAGAATGCGATATCGTTCAAAATATTAATTATGATGATATAATTAATGAATTTGTTGAAATGGAAGTCAGAAAAGAGCAATTAAAATAAAGGTACAGCTACACTCTACGTTTATGAGTGATGGCAACGGCTTGGCGATTTTTTGGGCGCACTTCTAGTAGCGAGTTAGGATAAATTAAGACAACCCATCTGTTGTTATGGTTTTCATGGCAACCTCGGCAAACGGAAACTTTCGATTTTCATTTTGAATATTCCATAAAATTCTTCCAAAATCTGTTAAAGTCGTTTGAAATTTTTTTCTTTCCTCCCATTGGTTATTTTGATTTTAAAATATTCTTTGATTGCATTGGTCCTTTTAAATCTTTTTCTGTGATACCATTGGTCCATTTATTTGTACTTCGACAGTTGTGGAATTTTTATTTTATTATAGTAGTTTTCACGAAAGGATTAAGTTTTGAGTTTTTAAGAGTTTTGTTTTTTTTGCCATTTTTGTTTTGATTATTTTTTACGCAAGAGTTCTGACGTTATCAGGTTGTATTATTTCTTGCTTTTTTTTCTTTTATAAATCTTTTTCTTTTCAATATGCCCACTGTATTTAGTGTAATTGATAAGTTTCAAGGGAAAATATATTCTTACCCAACATTCTAAGTTTAGTTCTGCTGGAACACAATTGTGTTTTGTTAATTATTTCCTTTTTGTGAAATTTAAAAAATATATACTTTTTAAAACGTTTTCAAATGTGTTTTCAGGTTTTCATTTTCCGTTATGAAAAGAAAAATTTTTTTGAAAGAAAAATATTTTTGAAATAATTATTTCTTTGGAGACTTTAAAAGTGGGCCAAAAACATCGCCAGAGCCGTTGCCACCCCTCATAAAAGTAGAGTGTAGCTGTTCCAAAATAAATCTTATTAAAATCTATTGTAATGTATGTGTTTATTGTTTTCCCAAACCGGTGGAACTGTCGTTCGCGAAAAGAACGCGATTTGTCGCCAAATATGGTAACCTACACCTTTTGCGGTTTTTCTTCACATTCAGCGTTTTTGGTATGGCAACCCTATCAGCAAAATTTCTCTTTTTTTTCTCCGATTTTGCTTATACGGAATTCAGCCGCCATCTTCATTTGGCGATAAACGTCTTACCGTGAAAGACAACTCCACCCCCAAACCTAATTAATTAATGGACCGAAATGCAAATTCTTGCACAGGACACAGGAATGGTTAGTTACGGCACTGATGTTATGATAGTGTAAGGTTATAAGCGACAACGGTTTGTGGATGCACCGTTGAAAATTAGATTAGCGGATTGTCACTTCAAGTATTCAGTATGAGATGGATCATATACTGTTCTTATCTCTAAAGTTATTCTACAGTAGCAAGAATTCAATCTTTCGATCATCTAAATATAGATGTATAATATCTTTTTTTTTTAACTTATGTTATATATAAAAAAAACTGACTTACTTGATTTGAGATAATCAGAATTAATATTTATGATTTTTATACAGATTTGCAATAGATATACGTAACATAGGCTTACACCAGTCTTGTCAAGTTTTCCTACATCACGCCCACTGACCTTCTAATGAAATAGACAGAAATTGTGGGCGGAATTGCTGTCGTATGTTGGCAGACGTGTTGGTCACGTGAGATTGGGTAGATCTGCTATTTGAAATGCGACTAGTGTTAAAAAATCACACTTGATAATGGCATTAATAAGTGAATAATTAGTCCTGCACATGATTAGGATTCGTGTTGTCACCCACTAGGCCTTGAAAAATCTTCAGATTGAGCGATCGAGAGAAATAACATGAAGCTGCGCGCATCTGATTCATTAGAAGATCGATGAATCTCCATGTATGACGTTTTAAGGATACATCTCCATTCCTGCACAGAGTATAAAGTTTGTTTATTTATGTAAAACAAGAAGGAAGGTCAGACAATGTAGAATATCAAATGATTGTTGAGTGTGACAGCATTGATTAATCAAATGAGCAAAAACAAGTGATTCGATTTCTTTTCGCTAAACGCAATTCTACAATTACATGTGTTAAACCAAGAACTTTTTCAGAAAGTTGGTCAAAATATACATATGCCGTCAAGTAATAATAATTTTGAGCACATAACAAATAATAATACAATTTGCGTTCAAAGTAAACTATACAAATTACAATATGTCGAAACGATGCTAAAAATTACATTTTCCGGATACTAAAATGATATTTGCATTTTTCCTTGAAGGAGTATGGTCATTGTTACACTGATCAGCTAACCAATTTAACAAATGTTACAATAAAAGCTAGTTTACAGTAGAATTGTAAAGTTAAATAGTTAAACCTCTGAAGTCGCACTTTAGTGAAACTTGCAATACCATCAAGGAATGATGGTAATCATTTGTAACTTAAAGAATATGCAGAGCAGGGTATTAAATCATTAGAATTGCTGAGTGATTGTGCATTTCTGGAGCCAAGGATCAAGTACCCTCTGAATTATCGTCATCTGACCGTGGTTCAAAATTGCTTGGTATTATCTATACTTGTTTTGATCTAGTATCTTTCCCTTGGGGATTGATCCCGGACCGTAGCCAATAGTCTCGTAGTGTTGCTCAGTGCGATGTTAATTCATTACTAATTGCTTGAACTATCGTGTTAGGAGTATAGATAGAAAGCTGTTTAGGAGCCACACGAGTACTGTATTTGGACAGCTACATGTAAAACACTAAACTTCTACAAGGCATCCGTATACCTCATTGACGACAAAGAGCGTAAACTTAAGCAGCGACAGAATTCGAACAAGATCAAATAATTGCCCTGTGCAGGAGCGCACCCAGGATTTTATTTCTGGTTGTGCTTTCTAAAAATCATAAGCTCTTTTCATTAATTAATTACCAAAACTATTCATTTATAGTGATAAAGTTTTTATTAAACCAGTAAACGGTTACATACGTTTTTTGCTACTTTTCCTTCGCAAATTATTCATTTTTAAATTAATTTTTAGAAAACATTTCAAATTAATAAAATGCAGAAGATTATGATCTACATATTTCTTAGAAATACGCATTTTCATACGGAATATTGCAAACAAAATACAGGGTACTTCGAAACTCACAGGCCAAAATTCAAGGGGTGATAGAAAACATCTAAACAAGCAATTTTCACCAAACAATGCATGGGCGGACAGCAAACGGTGAACCGCTAGACGGCGCTATAATGAAAAGCTTAAAGCGCGAGTTTTCTTATCTTCATTTCTACCGTGGATTTCAGAAGGCAAGGCGACGTACAGTAATAAGGAAAAGGCGGATATGCATTTTTTGTATGGTATTGCGAATGGAAATGCTCTGAAGCCGAAAGACTGTACTGGCAGCGTTTGCCGAGAAGACACGTGCCAGACCGAAAAGTGTTCGAGCGATCGCATCGGTGCCTGTGCGAAACGGGATCCTTTGTCACCGGTATGCATGATACAGGATGTGGCAGGAGTGTGCGGACGCCACGAGTTGTAGAGGACATTCTGCAAAGAGTGGAAGATCGTCCGGATATTAGCACGCGAAAGGTTTCCCGTGCCGTAAATGTGCACCCACTCGATTGTTTGGCGAGTACTACGGGACGAAGGATTACACCCCTACCATGCTCAGAAAGTGCAAGCCTTGGTACCTGCAGATTATGCGCCACGTGTCGAGTTTGCACGTTGGTTTTTGCAACAGCTAGCAGCGCAGCCTGATTTTAGTGCACGTGTGTTATTCACGGATGAATGCACCTTTACTCGTGAAGGCATTTCTAATACGAACAACCTTCATGTGTGGGCATCTAACAATCCATACGACACACGTCCTCATGCATATCAGAAGCGTTTCAGATTAAATGTTTGGGCTGGAATTGTGGGTGACCATTTGATCGGCCCATACCTTCTGCCATACCGATTGGACGGCAGAACATACTTCACATTTTTACAACAGGTATTGCCAGACTTACTTCAACCTGTTGTAGCCAACATACAAGCACGTATGTGGTTCCAGCACGACGGAGCACCACCCCATTTCAGCTTGGATGTGCGGAGCGCTTTAGACACTAAATTCCCAGAGCGATGGATTGGTCGGGGTTGGCCCACACCTTGGCCGGCACGCTCACCCGATCTCTCCTGTCTGGACTTTTTCCTGTGGGGACATTTGAAAAGTCTCGTCTACGAAAGCTCCATCGACTCCGACGAATACCTAGTTGTCAGTATTTCTGTTGCTGCCGGTTCCGTCCGAGACATGCCGGATGTGTGTTTGAAAAAGTGCGCCGCTCGCTACGCCGCAGGTTTAACGCCTGTATTACCGCAGGCGGTTACTCTTTTGAGCAGTTTCTGTAATTTGCCACACATGCTGTCAATAAAATTATTTAGTACATCCTCTATCCGTGTTTCGTTCTTTCATGTGACATTAACGGCGGATACCTCCTAGCGGTTCACCGCTTGCTCTCCGCTCATGCATTGTATGGTGAAAATTGCTTGTTTAGATGTTTTCTATCATCCCTTACATTTTTGCCCTTGAGTTTCGAAACACCCTGTATAGTAGTTTATCTAGGTGCATGAAAAAAAAGTGTTTCCTAAAGGCAGTTCTACATAATTTAACCAGTCTTTTTTATGGCTTTTTTTTAAAGAACAAAACTCTTTCTATTTTGGTGGAGTTCAGACGCTATGTTTTCGTCATTCACAAGAGCAAAATCTTAGACGTGGTCACCGGCTTAAATATACCAAAAAATGGCTTTTCATAGATTTCAATATCTTTTTTTAGGGGCTTTAAGACCGTTTTGGTTTTTTATAGGCAAGAACCCTCAAAATTTAGGATTTTTAGGTTGGGGCGTATGCTAGTCATGCTGTGCCAAATACAAGACAGACAATGCCAAGTAATAAACACACACACAAGGATAGATTCCTCCCGGTTTATAAGAGTGTGGACGGTGGTGATAGTCTATGGAGTGAAGCTGACATGATCAGAAGGTTTGTGTTCAAATCACGTCCGGGTCACCAGTGAAGCTGACATAATCAGAAATGTTTTATTTTAAGAACTTCACAATACATATACGTTACACCGACACACTAAACACACTACAACTAAGCATACAGAGATGTAAGCTTTATATACAAATGCGAACTGAAACTATGTGTAACCAATAGTAACGGTTTAAGAAGTGAAACTAAAGCTTTGGTTTCCTAAGAAAGTGGAGCCGTTATCTAACAGCCGTGATGCGTCATGATTCCGCGGGCATAACTAGACGGCCGTCTAAACAAAAATCCCGACGTGTCAACTTAGACGGACAGAATACGTTGGAGAATGGGCAACACAGACGGCTGTCGTGGTTTGTTTTATTCGAGAAACAAAACAAAGTGGTTTTTTTATTCTCTAGTTTAAAGATTCTAACTTCGGGATCGTTGAAGGTAGAGTGAAAATTTCAACAGATTTCAAATCAGCGTAAATTTCTACGCCAGATCGATATCAAAAACAGTTTTATTATTCAATTATTTACCATTTGATTATTTAATTATTTTTTAAATAATTATTTATTTATTTAAAGAAAATCACATTTAAGGTATCGATTTGGTGTCAAATTTTCCGTAGCTTTCAAATCCGTTGAAATTTTCATTCTGTGTTTAACGATCCCGATTTTACAAAACCGAATTGATCAATGGTAGTCAAAAATGTTTATTTATTTCGCTCCTCTCCGTTCGAATCGTTTGGAGCAGGAAATGAAATCTGGCCGCTACAAGAGAAAAAACGTTCCCCATCTGTTTGAGACCGCTATGACGCCAGTCATGGAAATGGCGGCTCCGATCATTTTTGTTACGCTCACAAACAACGCTCTCTAGGAAACCAACACCATGTGTTAGTATAAGCAACGTTTTAGTGACGTCACCCACCGATACATCACGGCCGCTAGATCACGGCTACCGTTTCTTAGGAAACCGAAGCTTAAGGGATGTGAGAACTGAATAGGCAGTTCAGGATTCTCACCAGCAATCCCGTTGAAAATGATGGTCTGTTCTGGCTGTTCAAAGCACCACATGAGTAATGTCGGCTGAACCACAGGATGCTCCTTTTCAAATAGATGCCAGTGCACACCTTGTAGTACAAAAAAAAGTCATTGGTCGAGCATATGTTGTCCTCCGATCTTTTCTTTTGGGATTATCGTTGCTCGTTCCATTACCAATAGTCCATGGATTTGCTTTAGTGAGACGTTAATTAACTACCTATGGTCATGCATTAAAAAACACGATATTGATATAAAACTTGATGAAAGCTTTATTATTATTAACAAACTTGCAAAACTACTTACTTATCTTACGTCTAGTTAATATTAGTAAAGACATCCCTTACACGGTTTCATTTTCGAAAAATTCGCTACAATACTAATATTCAAACCTTTTAAATTTTTAATTCAAATCACATAAATCCTGAAACTTCAGATGGCACGTTATTGTAAGGTATATTTTCATAGCATGATTCATTTATCAACTAGCCTTATAATAGTTATTAATATTTATTCCATTTAAAAGAGTAATTTTATAAATTAATTATGTTGCTAAAGTGCGACGTTAATTAAAATACCTACCTACCTTTAAATTAAAGATGAGATGACTTTTAAATTAAATAAATATTATTCTTTGTGAGAGAATATAATCCCAATTTATGTTTACTCATTAATTTAACAATTTTGGTAATTGGTAATTTTTTAGTTAACGTCGTACTAGAGCAACACAACGGGCTATTGACGACGGTCCGGGATCAGTCCCTTAAGGGAAAAGATCCGAGGACAACACCTCGTAATTTTGAACCACGGTCAGATGACGAGGCAACACATGAACTGGCACCCCACTCTCCAAACTTCCACGCCAACCCAACCCAACGTGAGGACTTTCGGCCACGACAGATTTAAGGTGCACCAGCCGCCTCTACACCATACGTTCACAAATATCCATGCCCGGACCCGGATTCGAACCAGGAACCTTCCGATCTAGAGGCTAGCACCTTAACCACTATACCGGTTGGTCGGCTTAACAATTTTGGATACATGATCTATTACGATTTCACATAAATTAATACCTTAGATTATTATTATTTTTTTTAATTTTAATAAACCCGGAACAAAACTTAAGGTAGTTGATATTTTTTATTAATGTCACACTGGAGCAACACAGCGAGCTATTACAAAACTTAAGAAACCGCAAGGTTTTCAAGTCCTATTCGCCGACCAACCGGTATAGTGGTTAAGGTGTTAGCCTAAGGCTCCTGGTTCGAATCCGGGTTCGGGCATGGATGCTTGTAAAAGTATGGTGTAGAGGCGGCTGATGCACCTTAAATCTGTCGTGGCCGAAAGTCCTCACGTTGGGTTGGTGTGGAAGTTTGGAGAGTGGGGTGCCAGCTAAGGTGTTGCTTCGTCATCTGAACGTGGTTCAAAATTACGAGTTGTTGTCCTCGGATCATTCCCTTAAGGGACTGATCCCGGACCGTCGTCAATAGCCCGTTGTGTTGCTCTAGTACGACGTTAACTAACAAACTACCAATTACTGAGGTGAATTAACCTGGATGTCGGTAATTGTGATTGTAATTTTTAATTAAGGCGTAATTTTTAATTGTAATTTCTAACAACACAATAGGCTATTGACGACGGTCCGGGATCGATCCCCAAAGGGAAAGATCCGAGGACAACACCACGTAATTTTGAACTACGGTCTGATGACGAGGCAACACATGAACTGGCACCCCACTCTCCAAATTTCCACACCAAACCAACACAAGAACTTTCGGCCAGGACAGATTTAAGGTGCACCAGCCGCCTCTACACCATACGCTTACAAACATCCATGCTCTTAGCCGGATTCGAACCAGGAACCTTCCTATCTAGGTAATGGACATTTTAGTTAACGTCGTACTAGAGCAACACAGCGGGCTATTGACGACGGTCCGGAATCAGTCCCTTAAGGGAAAGATACGAGGACAACACCTCGTAATTTTGAACCACGGTCAGATGACGAAGCAATACCTGAGCTGGCACCCCACTCTCCAAACTTCCACGCCAACCCAACGTGAGGACTTTCGGCCACGACAGATTTAAAGTGCACCAGCCGCCTCTACACCATACGCTTATACAAACATCCATGCCCGGACCCGGATTCGAACCAGGAACCTTCCGATCTAGAGGCTAACACCTTAACCACTATACCGGTTGGTCGGCTCCTTTGTGTGCAGAGAATGAAGTTGTGTAGGTAATTGGTAATTTTAATTAACGTCGTACTAGAGCAACACAACGGATGTTGTGTACGTATATTCAAAAGTATCATATCACAATCACAAAAACAACCAACAAATACTGAATAAATATAATTGCTAATTTTGGTAATTGGTAATTTTTAGTTAACGTCGTACTAGAGCAACACAGCGAGCTATTACGACGGTTCAAATCAATCCGAAAGGGTAATGGTAATGGTAATTTTAGTTAACGTCGTACTAGAGCAACACAACGGGCTATTGACGACGGTCCGGAATCAGTCCCTTAAGGGAAAGATTCTAGGACAACACTTCGTAATTTTGAACCACGGTCAGATGACGAAGCAACACCTGAGCTGGCACCCCACTCTCCAAACTTCCACGCCAACCTAGCGTGAGGACTTTCGGCCACGACAGATTTAAGGTGCACCAGCCGCCTCTACACCATACGTTTACAAACATCCATGCCCGGACCCGGATTCGAACCAGGAACCTTCCGATCTAGAGGCTAACACCTTAACCACTATACCGGTTGGTCGGCCAATCCGAAAGGGAAAGAACCGAGGACAATACCGCCGACCAACCGGTATAGTGGTTAAGGTGTTAGGCTCTAGATCGGAAGGTTCCTGGTTCGAATCCGGGTCCGGATGTTTGTAAGCGTATGGTGCACCTTAAATCTGTCGTGGCCGAAAGTCCTCACTTTGGGTTGTTGTGGAAGTTTGGAGAGTGGGGTGCCAGCTCAGGTGTTGCTTCGTCATCTGACCGTGGTTCAAAATTACGAGTTGTTGTCCTCGATTCTTTCCCTTAAGGGACTGATTCCGGACCGTCGTCAATAGCCCGTTGTGTTGCTCTAGTACGACGTTAACTAAAATTACCATTACCATTACCCAAGAAATGGACATCCACTACCACTATATAGTTTTGGACTTGTAGCCTGGACCTTTTCCACCAAAACTGAGAGGCTACAGGAAGGATGAGGGCAGTTAAGCGTATATCTTTAATTCAGCTATTCTTGCCAATTTTACGTATATTGTTTGAGCACACTTTTGTTACAAACCTTTGTATTGTGTTTCGTTTCCTGCCTGCAATTGGAATAACATAAAAAGATTTCAAAATTAAAATGATTAATCAAAATTTATTGAGCTAACAAAGTCATGCTATGTGTATAAAAATTACAAAGCAAATTAAAAATGTCAATTTTATTATAATTCCTTTTTTATAGCACTCTTGCAAGAGGGCATTTAAGTCATTAAGAGGGATTAAATGCCTGGTGTCTTTACACTCTGGTGTCTTTAATGCATATTCTATTTCTAGATTTATCAATCAATGTCAAAAGTGATAACAAAAAGGGAGTTAGAGAGTCGTGGTCACACCTGACCCCACGAAAAGAACTGTCACGGGCAACGCTGTGCTGGCCACGCAGCGGCTAGTAAATATATAAATGCCCACAATAAATATGAATTATTCTGAACATTATATACATGCGTCATTTTATATGGCACTTGTATTATTCTTCGCTCAAAAACACTACAACCTACTCTTGTAAGAAACTTAGTAACATTTAGTTAAAATCAATCAAATTGAGAAACATCAGCAAAACAGACTGATTTCAAATGAGGAACTGAAAAAATTTCATGAACAATTATATACTTATAAAATTGCAAGAAGCCCAAAACTCTGACATTAAAATTGCTATATATTTATTTAAAAGTAATTCCTTTTAATCACAGTCACTTCTGTTCCAGAAGCAAATTTAGAAATAATATATTCCTTACATTTTACTAAGAAACTAGCCACAGCGTTGCCTGTGACAGTTCTTTACATGGGGTCAGTTATGACCACTGCTAACTAACCCCTGTCATTGCTATGTATTCCCATTTTGTTTGCTTCGCAAACTAGCACCACAGGCAAGTGGGTAGTAATAAATAAACACCAATACGTTAATTAAAAAATATTATATACATTAAAATTTAAAAATCAGGCTGGATACATTAAATCTTACTGATACTGAAAACATTGAAAAGAAAAAAACAATAATTTTAAGAATGAGGCCCACTTTTACCCGACATGAGACATAAAACAGGTTAAAAACTGAAAAAATAATGATTTAAAACAAAATCATACTTAAGGAATCGATCTGGTGTAAAATATTCTGCAGATTTTAAATCCGTTAAAATATTTACTCTATCTTTAACGATCATGAAGATAAAAAACCTTAAACAGTCTTTGACCGTGACAAATTTGAAATCGCTAGAAAGTAAGTTATACTAATACAACAACGAAAATCAAAACCTGCTAGAATACGAAAACTTGGCATGGTTCCAATAGCATAAAGACGAAAAACACTGAATCTGTCCTGTAAATTATTCTGCAGATTTTTAATCCGTTAAAATATTTACTCTATCTTTAACGATCGTGAAGATAAAAAACCTCAAACAGTTTTGGACCGTGACAAATTTGAAATCGCTAGAAAGTAAGTTATACTAATCAACAACGTAAATCAAAACATGCTAGAACACGAAAACTTGGCATGGTTCCAATAGCATTAAGACGAAAAACACTGAATCTGTCCTTTCTTCAGAGGTCGAAAATAGCAAAATCCTCTCCATTTTCAATCGAGGTAGCCTTCCCCGAGAGAAATAATTAAAAAATGATGTTTGATATTAATTTTAAAATTCGGGTTGGACACAAAAATCGCAAAAAATTAGGACTACCTGTGGGCCAAATTTCATTATTGTACGTACCATAGATTCATCAGGACACTGCTCGCAGAACACAGACACACTTCCTTTTATAATAGTAGAGATAATTTTTAGATATGATTAAATTTTACCACGCAATCAGTATGATATGTATATTCAAGTAAATAAATTTTCCACTTAAATTAATCTTTTCAAAAAACATTTGCTCCATTTTTAAATGATCTTTCCTGTTTCTGAATCGGGCCTCAACCCTATTCAAAATGTTATCAAGTTGAAACATGTGTCGGCATACAGTTAAAAAGGTATGTAGTACCTACAATGTTTACTTAGAGATCTTTCACTAAATCATCCCCAAACACATCAACTTAATCTCTTTCTTAATCTAAATTTCTTTCGTGTGTGTCTCATAATGTTTAGTCAAATAATCCTTACAATTAAAGCAACTGCTGCATAGTTCACATACATAAGCTTTCTCATTTGCATGCCTTCGGTAATGATCATTCAGAGTATTTTTGCGTGCAAATGATTTATTACATATGTCACATTGATAAGGTCTCTCAGTTGTATGTGTCCGGCAATGAGCTTTCAGAGTATCTCTCTGAGTAAAGCATTTGCTACATACCTCACACTGATAAGCTTTCTCATCTGTATGGATACGGTAATGTTTATGCAAAGTAATTTTGAGGCCAAATGACTTACTACACACATCACATTGGTAAAGTTTCTCATTTGAATGAACTTGGTAGTGTGTTTTCAGACTGACTTTTTGACTGAAGCATTTGCTGCAAATATTACACTGATAAGGTTTCTCATTTGTGTGCACACGCATATGTGAATTCAGATTTCCTTTCTGATTGAAGCATCTGCTGCAAACATTGCACTGATGAGGTTTTTCATCTGTGTGGATGCGGTGATGCTCATTGAGTTTATCTTTCGTGCGGAAACATTTATTGCACACATCACACTCATAAGGTTTCTCATCTGTATGAATGCGGTAATGTTCCCTCAACTTCTTTCTCGCCCGGAAAAATTTACTGCACACATTACATTGATGAGGCTTCTCGTTTGTGTGAATGCAGTAATGTTCCCTCAGACTTCCTTTTTGTCGGAAACTCTTCTTGCATACATCACACTCATAAGGTTTCCTATCTGAATGAGTTAGATGATGTTTAATCAGAGCATCTTTGTTATTGTAGTTTTTGTCACACATTTCACATTGAAAAGTCTTTTTTATATGAATGTTGTAATGTCTATCCCATTTCCATCTGTCACTAAAACATTTATTGCACACATCACATTGAAAGGGCTTCTCTTTTTTCAGATCACAGCGATGCTCTTTTAAGAATTCTTTTGTATTGAAGCGCTTCTTACATAAATGACACTCATGGTAGTTCTCATTGATATGCAGTCGGTAATGTCTATCCCTGTTAAATCTTGTCGTAAAAACTTTGTGACAAATATCACACTGAGGAAGCTTTTCATTCCTCAGGATGCTTTCTTTCTGATCAACCTCCATCATTACACTCAGATTGGTTGTGTCGCTAGTCATAATTGATCCATTATTCGAGAACGAGAGCAAATTTGACGGTCGTTCGAACTGATCAGGATTCCATTCCTTACTTACTGCAACTAGAGTGCTTGATAACAATAATTTGAATAACAATTTTTAAATCTTTAGGTGTAGACAAACGGTTAAAAAATTTTTATGATTTGAGGTTTGTCAATTGCTTTTTTTTAACTTCCACTAATGTAGTTGATCCTTTTGCAAAAACAAAACTGGGTTCTTTTTACCTATTTGTGGTGTCCGGAAACTCGTTTCAGCTTCCAACTTTTGACAATCGGCGTTTGTTTACACTTCGATTTTTCCTCACCTAAGCATTTATTTGGTTTTTGCTCTAGCTATTAGTAATCTTTCTCACCAGTCTTGTTTTGTATAAGATTAATATATTATGAAGTAAGGGAGAGAAAAAATACTAATGTCGCATTGGAACAACACAATGGAAGCTTTTGATGACAGTCCGCTATCGAACCTGAAGGGAAAAACATGAGGACACTGCCATTTAATTTTGAACCATGGTCGGATGATGAGGTCGTACCTGAGGTTGCACCCCACTGTCCAGACTTCTAAAAACGTGAAGAGATTCAAAAAATTTAAACTCGCAATCCCCGGTTTAAAAAAAAAAATTTATTTTGAATAAAGAAGTTAAACTACATGAACACATCATTATTGTCAGTTGGGTTGGCGTGGAAGTTTGGAGAGTGGGGTGCCAGCTCAGGTGTTGCTTCGTCATCTAACCGTGGTTCAAAATTACGAAGTGTTGTCCTCGGATCTTTCCCTCAAGGGACTGATCCCGGACCGTCGTCAATAGCCCGTTGTGTTGCTCTAGTACGACGTTAACTAAAATTACCATTACCATTATCATTATTGTCAATTAGCAATGACAGATCCCAAAATGAGTCCATAAAAACAACTCTCCTTTCTCATAAGAGTATGCCAGCTCAAATGTTGAACTCTTCATCTGACTATGGTTAAAAATTACGAGATGATTTCCTCGATCTTTTCCTTCAGGTGTCAAAACAAATCAAATTGAGCAAACACAGTACACCTATACCTGGCTATACGGCATTTCGCTATAACGACCTTTATTAATTACTAGCAAAATACCCGACCTCACTCGGTTTGAATTCGTTTACTCTAGATTGAAGAGATAATCAAAATATATAATGACTTACGTTTTTTGTAGAATAAAAATTTATTTTAACACCTTTCGCCATCTTTATATTTTCTACAACTTACTTTGGACACAAATACTACACATGCATATCCATTCATGTAACACATTTCACATACATCGCACAATTGCTGTATGACAAAGCTACAAAAAGACGAAAGGTGATACTAAGGTTACTACTATAAAAGACGATTCATAGGAAGATTTGGAATTCCCTTTCTTAAGTTCTTTTCATGTTCAACTCAATTAATTAAAATTACGATTTACGGCGAGTGCTCTCGCACTCATAGTCAACAAAACAATATTTTTTTACTTGTGGTACTCTTGCCTCCGGTATGCGACATTGTGAAATTTTGCAATCTTCTCCTGTCATTACTACAACGATTTTTTTAATGTTGGAAAAAGTTCTAGTTTGGATTTTTAAACATTATTATTCTTTCAATAACGACATTATTCTTTAAATTACGGCATTATTGTTTAAATAAATGCATTATTCTTTAAATAACGGCCTTATTCTTTAAATAACGGCATTATTCTTTAAATAACGGCTTTATTCTTTAAATAACGGCATTATTATTTAAATAACGGCATTATTCTTTAAATAATTGCATTATTCTTTCAATAATGGCATAACTGCACTTAAAATTTACTGAAAATTTATACTGACTTACCTAACATTTTTAAGTCTAATACTTTGTGGTGCTGTTGGGTGTGATGATAAGGAAAACACAGTTATTAAAATAATAAATATTTAAAACAGAAAACAGTAAAATAGAACAAAATAAACGATGTCGGAAAAATTGTTCTAAAGATATTAATTTGTGATTCATTTTTATCTCTTGATCTCGCACAGTTGCCACAATTTACAACTAAAAGTGCACAAAATTTAGAAATGTGAAATTAATTCAGAGTGAAAGAAACAGAAAATATCACTGCTCACGCAATCTTGTTCATTCTCGTTTCGTTGAAAAATATCGTCTGTCTCAAATATTCCGAAATCGTTTTCATTGCGCAAAGAACAAAAATAAGACTCGAAATAAATGAAGTAACAGAGCTGAAATTTCATTAAAAAATATAATTTTTTGAAGAATAATTACTTTTTCAGCAGTACTGGTAAAACAATCAAAGTAATTGTAATATTCAATAGACATTCCAATTTTTCCAAAACTACCAAATTATGGTTGATTTAAGTATACTTACTCAGGTGTTTTAGCATGAAACTCATCTAAATATAACAATAAAAAATATTTTAATATTGCATTCACTAAATTATTAGATAATGTATACAATAAAATACACAGCAATCAAATATCTGGAATATAATTCATGTGATGCCTACACAAACACACCAACACAAAATCGAGCATAGAACAGAAAGACGGACAGACAGACTTTCGCAACCAATTCCACTCACTAAATCAAGATAAGTACTCACTGTATGCAAATTTCCATGAAAATATCTTAAACCGCGTGGACGTGTATAGGGCACAACATACAGACAGACAGACAGACAGACAGACAGACAGACACCAAACGAGAAAAAGGCGGATTCGGCATCAGAAGGGTCCAAAACGGATAGAAAACTTGAAATGGGTCGAAAATATTGAATGTACAAACAAACACTCCATTCTTATTTATATAGATAGCACTTTTCGGATTTACGGCCGACAATGTTTCGTTATACGGCCAAAAAAATGTTGTACATACTGTTAGCGAACTTCTGTTTGGCTTCAGCTTCTCCCTTTAGCGGCACTACTACATTTTGCCTTACGAAAGTATGAGGAACGTTTATCATTTTACTGCGTTGTCGCTTTATGTAGTTAGACCATGGAAGTAGGAAAGATATCTTTCCTACTTTAATTAATTTTAATTCTTTTAAACATAATCGTTTCTTTTTTACGAAAAAATGCCACCAAAACGTTTGTTGAATTTGGAGATTGATACTTATAAAAATAAAAAGAGAAGCCGAAAATCTGTCACGCTAGAGTTTTTTATTAAAGAATACATATGTGCATATGATTTCTTTTGTTTTTTAATTTATGTTTATTTTTTTGAATTTCTGTTTATTATTACATTGTTTTGTACTTTTATTTTTATGTAAGCATTTTTATAGTAAATAAAAAGAATAAAATGCTTTATGAACCAAAAACTATATTATTATATAAAAAATTGGAACGGATCCAATTGAATTTGTATGGGGGTTTGTATCAAAATAATTTATTTATTATACGGCTTTTCGCTTTACAGCCAACTTGTGCAGAACGTATCTAAATTGTAAAGCAAGGTATGGGGTGTATGGAAATCCAATTGGCAAAGTTGGATCAGGGTAGTTGGTGACTATCCTAGTAAGAAGCCCTGACTTCAAGATAATTGAAAATGTGTCCTCAATTCGAGGAAAAGGCTCTACAGTAGGCATCCATCAAAATATCAGATGAAATTTACCCACTGACAGATTCCATTGAGCGTGTTCTTTCAGGACTGAAACGAATTATATCTGTAGACCGCAGGCAGGGCCGGCCCGAGAAAAATTTATTGCAGATGCGAGATCATGATTTGGCACCCCTCCATCTTAACGATTCGCCGTATTGTTTCCTTTCCCCATTAGAATAGCTTAATGTTAAATTAATTTATTTCACTGCAAAAATGCGAACTTTATATTGACAAATTTTTTATTCTCCTAGGCCTTCACAAGCTAATGGATTTTACGACATTAAACACATCCATTGCAGATCAAGTCAAGTGGGGGCCCCAAACGGTAAAATTTTCGGGGCCTCAAACTCAAGATAGAAAAAAATTTCAAGAAAACTCAAAAAGTTATTAGCAATAAGAAAAAAAAATTACATACCATAACACATTAAATAAATTTAATAAACTAGGGGGCTCCGCCCCCTACTGGCTTACGCTCGCCCAGTCCAATCCAGCAGGTTTGCGAAGAATTGTCCAGTCCAATCAAGCAGGTTTGCGAAGCAAACCAAATGGCATATGTAAAAGGAGTGTTGGTTTGCGAAGCAAACCAAATGGGATTGCGTAGCAATCCCCGGGGGCTGGCAAGCGTAAGCGAGTTGACAGTTGTTAAAAAAAATTTAAATGCTTCAACATTCGCAAATGTGCAAAACATTTCTTTGAAGGCTCGATAGATGTCTAGTGGTGCAGTGTGGTTTCTATGGTGTCCTCGTCCCCCCCCCCCTTAGAAATATTAAAAAATTGTCAAATTCATCTTCAAAAGTACAAACATTGATATTTTTTGTAAATTATATATTTTTATAATTTTTTATTCAACTTCCAGTTAAAGCCTCTTTTCTTTGGGTGAAAGCAAGTTTTATAGCTAATACAGCATCTGCTCTTGCTGTTCATCTTGCATTAGAAACTCTTTTCACTGCACTTAAAGAAGCACATTGTAAAGACGCTGTAACATCTTTTCTCGAACACTAATGAAAAGACATTTTAAGAACTCGTGGCCCCTTCGTATTCCGGGGCCCTACGCGGCCGCTTATTCCGCGTACCACTTAATCCGCCTCTGTTGATTGGTTTATAAAAAAAGTCAATGGTACTTCTTCATTTCTAAATAATTTAATACAGTCAACTGAACATTACATTTACATTATAGCAGAATATGTACAATCACGGGAAAAAAATACGATTCACCTCTTTTATTTCGAGTACTTTTCATACTAGAACAAATTCTAAAGGTATCTTTCAAGGAAATAACGTCCTCTTCAAATCAAAATCCAAAACAATTGCATAAGGGAACGTCTTCATATCATATTTTGCACAAACAACGAAATTTTTAATAGAAACACCATGTTTTGATGCCATAATCAGATTTTGCATCGTTAAATTAATCTAAATAAGAAATTTCCTGTCTTCACTATCTATATAACCCGAGATATTCAATGCTAAAGTTAGTTTCAATTTCAGGGATCATACAGAGCACATAGAAAAACGCTATCGTAGATAGAAAAAATTGAAATTTCGTCGGGGAATGATATCGACCTGGGAGCAGAAGTACTTAAACTGGGACGTACGTCGCAGAACAAAGTCTTTTTAGCACAATTTGTCCTCAATTTTATCACAAATTTGGCCATTTTTTTTCAATCATAAGTTACGATGTTCTGCAGTGCAAAGGCGCTCCTTGCCACATCTTTTTTTCTTCTCTAGCTACGGAAAAACCTCCCTACACCGCCACAAATTACCACAAAAACTTCATAAATGACACATCTTCTATGTCAATGACAAAATATTTACCTTCAAAAGTTATGGACAGAATTGCAAATTCTGAAAGTATGCCTTGGTTTTAAATAAATAAAGTAAGTTAATTAATTTTGATGTTTTATTATACTAGGGGGCTCCGCTATCGCTCATCAACCCCAATGATTGCTACGCAATCATGTTTAGTTTGCTTCGCGAACTATTTTTTTCGACAATGAGGTGTAGGGGATTGCTTCACAATCCATCCCCATTTGGATCGCTGCTGGATTGTTCCCGGACCTCTAGTACGACGTTAATTGACGGTTCCCTTCCCTTTCTACTGCGATATTTATCGCATGCGCCCGAGTAACGGAAAATTGCCTACTTTTTTTTGTGAGAATAATAGATTTCGAAAGTTTCTTTTGGGTGCGAAAATGCAGCGCCTAGGGGCACACTAGGTTGCTATAGAATTTCGGAGGTTGCTATAGATTTTGCGGTCTTGGCTCAAAAACTTTTTTGGCATGGGAGCCAATTCGATTTAAGCCAATTTCGATTTTGGAATGCATTGTAGTGGAAAATCACGCCAGTCGCTCACGATGCTCGTCGCTCAGTCCCTGTCGGTGGATTTGATTACGCTCCTTGATATCGCGAAGCTTGCATGGAATCGTTTATCCTTTTTTCACAAAATATTTCGTTATTTTAAAAGTTATTTTGTTTATGATATTAATTTTTGTGTAATCTGTATTTCTTGTATTTGTCAGTTCTCAAATATTGTTTACTTTTCGCTTTGTTGTGTTTCCATTGTTCGTTTTCGTGATTTTTACTCTTAATTGAATTATTTTATGAGTTCATTTTGCATTTTAAAAATTGAGTGATTGCATTTGTGCTGCAGTCTTTTTTGATTGTTTTCTTTGACTAGTTTCTGCCCTTCTCTTAATTGCTCTTCCTACCTGTAAATTGTCCAAAAATTATAGTGTAACTTAACTATGAAGGTTTTAATTACTGGTGTGGATTCGATGGTCAAATACGGAGTAATCGGAAATCATTATGGAAAAATCAGTATTTACCATCACAATGACATGGTAATGTAATATATATTCTAGCTTTTCCAGGAATCACCATTGAGGATGTAACGGAAAAGAAAGAATCGTGACTTGATTATGGGTCATGTAGGTACCAATAACACCTATGATTGCCTTGAGAAATGCTTCTCAAAATTTGAGGAACTGTTGCAAAACATAATAAACTGTATTCAAGAGACGTGCATTGTGATTTCAGCTATATTATCTACCGATAACTACCTCTCTCTCCCTTGAAAAACAAGCTATGAGACCTTTTCTTCAGAAAGTGAACACAAAAAATTATCTTCTAAACCACAGGCTGTTTTTCTGCTGCCAAAAGAAGCAAAATATTTTTTTTGTAGATCCCAGTCATTGGAAAGGTACACTTGAAAAGGTAGTATGGCACAAAAAATTTTCTTCTAAACCACAGGATGTTTTTCTACTGCCAAAAGAAGCAAAATATTTCTTTTTGTAGATCCCAGTCATTTGGAAAGGTAGTACGGCAAGGCCCAGTCATTTGGAAAGGTAGTATAGCAAATCCCAGTCACTTGGAAAGGTAGTATGGTAAGGCTGCCCAGTTTACATCTCAATTCTTCATCTGAGAGTTTAATTCAACCTGTAATCCACCTAAGCCCAAGGAAGGCTGTTGAACTGATTTCTACAATTGTTACAGAAGGTTCTGTTCAATGCAGGTATTAATCTCTATAATATTGTACATAAAATATTATTAAATGTGTAACGTTATTTCCATATTCATTCTTTAGATGAGGCTTGGATATCAAGTTCACTTTTTTTCACTAAACTCCTAGTTTGCAATATAGCCTTCCAACTTCCAGTAAAAAGAACCTTGGAGGTAGGATCACTGTTTTGTCAGAGCATTCCAGGGTTGAGGAGTCTCAAATTTTCCTGACAGTGTTATTGATGGATTTTTATGATTCTTTGTGGCACGAATTCCTCAGCTGCCAGGTGCTTTGAAACATATTATATCTACAAGACTAATGAAATATTATCTCAATTGGCTGGAGATCAATTTGCTCATAATGAATATTTATTTATACCTTTAAATGAAAATAATCTCTGGGTTCTATTGGTTGGAAAAGTTTCATTTTTATGAACCCTGCGGTACAACTTCTGCTCAAAATTACAAAGATTCCATTCAATTATAGAAAAATCATATCTGTAAAGCTTTAAATCTTCTGGAAGATTGATTAATTTCATGCCCTCCTCACTTTAACCAGACAGATAGAACTAAACTCTGTAGCTACTGATAGCCCATCTAGCAATAAATTAGTTTCATTAAATGTTGAGAAGACAAGACAGCGTTTTAAATGGGGAAATTCGAGATGTAGCTATTCAAGATATGCCCTTAAAATTAAGGTAGGTGAAAAGCATGGCAACTACTTGAGTGTAATTATTAAAAAAATCAGTGTGCAAAAAGAAACAATTCTTGTTTTTAGGATTCTGTTGGAAAAGTTTGTATCATTGTATTTTTATGCAAAAGAGGATACATAATTAATTTTTCTCTTTCAGAATAAGGGTAAACAGAATGGAGTTGCATCCTGATAAAGAAAAATTCAGAGCTTTGTATCATTGTATTTATGAATAATAAATTTCCTTTAGTTACAAGATGGCTTGTAAAAGTTTATACAAATTCAGAAACAATTCACCTGAGCCTGTAAAGAATTTCCTTGCACCATGATTATAAATTCACATTGTTAACTTTTCATCAAAACAACTGTTATGTTTCTTGATAACTAAATGATGTTTGTTTTTGGTGATCATTTCATATGTCATCAATAATGAATTTCTTTTGGTTCAGGTAACCATAATGGAAGTGGTGCATTAATGAACATCTGATTATTTAACCCATTACATACTACTCGGCAGAATATTATTTGGTTTAGGAACCAGACAGCTTACTGATTATTATTAGTAGGTGGTATATTCAGTAGCTTTATATTTTACATGTAGCACCTTTTCAGAAATACAAAGGCAATAATGGTTTATCACACAGTAGTGCGAAGCTTCAAATTGAATAAGTTATTTTAGATAGTAAACAGTGTAGCTTTTAGCTATAGCCCCCTAAATCTGCAACTGTATATGCATGTGTTAAGCACAGTTGTCAAATAAAGAGTGTACCAAATTTGTTGTGAATTGGTCGAATTGTGATAAAGATATTTATATATACTAGCAAAATACCCGACCTTACTCGGTTTGAATTTTTTTACTCTAGATTGAAGAGATGATGAAAATATATAATGACTTACGTTTTTCGTAGAATAAAATTATATTTTAAAACCTTTCGCCATCTTTAAAATTTCTACAACTTACTTTGGACACAAATCATGCACATGCATATCTATTCATCTAATACATTTCACATACATCGCACTCTTGCTGTATGACAATGTTACAAAATGACGAAAGCTGACACTAAGGTTTCTACTACAAAAGACGATTTTAAGGGAGATTTGGAATTCCATTTCTTAAGTTCTTTTCATGTTTAACTCCATTAATAAACACGACAATTAGCTGCGAGTACTCTCGCACTCATAGTCAACAAAACAATATTTTTTTACTTGTGTCACTCTTGTATCTGGCATGCGACAACATGGCATTGTTGAATTTCGCAATTTTCTCCTGTCTTTAAAACAAAGAATATTTTAATGTTTGAAAAGTTCTAGTTCGGATTTTTTAAACATTATTATTCTTTCAATAATGACATATTTACACTTACAATTTGCTTTATTCTGACTTACCTGCTAATAAAAATAGATTGATAATAAAATAATAAATATTTGAAAAGAAAACTGCGAAATGAAACAAAATAAAAGATGTCGGGCAAAAGTTGTTCTAAAGATATTAATTTGTGATTCCTTTTTATCTCTTGATCTTGCAGTTGCCACAACTTAGAACTAAAAAGTGTATAAAATTTAGAAATTCGAAATTAATTCAGAGCGAAAGAAACACGAGTTTCCGTTTTATTCCCGTTCGTTGAAAAATATCGTCTGTCCCAAATGTTCGGAAATCGTTTACATTGCGCAAAGAACAAAAATTAGACTCGAAATAAATAAAGTATCAAAGCTAAAATTTCATCATAAAATTTTTTTTTGGAAAAATAATTGGTTTTTCAGCAGCACTGGTAAAGCAATCGAAGTAATCGTAATATTCAATAGACATTCCAATTTTTCCAAAACTACCAAATTATGGTTGATTTAAGTATACTTACTCAGGTGTTTTAGCATGAAACACAACTAAATATAACAATAAAGAAATGTTTAATATTGCATTCACTAAACTAATAGATAATGTATAAAATAAAATACAATGCTATCAAGTATCTGGAATACAATTCATGTGATGCCTACACAAACACAAAATCGAGCATAGAACAGAAAGACGGACAGACAGACTTTCGCAACCAATGCCACTCACTAAATGAAGATAAGTACTCACTGTATGCAAATTTTCATGAAAATATCTTAAACCGCGTGGACGTGTATAGGGCACAACATACAGACAGACACCAAACGTAAAAGAAGCGGATTCGGCATCAGTAAGGTCCAAAACGGATAGAAAACTTGAAATGGGTCGAAAATATTGAATGTACAAACAAACACTCCATTCTTATTTATATAGATATATTCTAATTTGGATCACATAATTGTTTTTTACCCCTCTCCAAACCTAAGAAAAATAGAATAGGGGTTAATATATAATAGCCAA
Organism: Metellina segmentata; assembly: GCA_947359465.1. Lineage (NCBI taxonomy): Eukaryota > Metazoa > Arthropoda > Arachnida > Araneae > Tetragnathidae > Metellina > Metellina segmentata. Next base: position 75,456,148 of record OX375877.1, on the reverse strand, counting down.
TGTTTTTTACAGGATGAGTGTACCTACCATATGGTCAGGCCCTGATTTACCATTAGGCCCGTGAGGCACGGGCCTAGGGCCCCCATAATTTAAAGGGCCCCAAAGTTTCAAAAGTATCTAAAAAATTTTAAAAGTTTTTAAGTAGTTACATAAATTATTGGGTATTTACGTAAATGTCCGTCGACCGTTTCCCCCAATATCACATTCTTGATTATGTTTTTAATTTTCATCTGCTTTATTTTGTTTTGCCAAGAGTTATAAGTAATGGCACGATTTTCTCAAACTTTTTGGTGACATCTGTGAAACGGTCAACAGTCAAATACGTAAGTACCAATTATTGTTATAAAATTAGTTTTTGTGATGAACAAATAACAGGGGGGGGGGGTAAACACGGGGCCCCTTCCTGCGTGTTGTGCCTGCTATACCAAATTTTCTAAATCGGGCCCTGCATATGGTTGGTCTGAATTCTTCAGTGATCGTAAAAATAATATAAAATTGTTATTCCCATGAGGATTTCTGATTGTTTTTAAATCCCACTGAACACCTAGGTCAAATAGAACTGGGGTAATATGTTGCCAACGTTACCCCCAAAGTTGTGAAGAAAGTGTTGGAGTGGACTGGTCAAACGGTGTAGATCTGTATAGAGGACAGACAGACGTCAACTCTGCTATATATACAAATATCCCTTTGATGCATTATGTGACATATTTATCTTGAAACATATTTTGTTTCTTATCTGAAATGTTTATAATTAAATGGTAGTATATCGCAGAAATAAAATAAAAAAAGCTATACACTTTGATTTGGGGGATTCAGATTTAAAAAATTTAGTCACCTGCTAGCAGCATAGTGTTAAAGAACCAGTTTTTGGTTTAGTCACTTCTCATAAGTAATTTGTATAAGTTTTTAGTACAAGACTGGTAAATTCTAGTAATTTTTAAAATAAATTTTATACAAGTACTCATCACTCTTTAAAAAAATTAATTTAGTTATATACAAATTACATTTATATACGTCTTTATCCAGTTTCATTGTTTACAAAAGCTATTTTATTTAGTATGATTTTCAAAGGGTTAATTATCCATTTATAATAAATTTTTGTGAGAAAGAACCAAATTCTTTATCGCATTTCTAGCCGATTGGTCATCCGCTTCACCAAGTCATTCGAACTCCAACAATTACCGCACTTCATTAAGTTTTCAGTACGTATTGAAATATTAAACTAATCAGTTGTGCGTATGCGTAGTTTAAAGCGTATGTCATGTGGTTTTGTTAGAAACGAAAACCATACCTTTAAATTTTTTATTTCCTATCTTTTTCTTAGAATTTACATCACATAATTTTATTAATTGCCTTTCATCTTTTTTTTTTGTGTGTATATTTCGTAAGATTTTAATCGTACTTCAGATTAAACAGTTTGAAAAGTTTTCATTTCAAAACGTAAAGCAGAATAAGAATAATAATAGTTTCGAAAATGGTTCTAAATTTTCAATTCAACTCCTTTTTTCGAAGAGAAAGATTTTCCTGTAGACGATTCCAGTGGGCAGAGTGCAGTGCAGCTTACAAAGGAATCACAGGAATGCCGTTTGGCGCGTTTACTTTATCTTTATTCTCAACTAACACGCCACAGGCATACGCATACAGTAACTTGAATAGATGGGATCTTTATCTCTTCTAAGATCAGGACCCCTCACATAGTGGGGGTTTCTAGTCATTCCACCTGATTACAGGACACCGAATATTGGAACTTCTGTGCGAGAGAGAAGAGTGAGCTATTGCCTACGGGGTTGGATGTCCGCTGCTGTCTTGACAAAAGGCCAGACCGCAGTCTCCCATAAGTAGACACTTTTCTGAGAAATCTTCTGTACCCCATTGTGAAGATTCCAATGGTATATCCGGTCTACTGAGGGGCAGAACATGAAAGACAGGACAAACTCTGAATCAATTTTGGAGTGGAAAAGGAATGAACAAACATCAATTTATTTAGAGTGGATCTAGGTCGTTTTTTGAACGACCTTTTTTCTACGGTAGTCGTATCTGGGATTTGGAATAAATAGCTTCTTTATTATGGTTGGAGAGTTTTGCGTAAAAATTTAATAATTCACCTCCCCTCAGTCCCCTTTCCTTAGAAATTTATGGATGGTATAAACATGGTCATCCTAACCTCAGGATTAGTTAGTAAAGTTTCAATCGCATTTATTATTTGAAGCTGCTTTAGTTAACGGGTAGAGGCATCACAAACAACAATTAATGACGTTTTATAGTATTTTTTAAATAAACTAAACTTAATGGATGTGAGATTTCAAACAAATGTACAGAATCTTTAAGCACTACTCAATGTGGAATAAAATCTCAAAACTAAACTTAAAAACTCAAAACTCTACGTAAAACTCAAAATAAAAACTCAAAACTCTACGTCTGGAAAAATTACACAATTCTTTGTGAGTTTGTGTTACCAAGAACTGATGTAGTGTCGGCGAGTAATGAAGGAGCGTAACTGTATCGAAAATTGGAATAATCCCTTATTACGCACATCGTCTTGGTCCTTGGTTCGAATCCCGGTCTGGGAAGAGACGTTCGTAATATTTCGGAACAGTGTTGAAACACAGGGTGTGAACACAGGAATTTTATTATTTCAAAACAAAATGGAGCCAGTTTTCTTATAAATTCTTCGTTGGAAAAAATGATTGTCCCAATGCTATATTTCGTGTAGTGTTTAGTTTTCACACTTTCTCACGTTCTTTTCAAGAGAATGCACGATAACTATGACACACCTTACTGTTCTCTTATTTGAATGTCTCCCAACAGAAACAAACCAAAGGGAAAGCCTCTGAAGAAGCCTTTGATTGGTTCGAGTTTCGAACTCCAAACCTTTTGATTGCTAATCCGCTCCTCTAGCAAACAGGCTACCATGGCCCTTGGTGGGAGAATAAAATATTTATACATCTTTCAAATTAATTTGCGGTCATACTGATCACTTCCCTTCTTCTGGTATTAATAGTAAAAAGTACTAACTCTTGCTCCTTGATAAAATTTCCTTTTGATTTGAAAAATAAGACATATATGTAATGTTCGAATTCATCTAAAAATAGTTTGCAAATGTTTTTTGCTTATTTCTATTAGTACCTTCTTTAGGGATATTTTGGAGTTATTGTTGTATGCTGTTTAAAATAAAGCTCTTTTTCAAAATTTAATTTGCCTATTACAAATGCACATACTTTCTACAAATGGTTTAACATGAATCTAATGATTAAAGAATATATTTTGAACAATATATATGTTAAATAAGTTCTTAGTAATACTAATTAAAATGAGAGAAATCAGAAAAATTTTACTTTCCATGCAATCCATTGCTTAGTCACAATTCTTCATGCATAGAGTTTTCATCTCTACTTCTCCACAAAGGAAATAAATATAGTTTTGATATTGATTGTTTAAAAATTTTATTTATGGATTATTGACGCGTATATTTTCTATGAATCGCTAAACAAGACTCCAATAACTGAAGAATTCAACACACACACACACTTCAATGGAAACCTCTCGAAACTCTAGTACTCCTCGCAATATGTCTTGGCGATACTTTCAAAATAATAGATACAACCTGTGCTTCATTTTTATTCCTCTCTTCAAATTTGTTTTAATTAAAATACTTTCCACTACGCCACATTAGGTATTCTGTGGAAATTGTGATAAGCCCCTTTAAACTTAAAGTTAATTGTAGAATATTTCCATTCACGTCTAAGAACTCTTCCGGCGGTTTGGTTGCTCTAATTTGCAGTTTTTCATAAAAACTCTAGTTATGTTCCCCCCTTAGTACTCGTACTCATGCACTTTTCAAACAATACTGTAGTTAATTATTTCCAATTTTGTATAGTTGTCCTGTTATATTTCACACGGGATCTGCACATGGTGAGTAAAGGTTAACAACTACGATGACACTGATTTTTTTTTAAAGAATAAATCCTCTAAGTAATCTGTAGTTGCAAACCGTTTATTTTAAAATAAAATAGGATGTCCTTAATAGAGTGTTAATCGCGTTCAATGAATTAAATACATACTCAAATATATGTGTAAACATAACTAAATAACATCTTTGTACTACGCTAATTAAACACAAGAACTTAGCGCATAGGAATTGTAATCTACAGTGCGTATCGAAATGATAGGTCCACTAGTAAAATCGAAAGTTATGTTGGTAAAAAAAGTTTTACTGTGTACAAAGTACTATTTTATAAACTACGTTAGTTCATAAAATGAAAAAATTATGCATAAATAATATACAAATCATAGGAATTATACGGAAGATAAAAATTATGTGAAACAGCTGTTTCAAAAAGATAGGTCCACTGAACCAAACATCGAATTAGTCTTCAACTAATACGAAATTTTCCCACCGTTTTTCAGAATGAGCTCATAAATTCTATTCGGCATAGTTTCTACAAGTTTTTGTAAAGAGTTTGTCTCGATTTTGCCCAATCGGAGGAAATAGCGTTTTTTAAGTCTGTAGTACAGTTGTACAGCCTTCCGCCTGCATACACTGCTCTTGTGAGTATGGCCCATATGTTTTCAACCGGATTCAGGTCGAGGCTGCAAGGTGACCAATCGATAATATGTACATCATTATGCAGAAACCATTCAAAAGTGGACTTTGCAGTATGCACAGGAGCATTGCCCTGTTGGAACATAAAGAACGGGCATCCAATGTGCTCTGATTGTGGAAGAAAATATTGTTCAAGCAGCTGTTGGTAGGCTGCAGCATTCAAACGATTGTCTACAAATGCTATATCAGTTTTTCCTGCACGTCCAAATCCGGCCCATACCATAATGGAACCACCTCCAACTTGCCTCTTCGAGAATATCTCTCTATCGGTACGCAGATCGTGCCAGTAATACTGCCAGCCATCTGGACCATCCAGGTTGAATTTTTTTTCATCACTGAATGTCACTCGATGTCAGTTTTCTTTCCAGGACATCACTTCCTGTGCAAATTTCAATCACTTTTTTTTTGTGCTCTTTAGTTAATTTCGGAGCCGCTTTCCTCTTCCAGTAAACTAAGTTGTCGAACTTCTTTACCACTCTATGGGCCGTAGATTTTGATATTGGAGGGTTTTGTTGCCTGACCAACGTGGATAAGCTCGTATTTTCAGATTTTAAATCCTTTACGATACTCCTTCTTTGTCGAGGTGTCACTTTTGATGGCCGCCCAGATGTTTTTTAGTGCCATAAGCATTACCAAGTCGTGTAAAATTGTTTACAACATTATGCGATATGTTTAAAAGTTTAGTTATGTCTCTTTTTGATTTTCCACACTTCTTAAATGCATCAATTTCCCCCTGCTCAATCAGCGGAAGACTGCAATGACGAACCATTTCATTTGATTGCAATGTGATGTTCAAATCTGTTTAAATACCTCCACAGCAGCCAGCTTAATCAATCAGTAAGATTAAACTGTGATATTTATGAAAATTTTGTAGAAATAAACGTTTTGGTGCAAAGATTTATAAAGGTGGACCTATCTTTTCGAAACGATCTCAAAATGAAAATTTGCGTAAAATAAAAATTAATTATTTATTTTTAACAAATTGCTTCCTAAATAGTTATAACGATTAGTGTATAATTATCTCCACCAAAAAAGTGATTCTTATTCTAAATTAAGAGTCGAAACTTTGAAAAATGCGTGTGGACCTATCATTTCGATACACACTGTATTTATATGATGCACAAAAGATGTTCTATTTTTTATTAAATACAGCAATAAAATCAAATAAAAAAGGCATGCTATGTTTTCCAAAGATTCTTATTTTCAAATCATATTAAATTTTATCATGAAATAACGAATACTACACTGCTGAATAGCGAACAATCGCCTTTCACGAAGCAAATCCCTTGAGGATAGACGCATGCCTGGTAAAATCGCGAAACAGGGTTGTGGCAAAACAGAAGTTATAGAAAACTAATGTATAGCCACCAGCCAAAATCATAAAAGGGTATGAAAACTTTTTCTGGACCTTTTATAGCCCGTCGGGCAAAAAAGTTAGAAAAATTCTTTGACAAATTTTTGTCTTTTCTGATCGGATATCAAAGGTCAAAAAAGGTTTTATTTTTTCCCCAACGGGATATAAAAGGCCAAGCTTGACATGAATCTGGACACGGACCATCTGAGTCACCAATCGCTTGACATGGGGGAAAACAAAAGTAGAGAGTGCATCGGGGCTGGTGCACGTTAAATCTGTAGGTGTCAATTCAATGGGAAAAATACCGACCCATTTTGATGAAGCCAGTGGCCTCGAATTCAATTTCCGATCCAACCAATTAATCCTACAGACGGTGTTCAGATTCTGCGATTGAAGTGGTTAATATAATGTTCTTCGGAAGGTACCTGGTTCGAATCCGGGTACGGGCATGTATGTTTGTAAGCGTATGGTGTAGAGGCGGCTGGTGCACCTTAAATCTGTCGTGGCCGAAAGTCCTCACGTTGGGATGGCGTGGAAGTTTGGAGAGTGGGGTGCCAGCTCAGGTGTTGCTTCGTCATCGACCGTGGTTCAAAATTACGAGGTGTTGTCCTCGGATCTTTCCCTTAAGGGACTGATCCCGGACCGTCGTCAATAGCCCGTTGTGTTGCTCTAGTACGACGTTAACTAAAAATTACCAATTACCTTCCTCTACGGTATTAATCCTGGATCGTCGCCAATAGCCCGTTGTATTGCTCCAGTTCGACGTTACTTTAAATATGTAACTACTTACCTATTTGGATTACGAATTGTTTTTACCTCCCTCTCGTCGTAAGACAAATAGAACGAGGGTTAATACATAGCCTATGTTTCCCGCAGGATTCTAAAGAATGAATGTATCAAATTTGATCCGACATCTTAAAATACTCAATATTATTAATATGGGGATTTCGAATTGTTTTTAGCCTCTCTGCACGCCCAAGAGAAATATAATGGGGGTTATTATGTAGCCTATGTAATTCGCAGGGGTCTAAAGAGCAAGTATAGCAAATTTGGTGTGGATTGGTCAAACGGTGTAGATTTGTATAGAGAACAGAGAACTGGTTTATATATATATATAATAGTTTTATAATATAGATTATTGAGACAATTAAGAAATGGTTTTTGATTATTAAAAAGTTATCGATATTTTATTATTTGTAACTTGATTCAAGTTAAATTTATGGGTTCAGGTTTAATACATTTAAATTTCCTGATTATGCATAACTTTTATTTTCGACTTCGAGGTTATGCATTGCATTTTTATTTAATTTTTCATTAATTATTTTGTTATGTCTCATTTTAGAGAGTTGGTATCTGATCAGGACTCCATTGCCTCTCCTAGGTCAAGAATAGGTGCTTTTTATGTTGACTAGATAACTTATTTTTATGATAAAGACAAATATTTAAATTATCAATAAATATTGTTCGCTCAAGGTCACCTGAAAATAAAGATATTTATTTATTTATTTATACTATGTAAATATACATTGGAAATTTAAATGAATTTTACACTGGACATTAAATCTCGGAATTTGCGAAAACAATTTGAATAAAATTAATTATCCGACCGCTTAGTCCATTTTTCAATCAATGGAGGTTTGATCATTTCAGTCTGAAAAATGACTATCTCCGTAATTAGTTATATTTGTGGAAAATGTGTATGAAATATTAAAACCCCAACTTTTAATACATTAAATTTACCTATTTTATGCTAAAATTCCTGAGTTTAAACTCAAAACTTATAAATAATTATAGTTAATAACGTTTGAAATATTTGTTATATGACCAGCTAACGCTAATGTTATGCAAAATATGAGAAACACGACAGTTGAAATTGTCAGTACTAATTCATTAATTCTAAATGTAACTACTAAACGCGAATACACCAGTAAATGAATTTTCGACATATTTATTAATTTTATCTCAGTAAATAATGCAATTCCAAGTATGTGAAGACAATTTTAAATAGTTCAAATTCAATGCAATACAAAATAGTTTCGAAAACGATACACCCATAATGTTTGAATTTTAAAAGTTCAAACAGTTTTATTTGTCCGAAAAATACTTGATAAAATTTTTCTTTCTTATCAGTCCAAAATCTTGCGAGGGCTGGAAATATTCCTGTTTTCAAACCCGTGAAAAAATCTGCTGTCACTGCTTCTTGCAAAAAAAAGGTTTTAGTAGTGTTTTTCCCTTCATTCAGGCACATGCCAACAGGGGAGGGGGGGGGGTTGGCCCCCTCCTGTCACGGAGGAGGAGGGGCGAAAGCTATATTTCGCCCCTCCACACCCACAATATCAGGGATCATTATTAACATTTTAACTTCAAAAGTAACATTAAACAGTACCGTTGAAAAAATGTGGACTAATTTAATTTCCTGTCAATAGATGCAGGCCGAGATAAGGAGGAGGGCAAACAGGCACTTGCCAACAGGGGGGCAGGGGGTATATGGTTCCTCCTGTCACTGAGGAGAAGGGGCGAAAGCCATATTTCGCCCCTCCACACACACACACTATCGGGGAACATTATTAACATTTTAACTTCAAAAGTTACATTTAACAGCACCGTTGAAAAATGTGGACTAATTTCATTTCCTGTCAATAGATGCAGGCCCAGATCTAGAGAGTGCAAACTTGGCATTTGCTCTGGACAGCCGATTGCATGTCTTGAGAAAAACGATTTATTTTTATGACCGACTGACGGATTGTATGTTAGGGTTTTATTGCGCTAGGTCCCAAACTGGACAAGAAGCGCCTGACCAACTGACGGAAATGTCGTTTGAAGATAAGGGCATTCCGGAAATCGCAACAAATCTGCCATTGTTTATTTTGATAATTTACAATATTGGGTCTTTTAAATTGTCGGCTTTTTTGTCTGAAGTAAAAACGGGAAACTGCCTGCAAGTGAACTGTTCTGAATTTTTGCCCGATGGATTATTTAGTTTTACGGATTTCCTTGACGAGTAAGGTTCCGGGCTTAATGTTTTGAAAGTGAACACTTGAATTTGTGAAGTAATTAAGTGACGGAAACGTGAGAACAGTGCATTGTTGAAACTTGTTGCTTCGTAAACCAACACTCCTGTCGTAAGTGATTTCGCTTTTTTTTTACTTTAACACTTAATGCACCCTAAACTGATAGCCGCATCAGTAAAAAAAAAACATCTCCATTTTGTTCCCTGTACAATTTTGAATAAACCATGCTAATCTCGTAATATTCTGATCTGTACTCAATCGACAAACCATCTTGAGAATCGAGTGAAAAAACCCAGTTTTCAATCCTGCGACAACGGCGGTGGTAACTCTTTTTAATATAAAGAGATTCTTAAATATTTCTAACTTAAAACAACAGTAATACTAAATTATTGAAAAACGGGGGTTTCCAATAAAAAAATACCTATTCCAAGTTGTAGTTAACAAAAACATTCTTATTTTCATAAAAGTAGTATGAACAAAAATTTGCGGTCGCTAAGCAGTAAAAATCGCGACTAATTTTTGATAAATATTAGGCAATTATAAATCTAATAAATTGGCTACCTGAACCATTATATTCCAAACTTTCGTCCGATATATGAGCCGCCGACCAACCTGTATAGTGGTTAAGGTGTTAGCCTCTAGATCGGAAGGTTCCGAGTTCGAATCCGGGTCGGGCATGGATGTTTGTAAGCGTATGGCGTATTGGCGGCTGGTGCACCTTAAATCTGTCGTCCTCACGTTGAGTTGGTGTGGAAGTTTGGAGAGTGGGGTGCCAGCTCAGGTGTTGCTTCGTCATCTGACCGTGGTTCAAAATTACGAGGTGTTGTCCTAGGATCTTCTTCTAATGGGATTAATCCCGGACCGTCGTCAATAGCCCGTTGTGTTGGTCAAGTACGACATTAACTAATAAATACCAAATACCGACATATGAGCCTTAAAATGTAATTAATAGAAAATTTGCTCATTTCCCCATTCTCGAAAAAACGGGGAATTTGTAATATAATTTTCTGCAGGGGTTTATTATTATCTATCATATTTATATTAATATTGCACTCAGAATTTTAAAACTTTGCCTATGTAAGTTGCAAGTGGTGAAAAAAGTTTTTCCAAATTAAAAATCATCAAAAATTATTTCAGATTTACAATAACTCTACATAGACTAAGTAGATTGACTATAACTATCGAAAATGAGTTTTGTAATAAATTGTGTTTTAAAGAACTCATACGAGATTATGCAGAGTAAAAGGTCAGAGGAAAATGTTTCGATTAAAAATGGAATTTTTTATTATTGTTAATTGTGTTTTTTTAAAACCAAATTTTCAAATACATTTTATATTTTAACTATTGTTATTAGTTTTTAACTTTTTAAAATTAGTGTTTATCTTATTTCATTGGTTTTTTAAAATATTGCCTACTGTGCTTCATTGAAACCGAATTTTTAAATATATATTCTGTTAAAAAAAATTTTGAGCACTCATAGGCGGTAGTCAGAATTGAGATAATTTTTACCCATGTGATTCACAAGCAAATCAAATATAAATAAAAAAAAGTTCAGAAAAATCGAAACGTTTAGGAAAAAATCGACGTTTTAATTTCTAATTTAAATGTATTGTAAGTTTTAAAAATCACCTTAAAGTCATTTAGTAAATATTGTATAAAGAAAAAAATATGATTAAAAAAAAATCAAGTGTTAATTGATAAATATCTTTTTATATAAATTAATTAATTGTTTATTTTTTATTATTAATAATTAATCAATATTAATATAATTAATTTATTCTCCCCACTTTTTACAGGGGTACTTTTCGGGAGAAAACCCCTCCCCATTCAACAACCCTATTTACGCCTATGCTCGCCCCCCCCCCCTCTATTCAAAACGTTGGCACATCCCTGCAGCTTCATTTAATTTATCTTTGAAATAAAAAAAAAGGAATTGCAAGTTTAAAACAAAAAGTTTTTGGACACCTAACAATCAAAATTAAGCCAGTTTTGTCAGCATTTATTCTGAGCAAAGTGGGTTTTGTATTTTGCTCAATCAGGTGTCCACTCAACAATTTAAAAAAAATGGTATATGCACAGTTTCTCCTTTTTAACACATGAACCCACACCATTCTACAAAAAAAAAAAATGATGAAACACCACCCCGATGGCGTCTCCACTCCCCAGCAATTCTTCGTATTTCGAAAGACGGGGAAAATATGACTCACTAATGACTTCCATGAGAAAACGTCTCAAAGAAGCCAAAGCCAAAATTGCGCCAAAGTATTTGCCAAAAAAGCGATAACTAATGAAATGTAATAGTTGCAAATAGCGATAACTCGCCAAAAAAAATTACCATGAACACACACTAATTACCCGCTTCGGGCGCTGCATTTCGCACCCGCTCGATAGATTAATAGATTTCGGAACTGTCGAAATGTTGCCAACCACTACTACTAGTGAGATTGATTTTTTTCGAAAATTGGGTGATCTGGATTTAAGTACGTTGGCTAGTGGTGAATCTAAAATTGTTAAGTATTTGTTAAAAGAGCTTAAGAATATTTTCACTCGACCGGTTCAGCCTGCTAGAGTAGGTACTCATAAAATAAAAAACTTTCCGGGGGCGGAAAGGAAACAACCACATTGTTATAGTGTCCCAATAGCGTATCGAAAGGAAATTAATAAACAAGTGCAAAAGCTTTTAGACTTAAATTTAATAGAACCTTCCTGTTCGGAAATAGCGTACCCTATTGTGTGCGTTGCGAAAAAGGATTCAACCATTCGTATGTGCGTTGATTATAGGGCATTGAATACTGTGACAAAGGTACCGGTATTCCCTATGAAAAAAATGCAGGAATTAATTACCAGGACGATTTTCCGACATACGATTTTCTTTAAATAAATAAAAGATTTTAATTCAATATCTTTTATATTTTTGCAAGAGAATGTGACGTCATGCAAACATTCGTGTTCCAAAAATAAGCAGATTACATTTCCTACCCTCTTACGATTTCAGCGAAAGAAACCAAAGAAAATAAAAAACATTTTGGCTGGCTTTGTTTAGTTCTTTTTTGTAGAATCGTGATCGTTAAAGATGGATTAAAAATTTTAACGGATTTGAAATCTGCGGAAAATTTGACACCAGAGAGATAACTTATACGTTTGATTTTCTTTTAATAAATACTTTTTCAATTAAATATTTTTATTTTCGCAAGATATTGTGACGTCACGCCGAATTCCTATTTGGTTTGCGAAGCAAACCAACACCACGGGCAATTTTTTATGGCTATTATCCAATTTGCGAAGCAAACCATAGTTCGATATTCAATATTTGTTTTGCCAAAGCAAACCAAATAGGAATTCGCAAGGAATTCATTCCAATAGGCTGCGAATTTCCATTTGGTTTGCGAAGCAAACCAACAGCACGGGCAACGTCATTATGGCTATTATCCAATAGGCTACGAATTCGTAGCAATCACTGGGGGTTAGCGAGCAGTGGTCACACCTTACCCCACGAAAAGAACTGTCATTATTGATATATGCTCGATAGAGCATAAGACAGTCGATGCTCGATAGAGCATAAGACAGTCTGTCTTCCAGTTTTGAAGTTTGTGCAGCTATATCACATAAAATTAATTAACTTTATTTTCACAAAATTGTATACATTTAATTGAACATATTCTAAATTAATGAATACATTATTTACATTTCCCTTGTCCATATTTTTAGGCGAATTTCATGCTAAAATACTGAATACAGATACTTTAATCAGCCTTAATTTGGCAGTTTTGAAGATAGGATGCAAACTGAGCATCGCGATTACTCGGATTTTCGAATCAATACATTTACAAATCAATTATTTCAGAATTTAAATGACAAAACTTTATTTTGAGATGAATTTGCTTCTCTGCGAAATAAAAATGGTTTCAAAAATATTTGGGACAGATTATATAGAATAGAATATTCAATTTTACAACTAGAATAAGGTAAAAATTGGTTTATTTTATGTTTAATTTGCAAAAGATGTAAGTTAATTTTCTTGACAGCATATGTACAATTTGGCCAATATTCCTCAGGAGTCCTTGGTTTAACACCCATCGTTGAATAATTCCTTTTCATGTATCAAACAAAAATTTTATTGAAAGCTGCACTCTACAGACAAGTAATGCCATCATTCTCATTCTAAACGGGAACATGGTTTCCATTCATACTAAATCGAGGTTGGAAAAAAAGTGCTTTAAGGTGTAGTAATTATTGTAAGGTACAGAAAATTATTTTCCTGACACTTGAATGATGCTGGCATAAATTTCTTCTTTTTTTTTGTAAAGCTAGAAGTGATTATTCTGTTCATTTGATTAATCTCCATTTTACCAATTTAACCCAAGTGTGGTAAGGTAATTCTGCTAGTAATTAGATAAAAGATCAAACAAATTACACCACATTACTTATTGAATTGAAATCATTAAAAAATATTAACTTAGAAGACAGAATTATACCATTAAAAAAATTATAACAAAGTTGTTACATACATTTTTTTAAAGGTTTGACAGAAAACAATTTACAATTTCTGGTGATATACCTGGGGATGTTAAAATCAATGCAAGAAAATAAAAATGTTATGCGAATTTTGTCATGTAGGAGGTTGAAAAAGTTTCTTAACAGCAATGTCTTTACTTGAGCTCTAAAGTATGACCGAAAAACTAATACTCTGGTTGAAAATTGGGTAACGTTCAGATGTTTAAAAACAATCAATTAAGAAATATTTGTTAGAGATTAACTTCAGACTAGAAACTGAATAAAATACAAGGATAATTACATGTTTAAAACATTTATAAAAGCCAAAACGCATTAAAATTACTATATATTATTTTCCTAAATAATTCACTTTCATCAATCACTTACAATATTGTTTCACATTCAGTTTTTAAAAAACATACACAATGGTGAAATATATTATTCAGATACTTCAAATGTTTATATATTTTCTAGCTTCAAAATTTAAAAACAAATTTTTTTTTTCATTTGAAAAATTATTTTTAGAAAAACTTAAAATTCCCTTTACAATTGGTATAATTGTAAATATTGAAGAAATGAATTTCCAATTCAATCAATTTAAAGAAAATTTGTTTCAAATTTACCAGAGCTTATCAACATGGTAAAAGCAATCCAGTTCAAGGATGCTTTCAAGTTGAAACATGTACATTCTACATGCACTTAAAAGGTTTGTAGTCACTGTGACATATACTTAGAGATCTTTCACTAAAGCATCTCCACTCTTCACGAGTCTGAAAGGCTTATTCAAATATTCCTTACAGTTAAATTGTCTGCTACAGAATTAACTCACAATGTTTCTCATTCCCATACCTGAGGTACTGCTGAAATTGATTCACAGCAATTTTTAATTCAAATTATTTGTTGCATACACTACATCACATTGATAAGGTTTCTCATCAGTATGTAACAGGTAATGAGCTTTTAGATTACCTTTTTGAGTGAAGCATTTCCTACATATATCACACTGATAAGGTTTCTCTTCTGTATGTATCCGACAATGAGATTTCAGATTACCTTTACGAGTGAAGCATTTGCTACATATATCACATTGATAAGGTTTTTCATCTGTATGTATCTGGTAATGATCTTTCAGATTACCTTTATAAGTGAAGCATTTGCTACATATCTCACACTGATAAGGTTTCTCATTCATATGACTAAGGTAATGTTTTTTTAAAGTACGTTTGAGACTATAGGATTTGTTACATACATCACACTGATGAGGTTTTTCATTTGAATGAACGTAGTAATGTGCTTTCAGAGTGCTTTTATGTCTGAAATATTTTCTGCATATATCACATTGAAAAGGTTTCTTGTTTGTGTGGACTAACTTATGCATTATAAGATTTGCTTTATTAATGAAGCGTCTACCGCAAACATCACACTGAAAGCGCTTTTCATTTGTATGGATTTGTCGATGAAAATTCATTCTGCTGTTTAAGCGAAAAAATTTACCACACACATCACATGAATAGGGTTTCTCATCAGTGTGAATGCGGTAATGTTCCACCAGTTTACTTTTCAGCCGGAAGAATTTGTTACACACATCACACTGATGAGGCTTCTCGTTTGTATGAAGACGGTAATGATCATCAAGTTTAGATTGCTGTCGGAAGCTTTTCTGGCATACATCACACTCATAAGGCTTCTCATTTGTATGAGAACGATAATGTTTATCCAGGGCATCCTTTAACTTGTAGCTTTTATAGCACATTTTACATTGGTAAGCTTTTTTTCTATGAATGTTGTAGTGTCGCTCCCGTTTCAATTCATCACAAAAACATCTTTTGCATACATCACATTGAAAGGGCTTTCTTTCGTTTGGAACACAGCAATGCTTTTCCAGGAGTTCTTTCCTTTTGAAAGTATCTTTGCATATGTTACATGTATAAGAGTTCTCATTCATATGGCGTTTGTAATGTTCACACCAGTTAGATCTTGTTGAGAAATATTTATGGCAAACATAACACTGAAAAGGCTTCTCGTTTTTCAGAAAGTTTCTTTTCCGATCAACGTCCATCACCACATTCTGATTGATCACAATAAATAAATTTATGAAAATACCAGAAAAACTTTTCGGTATTTTGGGACTTGTCAGGATTCAATTCCACATTTTCTCAGCCAACGAGTGCGCTCGATCGAAATAATTCGCTGAAAAACGTAAATCTTAATAATGCGGATAAACACAATTATTTATTTATTTTTGCTTTGAGACAAATGGTTCCATTCTCACCAATTTCCAACACTATTATTATGAACGTTTTTCAATGTTAGAGTTAAAATTCGGTGGGAAATTAGTTGCAGCGGGAAAGGTGAGTTGACTTTGATCACGACGAACAAATACAAAAGTTTTTACGCCAAGCGACTATTTGTTTACCTTTTAATCGGTTCGTGGTGGTTTGTGCTCTATCTTTGAGTACTACTTTCTGCAGTATTGTTAATTGGTTGATATAAAAATATTTTTATGACATTTAACTTCCTGACCACATATTTGTCAAATCATAATTATATTCCGGTGGAAAGAGCAACCAGAGGGTTCTAAATTCGAAACTCGATCCCTTCCAAGCCCGTTGTGTACATGGAGGCTAGGGCTCGTTCAATCATCTGCGGTCGGGGATAAATCTCGTCAGATATACGGAATAATCTGCCTCAGATGTCATCCCGTTGACGATTTAACGTGTACCAGTCCCGGTATACAGAACGGTCTATGTCTAGACACAGTTTTGAATTCGCATCTCTCCGGTAGCTAATCCGTTGCTCTCTTGTCTGCGCAAGAGACCGTGGTAGCCCGGTTGGAAGGGTAACGGATTAGCAACCGGAGAGCTCCTAGTTCGAAACTATAGGACCTTTTTACCAATGTTCGGTAGAACCTTAGGTTAAGCTTATCGTCAGTGGCGTAGGAAGAGGGGTGTGGGCCGCACCGGGTGTCAGTCATCACAGATATAGAGGTGATAAATAGGCAAAAATTTGTTATTTTTTAATTTAAAAAAATGAGAGTGGGCCACGACACTCTTAACAAAGAATATTATACAAAAAAAAAACGAGTTTATAATTTCATGTGACAATTAACTTCAATAAGTTAACATAATGCGTATTAAAACTTATTAGTTCAGTCAACAAACGCAACGAAACGCGGCTGAATTCGACGGTGCGTAGTGGAGAGTGTATGGATAAGGGAAGTCTATTCAGTTTGTGCTAGGGGTGTCAACTCTCAGAAAATAACCGGTTAACCAGTTTTTATAAGAGGTTATAACTAAGGTTGCCAAAACATCGCTTTTAAAGAGAACGTGTCCAGTCGAGGATTCGTAAACTCAATTCTAAAGCATTATTTGTTCCTTGTACAAATCATTCTCTGAATCTGTGTGGAATGTATTGCTTTGAAACTGTTTCACAATGTGTTACCTTTTTTGAGACCTTAGAATATCTACTGTTCAAGGATGGACAATCCTTGCAACTAATGTTGGTGGTACAGTCAAGAGACTCAGATATAAAATGGAGTGCTTACTACGAAGCTGTAAAATCTGTATGTGCTAATTTCAAGATTTTTGATGCCATAGAAGAAATTTATGATCCCTCAGAAACTGTCGAAACCAGAGGTGCAGCGGTATGAGATTTTTCTTCCTTTTTTTTAATGTTTTTTGTATTTCTGGAGTAGTGTAAGACGTAAACCACGTTCACAATACCTACAGATTGCAGTGCAGGGATATGTTTTGAGAAGTGTGTTATCAAAATGAGAAGTCAGGAGATATTTTTGAAAGACAAAGAGAAATGAGATCGTGGAGAAAGCACTGCAGTTTGTAACGAACACTTGTGAAGATATTGACATTTCTTTACTGAAAAGAAGAATCGTAAGAAAGAAGAAAATGATAGCTGGAAAAAAGGCTCAAGATGAACACTGAAATTGAATGAGGAATTGAAAAGATCAATGTTGGAGTGAATTGACAGGTTTTATAAAAAAAATAGACGCTGTACCATATGGTACTTGCCGACCCTTTTCCCTAACACGTGGACGCTGGAATGTTTCGGAATGCGAAAACAACTTTAGTCTTTGCACGTGCGGCTCCTCGACGGCCCATTTGATCCATTCACAGCTGGAGTTTCCGTCGGTTCCCCAATCTCGTATCTGGGATCAAGTTTTTGCGGTGGGGGACTCAAGTCGGCATGACAGACGGTTTTCGCAGCTGTGTGGGGGTGTTTCTGTTCGGGAGAGAACATAAACATCTCTAGAGGGCTCGGAATTCACCCCCCTCTCGTTGTCAGCGGCGGTTCTGCGAAGCGAACGTGGATTTTGAGAGGATTCGGACTCGAGATTCAACGAGAGACAGACGTCTCTGTTTTGCCAATTTTGTTACTTTGGCTTCAGGCAGGTTTCGGTTGTCGATGGCTGTGCCCATAATTATCTTGTAAATATTTATGTAAATAAATAGTTTAATTTTAAACCAGCTGTCAGTCAAATTCTTACATGACGGTACAACGCTCGCTGTAAAAACATGGAAAATATATCATCTCGGTTTGCAGTTCTCGAGCCCAAGAATCTGATTACAACTTCAACTTCAGAAGATGAATTGCCACACAGTTAATACAAAACTTAGTCGAACTATGATGAACTTTCTGAAGATGATATCCTTAGAGAGATATTATGACTAAGAAGGCATCTATAAGCTGCCAAAGTTTCAAAAGAAGATTCTCTGGAATGACATTTAAGATTTTTAGAGTTTGTTGTTGAATATGAACACTTTCAGATTCTGTACCAAATCTAACTTCAGTCTTCAGAATCTTGTTAACGTTATGGGTTTCAGTAGCATCACATGAGAGGAATTTAAAACTACAATTAATCAAGAGGTACCTTAGGTCCACTACATTATCTACCAATAAGTATGTGGACACCCGTGATAGAAAAGAAAAACAAATTGTATTCATATTCAATAGTCGGTAGATCTTTCACGAGAGGCAATTACAGCCTCAACACTCCGGGGCATACTTTCCTCAAGTCCTTGCATGACGGCTAGTGGTATTTTCTTCCCCTCGGCTTGGAGAAGACATGTAAGTTCCTTCACCGATTTTGGACGGTTATTGCACCCCTTAATTAGGCAATCCAACTCGTCCCAGAGGTTCTCGATAGGGTTGAAGTCTAGGCAGGCCAGCCCATTCGGCTCACCCCATTGTCACTATACCAATCCACGGTGGACTTCGCAACATGACAGCTGGCGTTGTCGTCCTGGAAGTAACATGAGTCCAATCCGTAAAACTACCACAACGTAGGAAGCACACTGTCGTCCAAAATAGTGAAGTAGGCCTCGGCGTTGAGCTTACCATGAACTTGGACCAAGGGTTCCAGTCCATATCAGGAGAAACACCCACCAGACCATAATTCCACCACCGCCGAACTTTACGGTGGGCACAATGCATTCTGACAGGAGGCGTTCTCCAGGCAGACGTCAGACCCAGTCAGAGGCAGAGGATGAACCTTGATTCGTTAGTTTGAGAACATAATCCATATCCACTGCTTAGAAAAGGGGTGAGGTGACATCAGGAACATTTAGATTTACTTCTAAAGCAAAATAGAATGAAGAAAAAGTCCTTTTGACTGAACCTGCAGTACCCGTACATATCCCTTATTAATTTTATCAATGAAAATAAGTGCTTTTAACTTTGAAGTATTATTGAGGAACTGTTCAGAGTGCACTTTAAGGGTTTGTTTAAAAGATAGTTTAATCATTCTGAAATTATTTATCCCGAGTTCTGTTGATTACTAAATAATATAAAATTTTCCAACTGTTTGCTGTAAGTTGACCACCGTAACTTAAGTTGGGTACATCTTTGGGTCATTTCCTGTTTTACTGACTAAGTCCAAACGCCCTGAGTATTATTATGACATGGATAAAGTGATCATTAAGAGAAAATTAAATTTGTTTCTTAGTTGAGCATTCATTAATTGTACGAGGGCTGTTCAATAAAGGATGATCGCAAATTAATATTAAAAAAAAATTACTTGTACTAATTTTCCAAATTTTGATGGTCTTTATAACAAAATACTCCTCATTACATGCAATGTACATGTCCCACCCATTTTTCCAGTCTTCAAACACATGCTGGAAACCATTTTTTGACAGGTCCTTCAATATCGTCTCCGCAGTTTTCACCACTGCCTGTGATGATGAAAAACGCTTTCGCAGGAGGAGTTTCTTCAAGTTCGAGAAAAAAAAAATCGCATTGCTAAATCAGGACTATATGGAGGATGGGGAACACACGTGACGTTGATTTTTGAAAGATATTTAACAACAACAGTGGCAGTATGCGGCCTTGCGTTATCATGGTGTAGCATCCATCCTGTTGCTTTCAAATGTCGCCTTTTGCGATGGATGTGGCCTTGGAGGGTTTTCAGTACACCTCTATAGTATTCTCCAGTTACAGTTGTATGTGGTGGTATGACATGGTGATACACCATTCCTTGAATATCGAAAAATAATATGATCCCCTTTCCAAGCAGAAGCAACCACTCTCGCCTTCTTAGGTGTTGGTGATGAAGGAGACTTCCATACAGAACTCTGTTGCTTGGACTCAGGGTCACAATGATGAAGCCAACGTTCATCAGCAGTCATAATTTTCCAAACAAACTGTGATATCTGGCCGCTGTTGGCGATCATTTTTGGAGAGTTCTTGGCGACTAACCTCCCTGAGTGGAAGGGTTGCCATAGAGAAATAGAGAGTAGGATACTTGTCTCGGTTGAAAGAGGTATTTTGTTTTTGAGGTGCGATGTACTGCACCGGATGAAATTATGTTCGTTTGTGTATGTCTTTTAATAGTTTATTTAAATTGTTATTTTTACAATCTCGTGCTTGGTTATTGGAAGGGAAGAACATCACAGAAACATGCCATCATTTTGTAACCTTGATTTCAACTCCGAACAAACCTCCACACGCACATCCTTTTGTTCGGGAATGAGCAGTCAAGGAACCCACCTCGTACAAACACGTGTAGTTTTTCTGTGAGGGGCACCCAATGAAATGTTCATTCTTTCTTAAAGGTCTCTAAATGTGATTCAACGATCTTCTCTCACTATCACAGCAGCTGTGGTGATGTTTACTTCTGTCTGAGCGCCCGGTCTCCCCTCGTTAAACAATTTTCTAGCTGTGCTATAGGGAAGAGCAGACTCCCCATAAGCTTCCTGTAGCATCACATAGGCTTTAGCTGACGATTTTTTAAGGAGAAAACAAAATTTCAATGCAGCGTATTGTTCGTCGCGTGTCACATCCATTTTTGCCGTAACTAGGCGCACTTGGCCGGCTGCCAAGGCCGCAGCAGTGACGTCATGACCGTGATACTCGCGCCATCTATTCTCAACCTGTCCCGCTCTCTACACATGCAATAAGAATTTTTTTTCTTAATTTATTATCACCTTTAAAAAAATTATGATCATTCTTCATTGAACAGCCCTCGTACTATGCAGAAAAATAACATTTTGGCCAGTATTACCCTAAACAGCTCACTTAATTTAATTCTAACACTTATTTCAGCCTTACCACAACGTTTCCTTGATTTTTATTATTATAACGAATTGAAGTAATAGTCATAACCAAAACATTTCATTGGAGTTCAACTGTATTTCAGAATACAAAATTTAACCAATTTAATGAGTTTACAGAATCAAACTAAAAATAGATATAAAAATTATGAACAATGCACACATTTTATTTATTTATATTTAATTTTTTATTTCAGCTATGATAGGATTGATTTTGAAGTGTATTTGTTAAATTGGGAAGTTAAATATAAGAGGTGCTGTTATAGAGTTGACATTGATTAGCTCTATCGTTTAGTGAAGAATGTGATTATGAATAGAAGAAACAAATTATCACATTGTGATTGTAGTGCCATACATGATTTTGTATATGACTGCCCAAAGGTCATCTGGCATCATAATTACATAAACAACCTATGACAAAATTCTGAACAATATGTGGTATGCATCATTTAAACTACTCTGCTTGGTTCCAAATCCATTTTATATGCAAGAGGTGAACAATTTTGTTTCAGCAATGTCGTTATGTAGATTTAAAGTATGGTGAAAACAATAATACTCTTGTTGCAAATTTGGCAATGTTTAGAATCAATTCAATTGAGGAACATCTGCTTAAACAGACCAATTTCAATCAAAATCTTCGAAAAGTAATTTGGCTAATTATATGTTGAAAATATTTAAAGAAGCCAAAAATACTAGCCTTAAAATTGATATACATATACCATTCCAAAATAATTCACTATAATCAATCCCTTCTGTAGTTTTATATTCAGCTTTTAAAACTCACATGCAATGATGAAACAAAAAAACAGAAATCTTGGAAATGTCTACATATTTTCTTAAAAATTACAATTAAAACATTTTTCTAGTAGCAGAATTTGAAAAAATATTTCTTGTATTCTTAAAAAAATAATTTTTAGATAGATTTAAAATTGATATAACTGTACATGTTAAAATCAATGTATTTTCCAATTAAATTTTTTAAACATTTGTTGTATTTTCACCTAATCTTACTGTGTGAAAGCCTCAACCTTTTTCAAGGAACCTGTCAAGTAGAAAAATGTGTCATATACATGTACTTGAAAAGGTGTGTAGTCACTACAACTTGCACTTAGAGCTTTCACTAAAGGAACTCATACATTTATGAGTCTGAAAATGTTTATTCAAATAATCTTTACAATTGCTTTCCTATATACCATTTGCAACATAATTCACACACAAGGTTTCTCATTCGTATGCATATGTAATGCTTGGTCAGAGTACTTTTGCGTTGAAATGATTTCTTCTTGCATACATTTCATAGATAAGGTTCCTCATCTGTATACATACTTTGTTGAGCCTTCAAATTATCTTCAAGATTGAAACATTTGCTACATACATCACATTTATAAGGTTTCTACCTTGAATGAACCTGGTAGTGTGCTTTCAGAGTGACTTTCAGTCTGAAGCATTTGCTACATACATCACACTGAAAGGGTTTCTCCTTCGTATGGCCTAGCTTATGTGAATTCAGACAGCGTTTCCGAATAAAGGATTTATTGCACAGATCACATTGATATGGTTTTTCATTTGTATGGATGCGGCGATGTTCATTCAGTTTGCCTTTTAAGCGAAAAGATTTATTGCACAGATCACATGGATAGGGTTTCTCATCCGTATGTATGCGGTAATGTTCCTTCAACCTTCTTTGGACTCGGAACAATTTCTTGCACACATCACACTGATGAGGCTTCTCGTTTGTATGTAGACGGTAATGTTCACTTAGATTTGATTTTTTTCGGAAGACTTTCTGGCATACATCGCACTCATAAGGCTTTTCAGCTGAATGAGTAAGACAATGTTTAACCAGTGCATCCTTGGAACTGTAGCTTTTATCGCATAGTTCACATTGAAATGCCTTTTTTTTATGAATGTTGTAATGTCGCTCTCGTTTCAATTCATCACTAAAACAGCTTTTGCATATATCACACTGAAAGGGCTTTTCTTCATTCGGAACACAGCAATGCTTTTCCAGGAGTTCTTTCCTGCTGAAAGGTTCGCTACATATGTCACATGTATGACAGTTCTCATTCATATGGAGTTTGCAATGTTTATCCCGGTTAGATTTTGTTGTGAAAAATTTGTGGCAAATATCGCACTGAAAAGGTTTTAGATTCCTCAGAAAGGTCTTTTCCTGATCAACCTCCATTATCACACTCAGATTGGTTATGCTGTTTGTCATAAATGGTAAATTTACGAAAACAGAGAATTTGTCGGTACTTTGGATCCGATCAACATTCTACTTCACACTTCAAGTGTGCTGAAAGCCAAAAATACAAATCTTAAAAGTTGTGGATAAACAATTCAATATTACTTATGCTTTGAAGCTTCTGTAAGCGAGTTTGAAACTCGATTCAACTAAAGATCGTCGTGTAGAAGAGGGTTGGTTAAAGCTTTCGTGGCCTCAAATGTCTTCGCGTTGGAGTGGTGTGGATGTTTCGAGATTGGGATGTCAACTCAGGTGTTGCCTCATCAAAATAACCATAGTTCAAATTGACGTAGTATCGATTGGAGAACTACTTTCCAACTATTAAAAATTGGCTTATTAAAATTCGTCGAAACGTTGTTTCGGGAAACGGAAGTTGACTAGTCACGGCAAGCAACAAAAACAAAAGCATCTATTTATTTACTTTCTAACTTATCCGTAGAGGTTTGTGCTGTCCTCGAGTATCTTCCCTTCTCCAGTCTTGTTGAGGTTGAGGTAGGTATTCACTCTAGGTACTCCAGGTAGCTATAATTTCTCATTAGAGGCTTTCCCTAGCATCCGCTAATCCGCTGTGGGTTTTCAGTAACTCGGTACGGAGGGGTCTGCTTCCATTCGAAGGAAGGAAGGTAGCTATAATTAACATCACACTGGAACAACATAGCGAACTATTGACGACGAAGCGGGATCAATCCAAAAGCGAAAGATCCGTGGACATCACCACGTAATTTTTGAACCACGGTCAGAAGACTAGATCCCACCTGAGCTAGTATCCCCCCCCCCCTTTCCAAATTTCCACACCACCACTCAACGCGATAAAATTTTTGGCCACGACAGATTTAAGGTAGAGTGCCTATATAATAAGAGTGGCGACATACGGGAAACACTTTCTGATTGGCTTAGAGACCTTTTCTACCGCCCGAGGCGGGCTTTTCCTAGCTCCCGTAGACTTAACATGGGAACTTTTTGTGTGTTCGAGAAAAACGTGTGTATATTCAATTAAAAAGAAAATATAGCTTATTCATGTTCCATTTCGTGTTCAAGAATGTTTATTTATTATTATTTTACTGTTTTGTCAGTATAAATGTGAAGACTTTTTAAATAAATAGCTTTTTTTGTACAACATGGTGTTTCCCGCAATCTAAGTTAGCGAGTTGTGCAATCCATCTCATCAATTACGCATGTAATTGAGCGTTTATATGATTCATTTATACCGAATGTATCCATATTATAACAATCATATGCTTTTTGTTCTCCCTGAAATGATGTATTAGTTCGCCCAGCAACCTTCTTTGAGACGATTCTGGTAGAAAAATGGCTGCCGCGCATGCGCATCGGGTCAAATTTGGTCCCTTGTCGCCACTCTTATTATATAGGCACTCTAATTTAAGGGGCACCAGTTCCCTTTGTACCTGATGATTTTTGGTTGGATTTGAACTCGCAACCCTCACGTTGTTAATCCACAACGCTTCCAATGGGCTACTGTGACCCTGTTTAGGTTGAGATTATTATAGTTTGTATGAGATAGTTTCGTAGTTACGTCCCACTGAAGAAACATTACAAATTACCAATACCGAAAAGACTGAGTTACGGCAACATTTTGATGTCCAGAAAAATTGCGATTTCCTTCTTTTCATTATCTTTATTTGACCATGGTTGGAAGTTACGAGGTTTTGTCCTCGGACTTCTTCCTTCGGGACTGATCCCAGACCGTCATTTCGCCAACAGTCGTCGTATTGCTCCAATACGACGTTAGTTAGATACCTATCAACTCCGACAGTCACTAATAGCCAGTTGTGTTGCGCTAGTACGACGTTAATTAACTACCTATCCTTGGGATGGATATCGGACCTTTTCTAAAAGACCATTATGTTGCTTCAATGCCATGTAAAGTCGACTACCTTTTTCTCGTACAGGTATGGTAGGTATTTTAATTAACGTCACACTGTTCAAACACAATGGGCAATTGGCGACGATCCGAGATCAAATCCGAAGACAATACCACGCAATTTTAAATATGGTCAAATGAGGATATAAAGGTGAAATAGAGATCGAGAAATGGCATATAACGAGGTAGGAGTATTTTAATTAATGCCATACTGAAACAACACATCACAGGCTATGGTCCGGGATCATTCTTCCAGAACAGGTTTTCACGCCATTCATGTGCGGAAGATGTCACTTAGCGTTAAATCGGCGATGCTTTATAAATGACTTTTCTATAATCTCTCTCATAATTTTCGAGATAGGAGTGCTAATTTCCGTAAGCAGTGTCATCTTGTAGTTCACTTTTAGGACTTGCCTTTTTTAGACTGCTTAAAGTATAAAGGCTGGAGCTGGGTATATAGACTTTACTATGAACCATGGATATCAACCCTGAAGTGCTTTTCGGTTGACCGAAACTATAGATTGAGTGACCAGAAAAAAAATTCCCTCTTTCGTAGAAAAATGCCAAATTATTTAAGTGTGAAATAATTTTAACACTGACATTTTTATAAGTCCTACAACCAACTTTTAGGACGTACATCCTGCATATGCATTCTAATCTATGTCATACATTTCACATATCGCTTACTCCTTCCAACAACGTCATATCTCAAAAAACGTGATTTTTCAGGAGTGATTTTGAAGTTTAAAAGTAGATTGAAATGTATCAAAAATAAATATTACTTCTGCTTTCTAGCGGCTAAATATTAAGGGGTGAGATACGACGATCTTGCATGGCTAGACTACTCTTTAATGGCATTTTGAAAACAGGCATTACTAAATATCGCCTAGTTTTGAGATACGACGGTGTTGAAAGTGAGCGATATATAGCACCCCTGTTAAAGGTACAAGGTGACAAACACTAAGGTAATTACAACAAAAGACGATTTTGAGGGAGAATTACGAATAGTAAGTTTATATTCAAAAGCGAACAGGTTTTTTTTGTTGAAAATTCCATTTTGTGGTTATGTGCTATTAAAGAATGCTTTAAAATTGAATGTCTTCAGTACGAACAAAGCAAAGGTAACCTATTATCATTTTTAATGGTAAATCGAATTTGTCGCCATGACAAATAATTTGTGATACTTCAAAAGTCCTATATTTTTAACATTAACGTTCTTTCAATGAGAAAATTCCACATAAAAATCGCCTTATTCTAACTTGCATGCCGCACTAAATCAAATACTCTGCGGTGGTGAAAAAACCAAATGTAATGAAGTAATAAATATTTAACAAAAATTAAAGTTGGAGGGGAAAAAGGTTCTAAATACAAAAATTATCGTGATTCTTTTTTATCTCTCACACAGACAAAATTAAAAAACACGAAATTCTGAGCGAAAAAAAATAGAAAATATCAATGCACAACGAACACAAGTTTCCTTACTGTTGTAGAATATCGTTTGTCCCAAATATTCGTCGGAAATCGTTTATTTTTCGCAAACAAAAATAAGACTCGAGTAAATGTAGTACTAGAATTGAAATCCCATAAAAAATAATTTTTGGCAAAATCAATTGTATTTTCAGCAGTACTGGTAAAATCCAAGTAATCGTAATACTCAATGTACATTCCAGATTTTCCAAACCTACCAAATTGTGGTTGATTTAAGTGTACCTACTCAGATGTTTTAGCATGAAACTGTGATCTAAATTTAAAAACAAAGAAAAGTTTAATACTGCATTCACTAAACTCATATGATGTATAACATAAGAAACATTGTAATCAAATATATGGAAAAATTTCTTGTGTGATGCCTGTCAAACACAAAACGGAAAGACGGACTTAAGCAACTAATGTCAGTCACTAAATGAATGCAAGTACTCAAAGTATGCAAAATTTCAGGAAAATACATTCAAGCGCTTGGACGTGCATTGGGCACATACATACAGACATCATATGCGGAACAGACGGATTCAGCACCAGAAGGGTCCAAAAAGTATAGAAAACTTGAAATGTGTCGAAATAATCAACGTATAAACACTTCATTCTTATTTATATGGATACGGACGTAATTTTAAATGTGTACTTAAAC
This sequence comes from Metellina segmentata, assembly GCA_947359465.1. Taxonomy (NCBI): domain Eukaryota; kingdom Metazoa; phylum Arthropoda; class Arachnida; order Araneae; family Tetragnathidae; genus Metellina; species Metellina segmentata. The sequence goes on along the minus strand of OX375877.1, from coordinate 75,428,866 downwards.
AAGCAGATAGAATTTCTGACAAATTCTAGATGGTGCTTGCTATAACTAGAGCACACTTCCATGGCTGGTCAGTGGCATAGCTAAAGGAGTGCAACAGTGGCCATTCCATGGGTATTGAGAGGACACTGGAGAAGGGTCTATGGTCCTGAGCACTAGTGTCTAAAAGAGCAACAGTAATATTTATTAAAAAGTGGTTTTACTTGGGAATATGTTTTTAAATAAATGTTAGCCTTTTTGTGTTCTCCATTGTTGGAATATGTAGATGAAAAGTCAATCTTTTTATGTTATTCGTCTCCTCTGCAATTCAGAGGAGACAAATTATTAAAATTCTTCACTCACAAATGTCTGGAGGGCACAAAGCATTACAGGGTGACCCCTCTTCTTACTTTCATCTGGAGATCTATTAACAAAGCTCAGACATTTGCAAGTCAATGCACAATCAATAGTTAATTTCGAAATAATATAACGATGTTGGGAACATCATATTATTTCAATTATCTCCATACTAACAAAATGTATGTGGACTAACAAAATAGAAATCAAACCTTTTCTTTTAATGTACTAACAATAAAAGAAAAAAAACAGCACAGAAAAAAAAATAACGATACCCACTGTAATTATCGAATAAATAAAAAAAGATGTGTAGTTTTGATGATTGAACATATAAATCATTTGTGAATCCAAACACTTCTTGCAAAATTTTGTTTGAGATTTTAAGTTGTGCCAGTTTACAAGTATTCAAAGCACAACGAATAAGAAATAAGACAGCTTGAGAGGTTAACAAATTTATTCAGTTCTATTATTGCTTTGTACAATTGTGAAGTTTTCAACTACTATTCATTTAAAAGCTAGCCAAATATAGCAGATTTTATCTTTTCTAAAATTCCTTTCTTCTCAGGTTCCTTTTTTCCAGCAAATTCACTTGTTTTGTCTAAACAAACAGATTTTTGGTTACATACAAATGCACAAACTTCATTCATTTGAAACACAATATAAAAAGAGTTTTATTAAACATGTGCATTAATGCTTTGTATGCAAATAGCAAAATATATATCAGGGTTTCTAATCTATTTCAAAAATAAAATTCCCTGACTTTCCCAGGGTTTCCAGATAAATTTTTACTACATTCCAGGTCATATAACACAACAATATAATGTTAAAATAAAAAGAAATAATTTAGCATTCTATAGCCAATAATTAAAAACCAATTTAAGAATTATGCATAGTAAAAATTAATACACACAATCCAAGTAATTTTGTATTAAAATAACTTATTGAAATAATTCAACATATTTGACAAATCAATTTGTTATTTAATCTATCATAAAGCATTAAATTCTTCAATTTAAGCCTGTGGATGAAACAAAATCTTTCCAGGCTGGAGGAGGGAGCATTATGGTTTGGGGAATGTTTTCCTGGCACTCACTGGGTGCACTCATCATCAGAAACCTAATTGACTCTCTTCCTGCACGTCTCACAGCGGTCTGCTCTGCCAAAGGTGGTTATTCTGGCTTTTGACAGGTGGTCACATTAATGTGACTGGACTGTGTTATTCACCACCAAGTCCCTTAACATTCCAGAGAATATATATAGCATGCCCTTTTCAACCCACTAGTCTGTTTCATTGCTCTAGCATCTTATCTCCAATAATCTTGTCACCATTTTCACTTTTTGAACTTTCCCACCTTGCTGAATATGGCTTCAAACAGTCACATTTTGTTTCTTTTTCGTTTCTGAGCATCAATGTATTCCACATCGACATTTAAAATGTTCATGCAACTATTAGAGAAATACCAGCTTTCCTGACACTAAACTTTCTTAACAGAACCCCTGATCTAATAACCTTTCCCTAAATCCTTAAACCCCTATTGTACTAATTTTTAAACATTCATTCCTTCACGAGTCCCTTAGAACAAGAGGCAGAGTGCCATTACAAACTTCCTATATACAACACAACCCCTAATAAAATTATATGAAGATTGCCATGCCATGCCATGCCTGCGACCGATTTTCGTTCCTATGATAACTTGGAACAAGTCATAACTTCTAAACTAATTTATATGTACCTGTATATAAGTGAATACATAAATAAGAATACACAACAATTAAATGAAAAAAAAATTAAATAAGCATTGTGTTGACTTAGTGTTTTTTATTTTTATGATATCCCTCATACACTTACAAAACTGCATAAAGACAATTTTGATAAATTAGAAAAACAAATTGGGCTTGCAAACTGGCTGTCTAAATTATGTAAAGTTTATCTGGGGTAATATGCCTGGTATTATTCTTGAAATGCTAGTTTTTGAATTAAAATATGGTGCTGATTAACAAGCAGAGCAATAAAACGGGAATTTGGTCATTGTGTTTAATACATAAGAGAATAAAAAAACTGAGAAAGCCTTTCCTTTTCTTGTAAATAACATTTTACAAAACACCCCTTTACAATAAATAATTAGAAGCAAAAGTAAATATAATTTGCTTTAAAAATGGACTTACAAAAACATTTTTGTTTCAAAGTTTGTTTCTCAAACACCATACTTTCCAACACCCAACGAAAATGATGCATAAGATTTTTAACAAATGAAAACAATGTACCACTGTAGAAATTAAAAACATATAAAATAACACTACTTTCTACTACTGTTGCATGCTATGAGGCAGTTTGAACTTGGCGGAACAGATTTGGGGATATTTTACAGAAAAAAGCGTCATTTCCTCACAAAAAATAGTGATTCAACTTTTTTTTTGATAGAAATAAATAATTTTTTTTTGCAGTGTTATTTGTAAGTTTCACGTTAAAGTTTGTGCCAAAGAAGGTATTCAAGACAATCTAACAGCCACTGAATACAATATTTTTCTTTCAGGGCTGTCATGGCTTGGAACCAAAACTTCAAAATTGATATGCATCACACGAAAAGGTTCTCCGTCCCTTAACCCTCCAAGTAGTTTCAATGACATACCTTGTCTATCAAGATCTGACCAATTTTGCTTATGAAGAGGTATCTTGTCATCAAGATATTGGCAATTTTTTTCTAACAATGAGATCAAGTACGATCAATGATCTTCTGATCAATCAATGATCTTCTGATGATGAGATACATTGTTGAAACAACCACCAGGAGGGTTAGAAACACCTGAAAAAATAGTTTTCCTGTCTTCCCGAATAAAAAACAAAAGTTTTCTGGAAAAATTGTCCAGTATATGCAGGGGGTGGATAAAAAAATGGAAACTCCTCGTGAAATGCATGCTTGAAAAGAAATGTTCATTCTAGTGAAATGTGTGGATAGCGCTGGTGTTTTTGCCTACTGATGCCACCTATACAATGTCCTAAATATGCTGCACAGGTCAGTCATTGTTGGGGCACTATTCTGCTAAGTACACTGCTGGCCACCGTAAATGCAACACCCTGAAGGAAGCATGCAAATAACATGAAATTTACAACATGCATTAGCGGAGGTGAGATATGCAAATGATTAGAATTTCAGCACAGACGCACATCACGCGCGCCTGTGGTGCCATTTCAGGCTTGGAGATTTCGGCGATTTCAAGTACAGCAATTGTGTTTTTCTTGTGGTTAAAAAAAAAAAAAAAAAAAAAAGATCAATTATGCCTTGTAGAAAACAGCGATCATCTTTTGATCAAGTATCCAAGTTCGACAGAGGAAGGATAGTGGCCTACCGAGATTGTGGATTATCTTTCAGGGAAATCGGTAGTCGTGTTGGATGAAACCAAACAATTGTAATGCTGATATGTGATCCTTGGATGCAGGAGGGTACGACGGACCGACACGTTCGATCGCATCCACCTCAGTGCACCACTTCACGGGATGACAAGCATACTGTGCATATGGCAGTGACGTGGCATATGGCAGTGTGCTCAGCCACAACACGAACCATAGCACAGCACATTCAGTCTGTAACGCATCATCCAGTGTCTGCGCGTACCATTCGACGCCGTTTACAGCAGAATGGTCTGTCCGCAAGATGTCCATTGCTACATTTACCCTTGAAGCAGAACCACAGACGTCTCCGCTGCCAATGGTGCGATGAAAGAAGGATGTGGACAGCAGAATGGAATGAAATTGTCTTTACTGACGAGTTACGCTTCTGTCTGCAACACCACGGTGGTCAGATTCGAGTCTGGAGACACCGTGGAGAGAGGATGCTGAACAGCTGCGTTATGCACCACCACACTGGTCCTGCACCGAATATTATGGTATGGGGTGGTATTGGATATCACTCTCGCACTCCTCTAGTACGCATTGCCGGAACTTTAAACAGCCAGCACTACCATCTCCGAGGTGTTGGAGCCAGTTGTCCTTCCTTACCTTCAGGTCTTGCCCACAGCCATATTTCAACAGGATAATGTGTGACCACACGTGGCACGCATTGTCCAAGGGTTCTTTGTCAATCACCAAATTGAATTGCTTCCCTGTCCAGCTCGCTCTCCGGATTTTTCGCCAATAGAAAACATGTGGTCCATGGTTGCTCAACGATTGACCCAGATTACATCCCCAGCTGCCACACCAGATCAACTTTGGCAACGTGTGGAAGCTGCTTGGTCTGCTGTACCCCAAGAACACATCCAAAGTCTCTTTGAATCAATGCCGAGGCGTGTGGCAGCGGTGATCTCCAACACTGACGGCTACTCTGGCTACTGATTTTGTCAGGAACCACACTTCACAGAAGTATATAAATTTTTTGATACTTGGTCAACATGTTATCTACAAAATAAATTTTATTGTGATATCACTTGTATTTCTTGGTGTTGCAATTCGGGTGGCCAGCAGTGTAGTAATTGCATCATGTCAGAGTTAACAAACTTCGAACATGGGCAAATTGTTGGAGCTCATCTGGTGGTCTCGTAAGCAAGGTAGCTGAAGCGTTTAGTGTTTCAAGAGGTACTGTATCTAAGATTTATTCTGCATATTTGAAAAGCGGAAAAGCTTCATTCGCTAAATCACAGCATGGACGAAAGTGTGTGTTGAGTGATCGTGACAGACGATCATTAAGGAGGATTGTGACTAAAAATACGAAGAAAACAGCTGCAAAAGTTACTGCTAAAACGAATGTTGTGCACACAAACTCTGTGAGTACCAAAACAATAAAAAGGAAGCTTTATAAACAGGGTATTTCTGGCTGACCTGCAATTCACAAACCATTCATCAGTGATGCTAATAACAGAAAAAAGTGGAATTTAAATCATAAAGCCTGGACTATGGAGCAATGGAAGACAGTAATTTGGTCAGATGAGTCTTGTTTCTCACTTCTGGCCGAGTTTATGTCTGGTGAACGCCATCCCAAGCCTATAATACAGACTGCTTGTTGCCAAGAGCGAAACATGGCGGGGTTCTGTGATGGCTTAGGCAGCCATATCGAGGTTTTCTGTGGGCCCCATGATTACTCCACAATGACACATTAAGGCCAAGGATTATGTGAACATTTTGGCCGATCAAGTAAATCCCATGGTACAAACTTTGTTCCCCAATGGTGATGGTGTCTTTCAAGACGACAAAGCCCCTGTTTACACAGCTCACATCCTCCAGGACTGGTTTTCTGAGCACGAGGATTATTTCTCACATCTCCCCTGGCCACCACAGTCACCAGATCTAAATATTATTGAACCGTTGTGGTCTACATTAGAGAGGAAACTGCGTGATCGCTATCTACCGCAATCATTGTTATCTGAACTTGCCGCCATTTTGCAGGAAGAATGGTACAAAATTCCATTGGCAAGCATACAGGAACTGTATTTATCCATTCCGAGAAGACTGCAAGCTGTTTCGAATGCCAATGGTTTTCCTACACCATATTAGGCATGGTTAAATTATTTTTAAGGTGTTTCCATATTTTTGTCCAACTTCTGTACATTCCTGAAGATATTCTATCAAGATGGAGTAACTTATTGATGTATTGGCATGCAATCAATGTATTCTGTAAGAAGTGTATCAAAGGGCATATTGTATACTCAACAATGCATTGGGTGAGAGGTCTGCCTATTGCTGATGACACTTAAAAACTAAATCCATCTCAATGAGTATTAATAGCAGCAATATCAACCTGGTAGCCATATTGTTGCAATCAGCAATATCCATTTGGTAGCTAGTGTCACAATCAGCAATATTCAGAAAAGACCTTGAATATGACACTGTCTCACCAGTCACATCTTTATTGCAACTGATGACATCAAATGTACAAGTATAAAATACCCACTCCTTTTATAATAAAAAAAATTAAATTAAATAAATGTATGACATATTATTAAAATTATTAACTATAGTGTTTTTATTTCTTTTACCAGCAGTTTTTGTGTTTACTTTCCTTTTAACATAATTTAAAGTCAGAATGCTATAAAATCGAAATAAACAAAACTAAATTATTAAAACTATAAAAAAGAATTAAATATAAAATTTACTTTTGGAAGATGATATGCCTTGTATATTGCCAGGTGTATTGGTTTCTAATTCTGCATAAGCCTTTATCAAGTTATATTGCACTCCTTCAAGTTTCCTATGAATAGAAAATAATGCTTTAACAGAATGCAAGACAGATTCTTTAACTACATTGAAGACAGGAAACATAAGTCAAAAGTATCAATAATGTCTTTAGTCCTTCTATCCACTTATATGGCTGAATATTTTTAATCATTCCATCACAGAATTATCAACTGATTAAGAATTCAAACATTCTTACAAAGGAATACAGTTCAGTTAAAAACTAGGCAATTAGTATAAAATCTATGTAAAAAATTCATTTGTATGAATGCACTGAATAGAAAAACTAATTGAAAAGGCCCATGTTATATATGTCGATTTTCAACCCTTTTTTATCTTAACGCCCACATAAACTAATTACTAAACATCTGCAACACACCACAAAATATACTGCATGTTTTGCGATGTGAAACAAAAAAGTAGGTACATTTATTGGTAAACACAAAATAATTGTAATTAAAAACCCTTTATGCACCAGTGGAAAAAATATTTTGAACAATTTAATGAAATAAATCTTAAACAATTTAAGCCATTTCACCATATGTCATGAACACCAGTGCCACTCCTGCACAACAACAGTGTGCCATGGCACATTGGTTGAAAATCGCTGATCTATAGTGATAATCCTCAAACTTAAAGAAATATTAGCATTTGATGCAAAAATAACGTTTTGTACATCAGAGTTATTTGAAATACCCATACCTAAGATTAATAGTTTAGGAAAAACAAAATCACTCACGTAGGGATAGCAATTTGGATGTGAACATAATGATCCCCATAACCATAACCAGCATTCCTCTTGATACCTTTACCAGCAAATCGAAATACTTTATGTGAAGAGGTTCCAGGTGGAATCTAAAAAGCATTCCAGTTTCAAAGATTAGAGAATAGAAATAAAAAAATATAATTTTATTTAGAGAGAGAGAGAGTATAACTTTATATTTACATTAATTCCAATCTATATCTCTACTATTATAAAACAGGGGTAAAAACAGTCAAAATGTAGAAAAGAGGAAAATATACGTTTCATTTTGTTTACAAAAATAGTTGAACAAGAATAGTATATATGTGTACTAATGTGTGTAAAGAACAGTGGTTAAGCTAGAAACTTTTTTGAGGTTTTTTTTAGACAAATTTAGTTTGATAAAACCCTATAAAGTCCACTAAAACCAATAAAATTTATCTTTGGAAGTAAGGATGTTAACCCATAACCTTCCATGGCTGCACCACTAGTACAGAATATGTGTTTATGATAAGCAGGTATGTTTGCCTATTACTTTGGTTTATAAAGTCCACTATAAACAATGAAATTTGTATTTGGAAGGGGGGCTTTAACCCTTAATCCCCTTATCATGGCTGCACCATTGGTACAGAATATGTATTTATGATAAGCATGTATTTTAAAATTCAAAAGCACTTTATTCAATTTTTATTTGTATCTTTTCAAACACACTTTATAGTTAGGACATATTATGTTTTTACATTAAATCTTTGGATGTAATTATTTAATTCTAAAGAAAAAAAAATGTAGAAAAAGTAAAACTTTTCAGAAGAAAAAAAGCGGAAATCCGCGTAAACGTGTACGTTTTTCACCCCTGATAAAAGGAAGTGTTTGTTTGTCTGTCTGTTTGTTTCGCGGCCGCAAAATCCTGACAATCTAAGGCACTTACAGCAATGAGATTTGGCGCACAGGTAGTCTAAAATTTGTTTTCAATTTTTGGGTTGCGGCAAAATTTTAAAATTGAATCTAGAAGATTTAAAAAATGAATTTAATAGTTTTATTCTCTATCTGGTTCTTCATACACGTTTCGTCCGGACGAAAGAAGAAACCCCCTAAAATGAGCTTTTTTTACTCACGTGACCTTCCTTTATATTTTTGCAAGAGATTGTGACGTCACATGAATTTTCTCTTTGCAAAAACAAAAAACAGATTGCATATTTTGCCCTTTGCGGTAAAAAAAAAAAGAAACAGATTACATTTCCTGTCCCCTTTTTGGCGAATGAGAGCAAGAAATGAAAAACACATTGATTGCTAAGAGCTTTTTTTCGTAAAATCGGAATCGCTAAAGATAGATTAAAAATTTCAATGTATTTGAAATGTGCGAAAAATTTCACTTTAGATTGATACCTAAAAATATGATTTTCTTTAAATAAATAATTTTTAAATTGAATATATCTTCAATGGATTTGAAATCTACGGAAAATTCTACACCAGATTAATACCTTACACCACGGGAATGTGCAACGCCGGGCTAACCACACAGTGGCTAGTATAAATAAAAAAGGATGTCTATACAAATCTACACCGTTTGACTAATCCACACCAAATTTGGTACACTTATACTTTAGAACACTGCAGAAAACATAAGCTATTTCTTTCCTGTCTTTTGACTAATTTGTAGAAATGAAAATCGCCACACAGGTAGTCCTAAAAAGGCCTCTTGAAGCACCAATTTTAAAATCTAAAGTTTGTTTTTCTGCAATAAATGGACATGGATAAGGAGACACGTTCTACAGAGTTGGTGTGTTTGATTTAACACAGGGAAATGTCATGGTCATATTTTAGTTGTCACGGACATATTTGAAACCTGTGCAATGCCAGGTTATTCAGCTAGTTTAAGATTATATGTACTTCTGTGGCTGTGGTGAAATACATCTTTTCCATGTTAAGGTCCATTAAACATTTCAGTACTCACATTTTAGGCTGCCACTGTGAAAATACAGATCAAAATATACACATAGACTTTATAAAATAACAAATTTAGATATAATACAATTAGACACAGTAAATGAAAAATGTCTAGGTCTACAGTTAGATGAAAAATGTTTGATACAAATAATAAGCAAACATTATGGACATTAATATATCAAAATGGGTCATTTTCATGAAACAGTCCCAAGAAAATGTTTTTTTTTTTTTTCTTCTTCTGAAGTTTTGGAGTAGTTTTTCATTAATGCCTTAGTAAAATAAACAAGGTTTGAATTAAATTCACAGCATCAGTTATTAAAAGTTTACAAACCTTTAAAGCAATATCATCTTGTAAACCTTGTACCTTTGTTTCTCCGCCTAGTATAGCTTGTGAAATACTTATAGTAGCATTTGTGTGAATATCAGATCCATCTCGTCGAAAATATTTACTTTCGACAACCTAAAAATATTTTATAAATTAGAATATGTCTTTCACAAGTTAATCCTTTAAAACTAAAGCACATGAAGTTAATAATAGGTATAAATAAACATGATTTTTGTCCCCATAAAAATGCAATTCTCCAGATTTGTCAATAATGGCAATTGAAAACTCATTTTCCTATTTTCATAAAATATGTAAAAATATAGATAGAAAAATTGATAAACAAATAACATAGACACAAACTTGAACTTTAATACATATATTTTTTTTCTTGGATATATGATAGGCGAATCAAAAAATATAAATATAACACACACTTTTTTCACTTCACAATTAATAATATTGATATTGAAAATTATTCTAAAGAAATTAAATATATTGATGAAAAAATTTTACATAACAAAACCACAATATCTGCATAAAATGTTAATTTGTGTAGTGGCAAAATGTAAAGAAATCTTTTATTTACATACAATACCTTCTCATAATATTCTCAGACTTGACCTTTTGTCAGAGATATTCTATAATATATGATTACAGATTCATCCATTTTTATTTTGATTGTGTACATACAGAACTGAATGCCATGTTGTTTGTCTATAATCTTAAAGCAAGCAAAATAATATTGTATTTAGCGTTGGGGTAAATGAGAGCCATGAATGTTTGTTTAATGCTTATTATGTATTTATTTAATGTTTATATTTCAATCGTTTGAATATCGTGGTCAGAAAGAATACTGACCTGCAAAGCATTGGGGACATACTAAATGATATATTGAAATATGCAGTTTTGGTGGTATAGCTTATTAACCAGTTTTAACTGAAATTAAATGAACATTTTATAGCATTCGAAAAATACAGTTGGCACCTTAAAATCAAATTAAAATGTTCTAAAATGATAATAAATCATTTTTTTAAACTTATACATAATGAAACAATAGAACATTAAAAATAGTATGTATACTAACTCTAAAAGTTACAAGAACTTCTTGTTGACCTGATTGAACTCGAATTGTCTGTCCATCTTCAACACCTTAAATAGAATCATGAAAATAGCATTGGTATTTTGCAAATGCTCTGCATTTTATAAAGTTTTGTGTTCAATGGTTGAAAATTAAAACCAAAACAGAAAAGACTAGTTTGTATGTTATTAACATATCTGCCAACCAGATCAGAAAGATGTGTGACATAAAAAGCAATGTGCAAATGTCAGAAAAGAAAAATGCTTTAAAAGTAAATCTTAAAATGCAACAAAATAAAAAGAGCCAAATTGATCTTTGAAAGTAACTCACAACAGAAAAGTAACTTTGTTCTCTTCTGTTATATGCTTGGGGTAGTTCGACCAATGATACCAAATATATGAAAATGAGCAATTAAAACTTTTCTTGAGTGTCTAAGAGATATTATACCTGCAGGTTTTCCCGGGAAAAATAGTGGTAAAGGTTTTTACAAAAATCTAGCAACCACTGAGTTCAATGTTTCTGTTATGGTTGCCAAGGTTTTGTGCAAGTTTTAAAATAGGTATCATTTGAAAATTTTCTCCCTAAAGAAAAATCTGGATTTTTCTGTTCAGAAAATGAGAGCTTTTTTGGAAAAACCAGAAAAGTTGCAGGTATAAAAATAGGTTTAGGAGTAAACACATCTTTGGTCGATACTTCATTTATTCATCGATATGAACTTGGAAATACCATCCATGACTATTTTGATGTAGATTTGCAAGATTCATGTAAATTTTTCAAAAGCTATAAAATTTTACAAAATGTTTGAAGCTAAAAGTAATTAAAATAGTTATATGAATGTCTGTTAGCCGAAATAGAGAAATGTTGAAATCAGAAAAAAATTGATACTTAAAATAAAATCTGCTGAAACTTCAACTGATTAGATATTTTTATTTTCAATTTTGTTATAAACATGATTTTAAAACAGTTTTAAAAACATTCAAAAACAATGGAGAAAACACTGGCAGAGAAGAAATTGTAATAGATATAAAAATTGGAGTTTTAAGATCATCAAAGTTTACCACTCTCATATCTGTAGATCCATAGAAAATTGAACAAAAAATTGCTCATGAGTTATTAAATTGAAAGTGAAAAATTAGAAGTACTGAGTAACTAGCTTTAACACTGAATTGTTTTCATTATGAAAATTTAGAAAGAAACAGGTCTTTAAATCTCGGATCTTCACATAGTGGTAAAAATACAAGAAGTTTAAATAAAGCAAATTTTGAAATAGAAAATCCTAAAGCAGGTTGTTTAAGATACTTGTGAAGCAGGTCTAATGATAAAACGTTTCCTGAAAAATAGTTGATTTCAAAACAAATTTTCAGTTTTTTTTTTTTACTTATTTGTAATGAAAGTTTTTATTAAAAAGAAATAATGATACGCTATTTCATTGGGTTCAGACTTCTTTTAATCACTTCAAAATTCTGATTTCGTTATAAATTTAGAATTAATATGAACAATTCAACATGGGATGACTTTTCAGATGCAGAATAGTTGACTTTTAAAACTAAACAAAAAAATTTCAAATAGTCCTTTTCTCAGAAGCACACATTTAATGACAAAGTGTAAGTTAATCTATTGATAATTTAAAAAGTATATATACTTTGGACAATATACAGGTGGTCTTACCAGGAGGTACATTTATTAATAAACCTTTTCGCTGGACAGAAGCGCCTTTTCCATAACATTCTGCACAGGGGAATCTATTGAACATGCCCGTTCCATGACATTTACGACAGGTAGTTTTCATTATGAAAGGACCAGATGATACAGTTTCCTGTTTAAATTGTAACAAAAAATCAGCTCCACAAAGTGGAAAGGTAAAGTAATTTATTCATGTTCTTCAAAGCATGAAATATACTCTCATTGACTAGAAACACTGATGACATCATATTCTTAAAAAGGCCAAACTTATGTTAGAAAAATGGGGGAAAAACATGACCCTCCCCCACAAAAAGCGGAAATATGTGGAAGATTCTCATGCCTGATTAGTCCACTTCCAAAAATGTTCTGAGTATTTCCTCTAATGCTTGATGCCACCATCTCCATCTAATGCGGAAGGAGATTCCAAAATAGGAACAGCAAATTCCTTGATTAGCCTAGCTCCAAAGGCTTTCAGTCAGGAGAATATGGAGGCAAAACCATTACTGTGAACTTTAGATTATGTGGTACAATCTTTTCAACAAACAAGGATGAGGAGAGTTGTTGTGCTCCAGTAAGATATCATTGAAGGAACATAATGTCAGAGGTAATGCAATCAAACATGTAAGAAATACCTAGAGAAAAATAAAGTTTCATGGTATGCATAGCTGACCACATGCCACAGTATTGATTTAAAAGTACATACCAGTGCTGATTTTATGTAACAGGTCGACTGTTTTGCTGAGATCCTATTAGACATGCAAATGTCAACTTGGCCAAAAAAATATGATTCAGTTAATCAGGTTTCATTGAGAATGTGGCTACTGGGAACCCCTTTTAATTAAAATTAGCAGGATCCGTGTCAAGGTGTTGGTTATGTCTCAAATCAAATATTCCAAGAAGTATTTCAGACCCAATTGATTGAAGAAATGTCTTAACTTTATGTAAGTAATGAAATGACAGATAGTTTTAATACCCAAGATCAAGCATCTTGACATGCAACATGGTAGCCATGTCAGCATCCACATTTTTTGAAGATATAATTAATAAATCTTTTTAGAAAAAAACTTAGAATCCTGGATTAAACAGACATGATGTTTTAATAAATGAAAGTCACACGTATTTCATCTATAGAGTTTCTATTGTATAGTTGGATACTATGGAGCAGTGGCCTTCAACAGGTGGTCCGGGGACTGGCGCCGGTACGCAAGGATTTACTGTCGGCCTGCGAAAGCTTTTGACTTGCTTTCACCCAACTATACCACTACATGATTTGGGGAACTCCTATTGTTGCGGGGCGCAGCATGTGATGAGTATAAACGAAGTGCACGACCACAGAATGCCAGTTTTGCCCCAGTTCTTCTATCGACGACACGTTGCCATAATTCTTATTTTATCATACTCGTGCATATTGTTTTTTAATATTGTGTAGTCTAATTTTGGAAAAGAAATAATTTCTTTCGTAAAATTTCAAATCCTAATAGATAGATAAAAAAAAGTTAAACAGCAAAATCTTTTAACTTTCTCTAGTAGAGGCAAGGACAATATTCAGAAGAAAATTAGTCATATTCAACAGCTGGCTCTTTGGAATAGTCAAGTACAAGAGGGATGTTATATAAAGAAATGTTTTCACCTTTTGGAGATTTTTTGAATGCTACTGATATCAACCACAGAAGTCATGTTCAACATAATAAGAAAACATTTAAGAGCGTTAGCTGAAAACAAATAATTATTTCCAGGAAAATGAAGATCTACATAAAGGTAACTTCTGGATTGATAATTTTTCTGGAAGACATAAAATCATACACACTTGATGCTAGCAAGAAAGAAAAGTTGATCTAGTTGTCTCCTGATGTCAATCTGGTGTCCAGACATAAAATGCAATTATTGCCTCAATTTTGGATAGCCCTCAATAAAAAAATTTCCATCTCTGAGTTACAAAGCTATTAAATTATTGGTCATTTTTTCAAATTTCTATTCGTGTAAAAAGACATTTTCAGCTATGTCAGTAAGAAAAACCAAACAGAGCAATCAAACAAATGTTAAAATGATGCTCAGAAACAATGCTGCAACCATGTATATCAAATTTGCTTACAAAGAAGCAGCTAGCTAACTAACCACCAACACACGCTCCCATGCCTAGCGTTGCGAGATATTGTACCAGTTTAAATAAGTGTAGTTGGGATGCAAAGAAGAAGCAGCAGATGTCGCACTTATGGTGAAGCTACTCTCACCACATGTTCATTAAACCTTAAACATAGCACATTAATACAAGCCCCTTACTAGCGACTTTTTTAAAACTCTAATGACGATAATACATGACCTCCAAAAATATTACCATGCACCCTAGTTAGAACCCTTGCTATAGAGCATTAAAAATGAATTCTCAAACATTTTAAATAGCACTTTTGATGAAGTGGAAGAAATATAAACTATTCATCATGCAATACTTTAAAATGTAGGATACAGGGAGCATAATTTGAGTGAAAAATAAGCCCAATATGGAAAATTTACCATTCCTGTAGCATTACAATGATCACATCGCATCATTTTTGTTCCAGGAACACAGCAGCTTCCTTTACATGTTGTACAAGTATCCACTACATTTACAGGAGTTCTCTTTTGACATCCCTTTGCAGCTTCAAAAAAGTCTAGATTCAACTGTACCTGCATTAAAATACATACAAATAATATGTACAGTAAGAAAAACTGAAATATGTACAACTAAGGCAGCAATGGTAAATTACCATGTCTTTAGAGTATTTTTATAATATGGTAATGACTTTTATACCAACGAAATTCAATGCTTCAGTTTTAACTGGATACTCCTCACATAATAGGTTACTCAAAAAAAGTTACGTTCACAGCAATATCGAAGATTATTTCAAATTCTAAGAATGAATGAATTTTAAAATACACTGCAGAATACATGTAGAATTTTGTGTCACATACAGGGTGTTTCAAAAATTACCGGCCTATTTGAAAAATCAATAAAAACTAAACAAGTAGCGATAGAAATGCACCGTTTATTGCAATGTGCTTGGGACAACAGTAAATTTTCAGGCAGACCGACTTTAGAAATTAGTTACAATGTTCAACAACAGATGGCGCTGCAGTCTAGAAATCTATACCCTACGATATTTTCCACATATCCACCATGCGCAGCAACAATATGGTGTAGTCTCAGAATAAAATTATCAGAAACCTGTGCAATTGTCTCAGGCGGGATGGCTTCATGTGCAGAAGAGATGTACTGCTCCAGTTGTGCAATTGTTTCTGAATTGTGGCAGTAACCTGGTTTTTTAAGTGTCCCAACAGAAAGAAGTCACAGGGGGTCATGTCTGGCAAATAGGGAGACCAATCCATGCCACTTTCTGTATGTGTGGGATAGTCCAAAGCAATCACACGATCAATGAAATGTTCGTTGAGGAAATTAAACACGTCGGCCGTTCGATGTGGCCGGGCACCATCTTGCATAAATGCATGTTGGAAGTGTCCTCCAAGGTATTGTGTACAGCTACAAATTCACGAAGAATGTCCAGATAGCGTGCTGCTGTCATCGTTTGGGATATGAAAAATGGGTCAGTGAGTCCTTTGGAAGAAATGGCAGCCCAAACCATTACTTTTGGCGGATGCAGGGAGGATGGGAGTGCAACATGGGGGTTTTCGATTCCCCATATGCGCCAGTTCTGTTTATTGACAAAGCCATCCAGGTAAAAAATAAGCTTCATCAGTAAACCAAATGCTTCCCACATGGATATCGCTATCATCAATATTTTGCACCATATCATTAGCAAATGTCTCTTGTGCATTAATGGCAGCAGCGCTGAGGGGTTGCAGAGTCTGAATTTTGTATGGAAAGAGGTGCAAGCCCTGGCGCATGAGAAGATACATGGCTGTTGGTTTTATTTGTACCTCAGCTGCAACACGGTGAATAGAAACCTGAGGCCGCTGTTGGCTCACTTGTTGCACAAGCTGAGCATTGGTCTCTGTGGTTGTCGTGTACGTGGTTGCCCTATCTTTTAAGAATGTTCAGACTTCACGTTCCAAGTCCGTTGAAAATTTTCAAACAGATCCTTTATTGTATCTTTTTTTGGTCATTTGGTTACATTAAACTTCCGTTGAAAACTTAATCTTGTTGCAACAACACTGTGTTCTAGGCAGTGGAATTCCAACACAAAAAAAAATCCACTGTTCTAAGGAATAAACCATTTTTTCACAGCAAACTTGCAATCTGTGAACAGCACACTCTTACAGCACAAAGACGACTTACAGAATGGCAATCGCACAGACTGCGTTTTCTTATTATCTCTCGCAAATCGCCTGCAGCACCATCTGTTGTTGAACATTGTAACTAATTTCAAAAGTCTATCTGCCTGAAAATTTGCTGTTTTCCCAAGTACATTGCAATAAATGGTGCATTTCTATCGCTGGCTGTTTAGTTTTTATCGATTTTTTAAATAGGCCGGTCATTTTTGAAACACCCTGTATTAATACACATGTTTCCAATGTGTGTATCACAGTGGGAATTGTTGGTGCCACTCTATAATTTGCATAACCTTTAATGTGCTTGGCAAGTGCCATAAAAGTTGCCAACTCGTCAGTTAGTATCTGATCTCTCGATGTCATAGTAGACATTGTCTGCATTCATTTCCAGAAACTACTTATGCCCTTAGGACGATACAACATTTCTCTGTGTATTTAGGATAAAAGAGTAATTTAGAATCAATGTCAATAGTAACAGTCTACAACTAAAGATGAAAATTAACGGTCGCCACTTGGCGACTGAATGTGGAGACTGAAACATTTTGCTACCGTCGCCACACTTTCTGAAAAACATAAGTTTATTAGGAGGACACTCCGATTTTACAGTGTTTTTTACTAAAGACCGTAAAAAACATTAAAAAAAAAAGAAAAATAAAGGTCTGGACTCACATACACTACCCTACAATAATGGACTGGATGTCAGAGGATTTGCATAAAATCCGACAGCTTGTTTGGGGCTGTTTTTCGCGATATGGCCTGGGACTTTTGAATGTTGTTCCTGGTCAATTGAGCGCCGACACCACAAACCTTTTGGACAATCAGATTCTTCCTAGGCTCTGGCGATTTTGTGGAATGGACGAATGTTACTTTCAGGACGACAACGCTCCATGTCATGTTGCAGCCTTTGTCAAGCAGTGGCATCAAGATATAGATGTTACGCATTTTCCTGGCCTGCTCAGAGTCCCAACCTAAACCCCATAGAGCATCTGTGGGACACATTAGAACAACGTTTACGGACCAGTGAACCACGTCCGAAATCTACAGCTGAGCTGGCAACATTCTTGCAGCAGGAATGGACACAAATACCTTTAGCTGTGTATCAAAACCTTGTTGAAAGTATGCCCAGAAGAAGACATAAAGGAGATGTGCCCTGTGAGTAATTCAGTTCAGTAAAATCTAAGGCTTTTTAAAGGACTTTCAGAAATAAATACTTAAGCTTTTCAATGGCCCTCAAAACCAAAACGAAAAATCAGGCTATCTTCAGGTTTCTTAAGGCCTGTGGGAACTGAATATTTACACACATATGGTAATTAACATCTATATATATATATAAATAGCTCACTAACGTGGCACGTGATTAAACATTATTTGTTTCTTGTTGAATGGCAACAATGGACACAAACAATACAAAATTGACTGTTACAGGATTCATGCCAATTTTGCCACTTCATTTAAATATGCCTGCTATTGAAAGTCAAGGGAAAAGAGTAAATTCACTTCTCTTGAAAATGGGCAATATATATCCTATCAATCAAATGAAAAATTTAGCAAAAAAGTAAAATTTTTAAAGACTGAAAAGTAAAAAAAATATTAGAAAGCTACCACTGCCCAAATGCAAATTCAATTTTTATATTCATGCAAAGCCAATGTATCTCAATATCTGCCACAAAAAACAGTGAAGCCCCTTTTGTTGAGAGTTAATACATTT
Source organism: Metellina segmentata (assembly GCA_947359465.1). Taxonomy (NCBI): domain Eukaryota; kingdom Metazoa; phylum Arthropoda; class Arachnida; order Araneae; family Tetragnathidae; genus Metellina; species Metellina segmentata. Next base: position 75,410,624 of record OX375877.1, on the reverse strand, counting down.
TCATTATGTTGCTGAAGGGCGATTTATCGGCTCTATTTGGTGTTAGAGTTTTAGTAGAACTTAGTATGATTGTTGAATGGCAGTTGCTAAGGACATTGATTTAAAAACTAACCCATGCAATCACCAATATTAATTGAATTTGAAATATAATTTGTACCAATATGTGTCTATGTAAATAGACTGTACATTCATTTCTGTCTTGAAAGTAAATCTTGAAACAAAAATTATGTTTTCCAAGTGATTTCACAAGCTTTAAACAGATAATTAATATTCATATATCTTCCATGTCAGGGAAAAAGAGTTAAGTAAAAATGACTAATTTTCAGAATTTTAAGTTGAATATTTTACTCTTTCTAACAAATTATCAAGAAGAAGCATGCCATGATACAAATAATTGTAATTTAGATTCAGATTAATTTAGTTTGAGTTTTAAGCACATTATATTATTTTTTAAATTAATGATGCACTTGACTATTTTGAACCTTTCAAAAGTAAACTCCTTTTGCTGACACAGAAGGCATAAAAAGTAAATAATATAACTGCTACCTGCACAAATGAAGCTTCAATGGTGAGAATTTTATAGTATTATACAATATTGAATAGAATAAATTGATTAGATTAAAATACTCTGAATGGATAGTTTTTCACATGTATTTTACAACAATAAAACACATGAGGTACAGCGTATAAAGTACATATATAATTCCAGAATAATAATACATTCACTTACATGCTCCGATGCGCCAAAGCCAAAGTTTGTTTCAGAATATTCAAAGTCAGACATCCTAGGACTGAAGTTAACATTTCCAAATATTCTGCGAAACAATTCTTCAGGATCAATATCTGAAGTATACCTGAATTCGTTAGACCCTTGTTGACCAGAGCTAAATTCAGATTGCGTTCCCCATTGGTCATATTCTTTACGTTTACTCTCATCGCCAAGAACCTACAAATATGAATGAAAAAGCATATAATTCCAACCAAGGTGTAAAAAAAAAAAAAAAAAAAAATCAAGATTAAAAAAAAAATCAATTAATTGGATTTTTTTTTATTTAAATCGGATTATTTTGATTTAAATCATATTTTTTTTATTTAAATTTCTACAAGCCCTATACACTGTTATATAATATATATATTGTTTCAGTGAACCGTTTCAGAACTTCTAAGAGGGGTAGGGTACATCCTGACGAACCAAAATCATATACCAATGGGCAGTCAGAAATGCTTTCCTGACGCGGTAGATGGCGTTGTGCGAAAATCCTGAGCTTTCGTGTAGGGAATCTTCATTTTGCACAAGAACGCCAAGTTAGTAGGATGGATGATTACACGATCGCAGAGTTAGCAGATATGCATTTGGCGTACGGGGCTGCAAATTGTAGTGGGCCAGCCGCACAGCGTTTGTACGCGGAACGATATCCGACGAGGCGTATCCCCAGTCATAATTTCTTTGCAAGACTGCACCAGAGGTTAGCTGAGACAGGTTCATTAGAAAGAGCTGACAGGGACAGGGTAAGAACAGCACAGACTGCAGACGTCGAACAGAATGTGCTGCAGCATGTACAGGGGAATCCAAGAACGAGTACACGAAGTGTAGCAAACACAGTCGGGGTTTCCCATTGCAGCGTCTGGAGGATTCTCCGAGAAGAAGAAATGCATCCGTTTCACGTGCAGCGTGTCCAGACACAGCAACCGGAGGATTATGCACCTCGTATTGCTTTTGCACAGTGGTACCTTGGAAAATGTGCTACAAATCCCCTTTTTCCTGCTAAAGTGTTGTTTTCCGATGAGGCATCCTTCACAAGGGAAGGAATTTTCAACACGCATAACGACCATATCTGGGCGGTCGAGAACCCTCATGCAATACGACGTCGTGCAGCACAGATTCGATTTTCGGTCAATGTATGGGCCGGTATTATGGGAGATCACCTCATCGGACCTTACCTGTTACCGTCTCGTCTAACCGGACCTAACTACTTGCTCTTTCTGCAGCAAGTATTGCCACAACTTTTGAGAGATGAACAGATTTCTGCATTGACGCAACAGACAATGTGGTTCCAACACGATGGAGCCCCTGCCTATTATAGCGGAGATGTTCGTAACTACCTGGATGTCACATTTGGTCAGCAGTGGATCGGACGTGGTGGTCCCTTGCTTTGGCCTGCTCGGTCACCCGACTTATCATGTCTTGATTTTTATTTCTGGGGTCATCTGAAATCGCTAGTTTATGACACCTCTGTTGACAATGTTGAGGAGCTGGTTGCAAGAATTGCAGTAGCTGCTGGAGAAATTCGAGATATGCCTGGAGTATTCCAGAATGTTCGGATGTCCATGCGTCAGAGATATGAGGCGTGCATTGTAGCCCGTGGAAGAAACTTCAAACACTTACTTTAATCCATGTACCTTTTGCTTCTTTTCATGTATTATTAAAACGATTTCTCACTTACGGTCTCTTTTCTTTACGGTGCTTCTGTGTACAACACCGCTTCAGGAAAGCATTTCCGACCCCACATTGCTGTATGATTTCGAGTTGTCAGGATGTACCCTACCCCTCTTAGAAGTTCTGAAACGGTTCACTGAAACACCCTGTATATATATATATAAATTTGTTAAATAAAAAATTGAGTTTGTGACATGACATGTAAAGCAATATTTATTTTAAGTAAACAATCAGAATTTGTGATATGGTAAATCAATATTTATTTAACATTTGTTTAACTTTAAAACACAAGCTGACATCCTTTGTAAGTAATTTATCAGTAAGTACCTAAACTATAGTCTGAGAAGTAGAATAGAGGACAGAAATAATCAAACTATAGTAAATTTTGATAATAAAACTGCAGATCAGCAATAATAAATTAATTTTCACTTAGTTTTAATTCATATTGGATCTTTCTTGTTGCTGCTAACATTTTAATGGCTGTGTGTGAAAACGTATATTTCTACTCTTTAATCTCTATTGCACATCACAAGAATAAGCTAACACAGGGGTTCCCAAACTTATCCAAGTGGTGGCACCCTTAAGAGAATTATAATTTTCTCACTGCACCCTCGTCGGCATGTAATATTTATCTGTGGTATATTATTACATCTATATACATATTTCATATTTGTACCACTTTGAAAAAGAAATTAGAGAAGTAAGAACATAAACATAATTAATACAACTAGTATTTAAAATTCACACACAAACACTTTAATTTTACTTAATAAGAAAACATAGGTTGGTGAAAATATAAATAAAACAAATAAAATTACCTTCATCATGCTCTTGGTTGGGGAGTGAACCCATTTTTGATGAGTGACCTTAACCCTTTTTTTCTGTTGCTTAGAAATAACTTAGATTAGAGGTTACGGGCGCTTTTCAGCACCTCTCATCTCTCTACGTGGCACCCCAGGGTGCTGCGGCACACACTTTGGGAACCCCTGAGCAAACTGCCAAAAACTTAAACACAAAAACTTTGCTTCCCACTTGTGCTTTATTTAGCTAATAAAATCAGTCACCCCTTTAGTTTATAATTTTGAATCAAACTTCCTTTAAGTGTTTATATTATGAGTGCTGTTAATCAGGAATGCTTATACATTACTCTTCTTGGCATTTAGATTTATGTCATGTGTATTCCAGTATATAGTATATTCTAATAAGTTACAACTGGCTGTTGCAATCTTTTATAATATACAGTAATATATTTATAATATGCAGTGACCCAGTTCCCTCTGAGCTTGGTGTAGCTATTAGTGCTGAAATCACCATGAGTGCAGAAAATTAAAGCATTTGTCAACTTCTGTGATTTTTCTATGGTGTATTTACTTAGTTATAAAAATGTAAGATTAGTTGTGATTTAAATCAGTAATTTAAAAAAAAAAAATTATCAACGTTTAAAATCATGATTTTAATTGTTGATTTAAATCTTGACACCCTGATTTCAATGATACATAAATGAGTTAAATACAGATAAATAGCAGAATATGAGATTTTAAAATATCTAGATATTGACACCATTTGTATATTGGTCAATGGCAACAAATGGATATAAACAGTAATTGACTGTCTTGGATAGTCAGCATGGGGAAATTGAACTCTCTTCCGGCCTCTAGACGGGGTAGACTATGAATTGTCAAAAGCAAAATGTAATTTAAAACTATTTGATACTGTATAAATTAGGAGATGAATTTAGCAACATAATTCAATGAAGCAAGTCTTTTTTGATTGTCATCTTGTGAAAAAGGTTTTAATTTGTTTTAGTATTGTTGGCAACATATATTGATTCATTATTATTAGAAGACAATAAAAATTTATCCAAATTAGATTTTAAGACCAGTAGAATTATCAAATGTGAAAACATTCTAAGAAACTACAACTGCCTACAAATAATTCATGCTCCTTTTCTACAATGAGTGGCATACTACACCTTTCTTTATCAGTATAGAATTGATTTATAATATCACCTGAAGCTTCTATCATTGTCAACCTACTTAATTTAATCACAATCTTCCTTACTTTCAAATACAACAAAGAACCAATGATGTAGTAGATTTCATCAATTGACTACTTATAAAAGTTAAGTCATTCCACACAGAAAAAGTAAATTTACGTTTTCTTGTTTAATGACACATTTTTTTCTATAGAAAGCCATATCAGCCTTTTAAAAACACCAGCCCCTCTTGGGAATACCCCTCATTTCAGGTTGGTCAGTCTATTAGTGGAAATCAACCACCATTAATTTTACTGATTCATTTAAATGTACTTGATGTGAGCTGCAAAAGGTTATGAAGGTTCTGGAAGATAGAAGTCAGCATAGAAAAGAAAATGGGAGCAGATATAATTAAAATGGATGCCCAGATGCTAATTTTGATACCATGAGTGAGGTATGAACATTTTGTCATGCACTCACTGTACTGGAAATTAGAATTAACCAAGGAAAATGATATTTCACACTTTTTGATTAATTTGATTTTGTTTTGAGCTATGAAATGCTTTTATCAATTGCAAGTGGATATGAAGAAGGCATGAAAAATGAGTAAATATTTAGGCATCAATTGATATAAGTAGAAAATTCAGCACAGATGCTATGTGTGGGTCTGTTGGTATAATTTAAATGAATAAGGTATCAATTTAATGCAAAGTAGTAGATGCATATGTCAGTTTCAAAATAATATTACAATTTTAATGACTGTGCAGAAAGTGGTTTGCTATTTTGTATTGTCAAAAACAGTAATGAGATAAAAATCAGTCTTATTTTCTTTCTACAAGTCAAGGGAGTATGTGCATTTTTTGGTCAAAACTGAAACATGTCTATTATTGTTGTCGAAATCTGAGATCTAATTTAAATTACTTTTAATTTAATATTGAAATTAGCCAATCCATAACGAATTTCAGTTCAAGCTATAACAGTGTTACTAAGGTAATATGATTTCAAGATGGCTAGAGTTCAACTACAACATGCTTTTAAGGTCAAACAAGCTAATGTTCGAGATTTTATGGTCACAAACAGAGGTAACTTAGATACATACAAACATAGATACTTAGAATCTAGATTACTAATTACATTGAACAACACAATTTTACCAATTCAATATTTTTTAAAAGGTACCAGGATATTTTTGTCACAAGACTGTATTTCAAATAGTATTGGAAATTAAGATGATATATTTTTATGTATAAATGATTGCAATTACAGAACAGAATTAAGAGCAATGCAATCAAGTCATATTGTAGCAAAGTGAGATTTAGTTCAAAACTCTTTTGTTGGTCATCAGAGTATTTTTAATAAATCAATTCACTTAATAAGCAAACATGTTCAAGAAGATTTTTTATTTGTACTGTAACAGTAACGTGACAAATATTCCATCTCATACTTTTTGAACTCACAAATGCTTAAAAGTTATTAGTTACTCTGAGGCAGTACAAATTAATTTCAATTGTTTATGCTAAATCAAACTGAAAACATGGGTAACATTTTCAAGAGATATTTAAAACAAACTCTTAATGGTGTTGATTCTTACTTCCAATCAAGTGCATGGTAAAAGTTCATACCCCATTCACGTCATCAAAGGATGTTATTAAGAGTGTTCATTCTAAGATAGAGTAGGCCAAAAAGGCTCCCAAAAATTTAATTGATACTGAAAACAATAACACCACTTTAAGGATGCTAATGAATTTGGAATGCTTAAAATTCTGATTGTAAGTAATCTTTTATGTGCAAAATAGAGTGAAAAATATACCTCATAAGCTGAGGAAACTTCTTGAAACTTTTTGGCAGAAGTGGAATCATTTTTGTTAGTATCAGGATGATACTTTTTTGCTAGCTGAAAATAAATGAAAATAATCTTGAGTTATTAATGCTATTATTTGTACAAAGGAACAAAATACAAAAAGAAACAAAGAGAGAATAACACATTTTCCCTTTATTATAAAGAATCTATTCAAGGACTGGGAAAAAATATTAGTGTAGTCTTTGTTGCAATCAGAAGAAAAGAAAACAAAAGAGCAAAGAAGTGAGGATAACGGAAACTATCTAAGAAAAGTATAAATTACGCTTTAAAAATATATTTTATTCAGTATTGCTAAAAATACAAATCAAGCACAAAATGAAGAGTAAACATTTCAAAACATAGTAAAAGGTAGATATATTAGAGCAATCACTTCTTCCGTATTCCCTGGGAACACAAGCTAGAGCTAATTGTTTTCAATTATCATGTATCGGCAAACAATTTCTCACATATATTTCATTAACAATCACACAAGATTGCAAAATATAAATCCTGCCTAGCACATTCAAATATGTAATCCTTTTTGGTAATGTCCAGCCAATTGAAATTAACCAGTACAACATTACAATGTCAGATTTGTGAATTACTTAGTGTTACCAGGACCCCCACATTGGCAGTGCTGCTGTTGCCATGGCAAAGGGGGGTCGTGGGCCAGGGGGCCCCTGCAAAAGGGTAAAAAAATATGATAAAAAACAAAATTCATAAAACTGGAGACAATGTTGAAAATAACTTTTTCACATGTCAAATTAAAATGTAAAAATCCCAAAAATGTAACATACTCCATGATGAAACCAAGAAAAATAAATGTAATTTATTCATTTTTGTTTTCCAAGGATGCATATACTTTTCTATTACGTATTATTAAAGTTTGGTTTCTATTTTAATCGGTTGCCATGATTTTTAATTTCAATTGTAGAATTGTACATAAAGAAAGAACATTTATATTTTTTGGATATTAAAATTGTATGTTACTAGTAGCTATGTTTATTAACCAAATGCTTAAGTTTATTCAACACTTTTTTACCTAAATGTCTTGTTTGTTATATGGTATATGTCACTGTTATAAACGTTGCCTGTGACAGTTCTTTTCGTGGGGTCAGGAGTGACCACTGCTCACTAAAACCCTGGAGATTGCTACGAATTCCCATCTCACTTACTTTGCAAACTTTACTTGCAGTGGCTAGTACAAGATAATTTCAAGTTGGGATACCTTGAAAAGGATTTCACATACACAGATAAGGTTACTTAAGAGAAGGAAGTAGTAATTTAAAAAATTGAGAACTGTTTGGTAAAAATAAATGCTAAGACATTAAAAAGAAATGTTAAGTGTTAGTGAGTAGTTGGGCAAAAACAGATATAAAACATACATATTTAAAGGGAGTTTGGGAACTTAAGTATATTTTATTGAAAACATTTCCACACTATAACTTAAATTAACACTCAAATTTACATTTGTTTCACTCTCGATTCAATTGCTAAATTTTACATCCAATGTAATAAGTGGCTTTTTACACAAACCCATAACTTTTATACCTCAAAGTATCCCATACTTTTTTGATGTAACTTATAGTGGTAAATAACATTTGAAAACATCTGTGACTAGTAGGTCTTGTAGTATTTCAAGGTCAAAATGTATTAATATTTTGCAATAGCGATCTGTATAAAAATAATTGTTTATAAGCTAAATATGAGTGGAATAAGTATTCTATTTAATACCTGTCCTGGACAAGGCACACTTCATAGACAGTTCTCTATAAGTTAATGACAATTTGAAAAATAAAGAGATTGCTTAAATTGGAACATGTGGGCCGGAGAAAATAGGCCGAAGGCCTATTTCTTTTTGAATATGGACTGGAACTTAGTAAAAATTAGTTAGGCATGACTATTAACAGGAGGAATGAATGAAAATAATTGCTTAAATGGAATTGAAAAATATATTACCTGATAGTAAGATTTCTTTATTTCATTTTGACTGGCATTTCGAGATACTCCAAGAACCTTGTACAAATCAGGTCTGTTGTAATTACTGTGGGAATTATGGAAGAACTTGACATTACAATTTTTCAAATCAGTACAGGACCCTAAAAGTGTTTCATATCATTAGGTGAAGCTAAAATTGGAATATTTACAAATGATTATAGACTGCAATTGTTTAAATTGTAGAAGACATGTACAAGGAGTAAACTGTCTAGGTTCAGTTAGATTAAAGTAAATTTGAAAAATTTAAGTAGAACTAAAAGTATGCACTTTATTACAAGCTAAGTTAAGATGAATTAAACACAACAGAAAAAAAAAAGCAATATGCAGTGGAGCAAAAAAATATTTATAATAAGTTTTTTAGTATAATTAAATCACATGATTGCTTTGTTGTCCACACAAATTCTTTTTGAAACTTCAACAAGCCCTCATGTCTCCTTCACACTAGTGGTGAATGATGAATGCTAACTATTTCTTTGGCATAGACTAAAAACATATTTACTCTCATTACTGTGAGGCTACAAACTTTTTCCTCATGCTTCTTTTCTTTATTGCTTTTATCTGAACAGCTTGATTTTGATGGTTTTGCACTACATTTTTAGTTGTGCCTTCTATTGTGTATTGCGACTAAGGATGTTTGTTTGCAGTGCCTGTTGTATTGGAAACAAATAAACACATGCAAAAGGCTAGATTCAATGAATTAAATATAACTGGGATTCAACCAATAAATTATAATAGTTCAATAACAATTATAGATTGTTGATCAATATCGATAGTTCCGATCCTATTTGAATCGTCATGAAAGCGGTGGATAGCATAAATATCTCAGGACAAAACTAAATGAAACAAAAGAAACACAAGACCAGGACCACATTTTACAATCGATACGCGCATTAAGATTTAATAAGTTGTAATTTTAGCATAAAAATGACAAACATTAGAAATAGTTACTTGACGAATCTTTATCAAGCAATCTTTTCAGTTTATTGAAAGATGTTATTTTGGAATATGTCCTTGAATGAGATTTGGTAAAATTATAAATAACATTATTCAACATTAATTTGTTCTGCCGGCAGTTGGTCAAAGCAAATACATCGCCAATGCATTGAAGACTACGAGCCATGTTCAAATGAATTGAAAAATAATGATTCAGTGTGCTTGAAAAATTAGTTTGTGATCAGAATTTTATCATTTTCGCATGATTGCACTGTAAAAATTTCTGTTTTCACTACTTTGTTTACAATTTTCATGTTTCCGAACCACATTTGCGGTTGCATCACCTTCACGCAAAGTTACTGAATTTCAGTTACAGTTACACAACTAGAATCTAGGTAAGAAGGTAGTGAGGAAAGGTATATTTAATTAACGCCACACTGATACAATACAAAGGGTATTGAGAAATATATTGACGGGCGATTGGTGACGGTCCTGAATCTACTCCGAAGGGAAAGACCCAAGGAAAACACTACGCAATTTTGTATCACGTTCAGATAACGAGGTCAATACCTGAACTGGAACACCACTCTCGAAACTTTCACGACACTCCAAAGTAAGGATTTTCAAATCCACAACAGATTGAACGTGCAGCAGCCTTTACGGACACGGCAGTTTTTGATTGGATCAAATTTAGGGCTCGCAACCCTCCGGTTGACTATACACGATTCTATCAACTGAGTGACAATTACGACCATAAAAAAAGGCTTGTTAAATCATATTTCGTATTCAATTTTTCAAACCTTTACAATAAGCTTTTCAGAATAAATACAAACAATCGGTAATGGTAATGGTAATTTTAGTTAACGTCGTACTAGAGCAACACAACGGGCTATTGACGACGGTCCTTAATCAGTCCCTTAAGGGAAATATTCGAGGACAACACCTCGTAATTTTGAGCCACGGTCAGATGACGACAAACAATCGGAAACGAACTTTACGAAATCTTACGAACTTGGGAACCTCGGAAGCGGAGGGTGACTGAAATCGTCCAATCATCTTCAGAATCAATGTCAGAATTACAAAGCTTCACTCTACTCTTTACTTACATGCCAGAGGAGAATTGGAAATGTACAATTTATTAACGAAGTAGTTTAAAAATTGGAGGATAAAACACCCAGCATATTCACGCAAATGTTTCTTAGCCTTTCTGTAATTGGTAATGTTTAATTAACGTCGTACTAGAGCAACACAACGGGCTATTGTCGACGGTCCGGGATCAACCACTGTCAGATGACGAGGCAACACCTGAGCTGGCACCCACTCTCCAAACTTCCATACCAACCCAACGTGAATACTTTCGGCCACGACCGATTTAAGGTGCATCTCTACACCATACGCTTACAAATATCCATGCCCTGATCCGGATTCGAGCCAGGAACCTTCCGATCTAGATGCTAATACCTAGCCTTTCGGAGAACAATGAAGTGGGACGGGCGTTAATCTACCTGTGTTGCAACTCATTGACATGGTTTAGGCTGGTTTGCAAGGGGTAGGAGGCAGAGAGGACCACAAGGAAGGTTTAACCTAATAGAATAATTTGATCAATGCAAAGATATTTAAAAATTTGGAATATAAGGGCCAGAACATTAAGATATTAGTGAACTGCCTTTCACAGTTGCATCATTTTACTGTTTTGTCATAAAAATGTTACCTCACCTGATTGGTACAAGAACCTCCACTTGACCTTAACATACGTTCACATTTAATACGTCCATGGGAGCTTATACGTAGCGTGACATAAGTCGCCCTTGGTGTATAATCGACTTAAAAGGTTTGATTGAGCTTCCAACAAATCAGTCGCAAAACTGAATTAAAAAAAAAATTTATTAATGTTACAACGAATGCTTGAAATCCTTCCTGTAAAATTTTAAATGCTTGGAGTTTTTCTCTTTAGTTTTGTGAACTTTATACAAAAACTGTCTCTTAAAATAATATCCATTCGAATTAGAAAATAAACTGTATGAAGCAGAATTTCCTGTTTTGCTGTGTTTAACTGGTATTATTTTTTTATTAGTTAAATAGTCGTTTCTTCAATTTTTGTTAGTGTTTTTGTTTTGAAATTTTAAAGCAGCATTAGATGTCTAGGGTTAATTCGTTTGTTTTTAAACATTAGTGCTCTAAAATTCAGGTACAAGATGGTTACAGTAGTAAAAAAATTATTACACGGAATTTGGGGGTTCGTAAAGATATCTTCGTAAATCATGCTCAATTGCAAATGAGTGATGAAAAACTGGTAAAACTGTCTCAAGCAATGTGAGAGAAGGATAGAAGACAAAAGGTAGTATATAACTGGGGAAGGGGTAAGAAAATTCAAACGAATATTTCTGAATATTTTTTAAAATTAAAAAATTGCATACTAATATTTTGGAGCTGGTGTTGTGACAGTATTTAATTCCTATAAACAAACATTTAAACGACTTTATTTCCTACTTCACTTTTACAGTGCTTACCAAATTCAAACTCTAAGGGCTGCTTTGAAATACATATAAAATCAAGTACATTTGTTGTCTTTCACAATTCGTGGTGTTTATTACTAAAAGGATTTTCTTACTCAGTTTGTTATGCATAGTTACGATGTTTTTTAATCTCTCTATATTAAAAAAAAGTTACCGCCGCCGCCGCCGCCGCAGGATTGAAATTTTTGTTGTTTAGCTCCATTCTTAGACGGTTTCCCGAGAAAGTACTGATCGGAAAAAAATGAAATTAACATGCTTTGTTCTTCATCGTATTCCCTGGATATTTATTAAGATTTTTTTCCGATGCGGCTATTAGTTTAAGTTTTATTAAGTGTTAAAGTTGAAGAAGTGAAATTTCTTCCGCGAGTGAGCAAAACACATTCAAATTTTCAGTCTTCAGTCGTGAGTTTTTTTTTAAGAGTACCTCTCAACGTAAATTTTTGCAGCTCATCGAGTTTTTTTTGAAATTTCAATTTGGTTCTTGATAATATTTTTTTTGAAATTCGGGAAAAATCGGGACATTTTTGTTACTTTTTTTTTAAACTGCCGTATCTATATCTTATAACTATTAGTTTTTAATTTTTTAAATATCGCAGTATACCTCAGAATATACTCTTTCTTACGGTACTATTATTTTTTAAATCGGTTAATAATTAAATTGGATGCGATCAAAAGTTCGTGATACAAAATTCGGAATCTTCGGATATTTTCGCTACTTCTTGTTAAAACCGTTATGTCTACGGCAAAAACCATTATTTTTTTTAATTTGAGAACATCACTGAATACACTACATTACACTCTTTCTTATGGTACAATTATTTTTCAAATTGGTTAATAAACAAAATCGATGCAATTAAAAGTAGGTCATACAATTTTCGGAACTTTCAGATCGTAACTTCCGATACAAAACTAAAATGGTCATATCTATATAGTATTACTGTTAGTTTTTAATTTTAAAAATATTGCAGTATACCTCATAATGTACTCTTTCTTATGGTACAATTATTTTTAAAATTGGTTCATAAATAAATTCGATGCAATCAAAAGTTGGTGACACAAATTTCGTATTTTTCAGTTCGCATAGCTGGTTCCGCAAACAGTAGTGGGTTGCATTTTCGACTATCGGGTTTGCCAGATATCAAATTTATCGTAGCAACAATTGCCATAAAAACGATTTCTTTTTATTTGGCGAGGAAAAAGGCTCGCTTTTTTCCCTCTGTTCTCAAGACAGTTTACCGACAAAGTACAATCGTAAAGTTTTGATATTAACACTGTTTACTTAAAATTGTAGAGGGAACAAGATACAGAAGATTTTTTACTGATGCGGCTATTACTTTAGGGTGCATTAAGTGTTAAAGCAAAAAAAAAAAAGTGAAATCAATTGCGAAAGAAATATTGGTTTGAGAAAGCAAACCAAACGGGATTGCGTAGCAATCCCCGGGGTCGGCGAGCGTAAGCGAGCAGGGCGAGAAGCCCTAGCTGTGACGTCATGTACCGGAAAGTGAAATCAGCATAATACGAATTATTCAGATAGTTTCACTCTGTGAAAGGAATGTTGGTTTGCGAAGCAAACCAAATGGGATTGCGCAGCAATCCCCGGGGGTTGGCGAGCGTAAGCGAGCAGGGGGCGGAGCCCCCTAGTATAACAAAAATTTTCACCACACAAACAACTCGTGCATCTATTTCTATATAAAAATAAAAAATAGCTACATCATAGTTATAAGAATTCTAATTTAACAGGAAGATATTTTTTAATTTTCATATATTCGTTTTAAATTTAATCCTTTATAAAAATAGTTCCATTCTATTTATTACTAGCCACTACGTGGCCAGCACTGCGTTGCCCGTGACAGTTGTTTTGGGGGTCAGGTGTGACCATTTCTCGCGAACCCTGGTGAATTCATAGCATATTGGATAACAGCCATCATGGGTAACACCGTGATGGCTTCGTCATTGTCAAATGCAGCCAAATTCGAATTGCGAAGAGATCCAATCGGCGTGAAGTCAAAATCTCTTACAAAATTATTAATATTTAACTGAAAAATTATTTATTAAAAGAAAATAAGATGTATAAGGTAAATCTATAAGGTATGTATAAGATGTATGTCTATCTGGTATAAAATTTTCCGTCTGTTTCAAATCCGTTAGAAGTTTTAATCTATCTTTAACGATCCCGGTTTTGCAAAAAAAAAAAAAAAAGGAACAAAACAAGGCCAGTCAAAATTTTCAAAATTTGTTTTGCTTTCCTTCGCTGGAAGTGTTTGAGCGTAGGAAATGGAATCTGATTTCTCGATCGCGAAGGTCATATAGGAAAAAAATACAAAAGTTACAATTTAAAAATTATTTATTTAATGAAAATCATATATTAGGTATCGATCAATTGTGAAATTTTCCGCAGATTTCAAATCCGTTGAAATTTTTACTCTATCTTTAACGATCTAGGAGATACAACTACATAACTACAGTTAAAACTTTACTTGTTTTTTTTTGTCCCCTGAAAAATCGTTCCTCTCAAAATGAAACGGACACACAGAAAAAATAAAGTTTGAATCTGTCATCTCTTTAAAGTGTTGCCATTCTAAAAACCAATAATAACAGTAAAGGACATTAAATTCTTTTAAAAATGTTCTTGATTGAATTTTAAAATTCGGGCTTCGGACAAAAATTACAAAAAATTTGGACTACTTGTGTGCCAAATCCCATTATTCTAAGTGTCACAGATTCGTCAGGACGGTACATAGACATAGAGACAAACGCTCTCTTTTATAATAGTAGATATATATCCCATTCTTCTACAATATCAGGTTTTGAAAGTTATACTTTCTTTATCAACTTTCCCCCTCAGTACTTTAATTGGAGTATCAACTTTCAGTTTAATTTCAATATCAACTTTCCCCCTCCGAGCACTTTCGTGGTCCTGCCAAGAAACCCAGTGGTACAAAATAGGACGCCACCAAAAGCAAAAGTTGTCAATCGCTTAAGGTGGATAATACTACACTCTATAACAAAAAAATCGACGCACCAAGAAGGAATCATCCGATTGCTTTGAAATTTCGTATGCAAAAATGTTTTGATCAAATATGCAAATGATTAAAATTTGGTGTCCAATGAATGAATAGTGCGATCTCCATCGCATCGGAACTGCGCACCCAGCAGATGTATATAAGGAGTTGTTCTTGAACTGTTGTTAAAAATTTCTGCTGCATTGCGATTTAGGATACCTTTACACGACTGAAAAAATGCCTCGCCGCAGGATTCGAGCTCATTACGAGCAACTTTCATAGTTTGAAAGAGGTCGTATCATTGGATTGAAAGAGGCAGGTTGGGCAAATCGGAGAATCGCTCGTCATGTGAGTCGAAGTGATGCGGCGATTAGAAGATGCTGGCAAGAGTGGGTGGACAATGGCAGGTTTCAGCGTCATGATGTTAGCGGTCGACGTAGGGCCACAACAGATCGCGAGGACAGAGTGATTGTCAGATCAGCTGTCACAGCTCCTGATTCATCGCTATCAACCATCAGTCGTGCGACCCACACACGAGTGCACGAGTGTCCACCATGACCATTCACAGACGGCTGAGAGAGTGAAATCTACGCTCGTACCGACCGTTACGCCACCTGCCACTCACGCCTGCACACTGTCGAGCCAGATTACAGTGGTGCTTGGCTCGATCAGGCTGGAATGATGCTGACTGGGGACGTATAGTCTTTAGCGACGAATCCCGCTTCCAACTGTGTCCTGACGATCATCGAAGACGTGTCTTGAGACGCCCAGGGCAACGTGCCGATCCTGCTTTCACTATTGCACGCCACACGGGCCCTCAACAAGGAGTTATGGTCTGGGGTGCCATTTCCCTAGATAGCCGGACCCCTTTGGTCGGCATTAGAGGTACACTTACTGCTCAGCGTTACGTTGACGACATTATGAGACCTGTTTTGCTACCGTTCCTTTCGCAGTACCCTTGGCTTATTTTTCAGCAAGACAATGCCAGACCACATACGGCACGTGTTGCTATGAACTGTCTTCAAGCTTGTCAAACACTTCCTTGGCCAGCTAGATCACCAGATCTCTCTCCCATCGAGCATGTCTGGGATATGATGGGAAGGCGACTGCATCCGGTAGGGAATGTTGATGACGTAGTCCGACAATTGGAGCAAATTTGGCAAGAAATACCGCAGGAGACCATCCGGGAGCTTTATCGGTCTATGCCACGCCGTGTGGCAGCTTGCATCCAGGCTAGAGGCGGGTTAACACCTTACTGAGCTCGTTACTGTAAATATGAAATAAATCACTCAATTGTTCTGAAATTTTAATCATTTTCTATTCTGTACATAATTTTCCTATCCACCAATTTTTGTCTCCATCGGACAACTCTTTCTTGGTGCGTCGATTTTTTTGTTATAGAGTGTATTTTAAACATATTTCAATCATCTAGTTCAATATGCGCACCCTTTGATCGTTCAATATGTGAGACCTCTGAGCGTTACGAGATTTCCGTGTAGTGTGTTACAGTTACCACACATATACTTAACTTTTTGACTACGGCTATAAATATAACAAGGGCGATTCTTTCTTGGCGCGATTCTTATAACTTTCAGCATACAACTGATGCACTGGCCGTTGTCTAAGTTCTTTCTTGGTGAGATCGATCATGGTACAACTGCTGTACCAGCCGTAGTTAAAAGGTTAATGACTCGATAAACGCATCTTTCTAAAAAAAATCCATGGATTATTTCCAATCTTTTGGAAGAGATTCTACTAGTCCTTTTCTTAGACATTAGAATCTTTTTAAAGATTGTATTGCTTTTTTTTTCTTTGGAGATAATCGGCGTGGAAAGTTTTATTGCTCATTTCTTTAGCATAGAATATTATGGAAAGATTTTATTCGTCAAAGAAAGTCAAAATTGGTTAGAAGTTATGTGGAAAAAAAGCTGCAGGTAGCAAGATGGGATTATGCGTTTGAACCCCTGAAAAACTTAAACCATACTCAGTCTATTTTCAACAAAACGAATTTACTATCTAGATTTTCAGAAGAGGTATGTTTTACTCTGTCAAAATGAAGCGATAAAAAGAAATTACGAAGAATCCTTTTTTCAATTTCATTCTCTAATCAGCTCTCTAAGCTGCACTGCCTTTCAAAATGAATATGTGTCGTTTTATTCTTATTTTTAAATTTGGAATTAGGAAGTGTAAAATAAATTATGCTCGATTGTTTATTTAAAGAGAGTGTGATACCTTATTCTATCTGAAAAATGAAACCTTTGTGGGATAAAAAAAATACGTATATATATATATATATATATATATATGGACTACTATATTGATTTTTGAAAATTTTATCCTACTATGTGTTTCTATGGTTGAAGCCTCCACGTTTCAAAATGCTCACATTCTCCAACATAAAACAAGTAGAACTGATATCACTCTTCATCTCTCGTTTCCAATTCCCATCATCATCATTTGTCCGGAAATGGACTTCCATCAATGGTCCGGAATCCTTCAAATGCAAAATGATGTCTGGACCACCAATAAAGCTTCCATCAGAAGACATCTCCCGAGATCACACCGTATTAGGATTTCAAATACAGATCACTTCTGCAACTCCAGCTGCTCCATCATCCAAAATAAAATTTCTAACCATCCATTCCTCAGGGAATCAGGCATTGTTCAGAGTCTCTGCCCTTCAGCCCTTTCAATGCACCTCCTGTCCGGACTCCTTCCCTACAGAAGGTTGGGCTTCGAATAATGCATTTAAACACAGACATTGTGGGCAGTCCGTTAACTTGAGTTCCTTGTTATTAAATCCCAAACTCATTTTTAAGTATTATTTTCAAGATTGGATTTTGGAAAACTAGAATATTACTAACTAAAAACTTGATAAGTTACTATAAAAATGACATATTTTCTGTACGTGACTTTAATTAGGTTTCCTGAATTTATGACGCAAGGGCCATATTTAGCCAAGCTGCTCCAAACAGTATCAAGTAAATAGACATGCATACAAAGAACATCCTACTAACACGGAAGAGAGCAATACTCTCGGGGAGCAATCAAACATGCCCCGCTTACAACTCCCAAGTTGTTGCGCAGTTGACAAACCCATTCAGCCACGGTGATCCCGGCTTTGTTTCGGATAAACTTTTTTATGCCATTCATTCCACTTTTACTTTATAAAATGAAAATTGCCTATTCATTTTCATGAAAAATTTCATTGTTTTCATGATTACATTTGTTTTATGAAAAATTTCAGGTCTAAGAGAATAAATCTGGAGCTTAGGATGATGAGAGGCACATTTTGACAACTCGATGGAAACATAAATTGAGTTGATTTTGAGCACATGGTTTTCAGTCGATTTTGACACGAAATTTCATGCAGTAAAACTGCATGAAATTCCATGCACTGTAAGTTCTTTTATCGATGTCTTTTTCTTCATCCGTTATCAACAAAAAGATAAGTTTTTGGCGAAAATATTTTGCTCTCTTATAGTATGAACACACAAAAGGGGAAAACATACTTAAATTCGGGCTGAAAGTACTTATCAGAGAGCCATACTGAATAAAAATTTCATTTTTGACTCTAAAAGACTCTTTTGACTTGCTGCATAAAACAGTGATTTTACTATATTTCCCATCTGATTATTATACGGAATAAAATCCGAAGTCGTTGTATAGTCCCTGAGAGATAAACGAGAAATGACGAGGAAAGTTTTTCACTTGGTTTCTAAAATGAAATATTCCCCTCTGCGCGAGGTGTTTATACAATCAGCGTACTTTTCTGGTATCGATGAGTATGTATGATTTCAAACACCTTAATATTTCTTTTATCGATGTTTTATGACACTGTTCTCCACCAACTCAATCACGGGAATGCTAAAAAGCGAAAATTGTGGTTTTCAAACTGCGTTGCGGCTCTCAGGGGAGCCGTAGCCATCCATCAGGGAAAGCCATGAATGCTCTCCGACGATATGTGTTCGGCGAGAAAATACGCTTTCCGTGATTTGAACGAAGAAAAAAAAATCCTTTGCTGTTGGGAGTATTTGACAAAAAACTACATTTGATTATGATAATTGGTTGGTTTTTTTTACGGCGCAAGGTCATATTTGGTCAATCTACTCCAAGCGCTAGAGGTAGGTAGTTAATTGACGTCGCACTGGAGCAACACAACGGGCTATTGGCGATGGTCCGGAATCAATCCCAAAAGGAAAGATCCTATGACACTTCATAATTTTGAACCACGGTCAGATGACAAGGCCACACTCGAGTTGGTACCCCACTCTCTTAACTTCCACACCACGCGAATGTGAGGAGTATTGTGAGACATTTTGGACTAACAGCGTCGCTAATAGTTAGTTCTGTTACTCCAGTGTGACGTTCATGAACTACTTACCTACCATCTCATTGTTATCCTATAACAATAGTTTTATCTTTCAATGGCACCAGCCCCCACATTTCCATGGAGCATGGGATGCATAAAATACTTAAAACCATTGGTTATCGCCGAATGTGCAGCTTCCAAATATTGAATTCATGCTACCAAAATTCTATTGTGCTGTTATCAAAACTCTCAAAGATCCTTTTAGGCATTTTACAGTACCCAGGAATCCATAAAAAACACTGTTCCAAGCAATCTGCTGTATGATACCCATTATTTACATTATAACTATATATAATGAGGCAGAGAGAGAGAGAGAGAGAGAGAGAGAGACGTGTGTATACAAGTCGGCCTTGTACATTTCACTAATTTACCACGCGCTTCCTCTACATTGATGGCACGATTCAACATCACAGTCTTAAACTGACATAAGAGCACTGCATTGCATAATTAATAGGCTGGGGTATCTCAGTTTATGAATTAGTTAAACATAAGTACACCGCATTGCCTGATTTGATTTGAGTAACGCAACCCTCTAGTATGCACTGACCCAGGATTGAAACCAATTCCAATCAAGACATTAATTCGGGGAAGGCAAATACGAGCCTTGTACCCCTCATTGCTTTATCCATAGGACTTAAACTTATTAAGCATATACTTCTGACACGTAGTAGGTTGTATAAGTAATTACTCTATAAGGAATTAGAAAGTTTCATAAAGTGAGTTTAGTAATTATCTACAGAAACTCACACTTGCCTTTAATTAGAATTTGAATTCTTACCTATCCTCCAAGTGAAGCAGCTTAAAATATTTGTATAAGATGATGAATATCTATTGGAATTTATCTCAGATTTGGCAGAACTAAAAAGTTTGATCGATTAAGTTCGATTGGTTTTATAATAGCGAATTCCAATTAAATGATCTGGACAAATTTTTGAATAAAATATTCTGCATTTCGTTTGCTTGTAATAAATAAGTTATTAATTAATACGTTCGTTTTTGGATTAAAAAAGGGAAGAATAAAATGAATGATTGTAGAAGACTGGTACATTTCAATGTAATTAAGTTAAAACAATGAACTATCTCAAGATATTTCCGAGTAGAGTAGTCCCGGGTTTGTATCCCAGTTTGCAAAAACTCGGACTTTGGTGATTGTCTCTTGTTAGGAGCAATGTTGACTTACCCACTGGGGGCTCATTCACAAATAGCCACCAGTTCACGACTTTTTGCGCTCGGAAGATTTAAAGAAATGATGCAGTGTTCAGATAATTCAGCAAATTCCGACGACGCATGAACTTGGAATTTTAATTACGCAATGAAATTAAAAAGTGCAGAATTAAACTTAGTGAATAATAATTGAAGTTTATTGGAATTGAGAGACAAACCATGAGAAATTAAAAAAATATATAAATAATATTTAATTTACGAAACCTCAAAACATAAACTTTTTTAGTATGAAGCATGTGCTTTTCCTTTGAATGGTTTCCTTTCAAAGGAAAAAATGGAGGAAAATGGTTTCGACGAGATATCTCATCCATGAAATTTTTTTATGACTAAATGAAGACCTGAAAAGTTTTCTTCCAATCACGAGATGTCTCCTTGACAACCACCAGGAGAGTCAATAGGCATTTGGGACAAATAATGAATGAAATCTATCCGCAGTTCCACCTTGCACGCCATCAATTATTGCAGAAACTGTCTTCATGAACTTAGCTACTCTTACTTTCACAAATATAGGTAGGTATTTTAATTAACATCGCACTGAAGCAACACAACGGGTTATTGGTGATGGTTCGGGATCAATACCGAGGGGAAAAATTCAAGAACACCACGTAATTTTGAATCACGGTCAGATGACGAGGTAGCACACCTGAGTAGGCACTGCATTTTCTAAACTACACAATGCCATTGTGAGGACATTTGAGGCCACTTGTAGATTTAACGTGCACTAGTCCTCTTTGTACACGACGGTCTTTGGTTGGATTTGAACTCGTAATCCTCCGATTGCGAATCCGCTCCAACTTTGATACTGTAACCCGTTTTTGTTAAGGATATCCTTTTTTTTCCTTCAGAGTTTGAAGTTGTTGTGTTCCTTTAGTCGTGAAAGTACGAGTACATTTGTTATCTTAAAAGAAAAGATTGGAAATAAATTTAATTTTTCATCAGAAAGTTCGCTTTTCAAAATTTGTAACAATCTCGTATATTCTAAGTTGGCAGTTGCCATGAGCCGACATTCAGGAACTGCCGTACGAGGCTGATTACTCACGGTTCATGCTAATTCATATTACAGCATAATCTTGTTTTTACCGCTCTTTAGAATAAAATGTACCACTTTGTAAAAGTAGTTTTTGAATCAGCAAAGGAAATAAGTTTATCACTTTTAATACAAAATTGGAACTTTAACAGAAACATGGAAATGAATACACGACATATTCACTAAAAGTGTTTACTTAATCTTTTTAAATATTTAAGCTTAGCAAAATAATTTTTCTAATACCAAAGCCGAAAAAGAAGTAAACAAAAATATGAATGATAGAGTGAGTACACTTTTTATGAAAATAAAGCCCGGTTTACTTTCTTTTTGAAAAATCTTCTGGAGCTTATAACGTTATTTTCCCATGATGGAATATATTTTCCTAAATTTAAGAAACGACTTTCATGGGCAATATGTTAGTTCTATACCAGAAAACATGGGACAGTTTGAGAAAAAATACCCCCAGAAGACGTCTTAAATAAAATAAGGCTCTTTTATATAAAAAACCTGTTTTATCCTATTTACATTGGACGTAAACTTAACATTTTCTATGAATTTAACTCGGAATATACTCAACGCTCTCACAAGAAGGCACAAAACTGTGGAAGCTGTAAAGCAAACCCTTCTGCATTAGCGGGTGACTTTTATGACTTTATGTAGTCCGAGTTCTTTAAGAAAGTGGGAGAATGTGGAGGAAAAAAAAGGATCGATATAAAGTAAACACAAATCAAAGGCCTCCTGTTTTTATTTTATTTCATATGCTGCCTCTTTGAAACTCAACAGATGGAAAATTTATTTAAAAGGAGGTGCACTCTATCATGGTTACAGTGAAATATAGCCTTGATGAGCACCGTAAGGAATTCTATATCTGCGTTGGGTCATGCTTGAAAGAAAGTAACACCGTGGTTTCAAACTACATTTCTAAGCCAACGAGGTTTCTTGTGGTACATTTAACAAATTTCTGCAAGAAAATAAAGTTTATATATTTTTACTAAGGATGGAGACAGTGAGTATGAAAACATAGTGGATTTTTAAGAAATGTCAACATTTGGTTTATTTTGTAAAAGCCAACTACCAAGCTTTCTTTTTATAGTATTGTAAACTCGGTGTGTGTGTTTGAATATCTGAGTTTAATTTCATACTATGAAATATTCCATTTTTATGTAAAACTTTCAACCGTTGGATAAAACCTTTCATGCTTGTGTAAGGAAGTAACTAAGGATGTTTACTGAAGACGCAGAGAAATTGATTAGACCAAATGTTTCCATGGGGGCTTGACCATTTATATAACTTTCTAACCATTGAATAAGAGTGTTAGAGTTTAAAACTTGGAACTGATTTATAGTTAATTTGAAGTGTGTGAAGTAGAATTAAGTTGATAGCACCTGAATTATACAGGTAACTCATTTGGAAGTGATTATCTGGTCTAAATCCCCTTAGAATGTTCTCGATCTAATTTTAACTTCTTGTGATTACAAGAGTGGCAAACCAAACTGACAGAACCCAAACAGGGAAAATATTACCTTTAAAAATCGAAACAGAATTGATGTTAGGATATCTTCACGCTCATTTTTGCTGAGCGCTATCATGAAGGTATGCAAACGATTTCTTTTATATTTGTTGGAAACTTTAGATCCATTAGCTTTATCTCTGTACGCACGACGATTAAGGTTCGTATTTCACCAGCCTGATTAGCCCTGTTTTATCCTTTTAAGGGGACCGGGAAAGCAAAATTCGACTAAAAAATCAATTTCTATTTTATTGCTCCTTTATATAGTTCAAAATCTCTTCTTTCCAATGATATATCATACTAGGTAATAGAATAAGAGGAAGTTTGAAAATTATGCGTTTCCAATAAGCACTTCACATCTGACACGGCCTTACAAATGTAAATAAACCGTTTGTGGACATTTCTAATCTTTGTTGCTCAACAATGTATATTATATTTTTTACTTTACTTTACTCAAATTATTTTCGATAATCTGGTAACAGTAGAGTTTTTAGAGAGTTTTTAGAGTTTAGAGAGAAGAAAAAATGGTTAAAAAAATCTTAGTATATATTTATAGTATAAATTTAGCAAAAAACAATAGGATGGTATCATGTGGTATTTTTTAAATTAAACGCAAACTTTTTCAGAAATTGCTCTAAAAATAACAGAAACACATGTTACAAACCTTTCTTCCACTCATTTTCACTTTTTTAGCAATAGAAACTCAAATATAATAAAACAAAATTAAAAACGAAATTATACGTTTATTGCAACTACAACAAACAGAGGAATGACAACTTCAAGCTCGTTTTACTGATAGCGACACTTGCTTATTTTTGACAGCTATGTTTTTTTTATGCAATAGACATTAAAAAGGTATCCAGACACGATCAACTTAAAGTGAACTTGTTCTTTTATATAATTTTTGGGCATTCAATGTTATGATGGAAATTTCCACCATTATGCAAAGAAGAGTTAAATTCATTTAAAAATGTTCTAGATGGAATTTTAAAATTCGGGCTTCGTACGAAAATTGCAAAAAATTCGGACTACCAGTGTGCCGAATTGCATTATTATAAATGCCATAGATTCGTCAGGAGCGTGCGCATAAAAAACAAACAAACAAACATACAGACAGACAAACAGACAGACAGAAAAACACTTAAATACCTAATAGTAGAGAAGATAATAGTAGAATTTTGCTTCAAACTATTTGTAATTCGTACAGCTTTAAGCTACCCAAACTTACAATTTTCACGAGATTTCCGTTTTGTACATACATGCAGATTTGAAGAATTTATAAGTTACTGAGATCTGATTACATGATTCAATCAAGTTGATTACTTAATTGATTACCTTCTCGAAATTGAGAAATTGTGTGCAATATTTTGCATAATTTTTTGTTTCGTATGAGTTGGAAAACTGAAAAGAAAATTGAATTGCAAATGCTTTAGTAAAATAATTCGAAAATGTTAAGTGATTCTTTTTCTATTTACGATGAGACGATACAAGCCCACATGTAATTGTTTGAAAAATAGTTTAATCTACCGTTTTTTACATTTCGTTTAAGTCGAAACAAAAGCGAAAAAATTTGATGTTTTGTATAGTTTAGAATACTTGAGTAATTAAATTCATTTAAGCATTTCAAACAATAAAAAACTTATAAATCTATATAAATAAGAATGGAGTGTTTGTTTGTACATTCAATATTTTCGACCCATTTCAAGTTTTCTATCCGTTTTGGACACTTCTGATGCCGAATCCGCCTTTTTCTCGTTTGGTGTCTGTCTGTCTGTCTGTCCGTCTGTCTGTCTGTCTGTCTGTCTGTATGTTGTGCCCTATACACGTCCACGCGGTTTAAGATATTTTCATGGAAATTTGCATACAGTGAGTACTTATCTTGATTTAGTGAGTAGAATTAGTTGCGAAAGTCTGTCTGTCCGTCTTTCTGTTCTATGCTCGATTTTGTGTTTGTGTGTTTGTGTAGGTATCACGTGAATTGTATTCCAGATATTTTATTGCAGTGTATTTCATTTTATACATTATCTATTAATTTAGTGAATGCAATATTAAACATTTCTTTATTGTTATATTTAGATGAGTTTCATGCTAAAACACCTGAGTAAGTATACTTAAATCAGCCACAATTTGATAGTTTTCGAAAAATTGGAATGTAGTTTGAGTATTACGATTACTTTCATTTGCTTTACCAGTAATGCTGAAAACCAATTATTTTTCAAAAAAATAATTTTTTATGGTGAAATTTTAGGTCTGATGCTTCATTTATTTCGAGTCTTATTTTTATTCTTTGCGCAATGAAAACGTTTTCCGAATATTTGGGACAGATGATATTTTTCAACGAAACGAGAATGAACAAGATCGCGCGAGCAGTGATATTTTTTCTGGTTCTTTCGCTCTGAATTAATTTCACATTTCTAAATTTTGTTCACTTTTAGTTGTAAGTTGTGGCAACTGTGCGAGATCAAGAGATAAAATTGAATCACAAATTAATATATTTAGAACAATTTTTTGCGACATCTTTTATTTTGTTTTATTTCGCTGTTTCCTGTTTTAAATATTTATTATTTTAATAAATGTGTTTTCCTTCTCATCACACGCAACAGCACCACAAAGTATTAGACTTAAAAATGTTAGGTAAGTCAGTATAAATTTTCAGTAAATTTTAAGTGTAATTATGCCATTATTGAAATAATAATGCCTTTTATTTAAAGAATAATGCCGTTAATTAAAGAATAATGCCGTTATTGAAAGAATAATAATGTCTAAAAATCCGAACTAGAACTTTTTCCAACATTAAAAAATTCGTTGTAATAATGACAGGAGAAGATTGCAAAATTTCACAATGTCGCATACCGGAGGCAAGAGTGCCACAAGTAAAAAAAATATTGTTTTGTTGAGTATGAGTAAATTAAATCGTAATTTTAATTAATTGAGTTGAACATGAAAAGAACTTAAGAAAGGGAATTCCAAATCTTCCTCAAAATCAACTTTTATAGTAGTAACCTTAGTATCACCTTTCGTCATTTTGTAGCTTTGTCATACAGCAATTGTGCGATGTATGTGAAATGTATTACATGATTGGATATGCATGTGTAGGATTTGTGTCCAAAGTAAGTTGTAGAAAATATAAAGATGGCGAAAGGTGTTAAAATAAATTTTTACTCTACAAAAAACGAAGTCATTATATATTTTGATTATCTCTTCAATCTAGAGTAAACCAATTCAAACCGAGTAAGGTCGGGTATTTTGCTAGTACAAAATAAAATAATTCAAATTAAATTAAAAGAATAAATGATTATAATCCTTAATAACTGCTACAAAATTTATTAATTTATAATGAAGGAATTGAACTACGAAAATAAGAAATTGAGAGCGTTTGTAAACATTGTAAATTGTGTGGAATAGAGATCAGTGAATAAATAGCGCACTTTAATAAAACTGAAATACAAAATTATTAAAACAGAAATATTAAAATATTATTGACGTATATGTAGCACGTAAAGCATGGTAAATTAACGAGAAAATAATTAAAATTCGAAAATCTAACGATAAATAAATAAGCTTTCGAAACCTCTGATTTTCGTTTGTAATAACTTTAATAAGACAGAGAAAAAAGATCGTGGCGGTTAAACATTTTTTTTACTGTGCAATAAGCGATGTAGCATTGGTGATATTAATATTTATTTTTACCTTAGATCATCAGTAGTTTTATTACGAGAACATTACTATGTTTATGTATGTTATTTTTCTGACACACTTGCAAAGCGTACTAAATAGAAACAAAGAAAAAGAATAATATACTTTTGTCCGAAAGTGCATATGAGAAAGAAAAATAAAAGTATTTTTCCCCTTTTTTCCCCCTTCCTCCGAATATAAATTGGAATCGGTTGACTTCAGAATCTTCGAAAATGAACAAAAATACAATTCGCAAACAAAAAGATATAACAAGAAAAATGGGATTTCTAGAGTTACTTCTGATAAATGTATGAACTAAATTTTTACTGAAAGTTGAGAGGCATGATGAAATGAGAGAACGAACCAGATAAAATGGTTGTTATTGAAAATACTACAGATGAGAACAGTTTGGAACATGCCGATTCTCTCTAAGATAAATGCCAATCCTAAAGTAGTAAAGTAACGAGTTTTTAATTAAAAAAAATGTCCAATTCTTAAAATGTTAAGGATAGCTTGGTGAATAATTTCAATCGTCCAACCTGTAATAAAAGCTTATTAATATGTATAGATTCTCTCGGGGGAGCCTGTAACCCCTAGAGAGCGCGTCCCCAGGCGGCGTATAGGGGAATGCCTCCATTGGTTTACCATTGGATGGTAGGAGTGAAATAAAATAGCTCCCGCGGACCAACAGGCAGAAGTCCAACCTTAGGCAATGGGACCCCGGAGGCAATGGCACCCCTCTTCTATGAATCCTCCATAGAGATCGAGCTCCAGAACTTGCAGATCTTGTCACCAAGGCTTTTGGAGGACTCTAAATTTTTGCACTAGTACTGTATACATAGACACGAGAACAACAGCAATATGTATAGATTATAAAAACTTTAGTAACAACTAAACTTTCATTGAAGAATTTGCAGAATTTGATTCGATGATTAAAAACACTATTGAACGAAAAATGCAGAAAAAAATAATATGATTCTTTATTAAATATACAAGTAGAATACGAGTGAAGGCTAATAATAACTTCTCAATAAAATAGAAACTAATACTAAAATTTATGAAGCAATTCAAAGGATTATATGACACGTGAACGATAATCTTAAAAGATATTTATTTTAAAAACTCTTATTAAAAGTTTTTAAAAAATTTGGTACGATTTGTCTCACACTTAAAGTATAATTTCTCAATTATATACAATTAAAAATAACATACCTTTAAGTGGCCTCTAAATTTTAAATACATATTTTAATCAATGATCTTAACTTTTTATAGTTTTAATTACCTAACATTAAAAAGGGTGGAAAATATAATGTCTTTTGCTTAACATTTTGCAAATACTGTTATCCAAAAAAATTGACAGTAAAAATGCTGTCTCTTGATCAATCATAAACTATAGTTTTTCATTGTTTGTTGTAAACCAAACAGTATTCAATAACCTAATCTTTTTTAAAAATTAAAGAAAATATAAATCTTTCCCTTTATTCAAAATTCCATGCAAAAAGGGCAAAATCGAAAATTTGCTTACACGAATTTGTCACCAATGGATCATTATATTTCTGATCGTAAATGACCATTGTATGACATTTTTCTTTTTACCACCATTCCTCTCAATAGAGTCCGGAGAAAATCAACAATAAATAAGAATTAGGAGAATCGAATCTTAATTCGATTTATTGAAAACATGCAAACACACTAACACTTTTTCTTGTAGAACTTAGCTTAGGCTTAAGATAACTACAATCGCAGTGTAAAATATAAATATAAATTAAAATGAATGAGAAATATTTCTATACAAAAATGAAGGGTTGTTATCAAATTGAAATTAAAAGTTCTATAATAGGAAAATAAATGAAAATTAAAAGTTCCACAATACGATTACGTTTGACTGAGGAGAAATAACATGCGAATATATTCAAGAAGTTTTCAAAGCAAGGTTTCTTAAATAAAACATGCTAAAAAATCCTAAAATTTGAAAGCATCATTAGTAAGTAAAAAGTTTTATTTTGATACTGTCGGTTTATATTTTGAATTAATATAGATTAAAAACTGAAAATGTGTTATTCGTATTACACGCTTTTTAAAGTATGGCGTGGCTGGTATTTTGGATAATTTAAATTTAACCGTATCTATTTCATTATATTTTTTCAATTTCTTAATACACACTGATAAAGAGTTTGAAAATCACCTTTTACCTTTTCAAATTAATTTTTTATAAATTTGAAAAAAAAATAACAAAATATTTCTAGTATAAAATTCCCCCCCCCCATAAGTAGTCAAATATTTTTAATAGGCTATAAAATTAAGGAAATTAAACCCTTAAAAGGTGATGTTAGACTTAATATAAGATAAACAGTTTACTTTCAATGGAGAGAGGTCATATTTGTATGCTGATAAATACAGCTTAGTTGCCGAGGCACAGTCTGATTGCACGGCTTTTCCTGAATATATATAATACAAAAGTCTCTCTAGAACGGAAGGCTCTATATCCGTGACGGCCCAGCTCGAGTTCAAAGGAGCCATCTGAAGCTCAAATGCTTCAAACAACTTCGGTGATCTGGCACTAATGATCGCCTGATGTACCTTAAATATCTCATTTCCTGCTTGCACAGTCAAATCAGAAAACTTGCCCGATTGGTAGAGGTTGTGAAGGTCGATGCTAAGATTAGTCAGATCGCAGGGATTGGAACAACACTCCGCCAGTGATTCGGAGGAGGATTCACTCTCCACGATTTCGGTTTCTGGTCTTCGCATGGTCAGCTTGAAGAACAAGGACAGGGTGTCTTGGGGATGTAGCACCAACTCCGACCTCTTGATGATCAGCGCTGTGTACCATTCTGAGTCGCCTACATCGAAGTTGCGGGCATGGGTGCGATCGTCAAAGACATCCACGAGGTAGATGTCGAATTGAAGGTGGCAGTTCTCCCTTTCGTAGTTGGTATCCAGAGCGATCTCGATCTGAACATCTTCTTCGCCAGAGGAATTGACCATCGTTTCTTTACGCAACCTCAGCTGCAGTTCACATTGGTGGTGCGGGAAGACGATTGGACTGGTAAGTATTGTCCCAGGCACCAGGGAGTCGAAGTTCTTGATCGGCCAGACGAAGTTATGGATCTCAGTTCGCATCTGCGTTGATACGAAGATGTGGTTAGGATAGGCATAGAGTTTGCTTTTGAGGACATCCAGTTTCAAAGTGTCCAGGGTAGTGCTCATACCAACCGGAATGTCCCTATGGTTGATGTCGAATTCACCAGAGTATAAGTAACGCAGGAGGAGTTTCAAGACTGGTGCTCCGATGACGGTGACCTCTTTGCGAGAGGTTGTCGAACTATTTGCCCCAAGTTCCAAAGTATCGGCAAATTTCGGTGCACGGGCTGCAATGATGGCTTTATGTACCTTGAATTCCTCATCCCCGACGACAAGCTTCAAGTCGGGTAATTTTCCTGTGTTTAACAGCTGTTTCATGTCACAAGACAGCTTCTTAAAGGAAATGTTATCTGAAGGTGATAATGTTGAATTATCGTTTAAACGTTCACGCAAAAATAATTGAATGATGATTTTTAAATCGCCGGACACGGCTTTTTCATCCACAAAAGGTTTCCACTGAACGGACCAACCAGGTAGATCGGAATACCGATTCTTGACGAAGCTGATAGACTTGTCAGAAGTGCAGGACACGTCGCAATCCCCGAGAGATATTTCTAAATCATCGTTCTTTTCAATTTTAACCTCAAAAGTTGCTTTACCTTTATAACTTAAGCAGAATTGGATGTGATTCGCCGCATAAACGTGAATCTTTGGACTTTGAAATTCAGAAACATACTTCCGAGACCGAAAGAACTCCTTTAAGTTCCACGTAAAACCGTAGTCTTTTATTCTGTTGTTTGCCATATTGTTCTTTAGATGTTTGAAAACATATCACAAAAATCAAATGCAGAGGTGGTATACGGCGTCTATTCTTGCTAGTTCCTCTGTGATTTAATGTTTCACGCCTGTAACTAATTTGTGTTGATGTGGTTATCATCACATTGCGTATTATCATCCCACATAAGGCACGAGACAAACCTTTATGATTCTGCAATGTGAAAACAATGGCCACTGATAAGAAAAAGTACCGTTGTTTGAAAATGAATGATAAATGAATGATAGCGGTGAATAACTAGTAACTCCAATATATTGTGTCAAAAGATCTAGTTCCGTTTTCGAAGATAGAAATTCTTCATTGTGTGATACGAGTAAAAATACCTGTTCTTTGCATTTTGCATTCTTGATAACACAAATGAAAATTTTACAGATAAATTCTGATGCAGAAAATTATTTTTTACATCTTTATTTAAAAAAGGTTGTTTCAAATATTAGGGGAAGTTTGTGTATTTTGGATCACCTAGCGTTCATATTGATACATTCTCTTGGATTTATCTTTGTTAAACAACGGTTTTTCTTGTGAAAATGTATCAAATCAACTATCATTAGTAAATTTTATTAATCCATAAAAACTTGGTTACGAAAATAAAAAAAACCATAAAAGATAAAAGCGTATAGTTTGGGGCTAAGGGTATATTTTGGTCGCGGTCGTCCTGCAGTTCGGTAAGTAGCTAGTTGAACTATTGCGCACTGGAGCAACACAATGGGCTATTCCTGCAATTTGGACGTGTTAAAAATGTTGAATAGTTTTTAAACCTCAGTAGTGTAGAAATCACGAGGGTAAAGGAGTGTGAAATCATTACTAGGAATATAGATAATAGTAATTATTATTATTTTTATTACTATAATTTTTTTTAATTAGGCCGTTCTCAATTTGATTCATTCCAAATTCTTCTTAGACACGTATCCATACATCTTTCTTACGTAATTGTTTAAAAGCTTGATTGTATTCATATATTTCTTTACGTCTCCATCATCCGTTGCTCCTTGATATCTCAGTGTAGATTTCCTTTCATGGAAATATTTCTATTCCTAATTTAAATGCTATAAATTTTTTATATAAAGTTTCTAGCGTCATTTTGAGAGGAATTCCAGTCAAGACTATTATAGACTACTCCATACAATTTTAACTTTCTTCTCAAAACAGTGAAGTAATCGGACTGATTAAGCTTGCTGGAACTGTTTGGTAGTCTTCTTGGTATGCATGCGCGGAGAACAAAATTTAGATTACAATCGTAAAAGAAATTGTGCCCCAATCCTGAGGGTACTGGTACACGTGTACCCTGTGAAAATAGATGAGAGCTGATGAATCAATGTCTGCGTCAATCGAAGCTAGTCACGTACCTTTAGGTACCGTACAACGGTCCTGCCTGTCTGTCTAATGTAATTTCCGGTTTGCCGTTCCTCCTAGACGAATCAGTGACTCGTATAATTTCTCGTAAAAATATCCACTACATTTTCTCTTCAAATGGATAAATCAACCGATGTTGCTGGTTTGGAAATTCTTATGGTATTTGTGCGCTATTCATATTTGGACTCTTTCCAAGAGGATTTACTTCTCTGCAAGCCATTACCAACTACCAGAAGTGGCAGCGAAATATTTAAATTATTAGATGAATTTTTCACGGAGAATAGCATCGTATGGGATAACTGTGTTGATGTTGTGCACAGATGGAGCGAAAGCTATGACTGGTAAGGTGTCTGGTGCAATAGCAAAAATAAAAGAAAAAGTCCAGGGGTGCAACAGTAGCCACTGCGTACTTCACCGACATGCTCTTGCAATGAAGAAAATGCCACCTATTATAAAAGAAGGGCTAAATGAGACTGTTAAAATAATAAGCTTTTTAAAATCACGACCTAAGAATACCAGGTTGTTCAAAATCTTATGTGATGACATGAGGAGTCTACATACGTCTTTCCTTCTTCACACAGAAATAAGGTGGATCTCCCGTGGTAAAAGTTTAATACGCCTCTTTGAACTAAGGAATGAAGTCAGAATTTTCATGAGTGACAATGATTTTGCTTTGGGAGAGAAGTTGTGTGATGATAGCTGGGGTACGAAATTGGCGTATTTGGCAGATATTTTTACAAAAGTTAATATGATTTATGTCTCTCACTTAAAGGAAAATAAGTAACTGTTTCTGATGCTACTGATAAAGTGAAAAGATTTAAAAAGAAACTGAAGTATTGGGTAGAGTCAATCAAAAACGGAAGCCTGGATTGTTTTCCCCTAACAAAAGGATTTGGAGAAGAACTCGAATCAAACATTCATGCGGATATCTTAAACAAGTTTGAAGTTCATCTCTTGCGTTTGATTGATATTTTGAACTCTCATTTTCCAAAAGTATTGCACGGAAACATAAAAGAAAACTTTTGGGTTGTAACACCATACTCTATATCCAAAAAAACATCTTCTGTGACATCACAGGAATGTGAATGCTTGTTTAATTTGACATCAGATACAGCAATAAGATCAAAGTTTGAAACTGAGAAATCAATATCTGATTTTTTTGTGTACGCTAAAAGATGAATCTAAAATCCTATCAGATAAAGCGAAAGTATTCTCCTACCCTTAGGAACCACTTACCTGTATTTATACGAAACAGGAATCTCCACATACGCCGCTACTAAAACAAAACACAGATCACGTCTCAATGCAGAGCAAGATATTCAGTTGCAGCTCTATCCAAAATTCAGCCAGATATAATCTCATTGTGCAAATCAAAACAGACTCATCCATCTAATTAAATTTTTGTTTCACGAAACCAAGTAAAAATTTGTAACAAATATAATTATGCTAAACTAATAAAATAACAAATTATGGATCGGCAATATTTGCCTTGAATTTATTTTAACCCTTCTTTGCATAATGGTGGAAATTTCCATCATAACATTGAATGCCCAAAAATTATATAAAAGAACAAGTTCACTTTAAGTTGATCGTGTCTGGATACCTTTTTAATGTCCATTGCATAAAAAAAATAGCTGTCTAAAATAAGCAAGTGTCACTATCAGTAAAACGAGCTTGAAGTTGTCATTCCGCTGTTTGTTGTAGTTGCAATAAACGTATGATTTCGTTTTTAATTTTGTTTTATTATATTTGAGTTTCTATTGTGCTAAAAAAGTGAAAATGAGTGGAAGAAAGGTTTGTAACATGTGTTTCTGTTATTTTTAGAGCAATTTCTGAAAAAGTTTGCGTTTAATTTAAAAAATACCACATGATACCATCATATTGTTTTTTGCTAAATTTATACTATAAATATATACTAAGATTTTTTTAACCATTTTTCCTTTAATTTTGAACATGAATTATATCACCTTGATTTATTTCACCAATAAAGAAAAAATCATGCAAAGAAGGGTTAAAAGTTTTTTTTTTGTCATTTGTTTGCAATGGGAAATTAGTGCTGAAAAAAAATTAAACGGGGATATCTAATGTACTGCAAGTTTAAATGACGAAACTACTCTGTATCGTCAATGCATTTTTTGTTGTTCTATTTACTAAACACAGTATATAGCTGCGAGATAAAACTTAGTGCTTCGCGTTGAATTTACAATTTTAAAGGTGCTCCGTGACTGAAAAAATTTGAGAGCCTTTGAGGTAGATAATTGAATTAGCGTCACATTCAAAAGCAACACAACAAACTATTTTTTATAGTGTGTATGTTGGTGATATAATTAACGTTTTCTTTTAAAAATTACTTTCTAACACATTAATTAAAAAATTACATGCAATTTTCTATGTATTTCGGACTTTTAAAAGAGTCTTAGAGGTGTATACGGAGTCACTGTTTATTTTGTGTTTAATTTCATCTAGAAAACTTTAACTTATAATTCTGAACGGGGAAAAAGACGACATGACTATGCAACAAATTACTTTAAAAGATACTGCTTCATTGAATTATATAAGTCGACAGGGAACTGTGAATCTTATACAACGAATCCTGAATTCAATCAAAGAGATTTGATGTTTTATAACCTCATCAACTTTTATGAATTGTAATAACTGAAAGGGGTAAAATATTAAATATAGAATAGAATCCCATTAAGCTTCACTCCGACGAAATGAAGTGATCAAACATGCATTTCAGGTCAGATTGTTGAGCTCTTACATAATTGATAGGGTCTGCATATCCAAAATACGTCGGGCATTTTATCATAATCTGAGATTTCTGCCCTTTGGGGAGAAGCAAGTGAAATGTGGAATTCATTAGAGGATTATGGATGTCCATTACATGTAGAGGACATACTTTAAGAGGATTATTGACCGATAAGACTTAAGGAAAATATGCATAACTTTCCAAAAGTTTCGAAAATTTTGAATCTGCGGGATTGTGCAGAAATTCTCATGTGGATTAAACAGGAAGAGGTATGGTCTTTTCATATGAATCCACTCATGAGTGAAAGTATGTTCAAGCTTATATCCATCTGCTTAGATTTCTGTTTCAACGGATCTCTGCTGGAGAAGATTTGCATTGGCCGCCAGAACATTGATACGGTAAATCGAAGATTTTAGTTTTAATATACAATTTTGATAATTTAAGAGCAAATAACCAATTTTTAAATATACTTCTTACAATGGGTAGCCAAATTTTTAAAGCCGTAGTGGAAAAAAGGTACTTTTCCAAGAATTGGGCAAAAATAAATAAAATCAAAACGCTTTGGTGGCAATTCTTTTGGCAGTAACGTTTTTCTTTGTACGGTTCACGAATGTTCGTGAAACATTACCAATTAACGCTATCTTGTGAGAATGTTTAGGATTCAATTGAAGTGTTTTAATTTCCAAAATTTGCGTCGTTAAAATATCTTTGGTCTTGTCTATGGCAAAAATCCACTGTCAAGAAGGATATAAAAAAGTAACACCATCCAGCACTTATTGAACCATATCAAAATAATAGAATAAACCACAAACCACTGTAATGTAATAACATCAGAACAACGCTAAAAAGAGATTAAAACTATCGAATAAATTCAATAAACACAACTAAAGAATGTAATTTGAACTCTGACCCAAGATGGCGGCTACATGGTAGGTTGTGAAAATAACAGTGGTTTCCATTATTTATTTAAAATTTGAAAACGTAAGAATGCTGTAAAAAACTCAAAGTAATCAGGTTTCATTTTTGATAATAACTAATTGAAATCTTAAGCTGTTAATTTATAAAGGTGGCTTTAATAAAATGATTAACCTCGATAGTATTCTTGTTGTGATCTCAGTCGGTCTCTTACCTGCTCATGTGGAATCAGAATGGATAGGAAAGAGTCGAGGTAAAAAATGGGTATTAAGCCTTGCCCTAATGAAGACAGAACAGGAAAGACAGCGATGGGAAGGGGGAGGGGGAAGAGACTGGACGAAACTGTAGTGGAAATAGACGAATGACCCTAACATCAACTACGATTCAACAAAATGGCTTTTATTTATAAGTATGTTTATTATAGTATAGGTGTTTATGTGCTAACCGCTTTAAAAAAGTAAGGTAAGTTTTTTTAATAAACGTCGTACCAGACAACGTACAACACAATGGGCTATTGACGACGGTCCGAGATCAATCTACTAAAGGAAAGATCCGAGGAGAACACCACGTAATATTGAACCACGGTCATATGTGGAGGCAACACCTTACCTGACACTCCACTCTCCAAACTTTCACACTAATCCAACGTAAGGACTTTCGGCCACGGCAGATTTATGGTGCACCAGCCGCCTCTACACCATACGTTTACAAATACCCATGCACTGACCCGGATTCGAACCAGGAACCTT
The DNA here is from genome assembly GCA_947359465.1 of Metellina segmentata. Classification (NCBI taxonomy): domain Eukaryota; kingdom Metazoa; phylum Arthropoda; class Arachnida; order Araneae; family Tetragnathidae; genus Metellina; species Metellina segmentata. The sequence goes on along the minus strand of OX375877.1, from coordinate 75,374,430 downwards.
CCGATCTAGAGGCTAACACCTTAACCATCAGACCGGTTGGTCGGTGCTTTAAAAAGGAGCTAATTTGAAAGTTGGATGAATTGGGGATCTATAAAAGTGTGGTGAATTTACCCACCGTTTAAAAAATTAACTTGCTATATACACTACCCTACAATAATGGACCGGACAGCAAGATGTGACGGTTAAGGGAAATAATACATGCTTTATAGAGGCATGGTCCCCCACGTGTTGCAATTACACTAGCAGCCCTTCTGGGCATACTTTCAATAAGATTTTGATAAACAGCTATGGGTATTTGTGTCCATTCCTGCAGCACGAAATTCGCCAGCTCAGCTGTAGATTTCGGACGTGGTTCCCTGGTTTGTAAGCGTCACTCTAACTCGTCCCACAAATGTTCTATGGGGTTTAGGTCGGAACTCTGAGCAGGCCAGGGAAGACGTTTTACATCCATATGTTGATACCACTGCTTGACAGAGGCTGCAACATGACACGGAGAGCTGTAGTTCTGGAAGTAACATTCGACCATTCCATAAAATTGCCAGTGTAGGAAGAACCTGATTGTCCAAAATGTTCATGTAGGCGTCGGCGTTCAATTTACCAGGAAGAACATGCAAAAGTCCCAGGCCATACCACGAAAAACACCCCCAAACAAATAGTCGGATTTAATGCAAATCCGCTGGCGTCCGGTCCGTTATTGTAGGGTAGTATAGTAGTACATATAGAAGTGTAACCTATTACGCCATGAAGTTATCTTTAGTATACAGTCTTTCATGCGTCTCGCTAAATTGGATACTGGAAGACGTGATATGAAGGAGCGCTTTCAGAAACAAGCCAGATGGAGGTTCTGAGAAATTTCAGATGGCGTTTGCCTCGATCGGCGCACACTTTGATAGATGTTCAACGATGAACAGTTGAACTACCAACAGTGTCTGTTGTATCACAGAGCTTCAGACAGTTGTAACTTGTCTGAAGCTCTGTGATGCAACAGACAATCCTTCTATCGCAGCTTCACTATTCATTGCCATTCACCCTCATTTCAATGATCTACTGATTGTATTCATTCCAACAAGGGACAGCCAAACGGTCGTAATCATCCACCCGGCATGGCATTGAATACCATTCATACCGGTAGGCATTGCATTGACAGTACATATGAAAGAATACCCTTGATCTTAACACACATCACGGTCTTCCGTAATTAACAATCTGTCAACAGAGATCATAAACGTGGAGTATAAGTAGACTAAGCATTGTCTATTGAGAGGAGCTTCAAAAAGTGTGACCAACATGTCCAACTTGTATTCAAATGGCTACTAGCTGACATGATGGTAAGACTTTTAAACTTTTGTCCGTTTCTAAGAGTGTTGCTCTGAAAAATTGACTTTGTTGGCCAATTTGGCATCCTTTGTTCGCGGATAGAACATCTTATTACAGTGTTGGTGTGTGAATTAATATTTTTTTTGAGTGGCGATAAAAATGGTGAAGTTACCAGATTAATACCATGTCGCGTGTACTAATCAGATGATGAATGAATAAATGGGCGCCTTTTCTCGTCCCTTGGACCAATCAGAAGATAAATGTTCGTTTCTAAGGATCACGTTATTACTAGTTTTGGTTACACGATCCTGGTAGCATAAAAAGGTTACCCATTGTACATTCTACTTTTATATTGTTTCTATGCCAGAGGTAGAAGCTATCAAATTCAGTTTTTGATAAATTTTGGATAGAAAGTTCTATCAACAAGACTACAGCTACAAAAATTAACCTAAAATATAGTAGTATACATACTATATATAGCAGTGTAACTTATCTAACCATGAAGTACTCTTTGATAGACCAAGTTGCACTATTGCTAAAAGTGTATTAGAAATTTCCTTACTTGCATTTCTCTATCTTCGTGCCCATTTAAAAGGGCGTTTCATATCAGACTACGATATTACCTGAATTTGTTTCAAAAGAAAATCTTGAAATGAAGCTTTATCTGAAACAGATAACTGCTAAAGAAAGACCCGTAACTAATCATAGGAAATAAAATCGAAAGTGCTTTTATATGTAACTGTGCGAAATCGGTAATCAGTATATGGTTCTTGGGAAGAGATAAGGCGAGTTAAAAAATTCGCCCTAAATATTCGACCTTTACCAGTAAATAAAACAATTATATCTTGTTACTCATGAACTCTTTTACTCCAGTTTTTTTATACGATTGATTAGGAATTTCATCACACTTGCGTGGCGTAGCTGCAGAAAATCTAAGACAGAAAAGTTAATACATTTTATTTATACATGGTGATTGGAAAATCCCTGGGCACACTTTTAAGTATGGTAAGATAAATCTAAGTATAATTTTTTTTTTTTTGGCCAAACAACGTATGCCCGCAATGTTTGCGCGTAGATGCTAGGAGACTGGCGTATTTGCAAATAGTTCTTCTTAAAAACTCCTTCATTCGGATTTCGCATAATGGTAGGTAGTTAATTAGCTAACGTCACGCTGGAGCAAAATAGCGGGCTATTGGAGACGTTCCTGGATCAATTCCATAATGAAAAAATCCGTTCTCACGTGATGGAGAGTTACATTAATTCCGAGATGACCGACATGCACGTAACACACGTAGCTTCCTATAGAAACTGAAGAGATGCTTTAAGATTGTGCCGTAAATGCTTTCCCAATTGACGAGTACCGAATCGTCGAAGATTTGAGCGTTTGTACCACGAGCTGTGTAAAACTGGAACATTTCAAGTCATTAGATGTGATACGAGTCGGTCGAAAAGTACATGTACTCCAGTAAAAAAAACACGTTTTGCGTGAGATTGAGAGAAATCTCTGTAAATAAAAATTTCCCGCATCACGCCTGCTCTCATAAAATAAACTTGTTCAAAAAGAGAGTGATTTGTAAATGAGCCAAATAACACCCTCAAGCTTATACGTGTAACAGTAACAAGCGTATTGTGGACATGTTTTTTGGACAAAAATGTGTATTTTGATGCACCTTAGCTACCATTAAAAAGCTTGATCAGGGAATTTCTTATATATATATAACACACTTTATTATATAAATTTCATAAATTATTTCTGAATTATTATAATTAAATTACAATATTTTATGCCAATGGAGGATTTAATTTACAAAATTAAGGTCTTGTCACATTAGAAAAGGCGCATAAAAAGTGACTTATGGGTTCAATGTCTTTTTATTCAATATAAATGGTTCAATGTCTTATGAACCATGTCGGTACAACTGCTTTGAGGGCGGTATATTTAATTAAAAAATACAATAATTATTGTTTTACAAAACGACTATTATGTTTGTTAAGCGTTTTATGCTATTTGTTGAGACGTTTAAGAATCAAAGATCAGAACTTTCACGTGTAGCTGCCAGAGCCCCCTTTTGACTCACCCTATGGCAATGAATTGTCTTATATTTCATTACGGCACGGTACGGTGGTTATTAAATAATTTATTAAACTGTCAACTAAAACGTCCGAATAAGTTTAGTACCAAAAGTTAACGGATATTATTAAACAATTTGAAACAAACATATACACAGAGAAACGCATTGTGTATGGGGAGTTAAGTATTAAACAAAGCAGTTCAATTATGTCATCAGTTCAATTTGCTTGGATATATCATATCAGGGGCGCCGACTTCGGAAAAATATTGAGGGGGCCCAGGGAGTATCCGTAGCTTGGGGTCTATCCCCCCCCTGAAACTAAAAAAATCCTCTTTTGGCCAACATCCCTTCCGAGCCGACCAACCGGTCTAGTGGTCAAGGTGTTGGCCTCTGGATCGGAAGATTCCTGGTTCGAATCCGGGGTTAGGGCATGGATGTAAATTGTGCTGTCCTTTGTTAGGGACAATGATGGTCCACCCACTGGGTACCCCTTCACAAGTGACCATCACTTTTGACCTTGTATAAGGCTAAAATGACCTCGGTCAACTCTGTACTTTGTATTGTATTGTATTTGTCTTCGCAATTGTACTGCCTTGCCATTGGGGAAAAAAAAAGAAGAAAAAAACATCGCTTCCTAATTTTTTTCGTCTACGTCTCTGGGAGGGAAGCTAATACCCGGCCACCAATAATAAAAAACGAAATATGGTAATGGTAATTTTAGTTAACGTCGTACTAGAGCAACACAACGGGCTATGGACGACGGTCCGGGATCAGTCCCTTAAGGGAAAGATCCGAGGACAACACCTCGTAATTTTGAACCACGGTCAGATGACGAAGCAACACCTGAGCTGGCACCTCACTCTCCAAACTTCCACGCCAACCCAACGTGAGGACTTTCGGCCTCGACAGATTTTAAGGTGCACCAGCCGTCTCTACACCATACGTTCACAAACATCCATGCCCTGTCCCGGATTCGAACCAGGAACCTTCCGATCCAGAGGCTAACACCTTAACCACTATATCGGTTGGTCGGCGTCGAAATAAAAATTGGTGCATCATACTAATTTGGGACCGTCGCTGAACTTGCATGGCACATGTAACATTTTCTAAAAAAAATTTCGAAATCCTTAAATCCTATACCAGGGAAATAAAAATTTATTTTAGAAAATTATTTTTTAGTTTTAAAAGAATGGTAAAATGGTAATGGTAATTTTTAGTTAACGTCGTACTAGAGCAACACAACGGGCTATTGACGACGGTCCGTGATCAGTCCCTTAAGGGAAAGATCCCAGGACAACACCTCGTAATTTTGAACCACGATCAGATGACGAAGCAACACCTGAGCTGGAACCCCACTCTCCAAACTTCCACGCCAACCCAACGTGAGGACTTTCGGCCACTACAGATTTAAGGTGCATCAGCCGCCTCTACACCATACGTTTACAAACATCCGTACCCGAACCCGGATTCGAATCAGGAACCTTCTTATCTAGAGGCTAACACCTTAACCACTATACCGGTTGGTCGGCTTTAAAATAATGGATTTAGAATTTCATGTGTGAGTGATTGGTAAACTTCGTTTAATATTTTTAAATATTTTTCTCATCAAAATTAGTTAAATATTAACTGTACAATGCTTGTTCAGCGAACCAATAAAAAAATATTTCACAACACTAGGGGATATAAAGATAAAAATACAACAATAAAACTGAATTTGGAAACAATAGATCAAGATTTGGAAACCAAAATTTTTATTTGCTGATTTTAAATCAGATTTTGACAAAAAAATACTCGCATATTATTTGAGAAATTTTAACAATTTCATACTTAATATGACAAAATTTATGTAAATTATAAGAATAATAAAAAATTAGGTACAATAGATACCAAGTTAGGTACACTAAATAAAAATAATTTTAATGAAAACCCTAATTTAAAACTGAAATCTTTAAAGAAAATCATCTTTATCAATTAAAATTTTAATTTAAAAAGCAGCAAATGTAGACTTTCGTATTTGATTTCGTCCAATGATTTCATTCAAGAGAGGTCTAAGATCCAGTTCGTCTAAAACTGTTTGATGCGTATTTAGTATTGCTACATAGTTAAGTCTCTCTTGTCCCATTGTTGATCTTAGATAGGTTTTAAGACGACAAAGAGAGCTAAAAGATCTTTCAGCTGTACAAGTTGTCACTTGAATGGTTTGCAACAGTTTCAAACATTTTTTTACTTCTGGAAAGAGATCTCCAAGAGCTTTGTCACTTAAAATGAACTCTTTCAAATTTTTATATAATTGAATCCAGCGAAACATTTCTTTGTTTGGAAATATCATGCAACATATTTAGATGCAATAACAGCCGGTCACAATCCAAATCATCTTTGAAAAACTCTTTAGCACTTGGAAATTCCCCAGTTCCATTTTTTGCTGCTCAAACACCCTCTTCTTCGATGGTAACTATATTTTTTATTGCTGAAGATTCAAACCTTTCATTGAGGCAATTTAGTACAGTATCAGCAATATAGCTGTCTGTAAAAATCCTTTGGACTTAAAAATTTAAAATTCTGCGTTGAACTAAAGTTTTCTAAACGCTTTGGTACACTACGATGCCGAGGGAGTTTTGGTTCATCCACAACACTATCCTTTTTAGTGATACATTTTTCCCAGAACATCTCAAAATTATCCCGTTTTTCATTAATTATTTCTGACAAACAAATAATTTTTTGGTTAATCTCGGAAGCCCCTATCTGAGAAGACTGTATCTGTTGGTTTACTTCTTCCACAGGGTTCTTCACATGGCTGTATAAAGAAAGAGAGAAAAATGTTTTGAAATCGGACATCTATTCTAGATATCCTGAGCATTTTGCAGCAATATCGGAACAATCCGTTTCGGAGAAAACTTCGAAAAATGCCACTAAATTATAGTAATTTTTAATAATAGAATTGATGCTTGATGCTCTCATTGTCCACCTAGTTCGGCAAAGTGGCCGTAATCCAGTTTTGGAATGGTTTTGGGTGGAAATCCTTGTCAAAAGCTCCATTCTTTTAGGTGATTCGTTTACCGTATGAATTAAATCTTTCGAAATTTTCGGTAGCTGGACTCTACGATTAGAACTTCTTGACCCAATTTCCCCCATCTTCTCAGTTTTCCTGGGTATCCATTCGTCCATCTTGCAATTTCTGACAAGAAAAAACTCCGTCCCTTCCTTAAACTTAGTCGGACAACTTTCTGGAGTTCTCAGAACAGAGATAATGAACACCCCACTAGTAATGAAATCCCACTCTCCACTTTGGGGGTCATCCCAAGCAGATCCCGATGAGTGACCTATCTAATATCCGCCATCCTTTGAAGTGGAACTTCGGAAGCCGGTTCGCTGCAATTCATGGTCCCCACATGTGGTCAGCCGACGGCTACCCGTTAGCGGTAACACTTTGTAGATACAGTTTGGTGCCATCCACTATCGGTGCAAATGTAATTCGTAGAGATACAGATACTCAGAAAATCCATACTGAAATCGAAAAATTACTTTAAAATTATTGGGGGGGGGGGGCTCAGTCCCTCCTCTTAAAACATTGTAGACCCCCCCCCCTATGAAGTCGGCGCCTTTGTATCATATTGATGTGAAAGTACTTCCACTGCGTTGGCTTATCTTAGGTTGTCATTTAGAGTAATGTTTTGATACATGATATTTCATCTAAACAGCACATTCCAAATATGATTTACATAGATAGAAGAAATGTATAATTCTCACTCGTTTTTGGCATATTGTAAACAAACAGATTTTAAACTGACTTCGCAAGGGATCGTACTAGGTTAGATGACTGGCTTCTAATGCAATGCAAACACGAATATACCAAGAATTTAGTCCTGTATATCCAGTACACTCTGCTATTATTTTACGCGCAATTATTATTAGTACTCAACATTTGCTTCTTGACTCCTACATTTTATTCATTTAAAATTTATCAAGCCACAAAAATCGATTTTGTACTAAATCATCGTTTAGAAGTTGGAACAATGTTTATCTAGGGAAACTTCGGTAGCCTGGTTGATAGAATAGTGGATTACCAACTGGATGGTTGCGAGTTTGAAACTCGACCTACCCAAAGACCGCAGTGTACTTGGTAGCTGGTACGAGTTAAGTCTGTTGTAGTCTCACATTTACTTACGCTGGTGTGGAAGTTTGGAGAGTGGGATGTGAGATTAGATGTTGACCTCGTCATCTGACAGTGGTTCAAAAATAGAATTGTTTTCAGGATAGATTCCGAATAGTCGCCAATAGCAAGTTGTGTTGTTCCAGTGCAAGGTTAATTCAACTACCCATGGAAAATTCTGATTAATTAGTAATTTGATAAAACTTTTCACATTTTCTGGTCCCGGGACCATGGTATTATAGTCTCTATATGAATGCTTTTTGTTAAGCTGAATGTAGTGGACACTAGTTTTTTTTGTGGTAAAACGTGTTTCCTGTTCGTATTTTCTACGAGGTAACAGGAAGTAATATCTTCGTTTTCCGGTGCTTTGTTTGTTTACAATCAAAATTTGTCTCGTAGAAAGCTTAAGTGTAATTGTGAGGATCACCATTCAAAGAATTGAGATTTTGTACAAAAAGCGTAACAATCAACGATTTAACCAAATGCAAAAATTAAGCGCCACTGCTAGATCTAAATACGTAATCAGTGACATTTCTATAAAATTGGAGTTAAGAAGGCAAATTGGCCAAACGGGTGAGATTATGTGCAATGGCCAAACCTCATATTCCACAATTGCTCAAGGCTCACGCCCCAATTGGTATTTGCGTGGAACTTCAAGTGTAAACAAACATTCCTTATTTGATTCTATTTGGCGATTGCTCCAGCCCTCAGGGAAAAATTGAGGGAATAGTTTTCTAATATTCTCTGTCGTAAAATCTACAAATGAAATTGAAACAATCGATTCCTCGCTTCAGAGAGGCATTTGAAATTATTATGATTCTAGCTTTAAGCGATTCTCTCTATCAGAAATATTCGAAATGGACTAAACATATTACGAGCAAGAATGCTCAGCATTTCTGAAAATTAAACTAACTAGATGAGAATTAATTTTGAATCAATGATCCTCTTGATAAGGTTCACCAAACTGTTAAGCTTAACGGATTTGGGCTTCGTTCACCATTTTAGACATGTCTGTAGCCACTGTCTGCAGAGATCAGGAAGGTTTATCAGATTAAATTAAATTTCGGAATAATCTAATATTTATCTCATATTGCGTAAAATTATGAAATCATTAAAAACATTGCGTGGATTGAACTTGGAATTCCTTATGAGATTCCAAAGCTCAACTCATTGTTTATGGAGTGTATTAGGCTTAGAAAGCATTTACATAAATTAAATGAAGGAAGGGATAAGCATTGTGTGATATTAAAGTTTTACAGCGCTTCCCCTAATGCAATCAATCTAAAAAAATTCGAAAATTTGAAGCTATTAATATTTAAGTAAAATTTCCGTGGTAGAATTTTCATAAGATTCAAAAGGTAAAATAAGTCGAATTCCTTTTCATTGCTTATACTATTATGACAACGGGAGCAACAGTAAACTAGGAAATAAAAGTATTTGGACTAGCGGACTTAAAAGAATAAACAATATCTTATTCCGTTTGAACAGCCGACCAACCGGTATAGTAGTTAAGGTGTTGGCCTCTAGATCGGAAGGTTCCTGGTTCGAATACGGGTCAGGGCATGGATGTTTGTTAGCGTATGGTGTAGAGGCGGCTGGGGCACCTTAAATCTGTCGTGGCCAAAGGCCTCGCGTTGGGTTGGTGTGGAAATTTGGTAAGTGGGGTGCCAGCTCAGATGTTGCCTCGTCATTTGACCGTGGTTCGAAAATACATGGCGATACACCGAATGGCTTAGGCTGGGACGGTGATAGTTCAATTCCGTTTGATCAACTACAAATATGTTTGTAACACATTTTTCTCATTCCAATAACTATATTATGATTAAAATTTAGAATAGGAAAAGTATTGGAATACTACCTTAATGGTAAATGAAGTACTTTAATAAATGAAAAGTAAACTAGATTTATGTGATTTTAACATTCTCTCTCTATTTAGTAATTTAATGCAGAATTAACGAAATGATTGTAAACCATAACGATAAGTTCAAAAGCAACCACAATTTACATCATAGTGAGTTGATAGAGATTAAGCGGCCAGTAATTAAACATACACTACCCTACAATAGTGGACAGTACAGCAAGATGTGACGGTTAAGGGAAATAATACATGCTTTAATAGGGGGATGGTCCTTCACGTGCTGCAATTACACTAGCAACCCATCTTGGTATACTTTCAACAAGGTTTCGATAGACAGCTAAGGGTATTTGTGTCCATTCCTGCAGCAAGAATGTCGCCAGCTCAGCTTGTAGATTTCGGACGTGGTTCCCTGGTTTGTAAGCGTCACTCGAACTCGTCCCACAAATGTTCTATGGGGTTTAGGTCGGAACTCTGAGAAGGTCACAGGGAAGATGTTTTACATCCATATCTTGATACCACTGCTTAACAGAGGATGCAACATGACACGGAGCGTTGTCGTCCTGGAAGTAACATTCGTCCACTCCATAAAATTGCCAGAGCATGGGAAGAATAGGATAGGATAACAAGTAGTCGGATTTTATGCAAATCCGCTGGCGTCTGGTCCATTATTGTAGGGTAGTGTAGGTTGAGTAGATTTATTGGCATCAACAAGATAATTGGTTATAAAGCTAGATTTTATCGGTGTGGAGTTACAGACAAAGAACATAACGAGGGATCTCTTGGAGGAATATCTAAAAAAAATGCTGAGTAGATGACGAGAAAAAATACCCCATCTCTTCGACAAACCAAAGTGAAAATTAAAAAGAGATTTTTATCCCCCTTAGTTTCGTCTTCATTTCAAGATGCCATGTATCAGCTTCATCTCCAATGATCTGACCAATACCAGCAAGTCCACTCACCCAGTATTCAACTACTGTGACCGCCTGACCCCTCCCAATTCAATATGCTGTAAATAGTTGTTGCTTTTTAACCTATCATAATACGTTGACAATGAAGTATTACTTTAAATACATACCAGATTTATCGAACTCTATAAGATACAGAAGACAGAAAATACAGACAATTACACACTTATTTTCCCGATCACACGATTTGGGGATCTGCCACTTGCTATTGGGACTAATTGACGAGAGCGGTAAAACACATCGGTATCTGCATCTATAATGAATCGGTCCAAACCCACATGACCCACACTTCTGAGATCTTGGAACTTCGACTCCACCCACATACTCGGTCTATTTCATATGAAGGTTGATTTTGCCAAAAAATGAGATATCTTAGTAATGCTGAAAAGACGTCCCGCACCTTTTTTTATGGCAGTGAAAAACGAGAATATAAATCCGTCCAATTCGCCTTTTTTGGGAAAAGTGCAGACATATAAGAAATAAATATTTTGAAAAGAAAATAACGTAGATTTCTTTCGAAGACAACAGACAAGCTAAGATTTCTTTTTTTAAATCAGTATTTTTTCGGATGGACCATCTGGCGTAGGATGGAAAGGTGACAAAAGAAAAAGGCAACAGATGGTGAGGAGCTACGGGTGTTCGTTTTCTTATCAAAAACAGTAACGAAATGTTTTTGTTAAATGTTTCTTTTAGTAAGACAAGGCATATCATAAAACCGCGTCGTTCAGAAAACTGCGTCTCCCTTTCTTTGAAATTTGTATTCCCTTGTCAACTAATGTATTGATTAAAGTTGACTACTTTGAAGAAAAATGAATTGAGATTCTTTATACAGGCTTAATAACTTAACAGGCAATTAAAATAAAGATCAAAATGAAAATTAATTATTTTTATTTCATATAAATTATTGATGACTCAGTATTTCAATCTCTAATGTTAAAAAAGGAAATGTCTGTGTATATATACACAGTGTTCTGATGAATGTATGGCACTTACAATAATTAAATTTGGCACACAGATAGACTGAATTTTTTGAGATTTTTGTATCGCACACAAATTTTAAAATTTAATCTAGAACATTTAAAAATTAATGTATTGGCATTTAATTATTATTCTTTTCCTTAAAATGGCAACAATATAAAGGGATCACAGATTCTAAATTTATTTTTTCCGTTTCATTTTCCGTGCAAAGATTTCAGCGGACGAACAAAACAATTAAACAGTTTTAACTGGTGTTAAGTAGTTCTTTCTTCTGTCTCCTATATCGTTAAAGGTAGAGTAAAAATTTCAAGGATTTGAAATCTGCGGAAAATTTTACATTAGATCGATACCTAAAAATATGATTTTCTTTAAATAAATAATTTTTAAATTGAACTTTTATATTTTTTCCAATACGAATTTCGCCGACGCGAAGAATTTGACCTTCGTATGATTCGTTATTCATACATTTTGATTTCCTGAACAACGGACTCGAGCGAATCAAAAGAAATGATTAAAGTTATGACTGGCGTTTCTTTCGTGCTTTTTTCTTATTCAGCCATCGTTAAAGATAGAATGAAAATTTCAACGGAATTGAAATCTGCGGAAAATTTTACATTTGATCGATAGCTTATACATTTAATTTTCTTTTAATAAATAATTTTTCACACACAATTGAATATTTATATTTTTGAAGAGATTGTGACGTCACGCCGATTGGATATTTTCTCAATTCGAATTTGGCCGCATTTTACAATGACGAGACCATCACGGCGTTGCCCGTGGTGTTGGTTTGCGAAGCAATCCAAATGGGAATTCGTAGCAATCACCGGGGGTCAGCGAGCAGTGTTCACACCTGACCCCATGAAAAGTACTGTCACGGGCAACGCCGTGCTGGCTACGCAATGGCTAGTAATAACGTAAGAAAAACTTATGACACTGGTCTTTTTATAGGATAACACTAGAGTAAAGAAGGAAACCTATTACAAATGGCCACTTCTGCTTGGCTCAGCAGACGTTACAGGCTGCTAGCTGTTAACCCATTAAGAACTTAACCCATTTCGACCAGTTCGGCTAATCACATACCGGTACGCTTCATTTCGTGTATAAATAATATGTATAATTGTGAATATTCTATTATACATGTTCTTATATAAAGACAGTATAACATTTAATTACAGAGGCTGTTCGCACATTTTTTAGACGATTTTGGTTAGCAGTAATAAAAAATCGTTTGCTGCAAAAGAAATAATTGCAGTTGTACTATGTTTTTAAAAAGTCAAAATTATCGTCTGCGGCTTGAGAGGTTTGTTTTTATTCAAAATGGCGTTTTTAACGCAGTGGTTCGAAGGCTATATTTATGCTCTTTCCGAAGAGAAATATTCATATTCCGTTACCCCAAAACGACGTGAGAGTCATGGTTTTGTGATATCTAAAGCGTCGATAGGTAATATCGTCAACAAGAAAGGAAAAAAAACGTCAAATTGGAGCCTCAAGTGGGACAAAAATTCCAAACAAGTATCCAAGGAAGAAACGGACATCTTCGACTATTGCAAAGGTACGTTGTTTAATGTTAAAAGAAAATCCCCCTAGTCAAAGGACAGTTGCAAAATCATTAAAATGCTCGGTGTCCACTGTAAACAAAATGATAAAAGTTGATTTAAATCTTAAGAAAGCGAAAAAACGCAATGTGCATCGTTTTTCTCCAAAGCATATCGCTGAACGCAGGATACGCTGCCGAATTCTATATGAGAAACACTTATCCAAAGAAAAATTGGAAAAAAATTGTCACAGTAGAAGAATCATGGGTATATTTAAATGATTGCAGCAAAAAAAAAGAGCCATTTATTATCATAAAAGGGGAGAAAAAAATTTAAGTACATGGTTCACAGAATCGAAAGAAAGTTTTTCTAAGGGATTCATGATTGTTGCTGGTTTTTCATATAATGGCAAGTTAAAAATAAAGAGAGTGGAAAAAATGTCAAGATTAACTCCAAATACTATCAGGAACATATTTTATTGCCAATTTTTCTGAATGAAATACCATCGCTTTACCCACAGCGCCATCAATCTGTGCAACTCCATCAAGACAAAGCTAGCAGTCACACATCAAAATTCACTGTAAATTTCCTAAAAGAAATGGAACAAAAAACCGGTATCAAGGCCATACCCTTCAATGATATCCCTTCTAAATCTCCCGATGTATCACCTATGGATTTTTGTGCTTTCGAACTTTTAAAATCAGCATTATCCAAACGTCGTCCCACAACCCTTACAGGACTCTGGAAAGCTGTTCAGGAGGAATGGGATAAAATACCTCTTCTGACACTTCAAAAGGTATTATTATCCTGGAAATTACGGTGTCGAAAGATAGTTCAGAATAAGGGCTATCAAATAGAACATTTAAAACACAAAACTTTTATGTAATTTAGTTTTGTGAATACAATATACATTGTCTAAAAAATGTGTGAACAGCCTCAGTAGTATCAAAGCTATGCTTCAAAAGAAGAATATGATTTTTTAACAGAAATTAAAGTTATGAAGTGAAAAATAATTAGATTCAAAAGACGAATAAGGTTTATAAAAGTGACGAAATGCAGTGTTTGATATCATAACTGTTGGTTGGGTTCTTTCTGTTGCTTCCGAAATCATAAAAAAGTCAAGCCAGCAGTCTTTAGTCCTAAGATAATTTATTACATGAAAACGGACATGATACATAACATAGATATTACATGACCAGAATACATTGTCTGGTTATTAATGACGGTAGCGCAGATTAACTTAATCCGGAGAAAAAAAACAATCGGTCTCTTCCCGCACGTCTTTCTCAAGACTCTCCCCTGATCTTGGCAACCCTTTGCTGGGTTGTCGCACTTGTCACTCGCCAACCGCTCCAGTTGGCACTCGCTAATCTCTCCACTTGGCGATTAATTTCCAAGTAATTTGAACGAGGTATCTCGTCCATCAAGATCTGATCAATTTTGAGAATGACAATATCTCGTCCACCGAAATATTGCTAATTTCTTTAGGACACGATATCCAAATCTGGTCAGATTTTTTCTAATGATGAGAGATATCTGGTCTATCAAACTAAAGTTAGTTTTGCAAATTGCGAGATACCACATTGAGGGTGTAAAAGTATTAACTATCGTAGTATTACAAATATTTATTTAAAGATTTTTAATAAACTAGGAATCTCGCCCCCTGCTCGCTAAAGCTCGCCAACCCCTGGACGATTGCTTTGCAATCCTCATTGGTTCGCTGAGCGAACCTATGCTCGCTTCGCTCGCATCAATGAAGACATGTGTCCTAGCAGAAAGGATTGTTTTCAAAATATGATACTCCAAAAAAATATTTTTCAAACCTAAATTTGCTGTATTACAGAAAATATAAACAGTACCCTGGAATCAGAATTCAAATGAAAACTTTGAAAAATTTTGAGTCGAAATGTGAGCGCTGCTTTGGAAATTGAATACCCAGTATGTTGTTTGTGTACATTTCCAGCACTCTCGAGTAACCCCCACTTTTTCATTGAGATTGTTGCCGAAAGTTGTAGTGCAAGCGTCTTGTTGAACTATAATTGTTGGCCCTGAAAAGGACCGTTTTTTAAATGGCACTGAAATGATACTCCGCTTTCTTTGATTTCTAATTCTAAACTGCAAAAGCTCGACTAAAAGTCTTTTTTTTTCAATAATATTTCATCCGATAACGCTATAAATTCAATTCGTGGTAAACAAACACTCGTACAATGTTGCCAAAACGCGATAACAAATAACGTCTTTTTTGCGTGCCACGTAAGATAATTATATATATAGATATTATTAACTCTTCCTTCCATAATTTATTTGAAATACTGTTTATTACTATTTCCTTCGAGTGGTTAATTTTTTGACACTTTTCGTTGCTTGACTGGAAATGTCTGACAAGAATTAAGTCGGGTGACTGAAAGGTTGCACGTAACTGAGCAGTTATTTAAATATTATGCAAAATAATGTATATGCTTAAAGAATGCAATTAAAGGATTTAGATATAGAATTCATTGCAAAACGACTTGTCAATTTGCTGGAAAGGGGCTATTAGTTTCTTTTGATGCATGGTATCACAGTCAGCATGTAATTAAATCTGAGTTGGTTTTGCCTTAGGCAAAAAGAAAAGTACGCCTGAAAACCATTAATCAATACTCAGAAGTCGAGTTCGTTCATCGCCTCATCACTGCGTTTCCTTTAATTAAAAATTCTCCGACAGTTAAACGAAGAACAAAAGGCCTTTTTTCATCGTATAAGAAAAGCATGTATCGCTTATCAAATTACTATCTAATCTTAGTTCGAAAGCACCAGCATGTCATTGATTTAATAATAATTAAGGTTTCCGATAAAAAAAGACGACTGTTTTTGCTCATTTTCTTCAATCGGACACATTGTAATAAACCTTTGAGTACCCCATTTTGTTCCAATAATAAAATGAGGAATTTTTTTTTTTTTTTTGAGGACATTTTGAACAAACTGAATTTTGACTTAAATGTACGACTAAAAAATCTCGAATCAAATTTTTTAATTATTTACAGACTTACTTCACTCCTTTTATTCGTTTGCAGGAAAGGAAATATAATAATCAAATTTTAACCCTCTGAGGGGTTCACATGCATAATTCCAACTCGTAACCTGAAATCTTACCTGTACGATTTCTAACCAGTTCTAAGATTCTTAATCAATAAAATCTTTCTGAAGGATTCTATTATGATGAAATGACGACCAATAGAATCTTTCCAAATCTTTCTATTCTAAGAATGTCTGTGAGTGTGTGAGGGAGAAGAGGTAGAGAGATAGAGAGAAATAGAAATTATTCTTGCAACCTGAAATCTTCTCTGTACGATTTCTAACCAGTTACAATGTTCTTAATCGATAAAGTCTTTCCGAAGGATTCTATTCTGATGAAATGATCAATAGAATCCTTCTAAATAATTCTGTTCTAAGAAAGTGTGTGTGTGTGTGTGTGTGTGAGGGAGGGAGTAAGAGTGAGAGAGAGAGAGAGAGAGAGATAGAGATAGAGATAGAGATATAAATATAAATTATTCTTGCAACCTGAAATCTTCTCTGAAACATTTCTAACCAGTTATAATGTTCTTAATCGATAAAATCTTTCCGAAGGATTCCATTATGATAAAATGACCAATAGAATCTTTCCAAATTATTTTATATTCTAAGAAAGTGAGAGAGTTAATTAGAATATTTCCCCAAACAGTTCTATTCTAAGAAATGGACCAATAGAATAGCCTGTAATCAAACTACCTTCAAAGTTTGACTAGACCTAGAGAATATATTTACATTGACACACTCCACCTACCCTTAATTAACAGCGCAACTAAACTCGACATGACGATTTAGTTTCACGCATTGACTTTCGAGTGAAATATACAGAGCACGCGTGCTCGGCTACATGTTAACAGATCGCTCTGTTCGAAGAGATCTGTCACTCGGTCACGGAAAAAAGTATAAATCCTAATGTGGGACAAATTTTTGATTGACTAGTGAAAATCCAGCTTGATTAAAAACACTAGTCTGCGCTTCAATTGTCAACACAATCGAGCCCATGTGTGTGTATGACGTAACGATCTTACAACAGCCCATAATCTGTCTATTTCATCTGAAGGTCGATGGTTAAGCATCCATGACGTTAATTACATTTGCGCAACAGCTGATGATATTTTAGAAGTTACATATTTATCCTTCATAATTTAGGGAAGGTTAATTGGTTGGAAGAGTATCGGATTAGCAAATGGTGGGTTACGAGATGGAAATTCGATTAAACCAAAGACCGTCGTCCACGTAGGGTCAGCATAAATCTGTCATGGCCTCAAATGTCCACACTTTGGGGTGATCTGGAAGTGTGGAGAATGTGGTGACAGCTCAAGGTGTTGACCACGTCATCCGACCGTGGTTTGAAATTACGAGGTGTTGTCCTCGGATCTCTTTCCCTTTGGGTTTGATTCCTGACCGTTCCCAAATGCCCGTTGTAATGCTCTGGTGCGACGTTAATTCAACTGTCTACCTGAATTACTAACTTTCAATGTTTTATTTTCATTGCATGATAATTTTATGTGTCGATACTTTTCACAAGCTGAGAACAATTTTGTTGCCACGACTTTTTAATATATCGCACCCCGGCAAAAAAAGTGACACAAGTAAAAAAATAAAAAATTTGATGTTATGTCTTTGAAAAATATGCATGAGGTACCCCAGCGTGTTATATTATTATTCTATAGAATATAATAGAATTTAAAGACATAAATACTTAACTAAAATTTAAAAGAATAGTATTTCAATATGAATTTTATAGTATCCTTTAAGTTGATGTTTCTAAAATTCTGCAATTTTGAGTTGTGTCCCTTTTCTTGTCGGAGTGCGATATGTTATCGGTTTATATCTTTTAACGTAACAAAAGCGAGTGAAACTACAACGCATAAAATAAAAAATAAAAACATTTACTCTTAGTGCACCACTTTAGTCCTTGCACTTACATAAAAACGCACACAAATAAAAAAGTAACTCATGTACTCAAGAAATAACTTAACTCAAGTGCTTACAAACTATTTCACCTTTTTTTTGTACCTACAGCTTTAGATTTATTCTACATACATACGTGAATCACTTTTTATACTCTATAAAGATTAAAGTTAAATAAAAATCTAAAGTTAATAACAAATTCCTCGTGTACTACTTAAAAATATTAAATCCTGACACAGATATAAGGAAATGATAATGAAAGCGACATTATTTATAACACAGTAGAAAACACAAGTGATATTTATACAGAAACTTACTGAAAACTCGCAAGCGATAGTATAGTTAATTTATTAATAACTATGTCATTTTCTGTATTTGGTAAATGCTAGTAGTTGAACTTTTGTTAGTTCCATTTAAAATTATAAATTTAGCTATATACAGGGTTATTCAGAATTCCCTCTCGTTTTCGAAGCGCTATAGTAAAAAAACTAAGAGTAATTAATACAGTAACATTTGAAAGAATACAGAAACAATTCAAGTTTTATTGCCACCAGTTGCCGGCAGATGGCGGTAGACTGAAGGCAGTTAGTAAATAAAAACGGCGTTTACAGGCGAACAGAAAGCTTTTTGTGTTTTAGAATTAGCAAAATCTGAATCTGTGGTTTTGGTTCAGCGGGCATTTCGTACGAAATATCGAACCCAGGGACCAACTAACAAAACAATTCATGCGTGGTACAAGAAGTTCAAAGAAACGGGATGCCTGTGTGATAAGAAACGAAGTTGTCGTCCGTGTCTATCTGCGCAAACCGTAAGCGATGTACCGGAAAGTTTTTTGAGGAGCCCGACGAATTCAACCGTTCGTGCAAGCCAAGAATTGGGGATATCGCAACCAACAGTGTGGCGGATTCTACGCAAAAATCTGTTTATCAAACCGTACAGATTACAATTGTTGCAAGCATTGAAGCCATCAGATTTCATTTCTCGTGCAGAATTTTGCATCGATGTCCTAGAGCGTGAAACACTAATGCCGAAAATGATTTTTAGTGACGAATCAACCTTCCACTTGTCCGGCAAAGTAAACCGCCACAACTTACAAATTTGGGGCACCGAAAATCCTCATCGTGAAGTGGAACACTATCGTGATTCCCCAAAAGTTAAGGTGTTTTGCGCTATCTCCTCCTCACGCGTCTACGGACCATTTTTTTTAGAGACGAACATTACCGGTGTAGTGTACCTGTATATGCTACAATTGTGGCTAATGTCGCAATTAGAGGAACATGAGGATGACGTCTTCGTTTTTCAACAAGATGGAGCTCCTCCCCATTTTATGTGTGATGTACGTGAGTACATGAACACGCACTTACCTCATCGTTGGATTGGGCGAGCTTCCGAAGATTGCGATGGCCCCCACGCTCGCCGGATTTAACACCTTGTGACTTTTTCTTGTGGGGTATGTAAAAGACCAAGTTTTCGTACCCCCTTTGCCTCGTGATGTAGCTGAACTGCGTGAAAGGATTACACGCACCGTCAATAACGTTGATAGTACCATGTTGAGTAGAGTGTGGCAGGAACTGGACTGTTGCATTGATGTATGCCTTGTGACCATGGGTTCACACATAGAACACCTGTAAGATATGTAAATGAAACTTGAATTGTTTCTGTAATCTTTCAAATGTTCTTATTTGCTCTTCATTAGTCTTAGTTTTTTTTTACTATAGCGCTTCGAAACCCGGGAGGAAATTCTGAATATATAACCCTGTATTTGAACTGTGAATTCAATTGAGTTGTTGACTTCTGTATTACTGATTTTTTTGAGATTATTACTGAGACATATTTTTGAGCTACGCGATTTAAAAATTGGCCTGATATTTTGAGGTATAAATATTCGTGAGCAACGAAGCGTTTTAATGCGTATTGATTTTTACGATTGCTACGCAAAAGATAATAAGCACGTGGATAACGGTGATTGCTAGAGCCAGTTGTATCCTTATCTCAACGTACTCAACAGCAAGTGGTTATGTATAGAAGTTTAGTGGGAGTGTAACAAGGCTGTAAAAACACTGACAACTTCAAAAGGAAAAACATTTAATTAAAACGTGACAATTGAGGACAGTTAAAAACGTACTTAAAACAACACAAATAGATGGCCGTCTCGCGTTTGATTCAGTTATTACATCGAAATCGTTCTGGGATTTTCTCACAACTCATTCTACCGGAAATCGCCGGTGTTCGCTGTTGATGACTACTCACGGGTTATCACAATATCAATTAGATCAGTTAATAACTTTTTGTCTATTATAATTTTTTTTAGAAGACTTATTTTAAGTTTTTATTTTTCATCTGTAATAGACATTTTCAAGATAACTGAAGGTGACGGTAATGCTTCTGTGATGAACTCATTCCGAACTTGACTTAACTCTGCTTGTTTTTCGAATACGTTTTCAGAACCTTACATTAAAGCCCCGTTCACATGAGGCGCGTAAAACGCGCGTTTGGCTAGCAAGGTCCCACTCTTCAAGGTCGCAAAGATAGAAACTTTGAATTAGAGGAATAAAAACACATAATTTAATGGCGGAACTTCGCTAGCCTCGCCATACGCGTGTTGAAACGCCTCATGTGAACGGGCCTAAAGGGAAAAGCAAGGTCATTTATGGTGCCAAAAACTTGCAGATGAGTCATACGTAGAGCGTGTGACTGTGATAGAACTACACTCATGTCCATAAATTAAGGATAATTCAGAATCACACTGAAATCGAACTCTAAAGTTAAAAATTTCACCTGTAGAATTATCGCACACATTTGCAAGAATAATATCCAAATTATAGGAAGCCATCAGATGACGCCGATAGTACGTCACAATGACGAGAGTGTAAGAAAGGTGTATATAAGGAATGGTAGCAAAGAAGTAAAATTGTTCACAAGCGTTCTGTAAGCCGCTCAGTGCCATAACTATTCGGTTATGGCATAGGGAACGCATGTCGATGATTTTTTACGTGGTAGAATTATCGGCCGCCTGGAATGTGGGCGTACTCAGACGGAAGTTTCAGTGAAACTTGGAATCGCCCAAAGTGTCATCTCTAGGCTTTGGCAACGATTCGAAATTGATAGAAATGTCAGTAGACGTTACAGTACAGGTCTCCCCCGAGTTACAACGCCGAATGACGACCGGTATTTGGCAGTAACTGCAAAAAGAAGCAGACGGAGCACAACATCCGACCTTTCTTGTCAGCTATATTCAGCCACGGGTACGACAGTTTCAAGGCAAAACGTTTACAGACGTTTGGGACAAGTTGGTCTATATGCTCGCAAGCCTGTCAGATGTGTTCCGCTCACGGCAACTCACTGTCACAAGCAGTTAGCCTGGAGTAGAGAACATGCAGTGTGGACATCGTCACATTGGGCTTGTGTGATGTTTTCCGACGAGTCCAGGTTTAGCTTGCAGTCTGATTCACGGCGGACATTTATATGGAGAACGCCAGGTACCCGCTACCACAGGGCTCGAAATACCCGGGTGCACAGGTGCACGGTGCACATGAAAATAAAATTGTGCACCTAATTTTTTCCCACTAGGTGCACGCTGTCCACCTAATGTTAAAAAAAGTGGAATTGAAACGTGTTTTATGTTATTTTGATGTTTGAACAAAATATTTGTATCGACCTCTCTCACTCTAAAAGAGAGTAATTAAAATTCCTAAATACACAATATGCGAAAACAAAATCGCTGGGCTGTAACAGGTTTATACAGGCGGAAGGTTTCCTTGTGCCACTGCCACCAGAACTTTCCAATAACCAAAACATTTTCCAGATGGCTCTATTGAAGCGGCTGTCGTGACAAACGTGCGCCTGAGAAGTGAGAACTTAGATGTTTAAATATTTATATTTACTATCTACTACTAACTTATATAAACATACCCAACTAATAAAGTTGTTTACATTACATTAATACTCTTATATTACGTTTCTTTTAAATGTGCATCTAAACTATAACCTGTGCACCTAATTTAAAAACTTAGGTGCACAGGGTGCACCTATATTAAAAAATCTATTTCGAGGCCTGCGCTACCACAAAGACAAGATCATTGAACGACACCGTTACAGTGGTGCAGGATTGCTCGTTTGGGGCGGATTTATACTGGGCTCCAGAACAGATCTACATGTTAAAATCGGAACCATGAGAGACCAAATTTATCAGGACATCATTCTGGAACAACATGTACTTTTATTTAGGAGTGCCATGGGCGCAGAATTTGTGTTTACAGATGACAACACTCGTCCTCACCGTGCAAACATTGTAAATGAATGCCTTCAATCTGAGGATATCACAAATATGGAATGGCCAGCATTCTCACCTGACTTGAATCTGATAGGGTATGTGTAGGAAATGCTTGGCCGACGAGTTGCAGCCCTTCAACCACCTCCTACATGTGTACCGGAACTTTGGAGAGCATTGCTTGCTGAGTGGAGTGATCTTCCCCAAGATCAGCTCGATGCCACGGACCCTTCCCCAACTACCTAAGCAGATTTAAAGTAGTAACATCAAGCAGCTGCTTCTTCGGACAAACAGGAACGCCAAACCACTACGTTTTCAATTGCCCCCTCACGTGTCACCATCATCTACCACAACCAACTGAAGAAAATTACAGGGCATGGGCGACAAACACGGCAAGCAACAACCAAGCACAAGCAAAGATCATGCAAATTATGAAGTTCCTATCGGAAAACATCAACATCCTCATTCAATAAGACTTGCTTACAATTAATTTCAACTGTTCATTTCTTGTTAAAGGGTTTCATCCTTTTCTTAGAGCTCTATTTTAAGTAGCCCTTTTTTGTTAACTTTTAACTATAGCTTTCAGCTAACATAACATTGATGTTTCTTCCATTTGCTTTTTTTTATTATTTCTATATTTTTATTTTCTTCTTATTTCTATATTGCATAACGGGAACCCTCACACGAGAAGTTCCCACCATGTAAACAAAGTTAGTATAGTTCCCCATAGCTAAAACACACAGCTAAAGGTTAGCCTGAAGCTGTCACACTCAGTCTAGGTGGGCTCTAACCACTTTTCCGCAGTGTGTCCGCAAAAAACCACTTTTACCTGTCCCACTAATACTCTAAAGATCAGCTCGATAATTTGACCCTCAGCATGCTTAGGTCTTGTACGGACTGTATTTCATCGTCTGAGAGACATACAATGTATTAAGCATCATACCAACCATGTCATGTTAAGTTTTTGTGAGGTCGATATTTTTTTGTAATTGCTCCAGTGAGCAAAAATCGTAGTTTTTATGAATTGGTATCATACATACACTATCTTTTTTGTTCTTCATCTTTTGTATAATAAATGGGCTTTATGAATAAGTCACGTTTGTTTTGTTTCTGAACATTTATTTACCGGAGCGGACATTATCCTTAATTTATGGACATGAGTGTAGAAGAAGACTGGGCCATAAACATCAGTGTGGAGATTGATCATCACTCGCCTTTCAATATGAAGTAGAAGATCTTTAAACGTGTTGCAGTGTATAAAACCTTTACAAATTGTCGCGGAACACCTATTAAGGTTCAGCGGTACACTGGTGTTTACACATAGTTTGGGAAACCTTGCATTAGGGGATTGATCCCGGCCGTCGTCAATAGCTCTTTGTGTTGCTCTAGTACGACGTTAAATAAAAATTACCAAATTACCAAATTTACGGCAGCAAAAAAGCCCGTTGTGTTGTTCTAGTACGACGTCAATTAAAAATTGCCAAATTATTACCGGAAATAAAAAATAAAATATTCGCCTCATCATCTTCTATTTTTTAAAATATTCAGTATGTTATAAATATTCAGTGATGACAAGTGGAGTATATATTAAACACTTATTTTTTTGCAAAATAATTTTTTTTGTGGAAATAAGAACTATGGCGCCGTCTATTGCGCGCAGTTCGTACTTCTGCGCATCTTCACCACAATTTAGGTCGGGCTGTGATAGCTGCTAAGGCTATTCGTTAGATGTTCTTCCTATCATTGTATGAACACATCAATAATTCGATTCCAAGTGTACGTGGGCTAGATGTCATTTAAGTGAAAAAATTAAAATGTTTTGCGACGCCCCAGTTGAGAGAGCCATGCCGCCCCTGTTAAGTCAGCCACGACTCCCCAGAAAGTCCAGCCGACGGGAGCTCTAGGAATAACTCATATTTAAAGTCGTTTGAATGAACACTAGATCCTTAAGACGGCAACAAAACTCAACGCATATGAACCGTTCTAATGACACATCTAATTACCCGGCTCAGTTTTAACAGCAGAACTCGTAATTACTTTGTTAGCGCCTTAGTATGCACTCAGAAAGGAGTTAATTACCTGATAACAATGAAACAAATTTCCTACACTGAACAACTGCTTTCGGAGACAACTCCGAGTTGCTGCATTTGCATATTACTTGTACTTGCATTAGTAAGTTAGCTCTTCTGCCTAATCATTTTATAAATACCTTCCTTTGGTTGGGTTTTGTTAGTTTACTTCTGTTTGTACCCAAGTTTGTGTTGGATTTTCGGGTGAATTAGTTTTTCGAGGGGCTTAAATGATATCCGAGATAATCATTGAGAAATAAGATCTCTCTTTTCAAATCCTAATATAAGTGCGCAGTGAAGTTTGCAACTTAGGTGTTAGATAAAGTTGTATATTCGTATAAACTGTTCATAAAACATAGCCTTCAATGTGTAAGAAATTAGAATCAGTTTTTGAATTGTATTGTGTTTTTATAATGACGGCATTTATTCTTAATTGCATAAATGAAAGCAAAACAATTGTCATGTGAAGAAAAGTTGACAAAATAGAAAAATAATATTCTATGGAACAAAAGCTTATCTGCATTTCAATCAACGTACTGTATATCTGTACTTGAGTGACTAGTAATGACTTAATTTTTATATAAGGATGTATTAACCTATTCAGAACCACCACCGTCGCTGTTAACCCTCTTGGTGGTTTATATTCAAAAACTCCCTGTAGTGATCAGCCTCTGGTGCTAAAACCTGTTCCAAACTGTTACCAGTTCTGGGCAATGGACGATTTGTTTTCGAACTTTGATCTTCATTTCTTGTGGAGTAGTAGGGTAATTTTGGTCATGGTGATGTATATTATCCTTGTAATATTATCCTTAGTAAAATTGACGAGATCTTGTAAGAGATATCTCGTTAAAACACTTGGAAGGTTAAGAAACTAGTGGACTGAAGTGCATGGTTGGAATATCGTATGGCCGACGTTGGGTTGGCTACGATGGATGCAATAAGTCGGCTCCTCCCATGTTACCCCGAGGAAACATTGAGCCTGCCGCGTTTTTCCAAATGGAATGCTTGATGAACGTCCATATGCTGAGATCTGAAAAAAAAAAAAAGCAAATTTATGCTTTTTTTTTGCATTTATATGAATAAGAATGGAGTGTTCGTTCGTATACAGCCGTAAGAAAGTGACTCACCGGATCGCAATTGCAGAATTTACATCGCAGAACAAAACGGAAGGTAGCAATCGAAGGGGATGAATGTTTTCGACAAATATCAATATTTGGCTAATTCCATGCCAAAGTACACCACAACACAGAATTTTAAAGTTAGATTTTCATTCATTTTTTCTTAAAAATAACTTACTAACTGTACTTAATAGGTCAAACTTCTGCATTCAAAAGTGGACACAAAGTTTATGTTTTAGAATTTGGCAATACCCGAAATCAAAAGTAGAGTTTATATCCACATGGAAGAAAGTGCGTTCATATCAATCACACTCACAATTCAATTTTTGCGCTTTGATAAAGACACTTTAAAATTTTCTTGGCCTAAAACAGAGGACATATCTGAAATTGATTTTAGTGATCATTCAGTAACTAGACTCCCTGAACCAGCATTTGATAAACGAATGCACTATACATTTTTAAATGTTAAGCTCAGTGACTTAAACATGGGATAGTATGTTTTTTATATTTTACTATGCAAGATTAAGAAAATGTTTCTAATGTATGCTTTCTTAGTGTTGCAACTGTCAATAAAAATGTTTCTAATGTATGTTTTTTTAGTATTTCAATTGTCAGTAAAAATGTTTTTGTAAAGTGTAGTGTGGGTCACATCTGCCATGTAGAGTGAGTCACAAACAAAATGTCATGTTATAAATTAATTATATAGTTAATTAATCTTTTAATAATCTGCTATTAAAGTACAATTATTGGAAGTAACAATAATTTTAAAACAAAATGTTTTGATAATCAACAGAGGAAGAAACAAGAGTTTTTGTACTTAATCAAAGTATCACTTCCCTTTCATGTAGTGTGAGTCACAGCTCAGTTTTCCCCATGTACAGAGAATACCCAGTAAGATAAATGAAATTTAGTAGCTAATATGTGTAAATTAAACTTTTACTAAAGTAAAACAAGTTGCAAATTGTAATAATAATTTTTTTTTATGGTAGCTTTAAGATTCAAGTTAAGCTCACTTGTAGTGTGAGTCACACATGGAAATAGCCATTTAAAATTTGTCTAAGGGGCCGTCCTCATATTAAAATGGGTGCTTGCTCCGATTATTGCAATACAAATCCCCATGTCTTATCATAAATTTGGATTCTACACACAATTTTAGGCGGACTTGATGAAAAAATAATGAAAAACGGCGTAAAGGCTGAAAGAAGGTAAACAAAACAATAAGTATTCCTCTGATTCAATAGTTTTTTGTAGCCTTTTAAACGCAATATCCCCTCATTGTTATAAACTTTAGAGAAATCCAAATAAATTTAATTCTTTCCCACCCAGGAACCCTTTGAATAATTTGTACCAATCTAAATTGCAACCCAAAATATGAACAGTCTGATACCAATTTTTTAAGTTAAATTAGCAGGGAGAATTCTGCTTTGTCGGAATTAGATAGAGTAGTAATTTTAATGGTTGATGAAATTCACCTTCAGTACCATTTTGATTACAAAGGAGGGAAAGTGACAGCAAAGCAACTTCAAGTGCATATGTGTTTATGATTCGAAGCCTACTCTCCTCCTATAAAGACGTTGTACACATTTTGCCTGCAAGGAAGTTAACTGCAGAACACTTTACATGAATTTATTAAAAAAATCATAGGTACAGCTACACTCTACGTTTATGAGTGATTGCAACGGCTTGGCGATTGTTTTGGCGCACTTCTAGTAGCGAGTTACGATAAATTAAGGCAACCCATCTTTCGTTGCTATTGTTGTGGTTTTCATGGCAACCTCGGCAAACGGAAGCTTTCAATTTTCATTTTGAATATTCTAGAAAGTTCTTCCAAAATCCGTTAAAGTCGTTTGATTTCATTGATTCGTTTGAAATTTTTTCTTTCCTTCCATTGGTTATTTTGTTTTTAAACTATTCTTTGATTGCATTGGTCCTTTTAAATCGTTTTCTGTTATACCATTGGTCCATTTATTTGTATTTTGACAGTTGTGGAATTTTTATTTTGTTATAATAGTTTTCACGACAGGATTAAGAGTTTTATTTTTTTGACCATTTTCATTTTTATTATTTTTTTACGAGAGAATTCTGACATTATCAGGTATTATATCTTGATTTTTTTCTTTTGTAAATATTTTTCTTTTTCAACATGCTCACTGCATTTAGTGTTATTGATAAGTTTCAGGGTATTCTTACCATTCGTAGCTTAGTTTCTCTGCTGGTTCACAAATGTGTTTTGATATGTGCTTAAGCTTACTACTTTTTGTGAAAGTTTTTTAAAAATATACTTTTATGTTCTGAAATGTGCTTAAAAAGTGTGTTGTAAAACGAAAAAAAAAAAAAATTGTGACAGAAAAAGAGTTAGGAAATAATTATTTCCTTGGCAACTTTAGAAGTGCGCCAAAAAAATCGCCAAGGCCGTTGCCATAGCTCATAAACGTAGAGTGTAGCTGTTCCAAATCATTATAGGCTAAGAAAAGTTTAAATTCAGTTATTGCTGTTGTTACTGACAATAATTTAATTAACCCTTCTTTGCATGATTTTTTCTTTATTGGTGAAATAAATCAAGGTGATAGTTCAAAATTAAAGGACCCTTCAAGCATGGTTATACCCTTCAAGCATGGTTAAAAAAATCTTAGTATATATTTATAGTATAAATTTAGCAAAAAACAATAGGATGGTATCATGTGGTATTTTTTAAATTAAACGCAAACTTTTTCTGAAATTGCTCTAAAAATAACAGAAACACATGTTACAAACTAGGTATAAGGTAACTAGAGGAGTAGTGGTTGGTGATTCAATGGTCAGGGTTTTGGGAGAAATGGTAGGGCGTAAAAAGCGCAATTTTGCAAGGTGTTGTTTGCCAGGTGCCAGGGTAAAACATGTAGTTGAGGCAGTTAAGGCAGGTGTGGTTAAAGGGGAGGAAAAGGCAGTAGTGTGGGTGGGAACAAATGACGTAGAGAGGACTACAAATGTCGAGTTTAAGAGGGAAGCAGAAACACTTTTAAGAGGCATTAAGTCTCATGGGGCAGAAGTAACAGTATTAGGATTACTACCTAGGTATGGGTTAGGCAATGGGTGGTTAAATCAAAGGGCCAATAAGATGAACGGGTTGTTAAGGGATTTGTGTGAGAGGGAGGAGGTTAGATTTTTAGATGTTTGGAAGGAGTGTAGGAGGGATTGGATAAGCAGGGACAATTTGCATCTAAGCTTGATAGGTAATAGGGAGGTTGGCAAGCGGGTTTTGAATATTCTGGAGTCAAAAAACTAGTATACAAGCAGGGATGGGAAGGACATAGAGGGTTGACAGTACACAGTAATTGCTTAGGAAAACTAACAGGGTCTAAATTGCAGGAGACAAACAATACAAAGGGAAAGTGCAATGTAATTGAGAAAAACAATACCAAAACAAATAATACAAGGGGAAAGTGCAATCTAAGGGTGAAAAATAAGCTAAAAGTATTTTATTGTAATGCTCGCAGTGTGAGAAATAAAATGGATGAGCTCAAGGGAATTGCACAAGCAGAGGATATAGATATCATTGGGATTACTGAAAGTTGGGCAAGCAGTGAAGATGCACAAATTTTAGAATTAAGTGGATTCACAATGTTTAGGGAGGACAGAGAGAATAGGAAAGGGGGTGGGGTTTTGATTTATGTGAGAGAATTCTTAAACTGTACAGAAATAAAGTTAAATAGTAAAACTGAGGGTATAGAATCAGTCTGGGTGAAACTGAATACAGACAAAGGCAAAGGACTAATTCTGGGTAATATATATAGACCTCCTGTTTGTAGTGAAGAGCAGGAAAAGGGCATGTGCAATCTGATAAACGAAGCATGTCAAAAAGGAGAATTAATTTTAATGGGGGACTATAACTATCCAAATATTGACTGGACAAACAATCTAGCTACAAATGGGAAAGGGGCAGAATTTTTGGAAGTGATACAGGATTGTTTTTTGTACCAGATGGTGTATGAGGATACTAGGGACAATGCAATATTGGATTTGATTTTAAGCAATGATGAGGATAGGGTGCAGGATTTGGTTATAGGTGAGCCACTGGGAGAAAGTGATCATAGAAGTATCAGATTAAGTATAAATTTTCAGTCAGCATACACAATCAATAGTAGAATAATTCCAAATTTCAGAAAGGTAAATTTTCATAAGATAAGGGAAGAGTTAAAGGAAACATTCAAAGGGGGATTATTAGCACTGCATCATTCTGAACAATGGGAGGAATTCAAGAATAAGTTAGATATGGTGTTAAAAAAACATGTAACGTTCAGGAAAAAAAGAAAATCTAGAAAATTGCTCCCTATGTGGTTTTCAGGGGAAACACACAAAGCTTTAAAATTAAAACAAAGAACATACAGGGTATATAAAAGCACTGGTAACGACAGGGACATGGAGGCATATCAGAAAGCCAGAAAGGAGTTTAAAACTATTAGTCGGAAGCAAAAGGTGTCCTTGGAGGAAAAATTAGCAAGGGAAATAAATATAAAACCGAAAGAATTTTTTGCATATGCAAGTGGTAAAAATAAATTTAGCACTACACTGGGACCGTTAGAGGGGAAGGGAGGTGAATTAATTCAAGACGAGGAGGGAATGGCAAACGTGTTAAATGACTTTTTTCTGGGGGTTTTCAATGGTAACTATAGTTTAAAAAAGGACCCCAAGGATGGAGCCTTTGCAGGGGGTATAATTAAAGAATGCAAATTCAACAGGGAAGAAATAGTACATCAGTTGAAAAGAATTAAGCCATCTAAAGCACCAGGGCCAGACGATATTTATCCGAGAGTACTAGTGGAATGCGCGGAAGAACTGGGGGAAGTAATTCACACGATATTTAATTCAACATATAGCACAGGTTGGGTGCCAATGGATTGGAAGTTGGCCAACATAACTCCAATTTTCAAAAAGGGAATACAAAGTGATCCGGGCAACTATAGACCAGTAAGTCTAACATCAGTAATTTGCAAAATATTTGAATCTCTGTTAAAAAAGCATATAATGTTATACTTGGAGGAGGGGGGACTGTTATCAGAGAATCAGTATGGGTTTAGGAAGGGCAGATCCTGCTCTACAAACCTTTTGAAGTTCTACGAAAAAATTACTGAGGAGCTGGATAATAAGAGCAGTGTGGATATCATGTACATAGATTTTCAAAAGGCTTTTGATAAAGTACCTCATGAGGCATTACTGTTTAAATTGGAAAGGCTGGGGATTCAGGGAAAAACATTAATATGGATAAAGAATTGGTTATTGGGTAGAAAGCAGAGAGTGCAGGTAAAAGGAAATTATTCACAGTGGACAGAAGTTATAAGTGGGGTGCCTCAGGGATCAGTTTTGGGACCAATTTTATTTATAATTTTCATAGATGATATAGGTCAGGGGATCAAGAATAGAATCAGTATATTTGCAGATGACTTAAAAATATGGGGGACAGTGGATACCAAGTTACAGATAGAAAATTTACAAGGGGATTTTGATAAGATATCCGAATGGGCTGTAAAATGGGGTATGTCATTTAATGTAGGGAAATGTCAAGTTCTGCATATGGGTTACAGGAATAGTGGAGCCGAGTACTGTCTGCAGGGAGTAAAGGTAAAGGAGGGAGAAACAGTCAAGGATCTTGGGGTGATAATTCACAGGGATTTTAAAATGGGTCACCAATGTTCAGCTGCGGGTAAAAAGGCTAATAGGTTATTGGGGTATATTAAAAAGACTGTAACTTCAAGGGATAAGAATATAATCTTGCCATTATATAAGGGTTTAGTAAGACCACATCTAGAATATGCTGTACAATTCTGGGCTCCATATATGAGAAAGGACATAGAATCAATTGAAAGGGTTCAGCACAGAGCTACAAAAATAATAAAGGGGCTAGCAAATTTCGACTATAATGAACGTTTAAGTAAGCTAAACATGTATACACTGGAAAGAAGAAGAAGGAGGGGGGATTTGATTCAGCTTTTCAAGTTTGTAAAACAAGGGGACACAGAGGGCTTAAATTTCAATAGGGATAACAGAACAAGGGGCCATGGGTATAAATTGAATAAGACACATTTTAATCGGGATTTAAGGAAAAAGTACTACTTTAATAGGGTAATAGACAGTTGGAACGCGTTGCCAGAAAATATAGTTAATTCAAAGGGAGTGTACGAATTTAAGACACAATTGGATAGTCAGTGGGAATTGGAGAATTCATAAACAAATGACCAGCCTTGTTGGGCTTGAGCCTGTAGCTGGTCGTCAATATTTGTATTTGTATTTGTATAAACCTTTCTTCCACTCATTTTCACTTTTTTAGCAATAGAAACTCAAAAATTAATTAAAAAAAAAATTAAAAACGAAATCATACGTTTATTGCAACTACAACAAACAGCGGAATGACAACTTCAAGCTCGTTTTACTGATAGTGACACTTGCTTATTTTTGACAGCTATGTTTTTTTTTTATGCAATGGACATTAAAAAGGTATCCAGACACGATCAACTTAAAGGGAACTTGTTCTTTTATATAATTTTTGGGCATTCAATGTTATGATGGAAATTTCCACCATAATGCAAAGAAGGGTTAATAGAAAATCCATGTCCTTTATTTCAACCCCTCCAAAATTTGAGATACTGTATGAGCACCCTTATGATCCTCAAAAGCCCCTATTTTTCGTAATTGACACTGTGCATTTATTAAAATGCATTAGAAATAATTGGATCAATCAAAAGATTCCTGGGAGTTGTATGTTTTACCCAGATTTAAACTATTTAGTCCCTTTTAAAACTGCTTGTTTTTCTGTTCTTAAGGCATAATTTAGAGGTAAAGAATCTACTAAAGTATGTTTAAGGCTTAACGTCTAAAGCTCTATACCCTTCAAGCATGGAAAGAGAAAATGTCAAACTTTCTTTGCAAGTATTTAATCCAACTGTTTCTGAAGGTCTTTCAGCTGTAGGTAAACAAATTTCTATCAAACATTGTGTGGAAACATCTGAATACATTGATATTATATGTAAATGGTGGTCAATCATGAACGTGAAAGCTATTTTTAAAGGGATTCATAAATTAGATTACTATCAAGAGCCATAAAAAATGAAATGGGGTTAGATGTTAAATTCGTTTTACTTGAGCAGTTTCTAAAATGGTTAGATAGCTGGAAATCTATGAGTTGTTCTACTAGTTCTTTGAGTACCGAAACACACAGCACTCAAAAATTCTACCCTAGCTATTGCTGAAATGGCTAAATATTGTTTTAAAGATTTAAATTTTGAATACTTCCTTCCAGGCAAAATTCAGACTGATGCCCTAGAAGATAGGTTTGGCAGCTATCGCCAGTTATAAGGGGCTCAGTACAGCATTTGCACCAGACAGGTCTTCGAAAACGTAAACAAACCTAGGCTTCAAAGCCTTTTACCCTTGAAACTGAATTCACTGAAATTTGGGGAACAAGAGTTGAGCATATTTGATGAGAAACAAGATTTGAAAGGAAAAGAATTAAGTAGCAATAATTAAAAATCTCAAATTAATATCATTCCTAAAGAAACTGTTGAGTGTGATGCAGTTATGCCAATTATAACCTTCATTTCAGGTAATTCTGCTAACACTGTCTTGAAGAAACTGAAATGTGAATTGTGCAAATCCTTTCTTGTGAGTGATAAGTAACTCATAACTGTTAATTACGAGTGGATTGCAAAATTTGATAGAGGGGGATTAAAATACCCAAATTCTGATATTGTTTGCATTGCTTTGTTTTCATATTTAGTAACAAGAAAACTTTTGTCTGACTATGTAGAACAATTTTTGTGTGGGGAAAATCAGCGGTGTGTTGCTACTACTAGAGTAATTGATCCTATGATGGAGGAAGACATTCCTGGATATTGATATTTGCCAAAATGGTCATACCCCGCAATGTATTTTAAAGCATTGTGTGGGTTTGCGAAAATATATTGTTGAATAATTATTGTAAAAAACAGAATGATGGTATTTCCATGAAAAAATTGGAAAAACAGAAACACATTCAAAACATAAAAGTATCC
The DNA here is from genome assembly GCA_947359465.1 of Metellina segmentata. Classification (NCBI taxonomy): domain Eukaryota; kingdom Metazoa; phylum Arthropoda; class Arachnida; order Araneae; family Tetragnathidae; genus Metellina; species Metellina segmentata. The sequence continues at coordinate 75,341,109 of OX375877.1, read as the reverse complement.
CCTAAAAAGAGCAAACTCAAAATTAACTGGTGCTTTTTTTTGCTTCAGTAGAACTTTTTAGATAGGAGTTGTATTGAGATTGATTGCAAAAGTTTTTTTCCCTCAACTATTTGTTATTGCATTTGTTTCTACTGTTCAGTAATGAAATATTAGTAAAAAAGTTGTATACATTTTGCTTTGATATAAATACCTAACTAGCATTTTCGTGTGTTTGAAGTATTGTCATTAATATTTTTCCAAATGTGACTTATCCTTAGCTTTTGTGTCAGTAAATTTTTTTTTTTTTTTTTTTTTTTTTGCCCATGCATTTTTATTTGATTAATAAGAAACATTACAATCAATTTATCATTATTCACACGTTTTAGCGATACACATTATCATAGCTATTTTCTGTGAAAGGCTTACCTTAAGTTAGGTTACGTTTAAAAATTCAAGTTAATTATGACTGTTCTATTCTTAGATTTAAAAATTTTATCAAATATTTCTGTCTTTCATGTTTGGGGGAAAAATATATATATATATATATATATATATATATATATATATATATATATATATATATATATATAAACTATATGCAAGTTTCAAGACTGCATGAAATTAAATAAAGTTATTAAAAGTCTGAAATGTCATGATGCAGGTTGCATATTAAAAATTATCATTTGTTTACTTCCCAAATTAAATTTTATCAAATATTTGAAAAGAAAAAGTTGTTTGCTAAGTAAGGATTCAAAAGAATATACAAAAAATTAGTGCACTAAACAACCACAGCTGAATTGTGTGATAGATAGCATAGTCAGACATAAACCAACGGACTACTTTGATGACGTCATGGAGTGTTTGTTACGGCTTTCTTCTATAGGAGGTGTTGGTCTGTCCGTCTTCCCGTTCTATGTCTGATTTTCTATTTGTTTGTACAGGTATCTCATAAATTTTATTCCAAATATTTGAATACGTTATTTATTTTCTACATCGTAATTTAGTTTAATGAATGCAATATTAAACTTTTCTTTGTTAACACTAGGGGGCTCCGTTCCCTGCTCGTTATCGCTCGGAACTATAGTGTAAATAAAAACCAAATGTTCTAAAAAATCTCAAGAACAAAACATCTTATTTCCACATAAAAAAGGAAATATTTTAGCATAACATATTGTTAAAATTCAGAGGAAATCTCATCATAATTTTAAATGTTTTAGCTGATTCGTGTTGTTTATTGTAATAGTACTTTTTAATTTTTTCATATTAGACTGTTACTATGGAAACGACGACCGAATGTACCGGTTCTTCTGAAAACATTGCAAACTCTCTAGTACGTACTCTCAAATTTTATGAATGAATTAATTAAAAAATATAACCGGTGTTTATCGTCTGCGCTTGTACCAAATTAATTAGCCCGTTGAACCGCAAAACTCACTATCACGTGACTCGCTATCTACCAATCTCAAAGCGAATAAACCTGAAAATGTCCGACAATTTTTTTTTATAATAGATAGATAGAAAGATATATAGACACGTTTCATGCTAAAACATATGAACAGAGTTAAATCTACCATAATTTGGTAGTTTTGGAGTAGCTGGAAGATGTATCGAGCATTGCAATTACTTGGATTGTTTTACCAATACTGCTGATAATTCAATTATTTTTCCGAAAAATATTTTTATGGAATTTGAATTTTGATATTTTTTTTTCGAGCGTTATTTATTTCCTCAGCGAAATATAAACTATCTTTGAATAGTTGGGACAGACGATATTTTGCAACTAAACGGAAATCAGTTATCGCATCTGCCACGAGCAGTGCCACATTTCTGTTTTTATCGCTCAGAATTAATTTTGTATTTTTAAATTGTGCCTAATTTTTAGTTGTAAGTTGTGGTTACTGTGCGAGATCATGAGGTAGAATGAAGTACGAATTTATAACTTCATAACTTTTTCCGACAACCTCTCTCTCTCTCTTTTTTTAATTTCTGTTTTCTGTAGTATAAATATGTATTATTTTAACAAATTGTAATTCCTTTTCATCCCACTCAACTCCAGTGAAGAGTATTTGTTTAAAGGGGAATTTCGCCATATTGAAAGAACGTTAATATTAAAAATATCCAAACTAGGACTTTAAAAATAACAAATTCTTTGTCATAGTGACAGAAGGTCAAGGTTGTATAATTTACGAATTGAATCTATATTCAAGCAATTAATATGTAGGAAAGTTTGTTTAAAGCAATGATTTTCTTTAGGAGAAATGTTGTAAAATCTATTTACTGTTAAAAAATTGTAATAGGTTACCTTTACTTTGTCTGTGCTGAAGAAATCCAATTTTAAAAAACTTCTCTCATTATTGCACTTGCCACAAAACGGAATTTCCAAGACCAAACGTATTCGCTTTTAAAAGAAACTATGGGATAAATATCTTGTCAAATTAATTTGTCACATTTCTCTTAAGGGCACACGGACCACCTCGATAGACTAAATGCATGAATTTTAAGCTCACATTCGTCAAGCCATATACAATTTAAAAAAGACCATATAACTAAAATTTTTTTTTCTTTAAAATATACGCATTACATTTTATAATTAACTGTAACAAATGTATTCCCTTCATAATTTTGTTTTCTGTAGCTACTTACTTTTTAACAGTTTGAAATTTTTTTTTTCACAATATCCCAGTTTGGTACATTTTTCTCAAAAACTATTGCAAGTATTGTCTCCAAAATTTTCCTGGCAACAAAAGGTATCCCATTTGAAAGTAATAAGAAGGATTTTTAATTTTAATCTGATAGAAATAAAATTCGAATTAAAAATTTTTTTTTCAAAAATAACAGAATTTTTAAAACTTTTTTTAGTGATATTTCCATATGTTCTGTATTTAAATTTAAAATAATAGGTATTTTTATTGAAAACACTTGTTTGAACAAGTGTGTAAAATTAAAAAAGTGTAGCTTCAATAGAATTTAAGAAAATTGTACCAAAGCATGAAAAAAAAAAAACACACACACACACACACATTTTGAGAAAAATGAAAAAAACCTTAAAAACACTTACTATGCTTAAAATTCTTTAGATTAAAATTTTCCAGCACCATAATCATTTTGATTCAACATTTCTGAATCACATTTCTTTTGTTTCAACAGCTTTAACTTCATTCTGGCATTTTTAGATAGCTTCCTGAAAAGTTGTGTCAATCTTCTTCTCAGATACACTAATTTCGGTCACTGAGTCATCAGCAGCATTTACCTTCCTCTTAACAGTAAGCCGATTTCCACTAAATTTGCGTCTACCAAACAACTTTTTTCTCGACATTGCAAACAAGCAAAAGGAACTTTTTAATCAATATATGAAGCTGCCTTTTTTACCAAATCATAAAACATGTGGTTCAAACCCTTAGCTCGGTTCAAAAATACATCACCTGCTCAATGCACGTGTCTTGAAAAGACATGTGCATTGTGCAGGTGATGTATAAAGAAGCATTTAATTCTACTCACACAGATTAAAGTAAAAAGTAAGAAAAACCTACTGTCAATATTGCAGTAAAAATGAGGCTGAAAACTAGCCGAAACATTGTGCAAGTCAAAACGTACGTACATGTGATTTTACCGGGAAAGGGCTAGGCCAACGGGTGTGTGACAGGCGTTGTTTACATTCGTAAACGTCTGTTTAAATGTGTTTATAGTTTTCAAACCTATACAAGTTATACATTTTTGAATCGTCTTAATTCCTTCTATTTTTTAAGCCCAAAATTAAAAAAAATCGAGAATTTGAACCAAATTATGTTCTCTGTGCCCTTAATAGTAGCAAAATTAAAAGTGTGCCACAAATAAGAAAAATTGAAGTTAAATTATGAGTGTGAGTGTTTTTGAAATTGATTCTTCATTTTTAGGAATTAAGTTGAGCAGTTTTACAGGAAACTAATTTAAAAGAGGGTATTCCTAATCCTCCCCTAAATCACCTTTTGTAGTAGTTACCTTAGTATCAATCATCTTTCGTTTGTAGCTTTAGCAGAGGTGATATAGATGTGAAATGTACTTGATAGATATGCATGTATAGGATTTGTGCCCGCATTTTTTCTACAGAAGAGGAAAGTGATTATTTTCTGGTCACTTTCAATCTATATTTAACCAATTCAACCCGAATGGGGTCGGGTAATTTGGCTAGCATTCTAATCTATTAATTTTGTATGTGTTTAAAATTCTTTAAACATTTTCTCCACTTCTTTAATTTTTGAATACAGAAGAATATGACTTTTTTTATATCACTAAACTTGCTTTGTAGGGTGATTAAGCATTTTTTGAATGAACATCTCTTTAAAAAAAGTAAATTTTACGCTAACATGTAAAGGGTGTCAATATATTTTACTGAAAAGATGCAGAATTAAGAAGATAATAACTTTTTAAGTGCCAATTAAAATTAAAATTACGAGTTTGAACACGAAGAGAGCACTCAGAAAATTACGAGAATAATTTCACTTATTTTTCATAGTTTGAATCAAAGTTACAGGACTTTAACAATAAATTCTGTTATCTTATGGCCCATGCATTTAAAAGTGAAGAAAAAGTGAGCCATTTCTCTTCTTGACAACCAACATACACCAAACAATAGTCTAAGACCTTAAATATAGATTTAAACACAACCTCCCATGATATTTAGGATAAGATCAGAACGGTAAAAGAGATTGAGAGAACAGAAGGTAATAGAGTGATTATGAAAATAGGAGAATTTTGAGGGATAATCGAGATAAAACAAAAGAGAATACAGCTAAAATAGAGGTAGATCAGAAGAGAATACAGCCATAATAGCGATTGGCTACAGGGTAGAATAGAGCGATTATAAAAATAAACCTGAATAGAGTAGAGCGATAAAAAACAGCAAAGAAATAAAACGATTGCAGCGACAAGAGAACGGAGGAAACTTGAACGAACAAAAAAGATAAGAGAATAGAGCAATAATAGAGATAACAAACGAAAACCGAGGTATAGGAGAAATAGAAGAGAGACGAGGAGCGAACAGAGATTTCAATAAGCAGCAAGAAAAACAGATATTGGTCGGTAGATAGCTAAATTTAAAGCAATCACAATACAGCAGCACAACGTGCTATTATGGTCAGACTGGATCAATCCCGAAAGGAAAAATCCATGGCTAACACCTAGCAATTTTGAACCACGGTTACATGGCAAGTTCAACAAATGAGAAGATAAGAAGAGATGAATGTAGGAAACGTCAAGACCGTAACCCTCAAAAGATATCACAACCTTGAACAAACAGATCTTCAGCAAAAAAAAAAGTTTAGTGAATAAAACATAAAACAGATAAAACGATGATATAGCAAATACACAATGAATAGGCTGTCACCGAACACCACAAACACAAGAGTGTATGATTTCAATAAATACAAAATAACACAACATTCAATAGACAAATACACCACTCGCCAGAAAAAAGAGGAAAATACACAAAATGAATGGCCCCATCAAAACAATACAGGCACAAATGGACCTCGACAAAGAAACGGTTGTATAATCATTAGTAAACTTGGTAATCATTTTACAAAAATGTAACATATTTGTTCACATATCACATCACAAGTAATTCGAGCTCACGTATAAAACTCGATATCTTACATTTGATGACATATATTCCACAAAAGATAAACGTTACGAGTGAAAAAGATTGGCATCATTGCAAGTTCAAAGTTACCACATACATGTTCTAAGATATTGTAAAGTCTAATACAAATGAAATAAATGTGTGTAAGAGAAAAAATAAAGTAATTTATAACAAAAAAAAAACCAATAATACCAAATTAGGTAAATAACTTTCAATATAAGTTACACGTGCAAAGCGACAACGACCGAGAACACTGCAATTTCAATGTTTCCAAATCAATGTTCTCAGATGTAATTTCTAATAGAAAGGGATTAAATGCGTGTATGTGGCGTGCGAAAGGAGTGGCGTGAAATATAATAAAATAAAAGTTAAACGGGTCTAGCGACAATGGCCGGGAGCATAGCAATTTCAAAGCTTCCACGTCCATGTTATCAGTATATGTAATTTCTAATAGAAATGGATTGAATGTATGATTGATGTCGCGAATGTGAGCCTGTTCTCGTGAAGAGGGACCTGCCGCGCATGAGCGCGCGGGGGTGAGAGGAGAAAAAGGGGACTTTTTCGATGTTTACCAATTTTCATGTTGTCGTTTTGAACGAATAGGGTGTGTCACCCAGTGCGTCTGTATATATAAGTGCAATATAGAAACCTGAAGTCCCTCAAGAGTCCTCCAGAAAGAAACATCACTCACTTTTGAAATGCTTTCATGGACTTAGAAATCAAATACGGAGCAGGTGAGGTGAAAGCAAACCTCCAAATCTAGAGCATAAAATAGTTAGATATCGTGGAATTAAAATTTTTTTTTTAAATTTCCAATGGCAAGGCAGTACAATTGCGCGAAGACACAGAATACAATACAATACAAAGTACAGAGTAGACCGAGGTCATTTTAGCCTTATACAAGGCCAGAAGTTGTGGTCACTTGTGAAGGGGCACCCAGTGGGTGGACCATCATTGCACCTGGCAAAGGACAGCACAATTTACATCCATGCCCTAACCCCGGATTCGAACCAGGAACCTTCCGATCCAGAGGCCAACACCTTGACCACTGGACGGATTGGTCGGCATCGTGAAAAATAAATATACAAAAAAAATCTGTTTTATTTTCAAAAGTCGCTCTCAAACATTGTATGTTTACTTTGACTATTCTATACCTGTGAAGAAGTGTAATATTCTTTCTATTTCAAATATATAAGTTTTAATTTAAAGAACTCGTCTCCTTGAGTTCTTGAGTGGATTTTCCTTTAGTATTCTAGAATTTGAGTGAAGTATTCAACGGTCAGGATGATTCCTTCTCACCCGGGACACAATTGAGCTAGGACAATTCTTATTTCTTCCAATTTGAAAGATATTGTTTCTACATAACAATTGAGGTGTACCAGAGGGACAAGTGAAATATATTCCAATAGAAGTTACACATTCCGAGCGACACTGGACGGGAGCATTGCAATTTCAAAGCTACCACGTCCATGTTCTCAGGATTTGTAATTTCTAATAGAAATGGATTAAATGTGTGAGTGAGGTATGCGAGAGGGATGGGTAAAATATATACCAATAGAAGTTACACATTCCGAGCGACACTGGACGGGAGCATTGAAATTTCAAAGCTACCACGTACATGTTCTCAGGATTTGTAATTTATAATAGAAATGGATTAAATGTGTGAGTGAGGTATGCGAGAGGGATGGGTAAAATATATACCAATAGAAGTTACACATTCCGAGCGACACTGGACGGGAGCATTGAAATTTCAAAGCTACCACGTCCATGTTCTCAGGATTTGTAATTTCTAATAGAAATGGATTAAATGTGTGAGTGAGGTATGCGAGAGGGATGGGTAAAATATATTCCAATAGAAGTTACACATTCCGAGCGACACTGGACGGGAGCATTGCAATTTCAAAGCTACCACGTCCGTGTTCTCAGGATTTGTAATTTCTAATAGAAATGGATTAAATGTGTGAGTGAGGTATGCGAGAGGGATGGGTAAAATATATTCCAATAGAAGTTACACATTCCGAGCGACACTGGACGGGAGCATTGCAATTTCAAAGCTACCACGTCCATGTTCTCAGGATTTGTAATTTCTAATAGAAATGGATTAAATGTGTGAGTGAGGTATGCGAGAGGGATGGGTAAAATATATTACAATAGAAGTTACACATTCCGAACGACACTGGACGGGAGCATTGAAATTTCAAAGTTACCACGTCCATGTTCTCAGGATTTGTAATCTATATAAATAAGAATGGAGTGTTTGTTTGTACATACAATATTTTCGACCCATTTCAAGTTTTTTATCCGTTTTGGACCCTTTTGATGCCGAATCCGCCTTGTTTTCGTTTGGTGTCTGTCTGTCTGTCTGTATGTTGTGCCCTATACACGTCCACGCGGTTTAAGATATTTTCATGAAAATTTGCATACAGTGAGTACTTATCTTCATTTAGTGAGTGGCATTGGTTGCGAAAGTCTGTCTGTCCGTCTTTCTGTTCTATGCTCGATTTTGTGTTTGTGTGTTTGTGTAGACATCACATGAATTGTATTCCAGATATTCGATTGTATTGTATTGTATTTTATACATTATCTATTAGTTTAGTGAATGCAATATTAAACATTTATTTATTGGTATATTTAGTTGAGTTTCATGCTAAAACACCTTAGTAAGTATACTTAAATCAACCATAATTTGGTAGTTTTGGAAAAATTGGAATGTCTATTGAATATTACGATTACTTCGATTGCGTTACCAGTACTGCTGAAAAAGTAATTATTCTTCAAAAATTTTTTTTTTTTTTTTAATGGAATTTCATCTCTGATACTTCATTTATTTCGAGTCTTATTTTTATTCTTTGCGCAATGAAAACGATTTCCGAATATTTGGGACAGACGATATTTTTCAATGAAACGAGAATGAACAACATCGCGCGAGCAGTGATATTTTTTCTGGTTCTTTCGCTTTGAATTAATTTCACATTTCTAAATTTTGTACACTTTTAGTTGTAAGTTGTGGCAACTGTGCGAGATCAAGAGATAAAATTGAATCACAAATTAATGTCTTTAGAACAATTTTTTTCGACATCTTTTATTTTGTTTTATTTCGCTGTTTCCTGTTTTAAATATTTATTATTTTAATAAATGTGTTTTCCTTCTCATCACACGCAACATTACCACAAAGTATTAGACTTAAAAATGTTAGGTAAGTCAGTATAAATTTTCAGTAAATTTTAAGTGTAGTTATGCCGTTATTTAAAGAATAATGCCGTTATTTAAAGAATAATGCCATTATTGAAAGAATAATAATGTTTAAAAATCCAAACTAGAACTTTTTCCAACATTAAAAAATTCGTTGTAATAATGACAGGAGAAGATTGCAAAATTTCACAATGTCACATACCGGAAGCAAGAGTGCCACAAGTAAAATAATATTGTTTTGTTGACTATGAGTGCGAGAGCACTCGCCGTAAATCGTAATTTTAATTAATTGAGTTGAACATGAAAATAACTTAAGAAAGGGAATTCCAAATCTTCCTATAAATCGTCTTTTATAGTAGTAACCTTAGTATCACCTTTCGTCATTTTGTAGCTTTGTCATACAGCAATTCTGCGATGTATGTGAAATGTATTACATGAATGGATATGCATGTGTAGGATTTGTGTCCAAAGTAAGTTGTAGAAAATAAAAAGATGGCGAAAGGTGTTAAAATAAATTTTTATTCTACAAAAGACGTAAGTCATTATATATTTTGATTATCTCTTCAATCTAGAGTAAACCAATTCAAACCGAGTAAGGTCGGGTATTTTGCTAGTTTCTAATAGAAATGGATTAAATGTGTGAGTGAGGTATGCGAGAGGGATGGGTAAAATATCTTCCAATAGAAGTTACACATTCCGAGCGACACTGGACGGGAGCATTGAAATTTCAAAGCTACCACGTCGATGTTCTCAGGATTTGTAATTTCTAATAGAAATGGATTAAATGTGTGAATGAGGTATGCGAGAGAGATGGGTAAAATATATTCCAATAGAAGTTACACATTCCGAGCGACACTGGACGGGAGCATTGCAATTTCAAAGCTACCACGTCCATGTTATCAGGATTTGTAATTTCTAATAGAAATGGATTAAATGTGTGAGTGAGGTATGCGAGAGGGATGAGTAAAATATATTCCAATAGAAGTTACACATTCCGTGCGACACTGGACGGGAGCATTGAAATTTCAAAGCTACCACGTCCATGTTCTCAGGATTTGTAATTTCTAATAGAAATAGATTAAATGTGTGAGTGAGGTATGCGAGAGGGATGGGTAAAATATCTTCCAATAGAAGTTACACATTCCGAGCGACACTGGACGGGAGCATTGAAATTTCAAAGCTACCACGTCGATGTTCTCAGGATTTGTAATTTCTAATAGAAATGGATTAAATGTGTGAGTGAGGTATGCGAGAGGGATGGGTAAAATATATTCCAATAGAAGTTACACATTCCGAGCGACACTGGACGGGAGCATTGAAATTTCAAAGCAACCACGTCCATGTTCTCAGGATTTGTAATTACTAATAGAAATGGATTAAATGTGTGAGTGAGGTATGCGAAAGGGATGGGTAAAATATATTCCAATAGAAGTTACACATTCCGAGCGACACTGGACGGGAGCATTGCAATTTCAAAGCTACCACGTCCATGTTCTCAGGATTTGTAATTTCTAATAGAAATGGATTAAATGTGTGAGTGAGGTATGCGAGAGGGATGGGTAAAATATATACCAATAGAAGTTACACATTCCGAGCGACACTGGACGGGAGCATTGAAATTTCAAAGCTACCACGTCCATGTTCTCAGGATTTGTAATTTATAATAGAAATGGATTAAATGTGTGAGTGAGGTATGCGAGAGGGATGGGTAAAATATATTCCAATAGAAGTTACACATTCCGAGCGACACTGGACGGGAGCATTGAAATTTCAAAGCTACGACGTCCATGTTCTCAGGTTTTGTAATTTCTAATAGAAATGGATAAAATGTGTGAGTGAGGTATGCGAGAGGGATGGGTAAAATATATTCCAATAGAAGTTACACATTCCGAGCGACACTGGACGGGAGCATTGAAATTTCAAAGCTACCACGTCCATGTTCTCAGGATTTGTAATTTCTAATAGAAATGGATAAAATGTGTGAGTGAGGTATGCGAGAGGGATGGGTAAAATATATTCCAATAGAAGTTACACATTCCGAGCGACACTGGACGGGAGCATTGCAATTTCAAAGCTACCACGTCCATGTTCTCAGGATTTGTAATTTCTAATAGAAATGGATTAAATGTGAGTGAGGTATGCGAGAGGGATGGGTAAAATATATTCCAATAGAAGTTACACATTCCGAGCGACACTGGACGGGAGCATTGAAATTTCAAAGTTACCACGTCCATGTTCTCAGGATTTGTAATTTCTAATAGAAATGGATTAAATGTGTGAGTGAGGTATGCGAGAGGGATGGGTAAAATATATTCCAATAGAAGTTACACATTCCGAGCGACACTGGACGGGAGCATTGCAATTTCAAAGCTACCACGTCCATGTTCTCAGGATTTGTAATTTCTAATAGAAATGGATTAAATGTGTGAGTGAGGTATGCGAGAGGGATGGGTAAAATATATTCCAATAGAAGTTACACATTCCGAGCGACACTGGACGGGAGCATTGCAATTTCAAAGCTACCACGTCCATGTTCTCAGGATTTGTAATTTCTAATAGAAATGGATTAAATGTGTGAGTGAGGTATGCGAGAGGGATGGGTAAAATATATTCCAATAGAAGTTACACATTCCGAGCGACACTGGACGGGAGCATTGCAATTTCAAAGCTACCACGTCCATTTTCTCAGGATTTGTAATTTCTAATAGAAATGGATTAAATGTGTGAGTGAGGTATGCGAGAGGGATGGGTCAAATATATTACAATAGAAGTTACACATTCCGAACGACACTGGACGGGAGCATTGAAATTTCAAAGTTACCACGTCCATGTTCTCAGGATTTGTAATCTATATAAATAAGAATGGAGTGTTTGTTTGTACATACAATATTTTCGACCCATTTCAAGTTTTTTATCCGTTTTGGACCCTTTTGATGCCGAATCCGCCTTGTTTTCGTTTGGTGTCTGTCTGTCTGTCTGTATGTTGTGCCCTATACACGTCCACGCGGTTTAAGATATTTTCATGAAAATTTGCATACAGTGAGTACTTATCTTCATTTAGTGAGTGGCATTGGTTGCGAAAGTCTGTCTGTCCGTCTTTCTGTTCTATGCTCGATTTTGTGTTTGTGTGTTTGTGTAGACATCACATGAATTGTATTCCAGATATTCGATTGTATTGTATTGTATTTTATACATTATCTATTAGTTTAGTGAATGCAATATTAAACATTTATTTATTGGTATATTTAGTTGAGTTTCATGCTAAAACACCTTAGTAAGTATACTTAAATCAACCATAATTTGGTAGTTTTGGAAAAATTGGAATGTCTATTGAATATTACGATTACTTCGATTGCGTTACCAGTACTGCTGAAAAAGTAATTATTCTTCAAAAAATTATTATTTTTTTTAATGGAATTTCATCTCTGATACTTCATTTATTTCGAGTCTTATTTTTATTCTTTGCGCAATGAAAACGATTTCCGAATATTTGGGACAGACGATATTTTTCAATGAAACGAGAATGAACAACATCGCGCGAGCAGTGATATTTTTTCTGGTTCTTTCGCTTTGAATTAATTTCACATTTCTAAATTTTGTACACTTTTAGTTGTAAGTTGTGGCAACTGTGCGAGATCAAGAGATAAAATTGAATCACAAATTAATGTCTTTAGAACAATTTTTTTCGACATCTTTTATTTTGTTTTATTTCGCTGTTTCCTGTTTTAAATATTTATTATTTTAATAAATGTGTTTTCCTTCTCATCACACGCAACATTACCACAAAGTATTAGACTTAAAAATGTTAGGTAAGTCAGTATAAATTTTCAGTAAATTTTAAGTGTAGTTATGCCGTTATTTAAAGAATAATGCCGTTATTTAAAGAATAATGCCATTATTGAAAGAATAATAATGTTTAAAAATCCAAACTAGAACTTTTTCCAACATTAAAAAATTCGTTGTAATAATGACAGGAGAAGATTGCAAAATTTCACAATGTCACATACCGGAAGCAAGAGTGCCACAAGTAAAATAATATTGTTTTGTTGACTATGAGTGCGAGAGCACTCGCCGTAAATCGTAATTTTAATTAATTGAGTTGAACATGAAAATAACTTAAGAAAGGGAATTCCAAATCTTCCTATAAATCGTCTTTTATAGTAGTAACCTTAGTATCACCTTTCGTCATTTTGTAGCTTTGTCATACAGCAATTCTGCGATGTATGTGAAATGTATTACATGAATGGATATGCATGTGTAGGATTTGTGTCCAAAGTAAGTTGTAGAAAATAAAAAGATGGCGAAAGGTGTTAAAATAAATTTTTATTCTACAAAAGACGTAAGTCATTATATATTTTGATTATCTCTTCAATCTAGAGTAAACCAATTCAAACCGAGTAAGGTCGGGTATTTTGCTAGTTTCTAATAGAAATGGATTAAATGTGTGAGTGAGGTATGCGAGAGGGATGGGTAAAATATCTTCCAATAGAAGTTACACATTCCGAGCGACACTGGACGGGAGCATTGAAATTTCAAAGCTACCACGTCGATGTTCTCAGGATTTGTAATTTCTAATAGAAATGGATTAAATGTGTGAATGAGGTATGCGAGAGAGATGGGTAAAATATATTCCAATAGAAGTTACACATTCCGAGCGACACTGGACGGGAGCATTGCAATTTCAAAGCTACCACGTCCATGTTATCAGGATTTGTAATTTCTAATAGAAATGGATTAAATGTGTGAGTGAGGTATGCGAGAGGGATGAGTAAAATATATTCCAATAGAAGTTACACATTCCGTGCGACACTGGACGGGAGCATTGAAATTTCAAAGCTACCACGTCCATGTTCTCAGGATTTGTAATTTCTAATAGAAATAGATTAAATGTGTGAGTGAGGTATGCGAGAGGGATGGGTAAAATATCTTCCAATAGAAGTTACACATTCCGAGCGACACTGGACGGGAGCATTGAAATTTCAAAGCTACCACGTCGATGTTCTCAGGATTTGTAATTTCTAATAGAAATGGATTAAATGTGTGAGTGAGGTATGCGAGAGGGATGGGTAAAATATATTCCAATAGAAGTTACACATTCCGAGCGACACTGGACGGGAGCATTGAAATTTCAAAGCAACCACTTCCATGTTCTCAGGATTTGTAATTACTAATAGAAATGGATTAAATGTGTGAGTGAGGTATGCGAAAGGGATGGGTAAAATATATTCCAATAGAAGTTACACATTCCGAGCGACACTGGACGGGAGCATTGCAATTTCAAAGCTACCACGTCCATGTTCTCAGGATTTGTAATTTCTAATAGAAATGGATTAAATGTGTGAGTGAGGTATGCGAGAGGGATGGGTAAAATATATACCAATAGAAGTTACACATTCCGAGCGACACTGGACGGGAGCATTGAAATTTCAAAGCTACCACGTCCATGTTCTCAGGATTTGTAATTTATAATAGAAATGGATTAAATGTGTGAGTGAGGTATGCGAGAGGGATGGGTAAAATATATTCCAATAGAAGTTACACATTCCGAGCGACACTGGACGGGAGCATTGCAATTTCAAAGCTACCACGTCCATGTTCTCAGGATTTGTAATTTCTAATAGAAATGGATTAAATGTGAGTGAGGTATGCGAGAGGGATGGGTAAAATATATTCCAATAGAAGTTACACATTCCGAGCGACACTGGACGGGAGCATTGAAATTTCAAAGTTACCACGTCCATGTTCTCAGGATTTGTAATTTCTAATAGAAATGGATTAAATGTGTGAGTGAGGTATGCGAGAGGGATGGTTAAAATATATTCCAATAGAAGTTACACATTCCGAGCGACACTGGACGGGAGCATTGCAATTTCAAAGCTACCACGTCCATGTTCTCAGGATTTGTAATTTCTAATAGAAATGGATTAAATGTGTGAGTGAGGTATGCGAGAGGGATGGGTAAAATATATTCCAATAGAAGTTACACATTCCGAGCGACACTGGACGGGAGCATTGCAATTTCAAAGCTACCACGTCCATGTTCTCAGGATTTGTAATTTCTAATAGAAATGGATTAAATGTGTGAGTGAGGTATGCGAGAGGGATGGGTAAAATATATTCCAATAGAAGTTACACATTCCGAGCGACACTGGACGGGAGCATTGCAATTTCAAAGCTACCACGTCCATTTTCTCAGGATTTGTAATTTCTAATAGAAATGGATTAAATGTGTGAGTGAGGTATGCGAGAGGGATGGGTAAAATATATTACAATAGAAGTTACACATTCCGAACGACACTGGACGGGAGCATTGAAATTTCAAAGTTACCACGTTCATGTTCTCAGGATTTGTAATCTATATAAATAAGAATGGAGTGTTTGTTTGTACATACAATATTTTCGACCCATTTCAAGTTTTTTATCCGTTTTCGACCCTTTTGATGCCGAATCCGCCTTGTTTTCGTTTGGTGTCTGTCTGTCTGTCTGTATGTTGTGCCCTATACACGTCCACGCGGTTTAAGATATTTTCATGAAAATTTGCATACAGTGAGTACTTATCTTCATTTAGTGAGTGGCATTGGTTGCGAAAGTCTGTCTGTCCGTCTTTCTGTTCTATGCTCGATTTTGTGTTTGTGTGTTTGTGTAGACATCACATGAATTGTATTCCAGATATTCGATTGTATTGTATTGTATTTTATACATTATCTATTAGTTTAGTGAATGCAATATTAAACATTTATTTATTGGTATATTTAGTTGAGTTTCATGCTAAAACACCTTAGTAAGTATACTTAAATCAACCATAATTTGGTAGTTTTGGAAAAATTGGAATGTCTATTGAATATTACGATTACTTCGATTGCGTTACCAGTACTGCTGAAAAAGTAATTATTCTTCAAAAAATTATTATTTTTTTTTAATGGAATTTCATCTCTGATACTTCATTTATTTCGAGTCTTATTTTTATTCTTTGCGCAATGAAAACGATTTCCGAATATTTGGGACAGACGATATTTTTCAATGAAACGAGAATGAACAACATCGCGCGAGCAGTGATATTTTTTCTGGTTCTTTCGCTTTGAATTAATTTCACATTTCTAAATTTTGTACACTTTTAGTTGTAAGTTGTGGCAACTGTGCGAGATCAAGAGATAAAATTGAATCACAAATTAATGTCTTTAGAACAATTTTTTTCGACATCTTTTATTTTGTTTTATTTCGCTGTTTCCTGTTTTAAATATTTATTATTTTAATAAATGTGTTTTCCTTCTCATCACACGCAACATTACCACAAAGTATTAGACTTAAAAATGTTAGGTAAGTCAGTATAAATTTTCAGTAAATTTTAAGTGTAGTTATGCCGTTATTTAAAGAATAATGCCGTTATTTAAAGAATAATGCCATTATTGAAAGAATAATAATGTTTAAAAATCCAAACTAGAACTTTTTCCAACATTAAAAAATTCGTTGTAATAATGACAGGAGAAGATTGCAAAATTTCACAATGTCACATACCGGAAGCAAGAGTGCCACAAGTAAAATAATATTGTTTTGTTGACTATGAGTGCGAGAGCACTCGCCGTAAATCGTAATTTTAATTAATTGAGTTGAACATGAAAATAACTTAAGAAAGGGAATTCCAAATCTTCCTATAAATCGTCTTTTATAGTAGTAACCTTAGTATCACCTTTCGTCATTTTGTAGCTTTGTCATACAGCAATTCTGCGATGTATGTGAAATGTATTACATGAATGGATATGCATGTGTAGGATTTGTGTCCAAAGTAAGTTGTAGAAAATAAAAAGATGGCGAAAGGTGTTAAAATAAATTTTTATTCTACAAAAGACGTAAGTCATTATATATTTTGATTATCTCTTCAATCTAGAGTAAACCAATTCAAACCGAGTAAGGTCGGGTATTTTGCTAGTTTCTAATAGAAATGGATTAAATGTGTGAGTGAGGTATGCGAGAGGGATGGGTAAAATATCTTCCAATAGAAGTTACACATTCCGAGCGACACTGGACGGGAGCATTGAAATTTCAAAGCTACCACGTCGATGTTCTCAGGATTTGTAATTTCTAATAGAAATGGATTAAATGTGTGAATGAGGTATGCGAGAGAGATGGGTAAAATATATTCCAATAGAAGTTACACATTCCGAGCGACACTGGACGGGAGCATTGCAATTTCAAAGCTACCACGTCCATGTTATCAGGATTTGTAATTTCTAATAGAAATGGATTAAATGTGTGAGTGAGGTATGCGAGAGGGATGAGTAAAATATATTCCAATAGAAGTTACACATTCCGTGCGACACTGGACGGGAGCATTGAAATTTCAAAGCTACCACGTCCATGTTCTCAGGATTTGTAATTTCTAATAGAAATAGATTAAATGTGTGAGTGAGGTATGCGAGAGGGATGGGTAAAATATCTTCCAATAGAAGTTACACATTCCGAGCGACACTGGACGGGAGCATTGAAATTTCAAAGCTACCACGTCGATGTTCTCAGGATTTGTAATTTCTAATAGAAATGGATTAAATGTGTGAGTGAGGTATGCGAGAGGGATGGGTAAAATATATTCCAATAGAAGTTACACATTCCGAGCGACACTGGACGGGAGCATTGAAATTTCAAAGCAACCACGTCCATGTTCTCAGGATTTGTAATTACTAATAGAAATGGATTAAATGTGTGAGTGAGGTATGCGAAAGGGATGGGTAAAATATATTCCAATAGAAGTTACACATTCCGAGCGACACTGGACGGGAGCATTGCAATTTCAAAGCTACCACGTCCATGTTCTCAGGATTTGTAATTTCTAATAGAAATGGATTAAATGTGTGAGTGAGGTATGCGAGAGGGATGGGTAAAATATATACCAATAGAAGTTACACATTCCGAGCGACACTGGACGGGAGCATTGAAATTTCAAAGCTACCACGTCCATGTTCTCAGGATTTGTAATTTATAATAGAAATGGATTAAATGTGTGAGTGAGGTATGCGAGAGGGATGGGTAAAATATATTCCAATAGAAGTTACACATTCCGAGCGACACTGGACGGGAGCATTGAAAATTCAAAGCTACGACGTCCATGTTCTCAGGTTTTGTAATTTCTAATAGAAATGGATAAAATGTGTGAGTGAGGTATGCGAGAGGGATGGGTAAAATATATTCCAATAGAAGTTACACATTCCGAGCGACACTGGACGGGAGCATTGAAATTTCAAAGCTACCACGTCCATGTTCTCAGGATTTGTAATTTCTAATAGAAATGGATAAAATGTGTGAGTGAGGTATGCGAGAGGGATGGGTAAAATATATTCCAATAGAAGTTACACATTCCGAGCGACACTGGACGGGAGCATTGCAATTTCAAAGCTACCACGTCCATGTTCTCAGGATTTGTAATTTCTAATAGAAATGGATTAAATGTGAGTGAGGTATGCGAGAGGGATGGGTAAAATATATTCCAATAGAAGTTACACATTCCGAGCGACACTGGACGGGAGCATTGAAATTTCAAAGTTACCACGTCCATGTTCTCAGGATTTGTAATTTCTAATAGAAATGGATTAAATGTGTGAGTGAGGTATGCGAGAGGGATGGGTAAAATATATTCCAATAGAAGTTACACATTCCGAGCGACACTGGACGGGAGCATTGCAATTTCAAAGCTACCACGTCCATGTTCTCAGGATTTGTAATTTCTAATAGAAATGGATTAAATGTGTGAGTGAGGTATGCGAGAGGGATGGGTAAAATATATTCCAATAGAAGTTACACATTCCGAGCGACACTGGACGGGAGCATTGCAATTTCAAAGCTACCACGTCCATGTTCTCAGGATTTGTAATTTCTAATAGAAATGGATTAAATGTGTGAGTGAGGTATGCGAGAGGGATGGGTAAAATATATTCCAATAGAAGTTACACATTCCGAGCGACACTGGACGGGAGCATTGCAATTTCAAAGCTACCACGTCCATTTTCTCAGGATTTGTAATTTCTAATAGAAATGGATTAAATGTGTGAGTGAGGTATGCGAGAGGGATGGGTCAAATATATTACAATAGAAGTTACACATTCCGAACGACACTGGACGGGAGCATTGAAATTTCAAAGTTACCACGTCCATGTTCTCAGGATTTGTAATCTATATAAATAAGAATGGAGTGTTTGTTTGTACATACAATATTTTCGACCCATTTCAAGTTTTTTATCCGTTTTGGACCCTTTTGATGCCGAATCCGCCTTGTTTTCGTTTGGTGTCTGTCTGTCTGTCTGTATGTTGTGCCCTATACACGTCCACGCGGTTTAAGATATTTTCATGAAAATTTGCATACAGTGAGTACTTATCTTCATTTAGTGAGTGGCATTGGTTGCGAAAGTCTGTCTGTCCGTCTTTCTGTTCTATGCTCGATTTTGTGTTTGTGTGTTTGTGTAGACATCACATGAATTGTATTCCAGATATTCGATTGTATTGTATTGTATTTTATACATTATCTATTAGTTTAGTGAATGCAATATTAAACATTTATTTATTGGTATATTTAGTTGAGTTTCATGCTAAAACACCTTAGTAAGTATACTTAAATCAACCATAATTTGGTAGTTTTGGAAAAATTGGAATGTCTATTGAATATTACGATTACTTCGATTGCGTTACCAGTACTGCTGAAAAAGTAATTATTCTTCAAAAAATTATTATTTTTTTTAATGGAATTTCATCTCTGATACTTCATTTATTTCGAGTCTTATTTTTATTCTTTGCGCAATGAAAACGATTTCCGAATATTTGGGACAGACGATATTTTTCAATGAAACGAGAATGAACAACATCGCGCGAGCAGTGATATTTTTTCTGGTTCTTTCGCTTTGAATTAATTTCACATTTCTAAATTTTGTACACTTTTAGTTGTAAGTTGTGGCAACTGTGCGAGATCAAGAGATAAAATTGAATCACAAATTAATGTCTTTAGAACAATTTTTTTCGACATCTTTTATTTTGTTTTATTTCGCTGTTTCCTGTTTTAAATATTTATTATTTTAATAAATGTGTTTTCCTTCTCATCACACGCAACATTACCACAAAGTATTAGACTTAAAAATGTTAGGTAAGTCAGTATAAATTTTCAGTAAATTTTAAGTGTAGTTATGCCGTTATTTAAAGAATAATGCCGTTATTTAAAGAATAATGCCATTATTGAAAGAATAATAATGTTTAAAAATCCAAACTAGAACTTTTTCCAACATTAAAAAATTCGTTGTAATAATGACAGGAGAAGATTGCAAAATTTCACAATGTCACATACCGGAAGCAAGAGTGCCACAAGTAAAATAATATTGTTTTGTTGACTATGAGTGCGAGAGCACTCGCCGTAAATCGTAATTTTAATTAATTGAGTTGAACATGAAAATAACTTAAGAAAGGGAATTCCAAATCTTCCTATAAATCGTCTTTTATAGTAGTAACCTTAGTATCACCTTTCGTCATTTTGTAGCTTTGTCATACAGCAATTCTGCGATGTATGTGAAATGTATTACATGAATGGATATGCATGTGTAGGATTTGTGTCCAAAGTAAGTTGTAGAAAATAAAAAGATGGCGAAAGGTGTTAAAATAAATTTTTATTCTACAAAAGACGTAAGTCATTATATATTTTGATTATCTCTTCAATCTAGAGTAAACCAATTCAAACCGAGTAAGGTCGGGTATTTTGCTAGTTTCTAATAGAAATGGATTAAATGTGTGAGTGAGGTATGCGAGAGGGATGGGTAAAATATCTTCCAATAGAAGTTACACATTCCGAGCGACACTGGACGGGAGCATTGAAATTTCAAAGCTACCACGTCGATGTTCTCAGGATTTGTAATTTCTAATAGAAATGGATTAAATGTGTGAATGAGGTATGCGAGAGAGATGGGTAAAATATATTCCAATAGAAGTTACACATTCCGAGCGACACTGGACGGGAGCATTGCAATTTCAAAGCTACCACGTCCATGTTATCAGGATTTGTAATTTCTAATAGAAATGGATTAAATGTGTGAGTGAGGTATGCGAGAGGGATGAGTAAAATATATTCCAATAGAAGTTACACATTCCGTGCGACACTGGACGGGAGCATTGAAATTTCAAAGCTACCACGTCCATGTTCTCAGGATTTGTAATTTCTAATAGAAATAGATTAAATGTGTGAGTGAGGTATGCGAGAGGGATGGGTAAAATATCTTCCAATAGAAGTTACACATTCCGAGCGACACTGGACGGGAGCATTGAAATTTCAAAGCTACCACGTCGATGTTCTCAGGATTTGTAATTTCTAATAGAAATGGATTAAATGTGTGAGTGAGGTATGCGAGAGGGATGGGTAAAATATATTCCAATAGAAGTTACACATTCCGAGCGACACTGGACGGGAGCATTGAAATTTCAAAGCAACCACTTCCATGTTCTCAGGATTTGTAATTACTAATAGAAATGGATTAAATGTGTGAGTGAGGTATGCGAAAGGGATGGGTAAAATATATTCCAATAGAAGTTACACATTCCGAGCGACACTGGACGGGAGCATTGCAATTTCAAAGCTACCACGTCCATGTTCTCAGGATTTGTAATTTCTAATAGAAATGGATTAAATGTGTGAGTGAGGTATGCGAGAGGGATGGGTAAAATATATACCAATAGAAGTTACACATTCCGAGCGACACTGGACGGGAGCATTGAAATTTCAAAGCTACCACGTCCATGTTCTCAGGATTTGTAATTTATAATAGAAATGGATTAAATGTGTGAGTGAGGTATGCGAGAGGGATGGGTAAAATATATTCCAATAGAAGTTACACATTCCGAGCGACACTGGACGGGAGCATTGCAATTTCAAAGCTACCACGTCCATGTTCTCAGGATTTGTAATTTCTAATAGAAATGGATTAAATGTGAGTGAGGTATGCGAGAGGGATGGGTAAAATATATTCCAATAGAAGTTACACATTCCGAGCGACACTGGACGGGAGCATTGAAATTTCAAAGTTACCACGTCCATGTTCTCAGGATTTGTAATTTCTAATAGAAAAGGATTAAATGTGTGAGTGAGGTATGCGAGAGGGATGGTTAAAATATATTCCAATAGAAGTTACACATTCCGAGCGACACTGGACGGGAGCATTGCAATTTCAAAGCTACCACGTCCATGTTCTCAGGATTTGTAATTTCTAATAGAAATGGATTAAATGTGTGAGTGAGGTATGCGAGAGGGATGGGTAAAATATATTCCAATAGAAGTTACACATTCCGAGCGACACTGGACGGGAGCATTGCAATTTCAAAGCTACCACGTCCATGTTCTCAGGATTTGTAATTTCTAATAGAAATGGATTAAATGTGTGAGTGAGGTATGCGAGAGGGATGGGTAAAATATATTCCAATAGAAGTTACACATTCCGAGCGACACTGGACGGGAGCATTGCAATTTCAAAGCTACCACGTCCATTTTCTCAGGATTTGTAATTTCTAATAGAAATGGATTAAATGTGTGAGTGAGGTATGCGAGAGGGATGGGTAAAATATATTACAATAGAAGTTACACATTCCGAACGACACTGGACGGGAGCATTGAAATTTCAAAGTTACCACGTTCATGTTCTCAGGATTTGTAATCTATATAAATAAGAATGGAGTGTTTGTTTGTACATACAATATTTTCGACCCATTTCAAGTTTTTTATCCGTTTTCGACCCTTTTGATGCCGAATCCGCCTTGTTTTCGTTTGGTGTCTGTCTGTCTGTCTGTATGTTGTGCCCTATACACGTCCACGCGGTTTAAGATATTTTCATGAAAATTTGCATACAGTGAGTACTTATCTTCATTTAGTGAGTGGCATTGGTTGCGAAAGTCTGTCTGTCCGTCTTTCTGTTCTATGCTCGATTTTGTGTTTGTGTGTTTGTGTAGACATCACATGAATTGTATTCCAGATATTCGATTGTATTGTATTGTATTTTATACATTATCTATTAGTTTAGTGAATGCAATATTAAACATTTATTTATTGGTATATTTAGTTGAGTTTCATGCTAAAACACCTTAGTAAGTATACTTAAATCAACCATAATTTGGTAGTTTTGGAAAAATTGGAATGTCTATTGAATATTACGATTACTTCGATTGCGTTACCAGTACTGCTGAAAAAGTAATTATTCTTCAAAAAATTATTATTTTTTTTAATGGAATTTCATCTCTGATACTTCATTTATTTCGAGTCTTATTTTTATTCTTTGCGCAATGAAAACGATTTCCGAATATTTGGGACAGACGATATTTTTCAATGAAACGAGAATGAACAACATCGCGCGAGCAGTGATATTTTTTCTGGTTCTTTCGCTTTGAATTAATTTCACATTTCTAAATTTTGTACACTTTTAGTTGTAAGTTGTGGCAACTGTGCGAGATCAAGAGATAAAATTGAATCACAAATTAATGTCTTTAGAACAATTTTTTTCGACATCTTTTATTTTGTTTTATTTCGCTGTTTCCTGTTTTAAATATTTATTATTTTAATAAATGTGTTTTCCTTCTCATCACACGCAACATTACCACAAAGTATTAGACTTAAAAATGTTAGGTAAGTCAGTATAAATTTTCAGTAAATTTTAAGTGTAGTTATGCCGTTATTTAAAGAATAATGCCGTTATTTAAAGAATAATGCCATTATTGAAAGAATAATAATGTTTAAAAATCCAAACTAGAACTTTTTCCAACATTAAAAAATTCGTTGTAATAATGACAGGAGAAGATTGCAAAATTTCACAATGTCACATACCGGAAGCAAGAGTGCCACAAGTAAAATAATATTGTTTTGTTGACTATGAGTGCGAGAGCACTCGCCGTAAATCGTAATTTTAATTAATTGAGTTGAACATGAAAATAACTTAAGAAAGGGAATTCCAAATCTTCCTATAAATCGTCTTTTATAGTAGTAACCTTAGTATCACCTTTCGTCATTTTGTAGCTTTGTCATACAGCAATTCTGCGATGTATGTGAAATGTATTACATGAATGGATATGCATGTGTAGGATTTGTGTCCAAAGTAAGTTGTAGAAAATAAAAAGATGGCGAAAGGTGTTAAAATAAATTTTTATTCTACAAAAGACGTAAGTCATTATATATTTTGATTATCTCTTCAATCTAGAGTAAACCAATTCAAACCGAGTAAGGTCGGGTATTTTGCTAGTTTCTAATAGAAATGGATTAAATGTGTGAGTGAGGTATGCGAGAGGGATGGGTAAAATATCTTCCAATAGAAGTTACACATTCCGAGCGACACTGGACGGGAGCATTGAAATTTCAAAGCTACCACGTCGATGTTCTCAGGATTTGTAATTTCTAATAGAAATGGATTAAATGTGTGAATGAGGTATGCGAGAGAGATGGGTAAAATATATTCCAATAGAAGTTACACATTCCGAGCGACACTGGACGGGAGCATTGCAATTTCAAAGCTACCACGTCCATGTTATCAGGATTTGTAATTTCTAATAGAAATGGATTAAATGTGTGAGTGAGGTATGCGAGAGGGATGAGTAAAATATATTCCAATAGAAGTTACACATTCCGTGCGACACTGGACGGGAGCATTGAAATTTCAAAGCTACCACGTCCATGTTCTCAGGATTTGTAATTTCTAATAGAAATAGATTAAATGTGTGAGTGAGGTATGCGAGAGGGATGGGTAAAATATCTTCCAATAGAAGTTACACATTCCGAGCGACACTGGACGGGAGCATTGAAATTTCAAAGCTACCACGTCGATGTTCTCAGGATTTGTAATTTCTAATAGAAATGGATTAAATGTGTGAGTGAGGTATGCGAGAGGGATGGGTAAAATATATTCCAATAGAAGTTACACATTCCGAGCGACACTGGACGGGAGCATTGAAATTTCAAAGCAACCACGTCCATGTTCTCAGGATTTGTAATTACTAATAGAAATGGATTAAATGTGTGAGTGAGGTATGCGAAAGGGATGGGTAAAATATATTCCAATAGAAGTTACACATTCCGAGCGACACTGGACGGGAGCATTGCAATTTCAAAGCTACCACGTCCATGTTCTCAGGATTTGTAATTTCTAATAGAAATGGATTAAATGTGTGAGTGAGGTATGCGAGAGGGATGGGTAAAATATATACCAATAGAAGTTACACATTCCGAGCGACACTGGACGGGAGCATTGAAATTTCAAAGCTACCACGTCCATGTTCTCAGGATTTGTAATTTATAATAGAAATGGATTAAATGTGTGAGTGAGGTATGCGAGAGGGATGGGTAAAATATATTCCAATAGAAGTTACACATTCCGAGCGACACTGGACGGGAGCATTGAAAATTCAAAGCTACGACGTCCATGTTCTCAGGTTTTGTAATTTCTAATAGAAATGGATAAAATGTGTGAGTGAGGTATGCGAGAGGGATGGGTAAAATATATTCCAATAGAAGTTACACATTCCGAGCGACACTGGACGGGAGCATTGAAATTTCAAAGCTACCACGTCCATGTTCTCAGGATTTGTAATTTCTAATAGAAATGGATAAAATGTGTGAGTGAGGTATGCGAGAGGGATGGGTAAAATATATTCCAATAGAAGTTACACATTCCGAGCGACACTGGACGGGAGCATTGCAATTTCAAAGCTACCACGTCCATGTTCTCAGGATTTGTAATTTCTAATAGAAATGGATTAAATGTGAGTGAGGTATGCGAGAGGGATGGGTAAAATATATTCCAATAGAAGTTACACATTCCGAGCGACACTGGACGGGAGCATTGAAATTTCAAAGTTACCACGTCCATGTTCTCAGGATTTGTAATTTCTAATAGAAATGGATTAAATGTGTGAGTGAGGTATGCGAGAGGGATGGGTAAAATATATTCCAATAGAAGTTACACATTCCGAGCGACACTGGACGGGAGCATTGCAATTTCAAAGCTACCACGTCCATGTTCTCAGGATTTGTAATTTCTAATAGAAATGGATTAAATGTGTGAGTGAGGTATGCGAGAGGGATGGGTAAAATATATTCCAATAGAAGTTACACATTCCGAGCGACACTGGACGGGAGCATTGCAATTTCAAAGCTACCACGTCCATGTTCTCAGGATTTGTAATTTCTAATAGAAATGGATTAAATGTGTGAGTGAGGTATGCGAGAGGGATGGGTAAAATATATTCCAATAGAAGTTACACATTCCGAGCGACACTGGACGGGAGCATTGCAATTTCAAAGCTACCACGTCCATTTTCTCAGGATTTGTAATTTCTAATAGAAATGGATTAAATGTGTGAGTGAGGTATGCGAGAGGGATGGGTAAAATATATTACAATAGAAGTTACACATTCCGAACGACACTGGACGGGAGCATTGAAATTTCAAAGTTACCACGTCCATGTTCTCAGGATTTGTAATCTATATAAATAAGAATGGAGTGTTTGTTTGTACATACAATATTTTCGACCCATTTCAAGTTTTTTATCCGTTTTGGACCCTTTTGATGCCGAATCCGCCTTGTTTTCGTTTGGTGTCTGTCTGTCTGTCTGTATGTTGTGCCCTATACACGTCCACGCGGTTTAAGATATTTTCATGAAAATTTGCATACAGTGAGTACTTATCTTCATTTAGTGAGTGGCATTGGTTGCGAAAGTCTGTCTGTCCGTCTTTCTGTTCTATGCTCGATTTTGTGTTTGTGTGTTTGTGTAGACATCACATGAATTGTATTCCAGATATTCGATTGTATTGTATTGTATTTTATACATTATCTATTAGTTTAGTGAATGCAATATTAAACATTTATTTATTGGTATATTTAGTTGAGTTTCATGCTAAAACACCTTAGTAAGTATACTTAAATCAACCATAATTTGGTAGTTTTGGAAAAATTGGAATGTCTATTGAATATTACGATTACTTCGATTGCGTTACCAGTACTGCTGAAAAAGTAATTATTCTTCAAAAAATTATTATTTTTTTTTAATGGAATTTCATCTCTGATACTTCATTTATTTCGAGTCTTATTTTTATTCTTTGCGCAATGAAAACGATTTCCGAATATTTGGGACAGACGATATTTTTCAATGAAACGAGAATGAACAACATCGCGCGAGCAGTGATATTTTTTCTGGTTCTTTCGCTTTGAATTAATTTCACATTTCTAAATTTTGTACACTTTTAGTTGTAAGTTGTGGCAACTGTGCGAGATCAAGAGATAAAATTGAATCACAAATTAATGTCTTTAGAACAATTTTTTTCGACATCTTTTATTTTGTTTTATTTCGCTGTTTCCTGTTTTAAATATTTATTATTTTAATAAATGTGTTTTCCTTCTCATCACACGCAACATTACCACAAAGTATTAGACTTAAAAATGTTAGGTAAGTCAGTATAAATTTTCAGTAAATTTTAAGTGTAGTTATGCCGTTATTTAAAGAATAATGCCGTTATTTAAAGAATAATGCCATTATTGAAAGAATAATAATGTTTAAAAATCCAAACTAGAACTTTTTCCAACATTAAAAAATTCGTTGTAATAATGACAGGAGAAGATTGCAAAATTTCACAATGTCACATACCGGAAGCAAGAGTGCCACAAGTAAAATAATATTGTTTTGTTGACTATGAGTGCGAGAGCACTCGCCGTAAATCGTAATTTTAATTAATTGAGTTGAACATGAAAATAACTTAAGAAAGGGAATTCCAAATCTTCCTATAAATCGTCTTTTATAGTAGTAACCTTAGTATCACCTTTCGTCATTTTGTAGCTTTGTCATACAGCAATTCTGCGATGTATGTGAAATGTATTACATGAATGGATATGCATGTGTAGGATTTGTGTCCAAAGTAAGTTGTAGAAAATAAAAAGATGGCGAAAGGTGTTAAAATAAATTTTTATTCTACAAAAGACGTAAGTCATTATATATTTTGATTATCTCTTCAATCTAGAGTAAACCAATTCAAACCGAGTAAGGTCGGGTATTTTGCTAGTTTCTAATAGAAATGGATTAAATGTGTGAGTGAGGTATGCGAGAGGGATGGGTAAAATATCTTCCAATAGAAGTTACACATTCCGAGGGACACTGGACAGGAGCATTGAAATTTCAAAGCTACCACGTCGATGTTCTCAGGATTTGTAATTTCTAATAGAAATGGATTAAATGTGTGAGTGAGGTATGCGAGAGGGATGGGTAAAATATATTCCAATAGAAGTTACACATTCCGAGCGACACTGGACGGGAGCATTGAAATTTCAAAGCAACCACGTCCATGTTCTCAGGATTTGTAATTACTAATAGAAATGGATTAAATGTGTGAGTGAGGTATGCGAAAGGGATGGGTAAAATATATTCCAATAGAAGTTACACATTCCGAGCGACACTGGACGGGAGCATTGCAATTTCAAAGCTACCACGTCCATGTTCTCAGGATTTGTAATTTATAATAGAAATGGATTAAATGTGTGAGTGAGGTATGCGAGAGGGATGGGTAAAATATATTCCAATAGAAGTTACACATTCCGAGCGACACTGGACGGGAGCATTGAAATTTCAAAGCTACGACGTCCATGTTCTCAGGTTTTGTAATTTCTAATAGAAATGGATAAAATGTGTGAGTGAGGTATGCGAGAGGGATGGGTAAAATATATTCCAATAGAAGTTACACATTCCGAGCGACACTGGACGGGAGCATTGAAATTTCAAAGCTACCACGTCCATGTTCTCAGGATTTGTAATTTCTAATAGAAATGGATAAAATGTGTGAGTGAGGTATGCGAGAGGGATGGGTAAAATATATTCCAATAGAAGTTACACATTCCGAGCGACACTGGACGGGAGCATTGCAATTTCAAAGCTACCACGTCCATGTTCTCAGGATTTGTAATTTCTAATAGAAATGGATTAAATGTGAGTGAGGTATGCGAGAGGGATGGGTAAAATATATTCCAATAGAAGTTACACATTCCGAGCGACACTGGACGGGAGCATTGAAATTTCAAAGTTACCACGTCCATGTTCTCAGGATTTGTAATTTCTAATAGAAATGGATTAAATGTGTGAGTGAGGTATGCGAGAGGGATGGGTAAAATATATTCCAATAGAAGTTACACATTCCGAGCGACACTGGACGGGAGCATTGCAATTTCAAAGCTACCACGTCCATGTTCTCAGGATTTGTAATTTCTAATAGAAATGGATTAAATGTGTGAGTGAGGTATGCGAGAGGGATGGGTAAAATATATTCCAATAGAAGTTACACATTCCGAGCGACACTGGACGGGAGCATTGCAATTTCAAAGCTACCACGTCCATTTTCTCAGGATTTGTAATTTCTAATAGAAATGGATTAAATGTGTGAGTGAGGTATGCGAGAGGGATGGGTAAAATATATTACAATAGAAGTTACACATTCCGAACGACACTGGACGGGAGCATTGAAATTTCAAAGTTACCACGTCCATGTTCTCAGGATTTGTAATCTATATAAATAAGAATGGAGTGTTTGTTTGTACATACAATATTTTCGACCCATTTCAAGTTTTTTATCCGTTTTCGACCCTTTTGATGCCGAATCCGCCTTGTTTTCGTTTGGTGTCTGTCTGTCTGTCTGTCTGTATGTTGTGCCCTATACACGTCCACGCGGTTTAAGATATTTTCATGAAAATTTGCATACAGTGAGTACTTATCTTCATTTAGTGAGTGGCATTGGTTGCGAAAGTCTGTCTGTCCGTCTTTCTGTTCTATGCTCGATTTTGTGTTTGTGTGTTTGTGTAGACATCACATGAATTGTATTCCAGATATTCGATTGTATTGTATTGTATTGTATACATTATCTATTAGTTTAGTGAATGCAATATTAAACATTTATTTATTGGTATATTTAGTTGAGTTTCATGCTAAAACACCTTAGTAAGTATACTTAAATCAACCATAATTTGGTAGTTTTGGAAAAATTGGAATGTCTATTGAATATTACGATTACTTCGATTGCGTTACCAGTACTGCTGAAAAAGTAATTATTCTTCAAAAAATTATTATTTTTTTTTAATGGAATTTCATCTCTGATACTTCATTTATTTCGAGTCTTATTTTTATTCTTTGCGCAATGAAAACGATTTCCGAATATTTGGGACAGACGATATTTTTCAATGAAACGAGAATGAACAACATCGCGCGAGCAGTGATATTTTTTCTGGTTCTTTCGCTTTGAATTAATTTCACATTTCTAAATTTTGTACACTTTTAGTTGTAAGTTGTGGCAACTGTGCGAGATCAAGAGATAAAATTGAATCACAAATTAATGTCTTTAGAACAATTTTTTTCGACATCTTTTATTTTGTTTTATTTCGCTGTTTCCTGTTTTAAATATTTATTATTTTAATAAATGTGTTTTCCTTCTCATCACACGCAACATTACCACAAAGTATTAGACTTAAAAATGTTAGGTAAGTCAGTATAAATTTTCAGTAAATTTTAAGTGTAGTTATGCCGTTATTTAAAGAATAATGCCGTTATTTAAAGAATAATGCCATTATTGAAAGAATAATAATGTTTAAAAATCCAAACTAGAACTTTTTCCAACATTAAAAAATTCGTTGTAATAATGACAGGAGAAGATTGCAAAATTTCACAATGTCACATACCGGAAGCAAGAGTGCCACAAGTAAAATAATATTGTTTTGTTGACTATGAGTGCGAGAGCACTCGCCGTAAATCGTAATTTTAATTAATTGAGTTGAACATGAAAATAACTTAAGAAAGGGAATTCCAAATCTTCCTATAAATCGTCTTTTATAGTAGTAACCTTAGTATCACCTTTCGTCATTTTGTAGCTTTGTCATACAGCAATTCTGCGATGTATGTGAAATGTATTACATGAATGGATATGCATGTGTAGGATTTGTGTCCAAAGTAAGTTGTAGAAAATAAAAAGATGGCGAAAGGTGTTAAAATAAATTTTTATTCTACAAAAGACGTAAGTCATTATATATTTTGATTATCTCTTCAATCTAGAGTAAACCAATTCAAACCGAGTAAGGTCGGGTATTTTGCTAGTTTCTAATAGAAATGGATTAAATGTGTGAGTGAGGTATGCGAGAGGGATGGGTAAAATATCTTCCAATAGAAGTTACACATTCCGAGCGACACTGGACGGGAGCATTGAAATTTCAAAGCTACCACGTCGATGTTCTCAGGATTTGTAATTTCTAATAGAAATGGATTAAATGTGTGAATGAGGTATGCGAGAGAGATGGGTAAAATATATTCCAATAGAAGTTACACATTCCGAGCGACACTGGACGGGAGCATTGCAATTTCAAAGCTACCACGTCCATGTTATCAGGATTTGTAATTTCTAATAGAAATGGATTAAATGTGTGAGTGAGGTATGCGAGAGGGATGAGTAAAATATATTCCAATAGAAGTTACACATTCCGTGCGACACTGGACGGGAGCATTGAAATTTCAAAGCTACCACGTCCATGTTCTCAGGATTTGTAATTTCTAATAGAAATAGATTAAATGTGTGAGTGAGGTATGCGAGAGGGATGGGTAAAATATCTTCCAATAGAAGTTACACATTCCGAGCGACACTGGACGGGAGCATTGAAATTTCAAAGCTACCACGTCGATGTTCTCAGGATTTGTAATTTCTAATAGAAATGGATTAAATGTGTGAGTGAGGTATGCGAGAGGGATGGGTAAAATATATTCCAATAGAAGTTACACATTCCGAGCGACACTGGACGGGAGCATTGAAATTTCAAAGCAACCACGTCCATGTTCTCAGGATTTGTAATTACTAATAGAAATGGATTAAATGTGTGAGTGAGGTATGCGAAAGGGATGGGTAAAATATATTCCAATAGAAGTTACACATTCCGAGCGACACTGGACGGGAGCATTGCAATTTCAAAGCTACCACGTCCATGTTCTCAGGATTTGTAATTTCTAATAGAAATGGATTAAATGTGTGAGTGAGGTATGCGAGAGGGATGGGTAAAATATATACCAATAGAAGTTACACATTCCGAGCGACACTGGACGGGAGCATTGAAATTTCAAAGCTACCACGTCCATGTTCTCAGGATTTGTAATTTATAATAGAAATGGATTAAATGTGTGAGTGAGGTATGCGAGAGGGATGGGTAAAATATATTCCAATAGAAGTTACACATTCCGAGCGACACTGGACGGGAGCATTGAAATTTCAAAGCTACGACGTCCATGTTCTCAGGTTTTGTAATTTCTAATAGAAATGGATAAAATGTGTGAGTGAGGTATGCGAGAGGGATGGGTAAAATATATTCCAATAGAAGTTACACATTCCGAGCGACACTGGACGGGAGCATTGAAATTTCAAAGCTACCACGTCCATGTTCTCAGGATTTGTAATTTCTAATAGAAATGGATAAAATGTGTGAGTGAGGTATGCGAGAGGGATGGGTAAAATATATTCCAATAGAAGTTACACATTCCGAGCGACACTGGACGGGAGCATTGCAATTTCAAAGCTACCACGTCCATGTTCTCAGGATTTGTAATTTCTAATAGAAATGGATTAAATGTGAGTGAGGTATGCGAGAGGGATGGGTAAAATATATTCCAATAGAAGTTACACATTCCGAGCGACACTGGACGGGAGCATTGAAATTTCAAAGTTACCACGTCCATGTTCTCAGGATTTGTAATTTCTAATAGAAATGGATTAAATGTGTGAGTGAGGTATGCGAGAGGGATGGGTAAAATATATTCCAATAGAAGTTACACATTCCGAGCGACACTGGACGGGAGCATTGCAATTTCAAAGCTACCACGTCCATGTTCTCAGGATTTGTAATTTCTAATAGAAATGGATTAAATGTGTGAGTGAGGTATGCGAGAGGGATGGGTAAAATATATTCCAATAGAAGTTACACATTCCGAGCGACACTGGACGGGAGCATTGCAATTTCAAAGCTACCACGTCCATGTTCTCAGGATTTGTAATTTCTAATAGAAATGGATTAAATGTGTGAGTGAGGTATGCGAGAGGGATGGGTAAAATATATTCCAATAGAAGTTACACATTCCGAGCGACACTGGACGGGAGCATTGCAATTTCAAAGCTACCACGTCCATTTTCTCAGGATTTGTAATTTCTAATAGAAATGGATTAAATGTGTGAGTGAGGTATGCGAGAGGGATGGGTAAAATATATTACAATAGAAGTTACACATTCCGAACGACACTGGACGGGAGCATTGAAATTTCAAAGTTACCACGTCCATGTTCTCAGGATTTGTAATCTATATAAATAAGAATGGAGTGTTTGTTTGTACATTCAATATTTTCGACCCATTTCAAGTTTTTTATCCGTTTTGGACCCTTTTGATGCGGAATCCGCCTTTTTTTTCGTTTGGTGTCTGTCTGTCTGTCTGTATGTTGTGCCCTATACACGTCCACGCGGTTTAAGATATTTTCATGAAAATTTGCATACAGTGAGTACTTATCTTCATTTCGTGAGTGGCATTGGTTGCGTAAGTCTGTCTGTCCGTCTTTCTGTTCTATGCTCGATTTTGTGTTTGTGTGTTTGTGTAGACATCACATGAATTGTGTTCCAGATATTCGATTGTATTGTATTGTATTTTATACATTATCTATTAGTTTAGTGAATGCAATATTAAACATGTATTTATTGTTATATTTAGTTGAGTTTCATGCTAAAACACCTTAGTAAGTATACTTAAATCAACCATAATTTGGTAGTTTTGGAAAAATTGGAATGTCTATTGAATATTACGATTACTTCGATTGCGTTACCAGTACTGCTGAAAAAGTAATTATTCTTCAAAAAATTATTATTTTTTTTAATGGAATTTCATCTCTGATACTTCATTTATTTCGAGTCTTATTTTTATTCTTTGCGCAATGAAAACGATTTCCGAATATTTGGGACAGACGATATTTTTCAATGAAACGAGAATGAACAAGATCACGCGAGCAGTGATATTTTTTCTGGTTCTTTCGCTTTGAATTAATTTCACATTTCTAAATTTTGTACACTTTTAGTTGTAAGTTGTGGCAACTGTGCGAGATCAAGAGATAAAATTGAATCACATATTAATGTCTTTAGAACAATTTTTTTCGACATCTTTTATTTTGTTTTATTTCGCTGTTTCCTGTTTTAAATATTTATTATTTTAATAAATGTGTTTTCCTTCTCATCACACGCAACATTACCACAAAGTATTAGACTTAAAAATGTTAGGTAAGTCAGTATAAATTTTCAGTAAATTTTAAGTGTAGTTATGCCGTTATTTAAAGAATAATGCCGTTATTTAAAGAATAATGCCATTATTGAAAGAATAATAATGTTTAAAAATCCAAACTAGAACTTTTTCCAACATTAAAAAATTCGTTGTAATAATGACAGGAGAAGATTGCAAAATTTCACAATGTCACATACCGGAAGCAAGAGTGCCACAAGTAAAATAATATTGTATTGTTGACTATGAGTGCGAGAGCACTCGCCGTAAATCGTAATTTTAATTAATTGAGTTGAACATGAAAATAACTTAAGAAAGGGAATTCCAAATCTTCCTATAAATCGTCTTTTATAGTAGTAACCTTAGTATCACCTTTCGTCATTTTGTAGCTTTGTCATACAACAATTCTGCGATGTATGTGAAATGTATTACATAATTGGATATGCATGTGTAGGATTTGTGTCCAAAGTAAGTTGTAGAAAATAAAAAGATGGCGAAAGGTGTTAAAATAAATTTTTATTCTACAAAAGACGTAAGTCATTATATATTTTGATTATCTCTTCAATCTAGAGTAAACCAATTCAAACCGAGTAAGGTCGGGTATTTTGCTAGTTTCTAATAGAAATGGATTAAATGTGTGAGTGAGGTATGCGAGAGGGATGGGTAAAATATCTTCCAATAGAAGTTACACATTCCGAGGGACACTGGACAGGAGCATTGAAATTTCAAAGCTACCACGTCGATGTTCTCAGGATTTGTAATTTCTAATAGAAATGGATTAAATGTGTGAGTGAGGTATGCGAGAGAGATGGGTAAAATATATTCCAATAGAAGTTACACATTACGAGCGACACTGGACGGGAGCATTGAAATTTCAAAGCTACCACGTCCATGTTCTCAGGATTTGTAATTTATAATAGAAATGGATTAAATGTGTGAGTGAGGTATGCGAGAGGGATGGGTAAAATATATTCCAATAGAAGTTACACATTCCGAGCGACACTGGACGGGAGCATTGCAATTTCAAAGCTACCACGTCCATGTTCACAGGATTTGTAATTTCTAATAGAAATGGA
Source organism: Metellina segmentata (assembly GCA_947359465.1). Lineage (NCBI taxonomy): Eukaryota > Metazoa > Arthropoda > Arachnida > Araneae > Tetragnathidae > Metellina > Metellina segmentata. Next base: position 75,305,941 of record OX375877.1, on the reverse strand, counting down.
TTAAATGTGTGAGTGAGTTATGCGAGAGGGATGGGTAAAATATATTCCAATAGAAGTTACACATTCCGAGCGACACTGGACGGGAGCATTGAAATTTCAAAGTTACCACGTCCATGTTCTCAGGATTTGTAATTTCTAATAGAAATGGATTAAATGTGTGAGTGAGGTATGCGAGAGGGATGGGTAAAATATATTCCAATAGAAGTTACACATTCCGAGCGACACTGGACGGGAGCATTGCAATTTCAAAGCTACCACGTCCATGTTCTCAGGATTTGTAATTTCTAATAGAAATGGATTAAATGTGTGAGTGAGGTATGCGAGAGGGATGGGTAAAATATATTCCAATAGAAGTTACACATTCCGAGCGACACTGGACGCGAGCATTGCAATTTCAAAGCTACCACGTCCATTTTCTCAGGATTTGTAATTTCTAATAAAAATGGATTAAATGTGTGAGTGAGGTATGCGAGAGGGATGGGTAAAATATATTCCAATAGAAGTTACACATTCCGAGCGACACTGGACGGGAGCATTGAAATTTCAAAGTTACCACGTCCATGTTCTCAGGATTTGTAATTTCTAATAGAAATGGATTAAATGTGTGAGTGAGGTATGCGAGAGGGATGGGTAAAATATATTCCAATAGAAGTTACACATTCCGAGCGACACTGGACGGGAGCATTGCAATTTCAAAGCTACCACGTCCATGTTCTCAGGATTTGTAATTTCTAATAGAAATGGATTAAATGTGTGAGTGAGGTATGCGAGAGGGATGGGTAAAATATATTCCAATAGAAGTTACACATTCCGAGCGACACTGGACGGGAGCATTGCAATTTCAAAGCTACCACGTCCATTTTCTCAGGATTTGTAATTTCTATTAGAAATGGATTAAATGTGTGAGTGAGGTATGCGAGAGGGATGGGTAAAATATATTCCAATAGAAGTTACACATTCCGAGCGACACTGGACGGGAGCATTGAAATTTCAAAGTTACCACGTCCATGTTCTCAGGATTTGTAATCTATATAAATAAGAATGGAGTGTTTGTTTGTACATTCAATATTTTCGACCCATTTCAAGTTTTTTATCCGTTTTGGACCCTTCTGATGCCGAATCCGCCTTTTTTTCGTTTGGTGTCTGTCTGTCTGTCTGTCTGTCTGTATGTTGTGCCCTATACACGTCCACGCGGTTTAAGATATTTTCATGAAAATTTGCATTCACTGAGTACTTATCTTCATTTAGTAAGTGGCATTGGTTGCGAAAGTCTGTCTGTCCGTCTTTCTGTTCTATGTTCGATTTTGTGTTTGTGTGTTTGTGTAGACATCACATGAATTGTATTCCAGATATGCGATTGTATTGTATTGTATTTTATACATTATCTATAAGTTTAGTGAATGCAATATTAAACATTTATTTATTGTTATATTTAGTTGAGTTTCATGCTAAAACACCTTAGTAAGTATACTTAAATCAACCATAATTTGGTAGTTTTGGAAAAATTGGAATGTCTATTGAATATTACGATTACTTCGATTGCGTTACCAGTACTGCTGAAAAAGTAATTATTCTTCAAAAAATTATTATTTTTTTTAATGGAATTTCATCTCTGATACTTCATTTATTTCGAGTCTTATTTTTATTCTTTGCGCAATGAAAACGATTTCCGAATATTTGGGACAGACGATATTTTTCAATGAAACGAGAATGAACAAGATCGCGCGAGCAGTGATATTTTTTCTGGTTCTTTCGCTTTGAATTAATTTCACATTTCTAAATTTTGTACACTTTTAGTTGTAAGTTGTGGCAACTGTGCGAGATCAAGAGATAAAATTGAATCACAAATTAATGTCTTTAGAACAATTTTTTTCGACATCTTTTATTTTGTTTTATTTCGCTGTTTCCTGTTTTAAATATTTATTATTTTAATAAATGTGTTTTCCTTCTCATCACACGCAACATTACCACAAAGTATTAGACTTAAAAATGTTAGGTAAGTCAGTATAAATTTTCAGTAAATTTTAAGTGTAGTTATGCCGTTATTTAAAGAATAATGCCGTTATTTAAAGAATAATGCCATTATTGAAAGAATAATAATGTTTAAAAATCCAAACTAGAACTTTTTCCAACATTAAAAAATTCGTTGTAATAATGACAGGAGAAGATTGCAAAATTTCACAATGTCACATACCGGAAGCAAGAGTGCCACAAGTAAAATAATATTGTTTTGTTGACTATGAGTGCGAGAGCACTCGCCGTAAATCGTAATTTTAATTAATTGAGTTGAACATGAAAATAACTTAAGAAAGGGAATTCCAAATCTTCCTATAAATCGTCTTTTATAGTAGTAACCTTAGTATCACCTTTGGTCATTTTGTAGCTTTGTCATACAGCAATTCTGCGATGTATGTGAAATGTATTACATGAATGGATATGCATGTGTAGGATTTGTGTCCAAAGTAAGTTGTAGAAAATAAAAAGATGGCGAAAGGTGTTAAAATAAATTTTTATTCTACAAAAGACGTAAGTCATTATATATTTTGATTATCTCTTCAATCTAGAGTAAACCAATTCAAACCGAGTAAGGTCGGGTATTTTGCTAGTTTCTAATAGAAATGGATTAAATGTGTGAGTGAGGTATGCGAGAGGGATGGGTAAAATATCTTCCAATAGAAGTTACACATTCCGAGCGACACTGGACGGGAGCATTGAAATTTCAAAGCTACCACGTCGATGTTCTCAGGATTTGTAATTTCTAATAGAAATGGATTAAATGTGTGAATGAGGTATGCGAGAGAGATGGGTAAAATATATTCCAATAGAAGTTACACATTCCGAGCGACACTGGACGGGAGCATTGCAATTTCAAAGCTACCACGTCCATGTTATCAGGATTTGTAATTTCTAATAGAAATGGATTAAATGTGTGAGTGAGGTATGCGAGAGGGATGAGTAAAATATATTCCAATAGAAGTTACACATTCCGTGCGACACTGGACGGGAGCATTGAAATTTCAAAGCTACCACGTCCATGTTCTCAGGATTTGTAATTTCTAATAGAAATGGATTAAATGTGTGAGTGAGGTATGCGAGAGGGATGGGTAAAATATCTTCCAATAGAAGTTACACATTCCGAGCGACACTGGACGGGAGCATTGAAATTTCAAAGCTACCACGTCGATGTTCTCAGGATTTGTAATTTCTAATAGAAATGGATTAAATGTGTGAGTGAGGTATGCGAGAGGGATGGGTAAAATATATTCCAATAGAAGTTACACATTCCGAGCGACACTGGACGGGAGCATTGAAATTTCAAAGCAACCACGTCCATGTTCTCAGGATTTGTAATTACTAATAGAAATGGATTAAATGTGTGAGTGAGGTATGCGAGAGGGATGGGTAAAATATATACCAATAGAAGTTACACATTCCGAGCGACACTGGACGGGAGCATTGAAATTTCAAAGCTACCACGTCCAAGTTCTCAGGATTTGTAATTTCTAATAGAAATGGATTGAATGTGGGAGTGAGGTGTGCGAGAGGGGTGGGTGAAATATATTCCAATAGAAGTTACACATTCCGAGCGACACTGGACCGTAGCATTGCAATTTCAAAGCTACCACGTCCAAGTTCTCAGGATTTGTAATTTCTAATAGAAATGAATGGAATGTGTGTGTTGGGGGTGCGAGAGGGGTGGGTGAAATATATTCCAATAGAAGTTACACATTCCGAGCGACACTGGACCGTAGCATTGCAATTTCAAAGCTACCACGTCCAAGTTCTCAGGATTTGTAATTTCTAATAGAAATGGATTGAATGTGGGAGTGAGGTGTGCGAGAGGGGTGGGTGAAATATATTCCAATAGAAATTACACATTCCGAGCGACACTGGACCGTAGCATAGCAATTTCAAAGCTACCACGTCCAAGTTCTCAGGATTTGTAATTTCTAATAGAAATGAAAGGAATGTGTGTGTTAGGTGTGGAGAGGGGTGGGTGAAATGTATTCCAATAGAAGTTACACATTCCGAGCGACACTGGACCGTAGCAGTGCAATTTCAAAGCTACCACGTCCAAGTTCTCAGGATTTGTAATTTCTAATAGAAATGAATGGAATGTGTGTGTTAGGTGTGCGAGAGGGGTGGGTGAAATATATTCCAATAGAAGTTACACATTCCGAGCGACACTGGACCGTAGCATTGCAATTTCAAAGCTACCACGTCCAAGTTCTCAGGATTTGTAATTTCTAACAGAAATGGATTGAATGTGTGAGTGAGGTGTGCGAGAGGGGTGGGTGAAATATATTCCAATAGAAGTTACACATTCCGAGCGACACTGGACAGTAGCATTGCAATTTCAAAGCTACCACGTCCAAGTTCTCAGGATTTGTAATTTCTAATAGAAATGAATGGAATGTGTGTGTTAGGTGTGCGAGAGGGGTGGGTGAAATATATTCCAATAGAAGTTACACATTCCGAGCGACACTGGACCGTAGCATTGCAATTTCAAAGCTACCACGTCCAAGTTCTCAGGATTTGTAATTTCTAATAGAAATGGTTTGAATGTGTGAGTGAGGTGTGCGAGAGGGGTGGGTGAAATATATTCCAATAGAAGTTACACATTCCGAGCGACACTGGACCGTAGCATTGCAATTTCAAAGCTACCACGTCCAAGTTCTCAGGATTTGTAATTTCTAATAGAAATGGATTAAATGTGGGAGTGAGGTGTGCGAGAGGGGTGGGTGAAATATATTCCAATAGAAGTTACACATTCCGAGCGACACGGGACCGTAGCATTGCAATTTTAAAGCTACCACGTCCAAGTTCTCAGGATTTGTAATTTCTAATAGAAATGAATGGAATATGTGTGTTAGGTGTGGAGAGGGGTGGGTGAAATGTATTCCAATAGAAGTTACACATTCCGAGCGACACTGGACCGTAGCAGTGCACTTTCAAAGCTACCACGTCCAAGTTGTCAGGATTTGTAATTTCTAATAGAAATGAGTGGAATGTGTGTGTTAGGTGTGCGAGAGGGGTGGGTGAAATATATTCCAATAGAAGTTACACATTCCGAGCGACACTGGACCGTAGCATTGCAATTTCAAAGCTACCACGTCCAAGTTCTCAGGATTTGTAATTTCTAATAGAAATGAATGGAATGTGTGTGTTAGGTGTGCGAGAGGGGTGGGTGAAATATATTCCAATAGAAGTTACACATTCCGAGCGACACTGGACCGTAGCATTGCAATTTCAAAGCTAACCTCGTCCAAGTTCTCAGGATTTGTAATTTCTAACAGAAATGGATTGAATGTGTAAGTGAGGTTTGCGAGAGGGGTGGGTGAAATATATTCCAATAGAAGTTACACATTCCCAGCGACACTGGACCGTAGCATTGCAATTTCAAAGCTACCACGTCCAAGTTCTCAGGATTTTTAATTTCTAATAGAAATGAATGGAATGTGTGTGTTAGGTGTGCGAGAGGGGTGGGTGAAATATATTCCAATAGAAGTTACACATTCCGAGCGACACTGGACCGTAGCATTGCAATTTCAAAGCTACCACGTCCAAGTTCTCAGGATTTGTAATTTCTAACAGAAATGGATTGAATGTGTGAGTGAGGTGTGCGAGAGGGGTGGGTGAAATATATTCCAATAGAAGTTACACATTCCGAGCGATACTGGACCGTAGCATTGCAATTTCAAAACTACCACGTCCAAGTTCTCAGGATTTGTAATTTCTAATAGAAATGAATGGAATGTGGGAGTTAGGTGTGCGAGAGGGGTAGTTGAAATATATTCCAATAGAAGTTACACATTCCGAGCGACAATGGACCGTAGCATTCCAATTTCAAAGCTACCACGTCCAAGTTCTCAGGATTTGTAATTTCTAATAGAAATGATTGGAATGTGTGTGTTAGGTGTGGAGAGGGGTGGGTGAAATGTATTCCAATAGAAGTTACACATTCCGAGCGACACTGGACCGTAGTATTGCAATTTCAAAGCTACCACGTCCAAGTTCTCAGGATTTGTAATTTCTAATAGAAATGAATGGAATGTGTGTGTTAGGTGTGCGAGAGGGGTGGGTGAAATATATTCCAATAGAAGTTACACATTCCGAGCGATACTGGACCGTAGCATTGCAATTTCAAAACTACCACGTCCAAGTTCTCAGGATTTGTAATTTCTAATAGAAATGAATGGAATGTGGGAGTTAGGTGTGCGAGAGGGGTAGTTGAAATATATTCCAATAGAAGTTACACATTCCGAGCGACAATGGACCGTAGCATTCCAATTTCAAAGCTACCACGTCCAAGTTCTCAGGATTTGTAATTTCTAATAGAAATGATTGGAATGTGTGAGTGAGGTGTGCGAGAGGGGTGGGTGAAATATATTCCAATAGAAGTTACACATTCCGAGCGACACTGGACCGTAGCATTGCAATTTCAAAGCTACCACGTCCAAGTTCTCAGGATTTGTAATTTCTAATAGAAATGGATTAAATGTGGGAGTGAGGTGTGCGAGAGGGGTGGGTGAAATATATTCCAATAGAAGTTACACATTCCGAGCGACACGGGACCGTAGCATTGCAATTTTAAAGCTACCACGTCCAAGTTCTCAGGATTTGTAATTTCTAATAGAAATGAATGGAATATGTGTGTTAGGTGTGGAGAGGGGTGGGTGAAATGTATTCCAATAGAAGTTACACATTCCGAGCGACACTGGACCGTAGCAGTGCACTTTCAAAGCTACCACGTCCAAGTTGTCAGGATTTGTAATTTCTAATAGAAATGAGTGGAATGTGTGTGTTAGGTGTGCGAGAGGGGTGGGTGAAATATATTCCAATAGAAGTTACACATTCCGAGCGACACTGGACCGTAGCATTGCAATTTCAAAGCTACCACGTCCAAGTTCTCAGGATTTGTAATTTCTAATAGAAATGAATGGAATGTGTGTGTTAGGTGTGCGAGAGGGGTGGGTGAAATATATTCCAATAGAAGTTACACATTCCGAGCGACACTGGACCGTAGCATTGCAATTTCAAAGCTAACCTCGTCCAAGTTCTCAGGATTTGTAATTTCTAACAGAAATGGATTGAATGTGTGAGTGAGGTTTGCGAGAGGGGTGGGTGAAATATATTCCAATAGAAGTTACACATTCCCAGCGACACTGGACCGTAGCATTGCAATTTCAAAGCTACCACGTCCAAGTTCTCAGGATTTTTAATTTCTAATAGAAATGAATGGAATGTGTGTGTTAGGTGTGCGAGAGGGGTGGGTGAAATATATTCCAATAGAAGTTACACATTCCGAGCGACACTGGACCGTAGCATTGCAATTTCAAAGCTACCACGTCCAAGTTCTCAGGATTTGTAATTTCTAACAGAAATGGATTGAATGTGTGAGTGAGGTGTGCGAGAGGGGTGGGTGAAATATATTCCAATAGAAGTTACACATTCCGAGCGATACTGGACCGTAGCATTGCAATTTCAAAACTACCACGTCCAAGTTCTCAGGATTTGTAATTTCTAATAGAAATGAATGGAATGTGGGAGTTAGGTGTACGAGAGGGGTAGTTGAAATATATTCCAATAGAAGTTACACATTCCGAGCGACAATGGACCGTAGCATTCCAATTTCAAAGCTACCACGTCCAAGTTCTCAGGATTTGTAATTTCTAATAGAAATGATTGGAATGTGTGTGTTAGGTGTGGAGAGGGGTGGGTGAAATGTATTCCAATAGAAGTTACACATTCCGAGCGACACTGGACCGTAGCATTGCAATTTCAAAGCTACCACGTCCAAGTTCTCAGGATTTGTAATTTCTAATAGAAATGAATGGAATGTGTGTGTTAGGTGTGCGAGAGGGGTGGGTGAAATATATTCCAATAGAAGTTACACATTCCGAGCGATACTGGACCGTAGCATTGCAATTTCAAAACTACCACGTCCAAGTTCTCAGGATTTGTAATTTCTAATAGAAATGAATGGAATGTGGGAGTTAGGTGTGCGAGAGGGGTAGTTGAAATATATTCCAATAGAAGTTACACATTCCGAGCGACAATGGACCGTAGCATTCCAATTTCAAAGCTACCACGTCCAAGTTCTCAGGATTTGTAATTTCTAATAGAAATGATTGGAATGTGTGTGTTAGGTGTGGAGAGGGGTGGGTGAAATATATTCCAATAGAAGTTACACATTCCGAGCGATACTGGACCGTAGCATTGCAATTTCAAAACTACCACGTCCAAGTTCTCAGGATTTGTAATTTCTAATAGAAATGAATGGAATGTGGGAGTTAGGTGTGCGAGAGGGGTAGTTGAAATATATTCCAATAGAAGTTACACATTCCGAGCGACAATGGACCGTAGCATTCCAATTTCAAAGCTACCACGTCCAAGTTCTCAGGATTTGTAATTTCTAATAGAAATGATTGGAATGTGTGAGTGAGGTGTGCGAGAGGGGTGGGTGAAATATATTCCAATAGAAGTTACACATTCCGAGCGACACTGGACCGTAGCATTGCAATTTCAAAGCTACCACGTCCAAGTTCTCAGGATTTGTAATTTCTAATAGAAATGGATTAAATGTGGGAGTGAGGTGTGCGAGAGGGGTGGGTGAAATATATTCCAATAGAAGTTACACATTCCGAGCGACACGGGACCGTAGCATTGCAATTTTAAAGCTACCACGTCCAAGTTCTCAGGATTTGTAATTTCTAATAGAAATGAATGGAATATGTGTGTTAGGTGTGGAGAGGGGTGGGTGAAATGTATTCCAATAGAAGTTACACATTCCGAGCGACACTGGACCGTAGCAGTGCACTTTCAAAGCTACCACGTCCAAGTTGTCAGGATTTGTAATTTCTAATAGAAATGAGTGGAATGTGTGTGTTAGGTGTGCGAGAGGGGTGGGTGAAATATATTCCAATAGAAGTTACACATTCCGAGCGACACTGGACCGTAGCATTGCAATTTCAAAGCTACCACGTCCAAGTTCTCAGGATTTGTAATTTCTAATAGAAATGAATGGAATGTGTGTGTTAGGTGTGCGAGAGGGGTGGGTGAAATATATTCCAATAGAAGTTACACATTCCGAGCGACACTGGACCGTAGCATTGCAATTTCAAAGCTAACCTCGTCCAAGTTCTCAGGATTTGTAATTTCTAACAGAAATGGATTGAATGTGTGAGTGAGGTTTGCGAGAGGGGTGGGTGAAATATATTCCAATAGAAGTTACACATTCCCAGCGACACTGGACCGTAGCATTGCAATTTCAAAGCTACCACGTCCAAGTTCTCAGGATTTTTAATTTCTAATAGAAATGAATGGAATGTGTGTGTTAGGTGTGCGAGAGGGGTGGGTGAAATATATTCCAATAGAAGTTACACATTCCGAGCGACACTGGACCGTAGCATTGCAATTTCAAAGCTACCACGTCCAAGTTCTCAGGATTTGTAATTTCTAACAGAAATGGATTGAATGTGTGAGTGAGGTGTGCGAGAGGGGTGGGTGAAATATATTCCAATAGAAGTTACACATTCCGAGCGATACTGGACCGTAGCATTGCAATTTCAAAACTACCACGTCCAAGTTCTCAGGATTTGTAATTTCTAATAGAAATGAATGGAATGTGGGAGTTAGGTGTACGAGAGGGGTAGTTGAAATATATTCCAATAGAAGTTACACATTCCGAGCGACAATGGACCGTAGCATTCCAATTTCAAAGCTACCACGTCCAAGTTCTCAGGATTTGTAATTTCTAATAGAAATGATTGGAATGTGTGTGTTAGGTGTGGAGAGGGGTGGGTGAAATGTATTCCAATAGAAGTTACACATTCCGAGCGACACTGGACCGTAGTATTGCAATTTCAAAGCTACCACGTCCAAGTTCTCAGGATTTGTAATTTCTAATAGAAATGAATGGAATGTGTGTGTTAGGTGTGCGAGAGGGGTGGGTGAAATATATTCCAATAGAAGTTACACATTCCGAGCGATACTGGACCGTAGCATTGCAATTTCAAAACTACCACGTCCAAGTTCTCAGGATTTGTAATTTCTAATAGAAATGAATGGAATGTGGGAGTTAGGTGTGCGAGAGGGGTAGTTGAAATATATTCCAATAGAAGTTACACATTCCGAGCGACAATGGACCGTAGCATTCCAATTTCAAAGCTACCACGTCCAAGTTCTCAGGATTTGTAATTTCTAATAGAAATGATTGGAATGTGTGTGTTAGGTGTGGAGAGGGGTGGGTGAAATGTATTCCAATAGAAGTTACACATTCCGAGCGACACTGGACCGTAGTATTGCAATTTCAAAGCTACCACGTCCAAGTTCTCAGGATTTGTAATTTCTAATAGAAATGAATGGAATGTGTGTGTTAGGTGTGCGAGAGGGGTGGGTGAAATATATTCCATTAGAAGTTACACATTCCGAGCGACACTGGACCGTAGCATTGCAATTTCAAAGCTACCACGTCCAAGATCTCAGGATTTGTAATTTCTAATAGAAATGGATTGAATGTGGGAGTGAGGTGTGCGAGAGGGGTGGGTGAAATGTATTCCAATAGAAGTTACACATTCCGAGCGACACTGGACCGTAGCATTGCAATTTCAAAGCTACCACATCCAAGTTCTCAGGATTTGTAATTTCTAATAGAAATGAATGGAATGTGTGTGTTAGGTGTGCGAGAGGGGTGGGTGAAATATATTCCAATAGAAGTTACACATTCCGAGCGACACTGGACCGTAGCATTGCAATTTCAAAGCTACCACGTCCAAGTTCTCAGGATTTGTAATTTCTAATAGAAATGGATTGAATGTGTGAGTGAGGTGTGCGAGAGGGGTGGGTGAAATATATTCCAATAGAAGTTACACATTCCGAGCGACACTGGACCGTAGCATTGCAATTTCAAAGCTACCACGTCCAAGTTCTCAGGATTTGTAATTTCTAATAGAAATGAATGGAATGTGTGTGTTGGGGGTGCGAGAGGGGTGGGTGAAATATATTCCAATAGAAGTTACACATTCCGAGCGACACTGGACCGTAGCATTGCAATTCCAAAGCTACCACGTCCAAGTTCTCAGGATTTGTAATTTCTAATAGAAATGGATTGAATGTGGGAGTGAGGTGTGCGAGAGGGGTGGGTGAAATATATTCCAATAGAAATTACACATTCCGAGCGACACTGGACCGTAGCATTGCAATTTCAAAGCTACCACGTCCAAGTTCTCAGGATTTGTAATTTCTAATAGAAATGAATGGAATGTGTGTGTTAGGTGTGGAGAGGGGTGGGTGAAATGTATTCCAATAGAAGTTACACATTCCGAGCGACACTGGACCGTAGCAGTGCAATTTCAAAGCTACCACGTCCAAGTTCTCAGGATTTGTAATTTCTAATAGAAATGAATGGAATGTGTGTGTTAGGTGTGCGAGAGGGGTGGGTGAAATATATTCCAATAGAAGTTACACATTCCGAGCGACACTGGACCGTAGCATTGAAATTTCAAAGCTACCACGTCCAAGTTCTCAGGATTTGTAATTTCTAATAGAAATGAATGGAATGTGTGTGTTGGGGGTGCGAGAGGGGTGGGTGAAATATATTCCAATAGAAGTTACACATTCCGAGCGACACTGGACCGTAGCATTGCAATTTCAAAGCTACCACGTCCAAGTTGTCAGGATTTGTAATTTCTAATAGAAATGAGTGGAATGTGTGTGTTAGGTGTGCGAGAGGGGTGGGTGAAATATATTCCAATAGAAGTTACACATTCCGAGCGACACTGGACCGTAGCATTGCAATTTCAAAGCTACCACGTCCAAGTTCTCAGGATTTGTAATTTCTAATAGAAATGAATGGAATGTGTGTGTTAGGTGTGCGAGAGGGGTGGGTGAAATATATTCCAATAGAAGTTACACATTCCGAGCGACACTGGACCGTAGCATTGCAATTTCAAAGCTAACCTCGTCCAAGTTCTCAGGATTTGTAATTTCTAACAGAAATGGATTGAATGTGTGAGTGAGGTTTGCGAGAGGGGTGGGTGAAATATATTCCAATAGAAGTTACACATTCCCAGCGACACTGGACCGTAGCATTGCAATTTCAAAGCTACCACGTCCAAGTTCTCAGGATTTTTAATTTCTAATAGAAATGAATGGAATGTGTGTGTTAGGTGTGCGAGAGGGGTGGGTGAAATATATTCCAATAGAAGTTACACATTCCGAGCGACACTGGACCGTAGCATTGCAATTTCAAAGCTACCACGTCCAAGTTCTCAGGATTTGTAATTTCTAACAGAAATGGATTGAATGTGTGAGTGAGGTGTGCGAGAGGGGTGGGTGAAATATATTCCAATAGAAGTTACACATTCCGAGCGATACTGGACCGTAGCATTGCAATTTCAAAACTACCACGTCCAAGTTCTCAGGATTTGTAATTTCTAATAGAAATGAATGGAATGTGGGAGTTAGGTGTACGAGAGGGGTAGTTGAAATATATTCCAATAGAAGTTACACATTCCGAGCGACAATGGACCGTAGCATTCCAATTTCAAAGCTACCACGTCCAAGTTCTCAGGATTTGTAATTTCTAATAGAAATGATTGGAATGTGTGTGTTAGGTGTGGAGAGGGGTGGGTGAAATGTATTCCAATAGAAGTTACACATTCCGAGCGACACTGGACCGTAGTATTGCAATTTCAAAGCTACCACGTCCAAGTTCTCAGGATTTGTAATTTCTAATAGAAATGAATGGAATGTGTGTGTTAGGTGTGCGAGAGGGGTGGGTGAAATATATTCCAATAGAAGTTACACATTCCGAGCGATACTGGACCGTAGCATTGCAATTTCAAAACTACCACGTCCAAGTTCTCAGGATTTGTAATTTCTAATAGAAATGAATGGAATGTGGGAGTTAGGTGTGCGAGAGGGGTAGTTGAAATATATTCCAATAGAAGTTACACATTCCGAGCGACAATGGACCGTAGCATTCCAATTTCAAAGCTACCACGTCCAAGTTCTCAGGATTTGTAATTTCTAATAGAAATGATTGGAATGTGTGTGTTAGGTGTGGAGAGGGGTGGGTGAAATGTATTCCAATAGAAGTTACACATTCCGAGCGACACTGGACCGTAGTATTGCAATTTCAAAGCTACCACGTCCAAGTTCTCAGGATTTGTAATTTCTAATAGAAATGAATGGAATGTGTGTGTTAGGTGTGCGAGAGGGGTGGGTGAAATATATTCCATTAGAAGTTACACATTCCGAGCGACACTGGACCGTAGCATTGCAATTTCAAAGCTACCACGTCCAAGATCTCAGGATTTGTAATTTCTAATAGAAATGGATTGAATGTGGGAGTGAGGTGTGCGAGAGGGGTGGGTGAAATGTATTCCAATAGAAGTTACACATTCCGAGCGACACTGGACCGTAGCATTGCAATTTCAAAGCTACCACGTCCAAGTTCTCAGGATTTGTAATTTCTAATAGAAATGATTGGAATGTGTGTGTTAGGTGTGGAGAGGGGTGGGTGAAATGTATTCCAATAGAAGTTACACATTCCGAGCGACACTGGACCGTAGTATTGCAATTTCAAAGCTACCACGTCCAAGTTCTCAGGATTTGTAATTTCTAATAGAAATGAATGGAATGTGTGTGTTAGGTGTGCGAGAGGGGTGGGTGAAATATATTCCATTAGAAGTTACACATTCCGAGCGACACTGGACCGTAGCATTGCAATTTCAAAGCTACCACGTCCAAGATCTCAGGATTTGTAATTTCTAATAGAAATGGATTGAATGTGGGAGTGAGGTGTGCGAGAGGGGTGGGTGAAATGTATTCCAATAGAAGTTACACATTCCGAGCGACACTGGACCGTAGCATTGCAATTTCAAAGCTACCACATCCAAGTTCTCAGGATTTGTAATTTCTAATAGAAATGAATGGAATGTGTGTGTTAGGTGTGCGAGAGGGGTGGGTGAAATATATTCCAATAGAAGTTACACATTCCGAGCGACACTGGACCGTAGCATTGCAATTTCAAAGCTACCACGTCCAAGTTCTCAGGATTTGTAATTTCTAATAGAAATGGATTGAATGTGTGAGTGAGGTGTGCGAGAGGGGTGGGTGAAATATATTCCAATAGAAGTTACACATTCCGAGCGACACTGGACCGTAGCATTGCAATTTCAAAGCTACCACGTCCAAGTTCTCAGGATTTGTAATTTCTAATAGAAATGAATGGAATGTGTGTGTTGGGGGTGCGAGAGGGGTGGGTGAAATATATTCCAATAGAAGTTACACATTCCGAGCGACACTGGACCGTAGCATTGCAATTTCAAACCTACCACGTCCAAGTTCTCAGGATTTGTAATTTCTAATAGAAATGAATGGAATGTGTGTGTTAGGTGTGCGAGAGGGCTGGGTGAAATATATTCCAATAGAAGTTACACATTCCGAGCGACACTGGACCGTAGCATTGCAATTTCAAAGCTACAACGTCCAAGTTCTCAGGATTTGTAATTTCTAATAGAAATGGATTGAATGTGTGAGTGAGGTGTGCGAGAGGGGTATGTGAAATATATTCCAATAGAATTTACACATTCCGAGCGACACTGGACCGTAGCATTGCAATTTCAAAGCTACCACGTCCAAGTTCTCAGGATTTGTAATTTCTAATAGAAATGAATGGAATGTGTGTGTTGGGGGTGCGAGAGGGGTGGGTGAAATATATTCCAATAGAAGTTACACATTCCGAGCGACACTGGACCGTAGCATTGCAATTTCAAAGCTACCACGACCAAGTTCTCAGGATTTGTAATTTCTAATAGAAATGAATGGAATGTGTGTGTTAGGTGTGCGAGAGGGGTGGGTGAAATATATTCCAATAGAAGTTACACATTCCGAGCGACACTGGACCGTAGCATTGCAATTTCAAAGCTACCACGTCCAAGTTCTCAGGATTTGTAATTTCTAATAGAAATGGATTGAATGTGGGAGTGAGGTGTGCGAGAGGGGTGGGTGAAATATATTCCAATAGAAATTACACATTCCGAGCGACACTGGACCGTAGAATTGCAATTTCAAAGCTACCACGTCCAAGTTCTCAGGATTTGTAATTTCTAATAGAAATGAATGGAATGTGTGTGTTAGGTGTGGAGAGAGGTGGGTGAAATGTATTCCAATAGAAGTTACACATTCCGAGCGACACTGGACCGTAGCAGTGCAATTTCAAAGCTACCACGTCCAAGTTCTCAGGATTTGTAATTTCTAATAGAAATGAATGGAATGTGTGTGTTAGGTGTGCGAGAGGGGTGGGTGAAATATATTCCAATAGAAGTTACACATTCCGAGCGACACTGGACCGTAGCATTGCAATTTCAAAGCTACCACGTCCAAGTTCTCAGGATTTGTAATTTCTAATAGAAATGAATGGAATGTGTGTGTTGGGGTGCGAGAGGGGTGGGTGAAATATATTCCAATAGAAGTTACACATTCCGAGCGACACTGGACCGTAGCATTGCAATTTCAAAGCTACCACGTCCAAGTTCTCAGGATTTGTAATTTCTAATAGAAATGGATTGAATGTGGGAGTGAGGTGTGCGATAGGGGTGGGTGAAATATATTCCAATAGAAGTTACACATTCCGAGCGACACTGGACCGTAGCATTGCAATTTCAAAGCTACCACGTCCAAGTTCTCATGATTTGTAATTTCTAATAGAAATGAATGGAATGTGTGTGTTAGGTGTGCGAGAGGGGTGGGTGAAATATATTCCAATAGAAGTTACACATTCCGAGCGACACTGGACCGTAGCATTGCAATTTCAAAGCTACCACGTCCAAGTTCTCAGGATTTGTAATTGCTAATAGAAATGGATTGAATGTGGGAGTGAGGTGTGCGAGAGGGGTGGGTGAAATATATTCCAATAGAAGTTACACATTCCAAGCGACACTGGACCGTAGCATTGCAATTTCAAAGCTACCACGTCCAAGTTCTCAGGATTTGTAATTTCTAATAGAAATGGATTGAATGTGGGAATGAGGTGTGCGAGAGGGGTGGGTGAAATATATTCCAATAGAAGTTACACATTCCGAGCGACAATGGACCGTAGCATTCCAATTTCAAAGCTACCACGTCCAAGTTCTCAGGATTTGTAATTTCTAATAGAAATGAATGGAATGTGTGTGTTAGGTGTGGAGAGGGGTGGGTGAAATGTATTCCAATAGAAGTTACACATTCCGAGCGACACTGGACCGTAGCATTGCAATTTCAAACCTACCACGTCCAAGTTCTCAGGATTTGTAATTTCTAATAGAAATGAATGGAATGTGTGTGTTAGGTGTGCGAGAGGGCTGGGTGAAATATATTCCAATAGAAGTTACACATTCCGAGCGACACTGGACCGTAGCATTGCAATTTCAAAGCTACAACGTCCAAGTTCTCAGGATTTGTAATTTCTAATAGAAATGGATTGAATGTGTGAGTGAGGTGTGCGAGAGGGGTATGTGAAATATATTCCAATAGAATTTACACATTCCGAGCGACACTGGACCGTAGCATTGCAATTTCAAAGCTACCACGTCCAAGTTCTCAGGATTTGTAATTTCTAATAGAAATGAATGGAATGTGTGTGTTGGGGGTGCGAGAGGGGTGGGTGAATATATTCCAATAGAAGTTACACATTCCGAGCGACACTGGACCGTAGCATTGCAATTTCAAAGCTACCACGACCAAGTTCTCAGGATTTGTAATTTCTAATAGAAATGAATGGAATGTGTGTGTTAGGTGTGCGAGAGGGGTGGGTGAAATATATTCCAATAGAAGTTACACATTCCGAGCGACACTGACCGTAGCATTGCAATTTCAAAGCTACCACGTCCAAGTTCTCAGGATTTGTAATTTCTAATAGAAATGGATTGAATGTGGGAGTGAGGTGTGCGAGAGGGGTGGGTGAAATATATTCCAATTGAAATTACACATTCCGAGCGACACTGGACCGTAGAATTGCAATTTCAAAGCTACCACGTCCAAGTTCTCAGGATTTGTAATTTCTAATAGAAATAAATGGAATGTGTGTGTTAGGTGTGGAGAGAGGTGGGTGAAATGTATTCCAATAGAAGTTACACATTCCGAGCGACACTGGACCGTAGCAGTGCAATTTCAAAGCTACCACGTCCAAGTTCTCAGGATTTGTAATTTCTAATAGAAATGAATGGAATGTGTGTGTTAGGTGTGCGAGAGGGGTGGGTGAAATATATTCCAATAGAAGTTACACATTCCGAGCGACACTGGACCGTAGCATTGCAATTTCAAAGCTACCACGTCCAAGTTCTCAGGATTTGTAATTTCTAATAGAAATGAATGGAATGTGTGTGTTGGGGGTGCGAGAGGGGTGGGTGAAATATATTCCAATAGAAGTTACACATTCCGAGCGACACTGGACCGTAGCATTGCAATTTCAAAGCTACCACGTCCAAGTTCTCAGGATTTGTAATTTCTAATAGAAATGGATTGAATGTGGGAGTGAGGTGTGCGAGAGGGGTGGGTGAAATATATTCCAATAGAAGTTACACATTCCGAGCGACACTGGACCGTAGCATTGCAATTTCAAAGCTACCACGTCCAAGTTCTCAGGATTTGTAATTTCTAATAGAAATGAATGGAATGTGTGTGTTAGGTGTGGAGAGAGGTGGGTGAAATGTATTCCAATAGAAGTTACACATTCCGAGCGACACTGGACCGTAGCAGTGCAATTTCAAAGCTACCACGTCCAAGTTCTCAGGATTTGTAATTTCTAATAGAAATGAATGGAATGTGTGTGTTAGGTGTGCGAGAGGGGTGGGTGAAATATATTCCAATAGAAGTTACACATTCCGAGCGACACTGGACCGTAGCATTGCAATTTCAAAGCTACCACGTCCAAGTTCTCAGGATTTGTAATTTCTAATAGAAATGAATGGAATGTGTGTGTTGGGGGTGCGAGAGGGGTGGGTGAAATATATTCCAATAGAAGTTACACATTCCGAGCGACACTGGACCGTAGCATTGCAATTTCAAAGCTACCACGTCCAAGTTCTCAGGATTTGTAATTTCTAATAGAAATGGATTGAATGTGGGAGTGAGGTGTGCGATAGGGGTGGGTGAAATATATTCCAATAGAAGTTACACATTCCGAGCGACACTGGACCGTAGCATTGCAATTTCAAAGCTACCACGTCCAAGTTCTCAGGATTTGTAATTTCTAATAGAAATGAATGGAATGTGTGTGTTAGGTGTGCGAGAGGGGTGGGTGAAATATATTCCAATAGAAGTTACACATTCCGAGCGACACTGGACCGTAGCATTGCAATTTCAAAGCTACCACGTCCAAGTTCTCAGGATTTGTAATTGCTAATAGAAATGGATTGAATGTGGGAGTGAGGTGTGCGAGAGGGGTGGGTGAAATATATTCCAATAGAAGTTACACATTCCAAGCGACACTGGACCGTAGCATTGCAATTTCAAAGCTACCACGTCCAAGTTCTCAGGATTTGTAATTTCTAATAGAAATGGATTGAATGTGGGAGTGAGGTGTGCGAGAGGGGTGGGTGAAATATATTCCAATAGAAGTTACACATTCCGAGCGACAATGGACCGTAGCATTCCAATTTCAAAGCTACCACGTCCAAGTTCTCAGGATTTGTAATTTCTAATAGAAATGAATGGAATGTGTGTGTTAGGTGTGGAGAGGGGTGGGTGAAATGTATTCCAATAGAAGTTTTACATTCCGAGCGACACTGGACCGTAGCATTGCAATTTCAAACCTACCACGTCCAAGTTCTCAGGATTTGTAATTTCTAATAGAAATGAATGGAATGTGTGTGTTAGGTGTGCGAGAGGGCTGGGTGAAATATATTCCAATAGAAGTTACACATTCCGAGCGACACTGGACCGTAGCATTGCAATTTCAAAGCTACAACGTCCAAGTTCTCAGGATTTGTAATTTCTAATAGAAATGGATTGAATGTGTGAGTGAGGTGTGCGAGAGGGGTATGTGAAATATATTCCAATAGAATTTACACATTCCGAGCGACACTGGACCGTAGCATTGCAATTTCAAAGCTACCACGTCCAAGTTCTCAGGATTTGTAATTTCTAATAGAAATGAATGGAATGTGTGTGTTGGGGGTGCGAGAGGGGTGGGTGAAATATATTCCAATAGAAGTTACACATTCCGAGCGACACTGGACCGTAGCATTGCAATTTCAAAGCTACCACGACCAAGTTCTCAGGATTTGTAATTTCTAATAGAAATGAATGGAATGTGTGTGTTAGGTGTGCGAGAGGGGTGGGTGAAATATATTCCAATAGAAGTTACACATTCCGAGCGACACTGGACCGTAGCATTGCAATTTCAAAGCTACCACGTCCAAGTTCTCAGGATTTGTAATTTCTAATAGAAATGGATTGAATGTGGGAGTGAGGTGTGCGAGAGGGGTGGGTGAAATATATTCCAATAGAAATTACACATTCCGAGCGACACTGGACCGTAGAATTGCAATTTCAAAGCTACCACGTCCAAGTTCTCAGGATTTGTAATTTCTAATAGAAATGAATGGAATGTGTGTGTTAGGTGTGGAGAGAGGTGGGTGAAATGTATTCCAATAGAAGTTACACATTCCGAGCGACACTGGACCGTAGCAGTGCAATTTCAAAGCTACCACGTCCAAGTTCTCAGGATTTGTAATTTCTAATAGAAATGAATGGAATGTGTGTGTTAGGTGTGCGAGAGGGGTGGGTGAAATATATTCCAATAGAAGTTACACATTCCGAGCGACACTGGACCGTAGCATTGCAATTTCAAAGCTACCACGTCCAAGTTCTCAGGATTTGTAATTTCTAATAGAAATGAATGGAATGTGTGTGTTGGGGGTGCGAGAGGGGTGGGTGAAATATATTCCAATAGAAGTTACACATTCCGAGCGACACTGGACCGTAGCATTGCAATTTCAAAGCTACCACGTCCAAGTTCTCAGGATTTGTAATTTCTAATAGAAATGGATTGAATGTG
Organism: Metellina segmentata; assembly: GCA_947359465.1. Classification (NCBI taxonomy): domain Eukaryota; kingdom Metazoa; phylum Arthropoda; class Arachnida; order Araneae; family Tetragnathidae; genus Metellina; species Metellina segmentata. The sequence goes on along the minus strand of OX375877.1, from coordinate 75,285,894 downwards.
GGAGTGAGGTGTGCGAGAGGGGTGGGTGAAATATATTCCAATAGAAGTTACACATTCCGAGCGACACTGGACCGTAGCATTGCAATTTCAAAGCTACCACGTCCAAGTTCTCAGGATTTGTAATTTCTAATAGAAATGAATGGAATGTGTGTGTTAGGTGTGCGAGAGGGGTGGGTGAAATATATTCCAATAGAAGTTACACATTCCGAGCGACACTGGACCGTAGCATTGCAATTTCAAAGCTACCACGTCCAAGTTCTCAGGATTTGTAATTGCTAATAGAAATGGATTGAATGTGGGAGTGAGGTGTGCGAGAGGGGTGGGTGAAATATATTCCAATAGAAGTTACACATTCCGAGCGACAATGGACCGTAGCATTCCAATTTCAAAGCTACCACGTCCAAGTTCTCAGGATTTGTAATTTCTAATAGAAATGAATGGAATGTGTGTGTTAGGTGTGGAGAGGGGTGGGTGAAATGTATTCCAATAGAAGTTACACATTCCAAGCGACACTGGACCGTAGCATTGCAATTTCAAAGCTACCACGTCCAAGTTCTCAGGATTTGTAATTTCTAATAGAAATGGATTGAATGTGGGAGTGAGGTGTGCGAGAGGGGTGGGTGAAATATATTCCAATAGAAGTTACACATTCCGAGCGACAATGGATCGTAGCATTCCAATTTCAAAGCTACCACGTCCAAGTTCTCAGGATTTGTAATTTCTAATAGAAATGAATGGAATGTGTGTGTTAGGTGTGGAGAGGGGTGGGTGAAATGTATTCCAATAGAAGTTACACATTCCGAGCGACACTGGACCGTAGCATTGCAATTTCAAACCTACCACGTCCAAGTTCTCAGGATTTGTAATTTCTAATAGAAATGAATGGAATGTGTGTGTTAGGTGTGCGAGAGGGCTGGGTGAAATATATTCCAATAGAAGTTACACATTCCGAGCGACACTGGACCGTAGCATTGCAATTTCAAAGCTACAACGTCCAAGTTCTCAGGATTTGTAATTTCTAATAGAAATGGATTGAATGTGTGAGTGAGGTGTGCGAGAGGGGTGGGTGAAATATATTCCAATAGAAGTTACACATTCCGAGCGACACTGGACCGTAGCATTGCAATTTCAAAGCTACCACGTCCAAGTTCTCAGGATTTGTAATTTCTAATAGAAATGAATGGAATGTGTGTGTTGGGGGTGCGAGAGGGGTGGGTGAAATATATTCCAATAGAAGTTACACATTCCGAGCGACACTGGACCGTAGCATTGCAATTTCAAAGCTACCACGTCCAAGTTCTCAGGATTTGTAATTTCTAATAGAAATGAATGGAATGTGTGTGTTAGGTGTGCGAGAGGGGTGGGTGAAATATATTCCAATAGAAGTTACACATTTCGAGCGACACTGGACCGTAGCATTGCAATTTCAAAGCTACCACGTCCAAGTTCTCAGGATTTGTAATTTCTAATAGAAATGGATTGAATGTGGGAGTGAGGTGTGCGAGAGGGGTGGGTGAAATATATTAAATTGAAGTTACACATTCCGAGCGACACTGGACCGTAGCATTGCAATTTCAAAGCTACCACGTCCAAGTTCTCAGGATTTGTAATTTCTAATAGAAATGAATGGAATGTGTGTGTTAGGTGTGGAGAGGGGTGGGTGAAATGTATTCCAATAGAAGTTACACATTCCGAGCGACACTGGACCGTAGCAGTGCAATTTCAAAGCTACCACGTCCAAGTTCTCAGGATTTGTAATTTCTAATAGAAATGAATGGAATGTGTGTGTTAGGTGTGCGAGAGGGGTGGGTGAAATATATTCCAATAGAAGTTACACATTCCGAGCGACACTGGACCGTAGCATTGCAATTTCAAAGCTACCACGTCCAAGTTCTCAGGATTTATAATTGCTAATAGAAATGGATTGAATGTGGGAGTGAGGTGTGCGAGAGGGGTGGGTGAAATATATTCCAATAGAAGTTACACATTCCGAGCGACAATGGATCGTAGCATTCCAATTTCAAAGCTACCACGTCCAAGTTCTCAGGATTTGTAATTTCTAATAGAAATGAATGGAATGTGTGTGTTAGGTGTGGAGAGGGGTGGGTGAAATGTATTCCAATAGAAGTTACACATTCCGAGCGACACTGGACCGTAGCATTGCAATTTCAAACCTACCACGTCCAAGTTCTCAGGATTTGTAATTTCTAATAGAAATGAATGGAATGTGTGTGTTAGGTGTGCGAGAGGGCTGGGTGAAATATATTCCAATAGAAGTTACACATTCCGAGCGACACTGGACCGTAGCATTGCAATTTCAAAGCTACAACGTCCAAGTTCTCAGGATTTGTAATTTCTAATAGAAATGGATTGAATGTGTGAGTGAGGTGTGCGAGAGGGGTGGGTGAAATATATTCCAATAGAAGTTACACATTCCGAGCGACACTGGACCGTAGCATTGCAATTTCAAAGCTACCACGTCCAAGTTCTCAGGATTTGTAATTTCTAATAGAAATGAATGGAATGTGTGTGTTGGGGGTGCGAGAGGGGTGGGTGAAATATATTCCAATAGAAGTTACACATTCCGAGCGACACTGGACCGTAGCATTGCAATTTCAAAGCTACCACGTCCAAGTTCTCAGGATTTGTAATTTCTAATAGAAATGAATGGAATGTGTGTGTTAGGTGTGCGAGAGGGGTGGGTGAAATATATTCCAATAGAAGTTACACATTTCGAGCGACACTGGACCGTAGCATTGCAATTTCAAAGCTACCACGTCCAAGTTCTCAGGATTTGTAATTTCTAATAGAAATGGATTGAATGTGGGAGTGAGGTGTGCGAGAGGGGTGGGTGAAATATATTAAATTGAAGTTACACATTCCGAGCGACACTGGACCGTAGCATTGCAATTTCAAAGCTACCACGTCCAAGTTCTCAGGATTTGTAATTTCTAATAGAAATGAATGGAATGTGTGTGTTAGGTGTGGAGAGGGGTGGGTGAAATGTATTCCAATAGAAGTTACACATTCCGAGCGACACTGGACCGTAGCAGTGCAATTTCAAAGCTACCACGTCCAAGTTCTCAGGATTTGTAATTTCTAATAGAAATGAATGGAATGTGTGTGTTAGGTGTGCGAGAGGGGTGGGTGAAATATATTCCAATAGAAGTTAAACATTCCGAGCGACACTGGACCGTAGCATTGCAATTTCAAAGCTACCACGTCCAAGTTCTCAGGATTTGTAATTTCTAATAGAAATGAATGGAATGTGTGTGTTGGGGGTGCGAGAGGGGTGGGTGAAATATATTCCAATAGAAATTACACATTCCGAGCGACACTGGACCGTAGCATTGCAATTTCAAAGCTACCACGTCCAAGTTCTCAGGATTTGTAATTTCTAATAGAAATGGATTGAATGTGGGAGTGAGGTGTGCGAGAGGGGTGGGTGAAATATATTCCAATAGAAGTTACACATTCCGAGCGACACTGGACCGTAGCATTGCAATTTCAAAGCTACCACGTCCAAGTTCTCAGGATTTGTAATTTCTAATAGAAATGAATGGAATGTGTGTGTTAGGTGTGGAGAGGGGTGGGTGAAATGTATTCCAATAGAAGTTACACATTCTGAGCGACACTGGACCGTAGCAGTGCACTTTCAAAGCTACCACGTCCAAGTTCTCAGGATTTGTAATTTCTAATAGAAATGAATGGAATGTGTGTGTTAGGTGTGCGAGAGGGGTGGGTGAAATATATTCCAATAGAAGTTACACATTCCGAGCGACACTGGACCGTAGCATTGCAATTTCAAAGCTACCACGTCCAAGTTCTCAGGATTTGTAATTGCTAATAGAAATGGATTGAATGTGGGAGTGAGGTGTGCGAGAGGGGTGGGTGAAATATATTCCAATAGAAGTTACACATTCCAAGCGACACTGGACCGTAGCATTGCAATTTCAAAGCTACCACGTCCAAGTTCTCAGGATTTGTAATTTCTAATAGAAATGGATTGAATGTGGGAGTGAGGTGTGCGAGAGGGGTGGGTGAAATATATTCCAATAGAAGTTACACATTCCGAGCGACAATGGACCGTAGCATTCCAATTTCAAAGCTACCACGTCCAAGTTCTCAGGATTTGTAATTTCTAATAGAAATGAATGGAATGTGTGTGTTAGGTGTGGAGAGGGGTGGGTGAAATATATTCCAATAGAAGTTAAACATTCCGAGCGACACTGGACCGTAGCATTGCAATTTCAAAGCTACCACGTCCAAGTTCTCAGGATTTGTAATTTCTAATAGAAATGAATGGAATGTGTGTGTTGGGGGTGCGAGAGGGGTGGGTGAAATATATTCCAATAGAAATTACACATTCCGAGCGACACTGGACCGTAGCATTGCAATTTCAAAGCTACCACGTCCAAGTTCTCAGGATTTGTAATTTCTAATAGAAATGGATTGAATGTGGGAGTGAGGTGTGCGAGAGGGGTGGGTGAAATATATTCCAATAGAAGTTACACATTCCGAGCGACACTGGACCGTAGCATTGCAATTTCAAAGCTACCACGTCCAAGTTCTCAGGATTTGTAATTTCTAATAGAAATGAATGGAATGTGTGTGTTAGGTGTGGAGAGGGGTGGGTGAAATGTATTCCAATAGAAGTTACACATTCTGAGCGACACTGGACCGTAGCAGTGCACTTTCAAAGCTACCACGTCCAAGTTCTCAGGATTTGTAATTTCTAATAGAAATGAATGGAATGTGTGTGTTAGGTGTGCGAGAGGGGTGGGTGAAATATATTCCAATAGAAGTTACACATTCCGAGCGACACTGGACCGTAGCATTGCAATTTCAAAGCTACCACGTCCAAGTTCTCAGGATTTGTAATTGCTAATAGAAATGGATTGAATGTGGGAGTGAGGTGTGCGAGAGGGGTGGGTGAAATATATTCCAATAGAAGTTACACATTCCAAGCGACACTGGACCGTAGCATTGCAATTTCAAAGCTACCACGTCCAAGTTCTCAGGATTTGTAATTTCTAATAGAAATGGATTGAATGTGGGAGTGAGGTGTGCGAGAGGGGTGGGTGAAATATATTCCAATAGAAGTTACACATTCCGAGCGACAATGGACCGTAGCATTCCAATTTCAAAGCTACCACGTCCAAGTTCTCAGGATTTGTAATTTCTAATAGAAATGAATGGAATGTGTGTGTTAGGTGTGGAGAGGGGTGGGTGAAATGTATTCCAATAGAAGTTACACATTCCGAGCGACACTGGACCGTAGCATTGCAATTTCAAACCTACCACGTCCAAGTTCTCAGGATTTGTAATTTCTAATAGAAATGAATGGAATGTGTGTGTTAGGTGTGCGAGAGGGCTGGGTGAAATATATTCCAATAGAAGTTACACATTCCGAGCGACACTGGACCGTAGCATTGCAATTTCAAAGCTACAACGTCCAAGTTCTCAGGATTTGTAATTTCTAATAGAAATGGATTGAATGTGTGAGTGAGGTGTGCGAGAGGGGTATGTGAAATATATTCCAATAGAATTTACACATTCCGAGCGACACTGGACCGTAGCATTGCAATTTCAAAGCTACCACGTCCAAGTTCTCAGGATTTGTAATTTCTAATAGAAATGGATTGAATGTGGGAGTGAGGTGTGCGAGAGGGGTGGGTGAAATATATTCCAATAGAAATTACACATTCCGAGCGACACTGGACCGTAGAATTGCAATTTCAAAGCTACCACGTCCAAGTTCTCAGGATTTGTAATTTCTAATAGAAATGAATGGAATGTGTGTGTTAGGTGTGGAGAGAGGTGGGTGAAATGTATTCCAATAGAAGTTACACATTCCGAGCGACACTGGACCGTAGCAGTGCAATTTCAAAGCTACCACGTCCAAGTTCTCAGGATTTGTAATTTCTAATAGAAATGAATGGAATGTGTGTGTTAGGTGTGCGAGAGGGGTGGGTGAAATATATTCCAATAGAAGTTACACATTCCGAGCGACACTGGACCGTAGCATTGCAATTTCAAAGCTACCACGTCCAAGTTCTCAGGATTTGTAATTTCTAATAGAAATGAATGGAATGTGTGTGTTGGGGGTGCGAGAGGGGTGGGTGAAATATATTCCAATAGAAGTTACACATTCCGAGCGACACTGGACCGTAGCATTGCAATTTCAAAGCTACCACGTCCAAGTTCTCAGGATTTGTAATTTCTAATAGAAATGGATTGAATGTGGGAGTGAGGTGTGCGAGAGGGGTGGGTGAAATATATTCCAATAGAAGTTACACATTCCAAGCGACACTGGACCGTAGCATTGCAATTTCAAAGCTACCACGTCCAAGTTCTCAGGATTTGTAATTTCTAATAGAAATGGATTGAATGTGGGAGTGAGGTGTGCGAGAGGGGTGGGTGAAATATATTCCAATAGAAGTTACACATTCCGAGCGACAATGGACCGTAGCATTCCAATTTCAAAGCTACCACGTCCAAGTTCTCAGGATTTGTAATTTCTAATAGAAATGAATGGAATGTGTGTGTTAGGTGTGGAGAGGGGTGGGTGAAATGTATTCCAATAGAAGTTACACATTCCGAGCGACACTGGACCGTAGCATTGCAATTTCAAACCTACCACGTCCAAGTTCTCAGGATTTGTAATTTCTAATAGAAATGAATGGAATGTGTGTGTTAGGTGTGCGAGAGGGCTGGGTGAAATATATTCCAATAGAAGTTACACATTCCGAGCGACACTGGACCGTAGCATTGCAATTTCAAAGCTACAATGTCCAAGTTCTCAGGATTTGTAATTTCTAATAGAAATGGATTGAATGTGTGAGTGAGGTGTGCGAGAGGGGTATGTGAAATATATTCCAATAGAATTTACACATTCCGAGCGACACTGGACCGTAGCATTGCAATTTCAAAGCTACCACGTCCAAGTTCTCAGGATTTGTAATTTCTAATAGAAATGAATGGAATGTGTGTGTTGGGGGTGCGAGAGGGGTGGGTGAAATATATTCCAATAGAAGTTACACATTCCGAGCGACACTGGACCGTAGCATTGCAATTTCAAAGCTACCACGACCAAGTTCTCAGGATTTGTAATTTCTAATAGAAATGAATGGAATGTGTGTGTTAGGTGTGCGAGAGGGGTGGGTGAAATATATTCCAATAGAAGTTACACATTCCGAGCGACACTGGACCGTAGCATTGCAATTTCAAAGCTACCACGTCCAAGTTCTCAGGATTTGTAATTTCTAATAGAAATGGATTGAATGTGGGAGTGAGGTGTGCGAGAGGGGTGGGTGAAATATATTCCAATAGAAATTACACATTCCGAGCGACACTGGACCGTAGAATTGCAATTTCAAAGCTACCACGTCCAAGTTCTCAGGATTTGTAATTTCTAATAGAAATGAATGGAATGTGTGTGTTAGGTGTGGAGAGAGGTGGGTGAAATGTATTCCAATAGAAGTTACACATTCCGAGCGACACTGGACCGTAGCAGTGCAATTTCAAAGCTACCACGTCCAAGTTCTCAGGATTTGTAATTTCTAATAGAAATGAATGGAATGTGTGTGTTAGGTGTGCGAGAGGGGTGGGTGAAATATATTCCAATAGAAGTTACACATTCCGAGCGACACTGGACCGTAGCATTGCAATTTCAAAGCTACCACGTCCAAGTTCTCAGGATTTGTAATTTCTAATAGAAATGAATGGAATGTGTGTGTTGGGGGTGCGAGAGGGGTGGGTGAAATATATTCCAATAGAAGTTACACATTCCGAGCGACACTGGACCGTAGCATTGCAATTTCAAAGCTACCACGTCCAAGTTCTCAGGATTTGTAATTTCTAATAGAAATGGATTGAATGTGGGAGTGAGGTGTGCGAGAGGGGTGGGTGAAATATATTCCAATAGAAGTTACACATTCCGAGCGACACTGGACCGTAGCATTGCAATTTCAAAGCTACCACGTCCAAGTTCTCAGGATTTGTAATTTCTAATAGAAATGAATGGAATGTGTGTGTTAGGTGTGCGAGAGGGGTGGGTGAAATATATTCCAATAGAAGTTACACATTCCGAGCGACACTGGACCGTAGCATTGCAATTTCAAAGCTACCACGTCCAAGTTCTCAGGATTTGTAATTGCTAATAGAAATGGATTGAATGTGGGAGTGAGGTGTGCGAGAGGGGTGGGTGAAATATATTCCAATAGAAGTTACACATTCCGAGCGACAATGGACCGTAGCATTCCAATTTCAAAGCTACCACGTCCAAGTTCTCAGGATTTGTAATTTCTAATAGAAATGAATGGAATGTGTGTGTTAGGTGTGGAGAGGGGTGGGTGAAATGTATTCCAATAGAAGTTACACATTCCAAGCGACACTGGACCGTAGCATTGCAATTTCAAAGCTACCACGTCCAAGTTCTCAGGATTTGTAATTTCTAATAGAAATGGATTGAATGTGGGAGTGAGGTGTGCGAGAGGGGTGGGTGAAATATATTCCAATAGAAGTTACACATTCCGAGCGACAATGGATCGTAGCATTCCAATTTCAAAGCTACCACGTCCAAGTTCTCAGGATTTGTAATTTCTAATAGAAATGAATGGAATGTGTGTGTTAGGTGTGGAGAGGGGTGGGTGAAATGTATTCCAATAGAAGTTACACATTCCGAGCGACACTGGACCGTAGCATTGCAATTTCAAACCTACCACGTCCAAGTTCTCAGGATTTGTAATTTCTAATAGAAATGAATGGAATGTGTGTGTTAGGTGTGCGAGAGGGCTGGGTGAAATATATTCCAATAGAAGTTACACATTCCGAGCGACACTGGACCGTAGCATTGCAATTTCAAAGCTACAACGTCCAAGTTCTCAGGATTTGTAATTTCTAATAGAAATGGATTGAATGTGTGAGTGAGGTGTGCGAGAGGGGTATGTGAAATATATTCCAATAGAATTTACACATTCCGAGCGACACTGGACCGTAGCATTGCAATTTCAAAGCTACCACGTCCAAGTTCTCAGGATTTGTAATTTCTAATAGAAATGGATTGAATGTGGGAGTGAGGTGTGCGAGAGGGGTGGGTGAAATATATTCCAATAGAAATTACACATTCCGAGCGACACTGGACCGTAGAATTGCAATTTCAAAGCTACCACGTCCAAGTTCTCAGGATTTGTAATTTCTAATAGAAATGAATGGAATGTGTGTGTTAGGTGTGGAGAGAGGTGGGTGAAATGTATTCCAATAGAAGTTACACATTCCGAGCGACACTGGACCGTAGCATTGCAATTTCAAAGCTACAACGTCCAAGTTCTCAGGATTTGTAATTTCTAATAGAAATGGATTGAATGTGTGAGTGAGGTGTGCGAGAGGGGTATGTGAAATATATTCCAATAGAATTTACACATTCCGAGCGACACTGGACCGTAGCATTGCAATTTCAAAGCTACCACGTCCAAGTTCTCAGGATTTGTAATTTCTAATAGAAATGAATGGAATGTGTGTGTTGGGGGTGCGAGAGGGGTGGGTGAAATATATTCCAATAGAAGTTACACATTCCGAGCGACACTGGACCGTAGCATTGCAATTTCAAAGCTACCACGACCAAGTTCTCAGGATTTGTAATTTCTAATAGAAATGAATGGAATGTGTGTGTTAGGTGTGCGAGAGGGGTGGGTGAAATATATTCCAATAGAAGTTACACATTCCGAGCGACACTGGACCGTAGCATTGCAATTTCAAAGCTACCACGTCCAAGTTCTCAGGATTTGTAATTTCTAATAGAAATGGATTGAATGTGGGAGTGAGGTGTGCTAGAGGGGTGGGTGAAATATATTCCAATAGAAATTACACATTCCGAGCGACACTGGACCGTAGAATTGCAATTTCAAAGCTACCACGTCCAAGTTCTCAGGATTTGTAATTTCTAATAGAAATGAATGGAATGTGTGTGTTAGGTGTGGAGAGAGGTGGGTGAAATGTATTTCAATAGAAGTTACACATTCCGAGCGACACTGGACCGTAGCAGTGCAATTTCAAAGCTACCACGTCCAAGTTCTCAGGATTTGTAATTTCTAATAGAAATGAATGGAATGTGTGTGTTAGGTGTGCGAGAGGGGTGGGTGAAATATATTCCAATAGAAGTTACACATTCCGAGCGACACTGGACCGTAGCATTGCAATTTCAAAGCTACCACGTCCAAGTTCTCAGGATTTGTAATTTCTAATAGAAATGAATGGAATGTGTGTGTTGGGGGTGCGAGAGGGGTGGGTGAAATATATTCCAATAGAAGTTACACATTCCGAGCGACACTGGACCGTAGCATTGCAATTTCAAAGCTACCACGTCCAAGTTCTCAGGATTTGTAATTTCTAATAGAAATGGATTGAATGTGGGAGTGAGGTGTGCGAGAGGGGTGGGTGAAATATATTCCAATAGAAGTTACACATTCCGAGCGACACTGGACCGTAGCATTGCAATTTCAAAGCTACCACGTCCAAGTTCTCAGGATTTGTAATTTCTAATAGAAATGAATGGAATGTGTGTGTTAGGTGTGCGAGAGGGGTGGGTGAAATATATTCCAATAGAAGTTACACATTCCGAGCGACACTGGACCGTAGCATTGCAATTTCAAAGCTACCACGTCCAAGTTCTCAGGATTTGTAATTGCTAATAGAAATGGATTGAATGTGGGAGTGAGGTGTGCGAGAGGGGTGGGTGAAATATATTCCAATAGAAGTTACACATTCCGAGCGACAATGGACCGTAGCATTCCAATTTCAAAGCTACCACGTCCAAGTTCTCAGGATTTGTAATTTCTAATAGAAATGAATGGAATGTGTGTGTTAGGTGTGGAGAGGGGTGGGTGAAATGTATTCCAATAGAAGTTACACATTCCAAGCGACACTGGACCGTAGCATTGCAATTTCAAAGCTACCACGTCCAAGTTCTCAGGATTTGTAATTTCTAATAGAAATGGATTGAATGTGGGAGTGAGGTGTGCGAGAGGGGTGGGTGAAATATATTCCAATAGAAGTTACACATTCCGAGCGACAATGGATCGTAGCATTCCAATTTCAAAGCTACCACGTCCAAGTTCTCAGGATTTGTAATTTCTAATAGAAATGAATGGAATGTGTGTGTTAGGTGTGGAGAGGGGTGGGTGAAATGTATTCCAATAGAAGTTACACATTCCGAGCGACACTGGACCGTAGCATTGCAATTTCAAACCTACCACGTCCAAGTTCTCAGGATTTGTAATTTCTAATAGAAATGAATGGAATGTGTGTGTTAGGTGTGCGAGAGGGCTGGGTGAAATATATTCCAATAGAAGTTACACATTCCGAGCGACACTGGACCGTAGCATTGCAATTTCAAAGCTACAACGTCCAAGTTCTCAGGATTTGTAATTTCTAATAGAAATGGATTGAATGTGTGAGTGAGGTGTGCGAGAGGGGTGGGTGAAATATATTCCAATAGAAGTTACACATTCCGAGCGACACTGGACCGTAGCATTGCAATTTCAAAGCTACCACGTCCAAGTTCTCAGGATTTGTAATTTCTAATAGAAATGAATGGAATGTGTGTGTTGGGGGTGCGAGAGGGGTGGGTGAAATATATTCCAATAGAAGTTACACATTCCGAGCGACACTGGACCGTAGCATTGCAATTTCAAAGCTACCACGTCCAAGTTCTCAGGATTTGTAATTTCTAATAGAAATGAATGGAATGTGTGTGTTAGGTGTGCGAGAAGGGTGGGTGAAATATATTCCAATAGAAGTTACACATTTCGAGCGACACTGGACCGTAGCATTGCAATTTCAAAGCTACCACGTCCAAGTTCTCAGGATTTGTAATTTCTAATAGAAATGGATTGAATGTGGGAGTGAGGTGTGCGAGAGGGGTGGGTGAAATATATTAAATTGAAGTTACACATTCCGAGCGACACTGGACCGTAGCATTGCAATTTCAAAGCTACCACGTCCAAGTTCTCAGGATTTGTAATTTCTAATAGAAATGAATGGAATATGTGTGTTAGGTGTGCGAGAGGGGTGGTTGAAATATATTCCAATAGAAGTTACACATTCCGAGCGACACTGGACCGTAGCATTGCAATTTCAAAGCTACCACGTCCAAGTTCTCAGGATTTGTAATTTCAAATAGAAATGAATGGAATGTGTGTGTTAGGTGTGGAGAGGGGTGGGTGAAATGTATTCCAATAGAAGTTACACATTCTGAGCGACACTGGACCGTAGCATTGCAATTTCAAAGCTACCACGTCCAAGTTCTCAGGATTTGTAATTGCTAATAGAAATGGATTGAATGTGGGAGTGAGGTGTGCGAGAGGGGTGGGTGAAATATATTCCAATAGAAGTTACACATTCCGAGCGACACTGGACCGTAGCATTGCAATTTCAAAGCTACCACGTCCAAGTTCTCAGGATTTGTAATTTCTAATAGAAATGAATGGAATATGTGTGTTAGGTGTGCGAAAGGGGTGGTTGAAATATATTCCAATAGAAGTTACACATTCCGAGCGACACTGGACCGTAGCATTGCAATTTCAAAGCTACCACGTCCAAGTTCTCAGGATTTGTAATTTCTAATAGAAATGGATTGAATGTGGGAGTGAGGTGTGCGAGAGGGGTGGGTGAAATATATTCCAATAGAAATTACACATTCCGAGCGACACTGGACCGTAGAATTGCAATTTCAAAGCTACCACGTCCAAGTTCTCAGGATTTGTAATTTCTAATAGAAATGAATGGAATGTGTGTGTTAGGTGTGGAGAGAGGTGGGTGAAATGTATTCCAATAGAAGTTACACATTCCGAGCGACACTGGACCGTAGCAGTGCAATTTCAAAGCTACCACGTCCAAGTTCTCAGGATTTGTAATTTCTAATAGAAATGAATGGAATGTGTGTGTTAGGTGTGCGAGAGGGGTGGGTGAAATATATTCCAATAGAAGTTACACATTCCGAGCGACACTGGACCGTAGCATTGCAATTTCAAAGCTACCACGTCCAAGTTCTCAGGATTTGTAATTTCTAATAGAAATGAATGGAATGTGTGTGTTGGGGGTGCGAGAGGGGTGGGTGAAATATATTCCAATAGAAGTTACACATTCCGAGCGACACTGGACCGTAGCATTGCAATTTCAAAGCTACCACGTCCAAGTTCTCAGGATTTGTAATTTCTAATAGAAATGGATTGAATGTGGGAGTGAGGTGTGCGAGAGGGGTGGGTGAAATATATTTCAATAGAAGTTACACATTCCGAGCGACACTGGACCGTAGCATTGCAATTTCAAAGCTACCACGTCCAAGTTCTCAGGATTTGTAATTTCTAATAGAAATGAATGGAATGTGTGTGTTAGGTGTGCGAGAGGGGTGGGTGAAATATATTCCAATAGAAGTTACACATTCCGAGCGACACTGGACCGTAGCATTGCAATTTCAAAGCTACCACGTCCAAGTTCTCAGGATTTGTAATTGCTAATAGAAATGGATTGAATGTGGGAGTGAGGTGTGCGAGAGGGGTGGGTGAAATATATTCCAATAGAAGTTACACATTCCGAGCGACAATGGACCGTAGCATTCCAATTTCAAAGCTACCACGTCCAAGTTCTCAGGATTTGTAATTTCTAATAGAAATGAATGGAATGTGTGTGTTAGGTGTGGAGAGGGGTGGGTGAAATGTATTCCAATAGAAGTTACACATTCCAAGCGACACTGGACCGTAGCATTGCAATTTCAAAGCTACCACGTCCAAGTTCTCAGGATTTGTAATTTCTAATAGAAATGGATTGAATGTGGGAGTGAGGTGTGCGAGAGGGGTGGGTGAAATATATTCCAATAGAAGTTACACATTCCGAGCGACAATGGATCGTAGCATTCCAATTTCAAAGCTACCACGTCCAAGTTCTCAGGATTTGTAATTTCTAATAGAAATGAATGGAATGTGTGTGTTAGGTGTGGAGAGGGGTGGGTGAAATGTATTCCAATAGAAGTTACACATTCCGAGCGACACTGGACCGTAGCATTGCAATTTCAAACCTACCACGTCCAAGTTCTCAGGATTTGTAATTTCTAATAGAAATGAATGGAATGTGTGTGTTAGGTGTGCGAGAGGGCTGGGTGAAATATATTCCAATAGAAGTTACACATTCCGAGCGACACTGGACCGTAGCATTGCAATTTCAAAGCTACAACGTCCAAGTTCTCAGGATTTGTAATTTCTAATAGAAATGGATTGAATGTGTGAGTGAGGTGTGCGAGAGGGGTGGGTGAAATATATTCCAATAGAAGTTACACATTCCGAGCGACACTGGACCGTAGCATTGCAATTTCAAAGCTACCACGTCCAAGTTCTCAGGATTTGTAATTTCTAATAGAAATGAATGGAATGTGTGTGTTGGGGGTGCGAGAGGGGTGGGTGAAATATATTCCAATAGAAGTTACACATTCCGAGCGACACTGGACCGTAGCATTGCAATTTCAAAGCTACCACGTCCAAGTTCTCAGGATTTGTAATTTCTAATAGAAATGAATGGAATGTGTGTGTTAGGTGTGCGAGAGGGGTGGGTGAAATATATTCCAATAGAAGTTACACATTTCGAGCGACACTGGACCGTAGCATTGCAATTTCAAAGCTACCACGTCCAAGTTCTCAGGATTTGTAATTTCTAATAGAAATGGATTGAATGTGGGAGTGAGGTGTGCGAGAGGGGTGGGTGAAATATATTAAATTGAAGTTACACATTCCGAGCGACACTGGACCGTAGCATTGCAATTTCAAAGCTACCACGTCCAAGTTCTCAGGATTTGTAATTTCTAATAGAAATGAATGGAATATGTGTGTTAGGTGTGCGAGAGGGGTGGTTGAAATATATTCCAATAGAAGTTACACATTCCGAGCGACACTGGACCGTAGCATTGCAATTTCAAAGCTACCACGTCCAAGTTCTCAGGATTTGTAATTTCAAATAGAAATGAATGGAATGTGTGTGTTAGGTGTGGAGAGGGGTGGGTGAAATGTATTCCAATAGAAGTTACACATTCTGAGCGACACTGGACCGTAGCATTGCAATTTCAAAGCTACCACGTCCAAGTTCTCAGGATTTGTAATTGCTAATAGAAATGGATTGAATGTGGGAGTGAGGTGTGCGAGAGGGGTGGGTGAAATATATTCCAATAGAAGTTACACATTCCGAGCGACACTGGACCGTAGCATTGCAATTTCAAAGCTACCACGTCCAAGTTCTCAGGATTTGTAATTTCTAATAGAAATGGATTGAATGTGGGAGTGAGGTGTGCGAGAGGGGTGGGTGAAATATATTCCAATAGAAGTTACACATTCCGAGCGACACTGGACCGTAGCATTGCAATTTCAAAGCTACCACGTCCAAGTTCTCAGGATTTGTAATTTCTAATAGAAATGAATGGAATATGTGTGTTAGGTGTGCGAGAGGGGTGGTTGAAATATATTCCAATAGAAGTTACACATTCCGAGCGACACTGGACCGTAGCATTGCAATTTCAAAGCTACCACGTCCAAGTTCTCAGGATTTGTAATTTCAAATAGAAATGAATGGAATGTGTGTGTTAGGTGTGGAGAGGGGTGGGTGAAATGTATTCCAATAGAAGTTACACATTCTGAGCGACACTGGACCGTAGCATTGCAATTTCAAAGCTACCACGTCCAAGTTCTCAGGATTTGTAATTGCTAATAGAAATGGATTGAATGTGGGAGTGAGGTGTGCGAGAGGGGTGGGTGAAATATATTCCAATAGAAGTTACACATTCCGAGCGACACTGGACCGTAGCATTGCAATTTCAAAGCTACCACGTCCAAGTTCTCAGGATTTGTAATTTCTAATAGAAATGAATGGAATATGTGTGTTAGGTGTGCGAAAGGGGTGGTTGAAATATATTCCAATAGAAGTTACACATTCCGAGCGACACTGGACCGTAGCATTGCAATTTCAAAGCTACCACGTCCAAGTTCTCAGGATTTGTAATTTCTAATAGAAATGGATTGAATGTGGGAGTGAGGTGTGCGAGAGGGGTGGGTGAAATATATTCCAATAGAAATTACACATTCCGAGCGACACTGGACCGTAGAATTGCAATTTCAAAGCTACCACGTCCAAGTTCTCAGGATTTGTAATTTCTAATAGAAATGAATGGAATGTGTGTGTTAGGTGTGGAGAGAGGTGGGTGAAATGTATTCCAATAGAAGTTACACATTCCGAGCGACACTGGACCGTAGCAGTGCAATTTCAAAGCTACCACGTCCAAGTTCTCAGGATTTGTAATTTCTAATAGAAATGAATGGAATGTGTGTGTTAGGTGTGCGAGAGGGGTGGGTGAAATATATTCCAATAGAAGTTACACATTCCGAGCGACACTGGACCGTAGCATTGCAATTTCAAAGCTACCACGTCCAAGTTCTCAGGATTTGTAATTTCTAATAGAAATGAATGGAATGTGTGTGTTGGGGGTGCGAGAGGGGTGGGTGAAATATATTCCAATAGAAGTTACACATTCCGAGCGACACTGGACCGTAGCATTGCAATTTCAAAGCTACCACGTCCAAGTTCTCAGGATTTGTAATTTCTAATAGAAATGGATTGAATGTGGGAGTGAGGTGTGCGAGAGGGGTGGGTGAAATATATTCCAATAGAAGTTACACATTCCGAGCGACACTGGACCGTAGCATTGCAATTTCAAAGCTACCACGTCCAAGTTCTCAGGATTTGTAATTTCTAATAGAAATGAATGGAATGTGTGTGTTAGGTGTGCGAGAGGGGTGGGTGAAATATATTCCAATAGAAGTTACACATTCCGAGCGACACTGGACCGTAGCATTGCAATTTCAAAGCTACCACGTCCAAGTTCTCAGGATTTGTAATTGCTAATAGAAATGGATTGAATGTGGGAGTGAGGTGTGCGAGAGGGGTGGGTGAAATATATTCCAATAGAAGTTACACATTCCGAGCGACAATGGACCGTAGCATTCCAATTTCAAAGCTACCACGTCCAAGTTCTCAGGATTTGTAATTTCTAATAGAAATGAATGGAATGTGTGTGTTAGGTGTGGAGAGGGGTGGGTGAAATGTATTCCAATAGAAGTTACACATTCCAAGCGACACTGGACCGTAGCATTGCAATTTCAAAGCTACCACGTCCAAGTTCTCAGGATTTGTAATTTCTAATAGAAATGGATTGAATGTGGGAGTGAGGTGTGCGAGAGGGGTGGGTGAAATATATTCCAATAGAAGTTACACATTCCGAGCGACAATGGATCGTAGCATTCCAATTTCAAAGCTACCACGTCCAAGTTCTCAGGATTTGTAATTTCTAATAGAAATGAATGGAATGTGTGTGTTAGGTGTGGAGAGGGGTGGGTGAAATGTATTCCAATAGAAGTTACACATTCCGAGCGACACTGGACCGTAGCATTGCAATTTCAAACCTACCACGTCCAAGTTCTCAGGATTTGTAATTTCTAATAGAAATGAATGGAATGTGTGTGTTAGGTGTGCGAGAGGGCTGGGTGAAATATATTCCAATAGAAGTTACACATTCCGAGCGACACTGGACCGTAGCATTGCAATTTCAAAGCTACAACGTCCAAGTTCTCAGGATTTGTAATTTCTAATAGAAATGGATTGAATGTGTGAGTGAGGTGTGCGAGAGGGGTGGGTGAAATATATTCCAATAGAAGTTACACATTCCGAGCGACACTGGACCGTAGCATTGCAATTTCAAAGCTACCACGTCCAAGTTCTCAGGATTTGTAATTTCTAATAGAAATGAATGGAATGTGTGTGTTGGGGGTGCGAGAGGGGTGGGTGAAATATATTCCAATAGAAGTTACACATTCCGAGCGACACTGGACCGTAGCATTGCAATTTCAAAGCTACCACGTCCAAGTTCTCAGGATTTGTAATTTCTAATAGAAATGAATGGAATGTGTGTGTTAGGTGTGCGAGAGGGGTGGGTGAAATATATTCCAATAGAAGTTACACATTTCGAGCGACACTGGACCGTAGCATTGCAATTTCAAAGCTACCACGTCCAAGTTCTCAGGATTTGTAATTTCTAATAGAAATGGATTGAATGTGGGAGTGAGGTGTGCGAGAGGGGTGGGTGAAATATATTAAATTGAAGTTACACATTCCGAGCGACACTGGACCGTAGCATTGCAATTTCAAAGCTACCACGTCCAAGTTCTCAGGATTTGTAATTTCTAATAGAAATGAATGGAATATGGGTGTTAGGTGTGCGAGAGGGGTGGTTGAAATATATTCCAATAGAAGTTACACATTCCGAGCGACACTGGACCGTAGCATTGCAATTTCAAAGCTACCACGTCCAAGTTCTCAGGATTTGTAATTTCAAATAGAAATGAATGGAATGTGTGTGTTAGGTGTGGAGAGGGGTGGGTGAAATGTATTCCAATAGAAGTTACACATTCTGAGCGACACTGGACCGTAGCATTGCAATTTCAAAGCTACCACGTCCAAGTTCTCAGGATTTGTAATTGCTAATAGAAATGGATTGAATGTGGGAGTGAGGTGTGCGAGAGGGGTGGGTGAAATATATTCCAATAGAAGTTACACATTCCGAGCGACACTGGACCGTAGCATTGCAATTTCAAAGCTACCACGTCCAAGTTCTCAGGATTTGTAATTTCTAATAGAAATGAATGGAATATGTGTGTTAGGTGTGCGAAAGGGGTGGTTGAAATATATTCCAATAGAAGTTACACATTCCGAGCGACACTGGACCGTAGCATTGCAATTTCAAAGCTACCACGTCCAAGTTCTCAGGATTTGTAATTTCAAATAGAAATGAATGGAATGTGTGTGTTAGGTGTGGAGAGGGGTGGGTGAAATGTATTCTAATAGAAGTTACACATTCTGAGCGACACTGGACCGTAGCATTGCAATTTCAAAGCTACCACGTCCAAGTTCTCAGGATTTGTAATTTCTAATAGAAATGAATGGAATGTGTGTGTTAGGTGTGCGAGAGGGGTGGGTGAAATATATTCCAATAGAAGTTACACATTCCGAGCGACACTGGACCGTAGCATTGCAATTTCAAAGCTACCACGTCCAAGTTCTCAGGATTTGTAATTGCTAATAGAAATGGATTGAATGTGGGAGTGAGGTGTGCGAGAGGGGTGGGTGAAATATATTCCAATAGAAGTTACACATTCCAAGCGACACTGGACCGTAGCATTTCAATTTCAAAGCTACCACGTCCAAGTTCTCAGGATTTGTAATTTCTAATAGAAATGGATTGAATGTGGGAGTGAGGTGTGCGAGAGGGGTGGGTGAAATATATTCCAATAGAAATTACACATTCCGAGCGAAACTGGACCGTAGCATTGCAATTTCAAAGCTACCACGTCCAAGTTCTCAGGATTTGTAATTTCTAATAGAAATGAATGGAATGTGTGTGTTGGGGGTGCGAGAGGGGTGGGTGAAATATATTCCAATAGAAGTTACACATTCCGAGCGACACTGGACCGTAGCATTGCAATTTCAAAGCTACCACGTCCAAGTTCTCAGGATTTGTAATTGCTAATAGAAATGGATTGAATGTGGGAGTGAGGTGTGCGAGAGGGGTGGGTGAAATATATTCCAATAGAAGTTACACATTCCAAGCGACACTGGACCGTAGCAGTGCAATTTCAAAGCTACCACGTCCAAGTTCTCAGGATTTGTAATTTCTAATAGAAATGAATGGAATGTGTGTGTTAGGTGTGCGAGAGGGGTTGGTGAAATATATTCCAATAGAAGTTACACATTCCGAGCGACACTGGACCGTAGCATTGCAATTTCAAAGCTACCACGTCCAAGTTCTCAGGATTTGTAATTTCTAATAGAAATGAATGGAATGTGTGTGTTGGGGGTGCGAGAGGGGTGGGTGAAATATATTCCAATAGAAGTTACACATTCCGAGCGACACTGGACCGTAGCATTGCAATTTCAAAGCTACCACGTCCAAGTTCTCAGGATTTGTAATTTCTAATAGAAATGGATTGAATGTGGGAGTGAGGTGTGCGAGAGGGGTGGGTGAAATATATTCCAATAGAAATTACACATTCCGAGCGACACTGGATCGTAGCATTGCAATTTCAAAGCTACCACGTCCAAGTTCTCAGGATTTGTAATTTCTAATAGAAATGAATGGAATGTGTGTGTTAGGTGTGGAGAGGGGTGGGTGAAATGTATTCCAATAGAAGTTACACATTCTGAGCGACACTGGACCGTAGCAGTGCACTTTCAAAGCTACCACGTCCAAGTTCTCAGGATTTGTAATTTCTAATAGAAATGAATGGAATGTGTGTGTTAGGTGTGCGAGAGGGGTGGGTGAAATATATTCCAATAGAAGTTACACATTCCGAGCGACACTGGACCGTAGCATTGCAATTTCAAAGCTACCACGTCCAAGTTCTCAGGATTTGTAATTGCTAATAGAAATGGATTGAATGTGGGAGTGAGGTGTGCGAGAGGGGTGGGTGAAATATATTCCAATAGAAGTTACACATTCCGAGCGACAATGGACCGTAGCATTCCAATTTCAAAGCTACCACGTCCAAGTTCTCAGGATTTGTAATTTCTAATAGAAATGAATGGAATGTGTGTGCTAGGTGTGGAGAGGGGTGGGTGAAATGTATTCCAATAGAAGTTACACATTCCAAGCGACACTGGACCGTAGCACTGCAATTTCAAAGCTACCACGTCCAAGTTCTCAGGATTTGTAATTTCTAATAGAAATGGATTGAATGTGGGAGTGAGGTGTGCGAGAGGGGTGGGTGAAATATATTCCAATAGAAGTTACACATTCCGAGCGACAATGGACCGTAGCATTCCAATTTCAAAGCTACCACGTCCAAGTTCTCAGGATTTGTAATTTCTAATAGAAATGAATGGAATGTGTGTGTTAGGTGTGGAGAGGGGTGGGTGAAATGTATTCCAATAGAAGTTACACATTCCGAGCGACACTGGACCGTAGCATTGCAATTTCAAAACTACCACGTCCAAGTTCTCAGGATTTGTAATTTCTAATAGAAATGAATGGAATGTGTGTGTTAGGTGTGCGAGAGGGCTGGGTGAAATATATTCCAATAGAAGTTACACATTCCGAGCGACACTGGACCGTAGCATTGCAATTTCAAAGCTACAACGTCCAAGTTCTCAGGATTTGTAATTTCTAATAGAAATGAATGGAATGTGTGTGTTGGGGGTGCGAGAGGGGTGGGTGAAATATATTCCAATAGAAGTTACACATTCCGAGCGACACTGGACCGTAGCATTGCAATTTCAAAGCTACCACGTCCAAGTTCTCAGGATTTGTAATTTCTAATAGAAATGAATGGAATATGTGTGTTAGGTGTGCGAAAGGGGTGGTTGAAATATATTCCAATAGAAGTTACACATTCCGAGCGACACTGGACCGTAGCATTGCAATTTCAAAGCTACCACGTCCAAGTTCTCAGGATTTGTAATTTCAAATAGAAATGAATGGAATGTGTGTGTTAGGTGTGGAGAGGGGTGGGTGAAATGTATTCTAATAGAAGTTACACATTCTGAGCGACACTGGACCGTAGCATTGCAATTTCAAAGCTACCACGTCCAAGTTCTCAGGATTTGTAATTTCTAATAGAAATGAATGGAATGTGTGTGTTAGGTGTGCGAGAGGGGTGGGTGAAATATATTCCAATAGAAGTTACACATTCCGAGCGACACTGGACCGTAGCATTGCAATTTCAAAGCTACCACGTCCAAGTTCTCAGGATTTGTAATTGCTAATAGAAATGAATTGAATGTGGGAGTGAGGTGTGCGAGAGGGGTGGGTGAAATATATTCCAATAGAAGTTACACATTCCAAGCGACACTGGACCGTAGCATTTCAATTTCAAAGCTACCACGTCCAAGTTCTCAGGATTTGTAATTTCTAATAGAAATGGATTGAATGTGGGAGTGAGGTGTGCGAGAGGGGTGGGTGAAATATATTCCAATAGAAATTACACATTCCGAGCGAAACTGGACCGTAGCATTGCAATTTCAAAGCTACCACGTCCAAGTTCTCAGGATTTGTAATTTCTAATAGAAATGAATGGAATGTGTGTGTTAGGTGTGGAGAGAGGTGGGTGAAATGTATTCCAATAGAAGTTACACATTCCGAGCGACACTGGACCGTAGCAGTGCAATTTCAAAGCTACCACGTCCAAGTTCTCAGGATTTGTAATTTCTAATAGAAATGAATGGAATGTGTGTGTTAGGTGTGCGAGAGGGGTTGGTGAAATATATTCCAATAGAAGTTACACATTCCGAGCGACACTGGACCGTAGCATTGCAATTTCAAAGCTACCACGTCCAAGTTCTCAGGATTTGTAATTTCTAATAGAAATGAATGGAATGTGTGTGTTGGGGGTGCGAGAGGGGTGGGTGAAATATATTCCAATAGAAGTTACACATTCCGAGCGACACTGGACCGTAGCATTGCAATTTCAAAGCTACCACGTCCAAGTTCTCAGGATTTGTAATTTCTAATAGAAATGGATTGAATGTGGGAGTGAGGTGTGCGAGAGGGGTGGGTGAAATATATTCCAATAGAAATTACACATTCCGAGCGACACTGGATCGTAGCATTGCAATTTCAAAGCTACCACGTCCAAGTTCTCAGGATTTGTAATTTCTAATAGAAATGAATGGAATGTGTGTGTTAGGTGTGGAGAGGGGTGGGTGAAATGTATTCCAATAGAAGTTACACATTCTGAGCGACACTGGACCGTAGCAGTGCACTTTCAAAGCTACCACGTCCAAGTTCTCAGGATTTGTAATTTCTAATAGAAATGAATGGAATGTGTGTGTTAGGTGTGCGAGAGCGGTGGGTGAAATATATTCCAATAGAAGTTACACATTCCGAGCGACACTGGACCGTAGCATTGCAATTTCAAAGCTACCACGTCCAAGTTCTCAGGATTTGTAATTGCTAATAGAAATGGATTGAATGTGGGAGTGAGGTGTGCGAGAGGGGTGGGTGAAATATATTCCAATAGAAGTTACACATTCCGAGCGACAATGGACCGTAGCATTCCAATTTCAAAGCTACCACGTCCAAGTTCTCAGGATTTGTAATTTCTAATAGAAATGAATGGAATGTGTGTGCTAGGTGTGGAGAGGGGTGGGTGAAATGTATTCCAATAGAAGTTACACATTCCAAGCGACACTGGACCGTAGCATTGCAATTTCAAAGCTACCACGTCCAAGTTCTCAGGATTTGTAATTTCTAATAGAAATGGATTGAATGTGGGAGTGAGGTGTGCGAGAGGGGTGGGTGAAATATATTCCAATAGAAGTTACACATTCCGAGCGACAATGGACCGTAGCATTCCAATTTCAAAGCTACCACGTCCAAGTTCTCAGGATTTGTAATTTCTAATAGAAATGAATGGAATGTGTGTGTTAGGTGTGGAGAGGGGTGGGTGAAATGTATTCCAATAGAAGTTACACATTCCGAGCGACACTGGACCGTAGCATTGCAATTTCAAAACTACCACGTCCAAGTTCTCAGGATTTGTAATTTCTAATAGAAATGAATGGAATGTGTGTGTTAGGTGTGCGAGAGGGCTGGGTGAAATATATTCCAATAGAAGTTACACATTCCGAGCGACACTGGACCGTAGCATTGCAATTTCAAAGCTACAACGTCCAAGTTCTCAGGATTTGTAATTTCTAATAGAAATGAATGGAATGTGTGTGTTGGGGGTGCGAGAGGGGTGGGTGAAATATATTCCAATAGAAGTTACACATTCCGAGCGACACTGGACCGTAGCATTGCAATTTCAAAGCTACCACGACCAAGTTCTCAGGATTTGTAATTTCTAATAGAAATGAATGGAATGTGTGTGTTAGGTGTGCCAGAGGGGTGGGTGAAATATATTCCAATAGAAGTTACACATTCCGAGCGACACTGGACCGTAGCATTGCAATTTCAAAGCTACCACGTCCAAGTTCTCAGGATTTGTAATTTCTAATAGAAATGGATTGAATGTGGGAGTGAGGTGTGCGAGAGGGGTGGGTGAAATATATTCCAATAGAAATTACACATTCCGAGCGAAACTGGACCGTAGCATTGCAATTTCAAAGCTACCACGTCCAAGTTCTCAGGATTTGTAATTTCTAATAGAAATGAATGGAATATGTGTGTTAGGTGTGGAGAGAGGTGGGTGAAATGTATTCCAATAGAAGTTACACATTCCGAGCGACACTGGACCGTAGCAGTGCAATTTCAAAGCTACCACGTCCAAGTTCTCAGGATTTGTAATTTCTAATAGAAATGAATGGAATGTGTGTGTTAGGTGTGCGAGAGGGGTTGGTGAAATATATTCCAATAGAAGTTACACATTCCGAGCGACACTGGACCGTAGCATTGCAATTTCAAAGCTACCACGTCCAAGTTCTCAGGATTTGTAATTTCTAATAGAAATGAATGGAATGTGTGTGTTGGGGGTGCGAGAGGGGTGGGTGAAATATATTCCAATAGAAGTTACACATTCCGAGCGACACTGGACCGTAGCATTGCAATTTCAAAGCTACCACGTCCAAGTTCTCAGGATTTGTAATTTCTAATAGAAATGGATTGAATGTGGGAGTGAGGTGTGCGAGAGGGGTGGGTGAAATATATTCCAATAGAAATTACACATTCCGAGCGACACTGGATCGTAGCATTGCAATTTCAAAGCTACCACGTCCAAGTTCTCAGGATTTGTAATTTTTAATAGAAATGAATGGAATGTGTGTGTTAGGTGTGGAGAGGGGTGGGTGAAATGTATTCCAATAGAAGTTACACATTCTGAGCGACACTGGACCGTAGCAGTGCACTTTCAAAGCTACCACGTCCAAGTTCTCAGGATTTGTAATTTCTAATAGAAATGAATGGAATGTGTGTGTTAGGTGTGCGAGAGGGGTGGGTGAAATATATTCCAATAGAAGTTACACATTCCGAGCGACACTGGACCGTAGCATTGCAATTTCAAAGCTACCACGTCCAAGTTCTCAGGATTTGTAATTGCTAATAGAAATGGATTGAATGTGGGAGTGAGGTGTGCGAGAGGGGTGGGTGAAATATATTCCAATAGAAGTTACACATTCCGAGCGACAATGGACCGTAGCATTCCAATTTCAAAGCTACCACGTCCAAGTTCTCAGGATTTGTAATTTCTAATAGAAATGAATGGAATGTGTGTGCTAGGTGTGGAGAGGGGTGGGTGAAATGTATTCCAATTGAAGTTACACATTCCAAGCGACACTGGACCGTAGCATTGCAATTTCAAAGCTACCACGTCCAAGTTCTCAGGATTTGTAATTTCTAATAGAAATGGATTGAATGTGGGAGTGAGGTGTGCGAGAGGGGTGGGTGAAATATATTCCAATAGAAGTTACACATTCCGAGCGACAATGGACCGTAGCATTCCAATTTCAAAGCTACCACGTCCAAGTTCTCAGGATTTGTAATTTCTAATAGAAATGAATGGAATGTGTGTGTTAGGTGTGGAGAGGGGTGGGTGAAATGTATTCCAATAGAAGTTACACATTCCGAGCGACACTGGACCGTAGCATTGCAATTTCAAAACTACCACGTCCAAGTTCTCAGGATTTGTAATTTCTAATAGAAATGAATGGAATGTGTGTGTTAGGTGTGCGAGAGGGCTGGGTGAAATATATTCCAATAGAAGTTACACATTCCGAGCGACACTGGACCGTAGCATTGCAATTTCAAAGCTACAACGTCCAAGTTCTCAGGATTTGTAATTTCTAATAGAAATGAATGGAATGTGTGTGTTGGGGGTGCGAGAGGGGTGGGTGAAATATATTCCAATAGAAGTTACACATTCCGAGCGACACTGGACCGTAGTATTGCAATTTCAAAGCTACCACGACCAAGTTCTCAGGATTTGTAATTTCTAATAGAAATGAATGGAATGTGTGTGTTAGGTGTGCGAGAGGGGTGGGTGAAATATATTCCAATAGAAGTTACACATTCCGAGCGACACTGGACCGTAGCATTGCAATTTCAAAGCTACCACGTCCAAGTTCTCAGGATTTGTAATTTCTAATAGAAATGGATTGAATGTGGGAGTGAGGTGTGCGAGAGGGGTGGGTGAAATATATTCCAATAGAAATTACACATTCCGAGCGACACTGGACCGTAGAATTGCAATTTCAAAGCTACCACGTCCAAGTTCTCAGGATTTGTAATTGCTAATAGAAATGGATTGAATGTGGGAGTGAGGTGTGCGAGAGGGGTGGGTGAAATATATTCCAATAGAAGTTACACATTCCGAGCGACAATGGACCGTAGCATTCCAATTTCAAAGCTACCACGTCCAAGTTCTCAGGATTTGTAATTTCTAATAGAAATGAATGGAATGTGTGTGCTAGGTGTGGAGAGGGGTGGGTGAAATGTATTCCAATAGAAGTTACACATTCCAAGCGACACTGGACCGTAGCATTGCAATTTCAAAGCTACCACGTCCAAGTTCTCAGGATTTGTAATTTCTAATAGAAATGGATTGAATGTGGGAGTGAGGTGTGCGAGAGGGGTGGGTGAAATATATTCCAATAGAAGTTACACATTCCGAGCGACAATGGACAGTAGCATTCCAATTTCAAAGCTACCACGTCCAAGTTCTCAGGATTTGTAATTTCTAATAGAAATGAATGGAATGTGTGTGTTAGGTGTGGAGAGGGGTGGGTGAAATGTATTCCAATAGAAGTTACACATTCCGAGCGACACTGGACCGTAGCATTGCAATTTCAAAACTACCACGTCCAAGTTCTCAGGATTTGTAATTTCTAATAGAAATGAATGGAATGTGTGTGTTAGGTGTGCGAGAGGGCTGGGTGAAATATATTCCAATAGAAGTTACACATTCCGAGCGACACTGGACCGTAGCATTGCAATTTCAAAGCTACAACGTCCAAGTTCTCAGGATTTGTAATTTCTAATAGAAATGGATTGAATGTGTGAGTGAGGTGTGCGAGAGGGGTGGGTGAAATATATTCCAATAGAAGTTACACATTCCGAGCGACACTGGACCGTAGCATTGCAATTTCAAAGCTACCACGTCCAAGTTCTCAGGATTTGTAATTTCTAATAGAAATGAATGGAATGTGTGTGTTGGGGGTGCGAGAGGGGTGGGTGAAATATATTCCAATAGAAGTTACACATTCCGAGCGACACTGGACCGTAGCATTGCAATTTCAAAGCTACCACGACCAAGTTCTCAGGATTTGTAATTTCTAATAGAAATGAATGGAATGTGTGTGTTAGGTGTGCGAGAGGGGTGGGTGAAATATATTCCAATAGAAGTTACACATTCCGAGCGACACTGGACCGTAGCATTGCAATTTCAAAGCTACCACGTCCAAGTTCTCAGGATTTGTAATTTCTAATAGAAATGGATTGAATGTGGGAGTGAGGTGTGCGAGAGGGGTGGGTGAAATATATTCCAATAGAAATTACACATTCCGAGCGACACTGGACCGTAGAATTGCAATTTCAAAGCTACCACGTCCAAGTTCTCAGGATTTGTAATTTCTAATAGAAATGAATGGAATGTGTGTGTTAGGTGTGGAGAGAGGTGGGTGAAATGTATTCCAATAGAAGTTACACATTCCGAGCGACACTGGACCGTAGCAGTGCAATTTCAAAGCTACCACGTCCAAGTTCTCAGGATTTGTAATTTCTAATAGAAATGAATGGAATGTGTGTGTTAGGTGTGCGAGAGGGGTGGGTGAAATATATTCCAATAGAAGTTACACATTCCGAGCGACACTGGACCGTAGCATTGCAATTTCAAAGCTACCACGTCCAAGTTCTCAGGATTTGTAATTTCTAATAGAAATGAATGGAATGTGTGTGTTGGGGGTGCGAGAGGGGTGGGTGAAATATATTCCAATAGAAGTTACACATTCCGAGCGACACTGGACCGTAGCATTGCAATTTCAAAGCTACCACGTCCAAGTTCTCAGGATTTGTAATTTCTAATAGAAATGGATTGAATGTGGGAGTGAGGTGTGCGAGAGGGGTGGGTGAAATATATTCCAATAGAAGTTACACATTCCGAGCGACACTGGACCGTAGCATTGCAATTTCAAAGCTACCACGTCCAAGTTCTCAGGATTTGTAATTTCTAATAGAAATGAATGGAATGTGTGTGTTAGGTGTGCGAGAGGGGTGGGTGAAATATATTCCAATAGAAGTTACACATTTCGAGCGACACTGGACCGTAGCATTGCAATTTCAAAGCTACCACGTCCAAGTTCTCAGGATTTGTAATTTCTGATAGAAATGGATTGAATGTGGGAGTGAGGTGTGCGAGAGGGGTGGTTGAAATATATTCCAATAGAAGTTACACATTCCGAGCGACACTGGACCGTAGCATTGCAATTTCAAAGCTACCACGTCCAAGTTCTCAGGATTTGTAATTTCTAATAGAAATGAATGGAATATGTGTGTTAGGTGTGCGAAAGGGGTGGTTGAAATATATTCCAATAGAAGTTACACATTCCGAGCGACACTGGACCGTAGCATTGCAATTTCAAAGCTACCACGTCCAAGTTCTCAGGATTTGTAATTTCTAATAGAAATGGATTGAATGTGGGAGTGAGGTGTGCGAGAGGGGTGGGTGAAATATATTCCAATAGAAATTACACATTCCGAGCGACACTGGACCGTAGAATTGCAATTTCAAAGCTACCACGTCCAAGTTCTCAGGATTTGTAATTTCTAATAGAAATGAATGGAATGTGTGTGTTAGGTGTGGAGAGAGGTGGG
Organism: Metellina segmentata; assembly: GCA_947359465.1. Lineage (NCBI taxonomy): Eukaryota > Metazoa > Arthropoda > Arachnida > Araneae > Tetragnathidae > Metellina > Metellina segmentata. The sequence continues at coordinate 75,257,012 of OX375877.1, read as the reverse complement.
TGAAATGTATTCCAATAGAAGTTACACATTCCGAGCGACACTGGACCGTAGCAGTGCAATTTCAAAGCTACCACGTCCAAGTTCTCAGGATTTGTAATTTCTAATAGAAATGAATGGAATGTGTGTGTTAGGTGTGCGAGAGGGGTGGGTGAAATATATTCCAATAGAAGTTACACATTCCGAGCGACACTGGACCGTAGCATTGCAATTTCAAAGCTACCACGTCCAAGTTCTCAGGATTTGTAATTTCTAATAGAAATGAATGGAATGTGTGTGTTGGGGGTGCGAGAGGGGTGGGTGAAATATATTCCAATAGAAGTTACACATTCCGAGCGACACTGGACCGTAGCATTGCAATTTCAAAGCTACCACGTCCAAGTTCTCAGGATTTGTAATTTCTAATAGAAATGGATTGAATGTGGGAGTGAGGTGTGCGAGAGGGGTGGGTGAAATATATTCCAATAGAAGTTACACATTCCGAGCGACACTGGACCGTAGCATTGCAATTTCAAAGCTACCACGTCCAAGTTCTCAGGATTTGTAATTTCTAATAGAAATGAATGGAATGTGTGTGTTAGGTGTGCGAGAGGGGTGGGTGAAATATATTCCAATAGAAGTTACACATTCCGAGCGACACTGGACCGTAGCATTGCAATTTCAAAGCTACCACGTCCAAGTTCTCAGGATTTGTAATTGCTAATAGAAATGGATTGAATGTGGGAGTGAGGTGTGCGAGAGGGGTGGGTGAAATATATTCCAATAGAAGTTACACATTCCGAGCGACAATGGACCGTAGCATTCCAATTTCAAAGCTACCACGTCCAAGTTCTCAGGATTTGTAATTTCTAATAGAAATGAATGGAATGTGTGTGTTAGGTGTGGAGAGGGGTGGGTGAAATGTATTCCAATAGAAGTTACACATTCCAAGCGACACTGGACCGTAGCATTGCAATTTCAAAGCTACCACGTCCAAGTTCTCAGGATTTGTAATTTCTAATAGAAATGGATTGAATGTGGGAGTGAGGTGTGCGAGAGGGGTGGGTGAAATATATTCCAATAGAAGTTACACATTCCGAGCGACAATGGATCGTAGCATTCCAATTTCAAAGCTACCACGTCCAAGTTCTCAGGATTTGTAATTTCTAATAGAAATGAATGGAATGTGTGTGTTAGGTGTGGAGAGGGGTGGGTGAAATGTATTCCAATAGAAGTTACACATTCCGAGCGACACTGGACCGTAGCATTGCAATTTCAAACCTACCACGTCCAAGTTCTCAGGATTTGTAATTTCTAATAGAAATGAATGGAATGTGTGTGTTAGGTGTGCGAGAGGGCTGGGTGAAATATATTCCAATAGAAGTTACACATTCCGAGCGACACTGGACCGTAGCATTGCAATTTCAAAGCTACAACGTCCAAGTTCTCAGGATTTGTAATTTCTAATAGAAATGGATTGAATGTGTGAGTGAGGTGTGCGAGAGGGGTGGGTGAAATATATTCCAATAGAAGTTACACATTCCGAGCGACACTGGACCGTAGCATTGCAATTTCAAAGCTACCACGTCCAAGTTCTCAGGATTTGTAATTTCTAATAGAAATGAATGGAATGTGTGTGTTGGGGGTGCGAGAGGGGTGGGTGAAATATATTCCAATAGAAGTTACACATTCCGAGCGACACTGGACCGTAGCATTGCAATTTCAAAGCTACCACGTCCAAGTTCTCAGGATTTGTAATTTCTAATAGAAATGAATGGAATGTGTGTGTTAGGTGTGCGAGAGGGGTGGGTGAAATATATTCCAATAGAAGTTACACATTTCGAGCGACACTGGACCGTAGCATTGCAATTTCAAAGCTACCACGTCCAAGTTCTCAGGATTTGTAATTTCTAATAGAAATGGATTGAATGTGGGAGTGAGGTGTGCGAGAGGGGTGGGTGAAATATATTAAATTGAAGTTACACATTCCGAGCGACACTGGACCGTAGCATTGCAATTTCAAAGCTACCACGTCCAAGTTCTCAGGATTTGTAATTTCTAATAGAAATGAATGGAATATGTGTGTTAGGTGTGCGAGAGGGGTGGTTGAAATATATTCCAATAGAAGTTACACATTCCGAGCGACACTGGACCGTAGCATTGCAATTTCAAAGCTACCACGTCCAAGTTCTCAGGATTTGTAATTTCAAATAGAAATGAATGGAATGTGTGTGTTAGGTGTGGAGAGGGGTGGGTGAAATGTATTCCAATAGAAGTTACACATTCTGAGCGACACTGGACCGTAGCATTGCAATTTCAAAGCTACCACGTCCAAGTTCTCAGGATTTGTAATTGCTAATAGAAATGGATTGAATGTGGGAGTGAGGTGTGCGAGAGGGGTGGGTGAAATATATTCCAATAGAAGTTACACATTCCGAGCGACACTGGACCGTAGCATTGCAATTTCAAAGCTACCACGTCCAAGTTCTCAGGATTTGTAATTTCTAATAGAAATGAATGGAATATGTGTGTTAGGTGTGCGAAAGGGGTGGTTGAAATATATTCCAATAGAAGTTACACATTCCGAGCGACACTGGACCGTAGCATTGCAATTTCAAAGCTACCACGTCCAAGTTCTCAGGATTTGTAATTTCAAATAGAAATGAATGGAATGTGTGTGTTAGGTGTGGAGAGGGGTGGGTGAAATGTATTCTAATAGAAGTTACACATTCTGAGCGACACTGGACCGTAGCATTGCAATTTCAAAGCTACCACGTCCAAGTTCTCAGGATTTGTAATTTCTAATAGAAATGAATGGAATGTGTGTGTTAGGTGTGCGAGAGGGGTGGGTGAAATATATTCCAATAGAAGTTACACATTCCGAGCGACACTGGACCGTAGCATTGCAATTTCAAAGCTACCACGTCCAAGTTCTCAGGATTTGTAATTGCTAATAGAAATGGATTGAATGTGGGAGTGAGGTGTGCGAGAGGGGTGGGTGAAATATATTCCAATAGAAGTTACACATTCCAAGCTACACTGGACCGTAGCATTTCAATTTCAAAGCTACCACGTCCAAGTTCTCAGGATTTGTAATTTCTAATAGAAATGGATTGAATGTGGGAGTGAGGTGTGCGAGAGGGGTGGGTGAAATATATTCCAATAGAAATTACACATTCCGAGCGAAACTGGACCGTAGCATTGCAATTTCAAAGCTACCACGTCAAAGTTCTCAGGATTTGTAATTTCTAATAGAAATGAATGGAATGTGTGTGTTAGGTGTGGAGAGAGGTGGGTGAAATGTATTCCAATAGAAGTTACACATTCCGAGCGACACTGGACCGTAGCAGTGCAATTTCAAAGCTACCACGTCCAAGTTCTCAGGATTTGTAATTTCTAATAGAAATGAATGGAATGTGTGTGTTAGGTGTGCGAGAGGGGTGGGTGAAATATATTCCAATAGAAGTTACACATTCCGAGCGACACTGGACCGTAGCATTGCAATTTCAAAGCTACCACGTCCAAGTTCTCAGGATTTGTAATTTCTAATAGAAATGAATGGAATGTGTGTGTTGGGGGTGCGAGAGGGGTGGGTGAAATATATTCCAATAGAAGTTACACATTCCGAGCGACACTGGACCGTAGCATTGCAATTTCAAAGCTACCACGTCCAAGTTCTCAGGATTTGTAATTTCTAATAGAAATGGATTGAATGTGGGAGTGAGGTGTGCGAGAGGGGTGGGTGAAATATATTCCAATAGAAATTACACATTCCGAGCGACACTGGATCGTAGCATTGCAATTTCAAAGCTACCACGTCCAAGTTCTCAGGATTTGTAATTTCTAATAGAAATGAATGGAATATGTGTGTTAGGTGTGGAGAGGGGTGGGTGAAATGTATTCCAATAGAAGTTACACATTCTGAGCGACACTGGACCGTAGCAGTGCACTTTCAAAGATACCACGTCCAAGTTCTCAGGATTTGTAATTTCTAATAGAAATGAATGGAATGTGTGTGTTAGGTGTGCGAGAGGGGTGGGTGAAATATATTCCAATAGAAGTTACACATTCCGAGCGACACTGGACCGTAGCATTGCAATTTCAAAGCTACCACGTCCAAGTTCTCAGGATTTGTAATTGCTAATAGAAATGGATTGAATGTGGGAGTGAGGTGTGCGAGAGGGGTGGGTGAAATATATTCCAATAGAAGTTACACATTCCGAGCGACAATGGACCGTAGCATTCCAATTTCAAAGCTACCACGTCCAAGTTCTCAGGATTTGTAATTTCTAATAGAAATGAATGGAATGTGTGTGCTAGGTGTGGAGAGGGGTGGGTGAAATGTATTCCAATAGAAGTTACACATTCCAAGCGACACTGGACCGTAGCATTGCAATTTCAAAGCTACCACGTCCAAGTTCTCAGGATTTGTAATTTCTAATAGAAATGGATTGAATGTGGGAGTGAGGTGTGCGAGAGGGGTGGGTGAAATATATTCCAATAGAAGTTACACATTCCGAGCGACAATGGACCGTAGCATTCCAATTTCAAAGCTACCACGTCCAAGTTCTCAGGATTTGTAATTTCTAATAGAAATGAATGGAATGTGTGTGTTAGGTGTGGAGAGGGGTGGGTGAAATGTATTCCAATAGAAGTTACACATTCCGAGCGACACTGGACCGTAGCATTGCAATTTCAAAACTTCCACGTCCAAGTTCTCAGGATTTGTAATTTCTAATAGAAATGAATGGAATGTGTGTGTTAGGTGTGCGAGAGGGCTGGGTGAAATATATTCCAATAGAAGTTACACATTCCGAGCGACACTGGACCGTAGCATTGCAATTTCAAAGCTACAACGTCCAAGTTCTCAGGATTTGTAATTTCTAATAGAAATGAATGGAATGTGTGTGTTGGGGGTGCGAGAGGGGTGGGTGAAATATATTCCAATAGAAGTTACACATTCCGAGCGACACTGGACCGTAGCATTGCAATTTCAAAGCTACCACGACCAAGTTCTCAGGATTTGTAATTTCTAATAGAAATGAATGGAATGTGTGTGTTAGGTGTGCGAGAGGGGTGGGTGAAATATATTCCAATAGAAGTTACACATTCCGAGCGACACTGGACCGTAGCATTGCAATTTCAAAGCTACCACGTCCAAGTTCTCAGGATTTGTAATTTCTAATAGAAATGGATTGAATGTGGGAGTGAGGTGTGCGAGAGGGGTGGGTGAAATATATTCCAATAGAAATTACACATTCCGAGCGAAACTGGACCGTAGCATTGCAATTTCAAAGCTACCACGTCCAAGTTCTCAGGATTTGTAATTTCTAATAGAAATGAATGGAATGTGTGTGTTAGGTGTGGAGAGAGGTGGGTGAAATGTATTCCAATAGAAGTTACACATTCCGAGCGACACTGGACCGTAGCAGTGCAATTTCAAAGCTACCACGTCCAAGTTCTCAGGATTTGTAATTTCTAATAGAAATGAATGGAATGTGTGTGTTAGGTGTGCGAGAGGGGTGGGTGAAATATATTCCAATAGAAGTTACACATTCCGAGCGACACTGGACCGTAGCATTGCAATTTCAAAGCTACCACGTCCAAGTTCTCAGGATTTGTAATTTCTAATAGAAATGAATGGAATGTGTGTGTTGGGGGTGCGAGAGGGGTGGGTGAAATATATTCCAATAGAAGTTACACATTCCGAGCGACACTGGACCGTAGCATTGCAATTTCAAAGCTACCACGTCCAAGTTCTCAGGATTTGTAATTTCTAATAGAAATGGATTGAATGTGGGAGTGAGGTGTGCGAGAGGGGTGGGTGAAATATATTCCAATAGAAATTACACATTCCGAGCGACACTGGATCGTAGCATTGCAATTTCAAAGCTACCACGTCCAAGTTCTCAGGATTTGTAATTTCTAATAGAAATGAATGGAATGTGTGTGTTAGGTGTGGAGAGGGGTGGGTGAAATGTATTCCAATAGAAGTTACACATTCTGAGCGACACTGGACCGTAGCAGTGCACTTTCAAAGCTACCACGTCCAAGTTCTCAGGATTTGTAATTTCTAATAGAAATGAATGGAATGTGTGTGTTAGGTGTGCGAGAGGGGTGGGTGAAATATATTCCAATAGAAGTTACACATTCCGAGCGACACTGGACCGTAGCATTGCAATTTCAAAGCTACCACGTCCAAGTTCTCAGGATTTGTAATTGCTAATAGAAATGGATTGAATGTGGGAGTGAGGTGTGCGAGAGGGGTGGGTGAAATATATTCCAATAGAAGTTACACATTCCGAGCGACAATGGACCGTAGCATTCCAATTTCAAAGCAACCACGTCCAAGTTCTCAGGATTTGTAATTTCTAATAGAAATGAATGGAATGTGTGTGCTAGGTGTGGAGAGGGGTGGGTGAAATGTATTCCAATAGAAGTTACACATTCCAAGCGACACTGGACCGTAGCATTGCAATTTCAAAGCTACCACGTCCAAGTTCTCAGGATTTGTAATTTCTAATAGAAATGGATTGAATGTGGGAGTGAGGTGTGCGAGAGGTGTGGGTGAAATATATTCCAATAGAAGTTACACATTCCGAGCGACAATGGACCGTAGCATTCCAATTTCAAAGCTACCACGTCCAAGTTCTCAGGATTTGTAATTTCTAATAGAAATGAATGGAATGTGTGTGTTAGGTGTGGAGAGGGGTGGGTGAAATGTATTCCAATAGAAGTTACACATTCCGAGCGACACTGGACCGTAGCATTGCAATTTCAAAACTACCACGTCCAAGTTCTCAGGATTTGTAATTTCTAATAGAAATGAATGGAATGTGTGTGTTAGGTGTGCGAGAGGGCTGGGTGAAATATATTCCAATAGAAGTTACACATTCCGAGCGACACTGGACCGTAGCATTGCAATTTCAAAGCTACAACGTCCAAGTTCTCAGGATTTGTAATTTCTAATAGAAATGAATGGAATGTGTGTGTTGGGGGTGCGAGAGGGGTGGGTGAAATATATTCCAATAGAAGTTACACATTCCGAGCGACACTGGACCGTAGCATTGCAATTTCAAAGCTACCACGACCAAGTTCTCAGGATTTGTAATTTCTAATAGAAATGAATGGAATGTGTGTGTTAGGTGTGCGAGAGGGGTGGGTGAAATATATTCCAATAGAAGTTACACATTCCGAGCGACACTGGACCGTAGCATTGCAATTTCAAAGCTACCACGTCCAAGTTCTCAGGATTTGTAATTTCTAATAGAAATGGATTGAATGTGTGTGCTAGGTGTGGAGAGGGGTGGGTGAAATGTATTCCAATAGAAGTTACACATTCCAAGCGACACTGGACCGTAGCATTGCAATTTCAAAGCTACCACGTCCAAGTTCTCAGGATTTGTAATTGCTAATAGAAATGGATTGAATGTGGGAGTGAGGTGTGCGAGAGGGGTGGGTGAAATATATTCCAATAGAAGTTACACATTCCGAGCGACAATGGACCGTAGCATTCCAATTTCAAAGCTACCACGTCCAAGTTCTCAGGATTTGTAATTTCTAATAGAAATGAATGGAATGTGTGTGTTAGGTGTGGAGAGGGGTGGGTGAAATGTATTCCAATAGAAGTTACACATTCCGAGCGACACTGGACCGTAGCATTGCAATTTCAAAACTACCACGTCCAAGTTCTCAGGATTTGTAATTTCTAATAGAAATGAATGGAATGTGTGTGTTAGGTGTGCGAGAGGGCTGGGTGAAATATATTCCAATAGAAGTTACACATTCCGAGCGAAACTGGACCGTAGCATTGCAATTTCAAAGCTACAACGTCCAAGTTCTCAGGATTTGTAATTTCTAATAGAAATGGATTGAATGTGTGAGTGAGGTGTGCGAGAGGGGTGGGTGAAATATATTCCAATAGAAGTTACACATTCCGAGCGACACTGGACCGTAGCATTGCAATTTCAAAGCTACCACGTCCAAGTTCTCAGGATTTGTAATTTCTAATAGAAATGAATGGAATGTGTGTGTTAGGTGTGCGAGAGGGGTGGGTGAAATATATTCCAATAGAAGTTACACATTCCGAGCGACACTGGACCGTAGCATTGCAATTTCAAAGCTACCACGTCCAAGTTCTCAGGATTTGTAATTTCTAATAGAAATGGATTGAATGTGGGAGTGAGGTGTGCGAGAGGGGTGGGTGAAATATATTCCAATAGAAATTACACATTCCGAGCGACACTGGACCGTAGAATTGCAATTTCAAAGCTACCACGTCCAAGTTCTCAGGATTTGTAATTTCTAATAGAAATGAATGGAATGTGTGTGTTAGGTGTGGAGAGAGGTGGGTGAAATGTATTCCAATAGAAGTTACACATTCCGAGCGACACTGGACCGTAGCAGTGCAATTTCAAAGCTACCACGTCCAAGTTCTCAGGATTTGTAATTTCTAATAGAAATGAATGGAATGTGTGTGTTAGGTGTGCGAGAGGGGTGGGTGAAATATATTCCAATAGAAGTTACACATTCCGAGCGACACTGGACCGTAGCATTGCAATTTCAAAGCTACCACGTCCAAGTTCTCAGGATTTGTAATTTCTAATAGAAATGAATGGAATGTGTGTGTTGGGGGTGCGAGAGGGGTGGGTGAAATATATTCCAATAGAAGTTACACATTCCGAGCGACACTGGACCGTAGCATTGCAATTTCAAAGCTACCACGTCCAAGTTCTCAGGATTTGTAATTTCTAATAGAAATGGATTGAATGTGGGAGTGAGGTGTGCGAGAGGGGTGGGTGAAATATATTCCAATAGAAGTTACACATTCCGAGCGACACTGGACCGTAGCATTGCAATTTCAAAGCTACCACGTCCAAGTTCTCAGGATTTGTAATTTCTAATAGAAATGAATGGAATGTGTGTGTTAGGTGTGCGAGAGGGGTGGGTGAAATATATTCCAATAGAAGTTACACATTCCGAGCGACACTGGACCGTAGCATTGCAATTTCAAAGCTACCACGTCCAAGTTCTCAGGATTTGTAATTGCTAATAGAAATGGATTGAATGTGGGAGTGAGGTGTGCGAGAGGGGTGGGTGAAATATATTCCAATAGAAGTTACACATTCCGAGCGACAATGGACCCTAGCATTCCAATTTCAAAGCTACCACGTCCAAGTTCTCAGGATTTGTAATTTCTAATAGAAATGAATGGAATGTGTGTGTTAGGTGTGGAGAGGGGTGGGTGAAATGTATTCCAATAGAAGTTACACATTCCAAGCGACACTGGACCGTAGCATTGCAATTTCAAAGCTACCACGTCCAAGTTCTCAGGATTTGTAATTTCTAATAGAAATGGATTGAATGTTGGAGTGAGGTGTGCGAGAGGGGTGGGTGAAATATATTCCAATAGAAATTACACATTAAGAGCGACACTGGACCGTAGAATTGCAATTTCAAAGCTACCACGTCCAAGTTCTCAGGATTTGTAATTTCTAATAGAAATGAATGGAATGTGTGTGTTAGGTGTGGAGAGAGGTGGGTGAAATGTATTCCAATAGAAGTTACACATTCCGAGCGACACTGGACCGTAGCAGTGCAATTTCAAAGCTACCACGTCCAAGTTCTCAGGATTTGTAATTTCTAATAGAAATGAATGGAATGTGTGTGTTAGGTGTGCGAGAGGGGTGGGTGAAATATATTCCAATAGAAGTTACACATTCCGAGCGACACTGGACCGTAGCATTGCAATTTCAAAGCTACCACGTCCAAGTTCTCAGGATTTGTAATTTCTAATAGAAATGAATGGAATGTGTGTGTTGGGGGTGCGAGAGGGGTGGGTGAAATATATTCCAATAGAAGTTACACATTCCGAGCGACACTGGACCGTAGCATTGCAATTTCAAAGCTACCACGTCCAAGTTCTCAG